>CAVLEF010000008.1:6067500-7267500 GCA_963661955.1 Leptosia nina
AAATAATGTAATATATATTTACCTATTACAATAATTGATAATACTATGTATAATATAAGAAAAATTTCGTTAGTTTTCAGTGATATTTAAAGAAATTAAGATTTTTATAGTACTGTCGTTACTTTTAATTCATTTATAAATATCATACTATTTTCAAATCGATTTTCAAAATAAAGGCGCCTTATTTAGTGACATTAGTTATTGTTTTGTAATAAGATCTATTTTGTCGATAGATGTATCGTTCTTTCCTTTTAAAATACTATAGGTGAATACTGTCTATAGTTTACACGAGTAGTACACATTTAAATAAAACACTTTAACGGTTTAAAACGCGATATATTAGTTAAACTTATTTGGAACTAATATATCGCGTTTTAAACCGTTAAAGTGTTTTATTTAAATACTATGAGTGAATTATCGGTCTTTTTCTATAGTTGTTCTAAAATATAATTAGCCACTATGTTATTTTAAGAATAAAAATCTGGTTTCTTTTAATCATCATCAGTTCTGTATGAAAATAAATAAGAATTTAAAAAACGTCACAGCTCCCATTAAACAGATCTATAAATCATTTAACCGCCCACGAGTTAATATGAACGATATTAAAATCAGCAAAAATTATGAATCCAGTAAATTAGGGCTGCCGATTATTTTCACCTGGTGTTATTTATGAAGCAAAGCTAAAGAAATATACTTAGGATTTAGATTTTAAAGATACTTGAGTCGTACTAAATTACTATCTAATTGTGCAGAGAGATAATCACAATACAGCAATTAATACGCAAATAAATTGCACACCAAGGCAAAACCTGCACTAATTGAAACTACTCAATATTTAAATAAAACACTTTAACGGTTTAAAACGCGATATATTAGTTAAACTTATTTGAAAATGATTTTTAACTTCGGCCCGACGTTTCGGATGCTTTGCAGCAGCCGTGGTCACGGGGAGACCGTTTTAAACCGGTTTAAAACGCGATATATTAGTTAAACTTATTTGAAAATGATTTTTAACTAAAAATATATCGCGTTTTAAACCGTTAAAGTGTTTTATTTAAATGTGTACTACTCGCGTAAACTATAGACAGTATTTAATACTCAATATATCAGCAGTCAAGTATAAATGATAATAATTGTTAGTTAATAGAATTCAAACGCTTAAGGGTACTTGAAGAGTTAAAGAACGAATAGATAATTTGTACGACTGCGATATCTAGATGTCCGTACATCCTCTATCCACAATAAATCTAGCCGATCTTCAAAGCGAAATTTAAAATATGCATAAAAATGTCAAACGCGAGAATTGATGGCACCATACCGCGATCCGAATGAATTTTAACGAGTGATATACTCACAAAAGACGCTGAAACGATTTGTGAAAATAAAACGCGAAGAAAGACCGGTTGTCTATACGTCTCACTTATTAGTATTCATGTGCGCATTCGCTGTGAAAATTTCACGAATTCCGCCCGGAATCAAACAATAAATTGACGAGTTTTTGTCCGTTTAAAAAGGTGTATCGCCGAATCGAATACATCTAAGACCCAATAACCAACTCATAAATATTCATGTTCAGCGGAATCTATCGCAACGCAAATAAACTGGTGATATCTATAAACTTAATCACGCATAATTCAAATAAGATTTATAGCTATTCAAATTCACCATCCAAGTTCGTTCCAGATTCAAAGGTTAATAATACCAGAACAAAGTGTTCTTTCTGAGACGAGATTACGACCTCTTAGATTTTATGGAGGCATAATAAAACCGAAGCTGGGAGCTTTTTTTAGATTACACAGCAGAAGATTAATTTTATATAAGTTCGTTGATGGACCACAATAAAGCGTTAAACGATTTCGGCATAATCACTGATGAGTGAAACTCAACGGAAATTATCTTTTAATTATGTTTACGTTTCAAAATATATTCTGACGATCCAATTATAATTGAAGATGTAGAAAGTTCTACGTTTCGTTATGATGGAACTATAACGATGGTTGAAGTGTAAAAAGTAGTTTTATAGTAGATATTAACCACGAAACATTAAATGATTTGAAGCAAACGTACTGATTTACTGCGTAATTTAATATAATAGTTTCTAAATATAGTTCATTTCTTCCTCTCTTCATATTTCCTTAAGTATGAATATTAAACATGTAATACACACTTTATGACCAATAATTATGTAAAGAGCAGCATCAAGCGCAAATGCTCGCTAAATCATTGCTTCACTATTAAGTCATTTTTAATGATCTCATAGCAATGAATAACCTGATCAATTAAATTACATTTAGCAAAACAATTAATAAAAACGAGTTTAGTCTTTGATATATAAATATATATCTATAAAATCTAAGACATTTAATTAAGAACACTTAATATATAAATGACGAATTCCACAAGTACACACATTCGGTCCACTACTTTACATAAGATACGTCATTAACCAAACCTTTCAGTTCCTCAATTTTCTAATTGATCATTATTCTTCACGTAATGATCCAATTAGGTTCAATCAATCCAAAAGTCATCTTATACTGGCTATCGTATTTTATATGACATACGGACCGTATTAACTACTATTTATGCGATGGTTAAGAAACTTAATCAGTAGTTAAACGAGAAACTTTTTTATGTCAGTGCTATAAATTAAAGGTAGAATTGGGTTGGTGAATGTATAATAATATGTAATATTATACACTATTAATGATTAGGTTATGCGTTTCGTCAAAATTCGTCGAAACAGCTATATAAAAAATCAGATGGAAGATCAGATAGTGAGATAAATAAATTTGATTTATATATAATATATAAATGAACTGATACCGTAACTTAGAAAGAATTCTGCTTAGACTAAACATGTATTCTAATTCCTAGACCAGTTCAGCATCAGCCCTAGCTCGATATAAATTATGTATTAATCGCTGAGCGAGTTAATTTTAAATTCTATTAACATACAGTACCTTAGTTACAAGGAAACGTCTAGTAATTTGTATGTACGGTCCCGTTTGACCTATTCCTCCGTTTGAGATAATATAACAACGTATGTTTGTGTATACGTGTAGTCGACATCATTCTATTTTTGTGGTTGTGTTATGATAAGAAAATATTCATAAATAGTTCAAAATCTGTATAATTTCGTTCTCTGTTAAAAATCTACTTTTAAAAATACATTCTAGATAATGTCCTTATCTCTATTGTTCAAAATAAGTATTAGTCGTCTGTTTTAGGATTTGTTTGTTGTTGGAAGAATTGGGGCAGAAGTTCCATCAATGTATCATTTGATTTGATAGCATTAATAAATTAATTAAATATAGTTGCACGCTCTATGAATTCATAGGTCGTTGTCGCGACGTGAGTATTTCGGAAACTTTTGATCTTGCCGCCCGCTATAATGAGGCGGGAGGAACTGGCTCAAATTGTGCCTCGCCTGTCGCCGATCATTTTAACTCTATGATCAGAATCAGAGGACTGTGTATAGTGAAATAACAAAATAAATAGCCAATTTTCCAATTGGACACCAATATCTGGCACCAAAAAGTGTCCAGTTTTTCTTAATTTAACCAGAACCAACTGAATAAGCAATACATAGTGTAGATTACATAATAGTGAATTTATATAATACGTTATACATCCGGGGTTAATAGTTGAATATTATTTAAGTGACAAATTAGATTTTGAATAGACCTCCACTCACTTATAATTCTCTAGTGGCTAGAACTTTCGACACATAGACAAACACTAGAAACCAACTCTGTTATCTTGAATACTCATCTCATTACCTCTTCACTTCTATTAGATCAGATTTTAGCGTTTGAGTCAAACGTCTATTAATATTAAATAAGGTTAATATACACAGTGAGCACTATTTGAAAAGAGATGAAATAAAATAACTGTCCGTAGCTTACGAAAGTAGTACACATTTAAATGAAACATTTTAACGGTTTAAAACGCGATATATATTTGTTAAATTAGTGAGAAATGGTGGTCCGTAGTTAAAATAAGTTTACTTAATAACTTATTTCGCGTTTTGAACTGTTAAAAGTGTTTTATTTAAAGCGATCTTTTTTTTTATTTGTTTTAATTGTAGACACGATAAGGATATGCACCTTATATCGTAAATACCATAAAAACTTTCAGAAAGGAAATATTAGGATAGTATGTATTTTATAAA
This sequence comes from Leptosia nina, assembly GCA_963661955.1. Classification (NCBI taxonomy): domain Eukaryota; kingdom Metazoa; phylum Arthropoda; class Insecta; order Lepidoptera; family Pieridae; genus Leptosia; species Leptosia nina. The sequence goes on from CAVLEF010000008.1 coordinate 6,071,675, forward strand.
ACACTTTAACGGTTTAAAACGCGATATATTAGTTAAAATTATTTGAAAATGATTTTTAACTTCGGCCCGAGGCGTTTGGATGCTTTGCAGGCACGGGGAGACAACTCAACTAATATATCGCGTTTTAAACCGTTAAAGTGTTTTATTTAAATGTGTACTACTCGCGTAAACTATAGACAGAATGGTATTTCTTTTCTTTTATTTCTTAGTGCATTTCTAGGTCTAAATTAAAGCGATAATATTCATCTTCCCTGTATATTTGTAAGTTATTAAGACTTAGGTGTACAAATACACCAATTTTTTGTAATAGCTGTCACACATCGTCTACACCAAGCCTAACGCACACATAGACGTAAGATGACGTACCGTGCGTCATATTTGCGAAGCTATTTCTGACTACTAATGATCGATGGACAGTAGAAATCCATGCATCTAATTTACATAATATTTTAAGCGCGAGCTTCAATTGTTTGCAGGAAGCAGTGCCACTTTGACAGAATAAAGCGATAGAGAATTTTGAGTAAATGTAGGTGTATAAAATGTCGTTAGACCTCAAGTAAGCTGAGTCAGATACAAACTTTTAACACACGAGATTAAAATTATATTTTTATCAAGTAATATGTTTTTAAATAGAACACTTTAACGCAATATATGTTAGGTAAACTCATTTGAACTACGGCACCAAGTTTCGGATGCTTTGCAGCCGTGGTCACGGAGAGACTAGAGATGGTGTCTCTGATGTCATTGTAAAAACTGCTACGCTAGCGGTTTCTGTTCCGACGTAGTTGGTATTTGGCTAATATATATTGCGTTTTAAACCGTTAAAGTGTTTTATTTAAACGTGTATTACCCAGTAAGCTATAGACAGTGTATGTTTATCTTAATTACATGTAATAAGGTTTCAACACTTGTGCTTTACCGTAAATACATTTATTTCGTTCGTCTTTCTTCAATAAGATCATTGATAACGATATTTACACTGCAATTAGCATGTTTAACAACACGTCGACTAAAGTGTTTGGAGCAATCGATCAAGTAGGAAAAAGGTATACAGACATCAAAGGGACGTTTGAATAGATTAGGCGAATGCAAATTGTACGATATTATCGTACACGTCACACTATAATGTATTCGTTACGCGGGGGTAGTACAAGTGGATAAATATACAAATCGTATTCATACAAACATTATAAAATAATATAATAAAGATTTTTTTAGCTTCGCATAACCTGCACCTTCCCATGACATAACTTCTTTCATTTTACTCAAGGGTTGCCTGGAAGAGATTGCTCTATAGCGATAAGGTGCCCATTGCACTCCAAAACTAGTGAGAATAACGTATCTTTTAAAAATTGTATTATTAAGAATATTTTTAAGGAATCATCAATCAAATATACTTTGTGTTTGTGTCTGTTGCTATTAAGAAATATAAATAAATAATAAATAACAGGACTTTTATTTGACTTACGATAATTATCATCTCTGTAAATAACTTTAGCTAGCTATGTTGTTAATGTCATCATACAGGCATGATGATGACATGTCTGTACAGGTGTGTAGGTACCATCAGTACTGTTTAGTTTCCTAGAAATAAATAAATAAATAAATAAATAAATAATCCGTTTTTTATCACAAAGTTCCAAAATTTCAAAAAAAAAAAAAAAAAAAAAGCCCCCCCCCCCAAAAAAAAAAAAAAAAAAAAAAAAAAAAAAAAAAAAAATTTAAAAAAAAAAAAAAAAATGCCATTACAAGTAGATTAGAGAGATTCTACGTTCGAATCCTGGGAAAACGAAACGATTCCAAATTCAAAAATTTAAAAATTACTTCATATAAGACGATAACATTGAATATGTCTGTAGTTTACGCGAGAAGTTTACATTTAAATAAAGCACGTTTAACGGTTTAAAACGTGTAATGTATTAGTTAACTTAACAAAATAATTATAACAACGGCCCGACATTGTGTTCTATACAGTAGCCGTGGTCACGGGGAGACTAACATTGTACAAGAGATTTTATCCAACATATACTGAACAAATAGTTGGGCCATTTACATTTTTATATATTTTATTTATTTGAATTCGGTTACATTTTTTCAATCCTTTGATATCCGATATGTAAATCCGACGGTGGTTTCCCTTTTTTTCCGGGATAATTTTGATGTTAAATTCGACGAATACTTTTCACACATCAAGTGACAAGTGTTATTTCTCAAACATGCATTTACGTGTTCAAAACGTATGTAACTTAATTACCGATAAATAGGCTATGTACATACATATACTAGCTATGTGGACACTATTTTAAAGGTACTTAAATATGAGCTATTTAAATTATAAATTCAAAATACTTTTAAACCTTTTTTTAGGGTTTAAAAATGCAGTAAAACCTTCTCAAAAGGGTAAACTATAAAAATGTAAAAAAAGAATATTGTTTATTTTATAGTACACACTTTAAAATAAAACACGTAATTATAACTATTTCGTATACATATTAGATATAGTGGTATGTAAAAGTAACATTTCCCCCCATGTTGCATGGGGCGAACACATTTCTATGTCCGTTTCACTGGTCGGTTTTATTTACAGTACGAGTTGATCGGACTTCTGTCCCCGACTGAAACAATGTATTTTTCCCCGGGATTCAAACGCACGTGCTTTCAAGCTTAACGCAATGCTATGAAGCATCACGTTTAACTTTTTTTAGGTAGCTATATAGATAAATATTATATAGCACTAATTTGGTAATTTAAAATAAAGTATGTAAAGGTTTAATAGCGAACATTATTGTACTGAAATAAACTGAAATTCAGAGAAGCTACAGCGTAACTATGAAATTAAATCATTTCAATGGAAAACAGCATTTTCATGAACCGACAAAGCGTGTCACTTGCATAGCCGTCTATCATTAAATGGAAACAAAGCCGGGTGGTTTGCTAGGCTTCTCTTGCAGGCCACTTCAAAGAGACCCCCCCTCCACACCACCACCCTGGTCCGGGTGTAATTGTTTCAAGCTGGGGCGACGTGTTGGAATGACACTATTTTCGTCTTTTATTCGCCATCTATTTCATCGGATTGTACAAATTAAATTAATTCGATACGTATAACTTTTGAACATAATTAAATCTTGTGTAATAAATCTACGAAACCCACTTTCGTAGATTTATTACATTATGTCATTTTTAAGATAGAAAAAAATATGGACAAGTATAAAATACCTAAGCCAAGTAAATCAATCGGAATCGAATCCACGAAGCCATACCAATATACGAAGGAGCCCGTAAGAACATTGCATCAATTAATGTTCGTTTTCTATTACAGGGCCTGAACCCACTATCCTAACGCCATGGCAGTAACAAGTAGACAACTAAGCCACAGATTTTAACCTTCTTAACAAATAGTAGGGAAGTCATAGATGCGCGTAAAGGACGGATGCTATATCTATCTCTGTCGCGCACACTTTAATTTAGAAACAATCTCCCCTATTTAAAATTCGAAGGCGCTCCCATATTGTTTGAGAAATGACACGGATATCGTTATTTTAATATTTTACTAAGGTTTCCTCGACGTCGGTGGGCAGTTGGTTAGATTGCATACAAAAAGATACGTAAAGATGAGTTAAATCTTAGTGTTGAGTGATAAAAAATATGACCGTGTTAACATTTGAATTTCGAATAAGTTTTTTGTTAATGATTTTTATATTCTAAATTCGAAAATTCAATCAACCACGTAAGCATAGATACTTCGGGCGAGAACCTTATACAACTATCGTAATATAAATTTAACGGTCATGATTAAAATAAATCATAAATAATTTTACTAATGTATCTCGTGATTTAAAACAGTTAAAACTGCTTTAAACAAGTGTACTACTTGCGTTAACTACTAGCAGCACTATTATAAAGAATTAGTTGTTTGTAAGGATTTATAAAGTTGAGGTGGAGGAGGTTTGCAAAAAAGTTGGTGACCAAAATAACTATTCTACGCGGACGAAGTCGCAGACATAGATAGTAAAGGATATAACGGATTGTAAAACACGCTTTCAAATTTTTTACGTCAGGACTGCAGCCGCGGGGGTTAGCGACTCAAATCGCCCTAAACATTGTAACCACGAGCATAATTAGACCAATACATTGCAAATCACGTAATCTTCAATAATAATTGGGCAGTAACCCTCAAAGACATTAATTTTACCGCCTCGAGCGATGTCATTAACATGCGGTTTCTACGAGCTTATTATTCGGACCTTTTTAATGGGAAGGATAAGAGGTCATCCTTTTTAGCTGGCCTCAACACACTAGTATATTCGACGTGAACTATTTGTGTTTCAGTCTTATGTCGTCTCGAGGTTGTGCATTTTTGAGAGACAAATACAATGTTAGGAATCAAAATCCACAGAGGAAAAAGCCATTCTTCTTCTAAATACCCAAAGCCAAAATAGTTCTATAGCGCTTCTTGTGGAGATGTTATATGGCGGGGGTATTTTACTTACAATGAAGTGAACTCCATGCTTTCCTGTCCTCTATAATAAAAAATATATTGTCATGTTTGTTACACACGTGATGTACCTATATACAAAATCGTAGTTCCTGTAGCCCAAAGAAAAAATCTTTATACAGTCTGTTAGTATCTAAATGAACATTAAACATAGAACTAAGTTAGTTTTAACAAAAAATCTATTAGAAACAGTTACAGGAAAAAGTAATTTACTTTGTACAAGTTAAGTTAAGGTATTAATTAATAAACATTTTATAATTAACTTGCCGGTCAACCATACTTAAACAACAATATCAAATAACTCAGTACATCATTACAATAACTAACACAAATACATAAAATGTTTCAAAAAAATAGCTAAGATTATAGCTTCAAAAACTCTTTAAACAAATAAGTCTATCGTTAATAGTTTTTATCAGACATTGTCGCTGTAACCCCCTCGCAAGTTTTCAATGAGGGGATGTATTTTATTTAGTTGATTAATAAAACCTAATTCAAACAAATCCATCTATTGATACACTTAAATGAAAGGGTTGCTACAAACATAGAAATACATAATGCATTTCAAAGTTTGAGTTTTAGTTGCCTGGAAGAGATAGCTTGTTAGGACTCGCCCTTTGGATTTCATTATAACATATATACAACAAAAATTAACCTCAATTAAGCAATTATCATAATAATGCAAAGTAGGTACAAAAGGACATTTTCGTATTTATTTTAGTTCATATCAATTAAATTACTTATATGTGAACACTGCTTAAGAATTTTCACTTAAAACAGTACACGTAGTTTTAAAATAAAAACGCCCAACACTCAAAAATAATAAATTCCAATCACGTACAACCCTACCTCGAGTGCTATACGAGGGTCCAAGTTCGATTCCTATTGTGTTCCCACTTGTTTTTTTAATACGGGGGTAGTTTTACATTATATTATTGTTCACCGGCTGTTTGTACGACATTCATCTCAATGGATGGGACATGGGACAATTTGGGGTCATTATTTTGTGGGGTCAAGTACCTCGTGTAATTATGTAGATTGGGAATAAAGACTAGCGTATCAAATGTCATGGTACAGTTGGTGACATGAGATTTACTTTAAAAAAATGATGTATGAGTATAATATGTAGACACAACAATATAGTCGATTATGTGAGGCATGTGACAGACACTTTTCTGTGTCCGTTTTACTAGCGACACACATTTTCGTTACCGAAACTAATTTATAAATTTCAGTTGGAAAGGAAACCCCAGCCAAATTAAATCTCAAAAAGAAGCATTGTCGACCTACTTTGGCTTTGAACATTCGGAAATCCACAGACTACGATTAAACTTCACATTGATTTATCTGTAGACGGTGGTTTGAATGTTGCAGTAAAACAATAAAGTAATTACAAACTTGTTGAACCTCAAAAAAAAAGCCATATTAATATATAGTTTAAGTAAAGTTCAAAACCTTCATCGTTATGAAGCTAGCGAGCCAACGACGAAGTTTTATAAATATTTCTATTTTTTAAACCCCGATTGGGCACGGACGAGTTAACCGACAACAAACAATGGAGTCATTAGCTGTGAATAAAATATTACTTATTGTTTGTTCATTGTACCCTCCCGCGCTTTTGGTAGCGTACGCTGATAACCTTTTTTATGGACCTCGTCTATGAAGAATTCCTTTTGTTGACTAACCTATGTGAGTATAATTACTACTTATAAGTAAATTGACAGGTTTTGACATTCGTGTCTACCTCTTATGTTTCTTGTTCAACTATGCTAGTTCAATAAATGGACCCACCACGCTACTCCCAGTCCCAGAGTGTACCTCCTATCGAGGCTTGCTTTGATAGATAGCATTGCAATTTCTCAAAGTTATATTTAACTACCTTTTAATTTTCAGTCGTGTTAAAATTAACCAAAAATCGAACCACAGATTATCAAAAAGGGTTTTTGAGGGTATTTTGAGAGAGTGTGTTAAGTGAATAGTGTTCTACCGCCAATGTTCTTTACTGTCAATAAAGTGACGTACAACACGGAACAATTAAGGCTTCCTAACGTTTGGTCTAAGCGCGATGCGAGGTTGGAATGAGCCGAGTTTTTAATTAAACCTCACCGGAAGGCGCAACGCCATCTTGCGGCCGCGTTTGACAAATTGGTACGCCAGAGTGACGCGCAATTTTCCCGCTCTTTTCCCGACCATTGTTCGCTTTCCCCCGACAAAATGAAAAGTCTTGCTCCTATTTATTTACTTTTTTTTCGGTTGTTATTTTGTTCATTTCTCACTATCGAGTTTTGTTCGAATTTGACAGTAGCATAGCATCCGTCATGGCTCGCTTAAAGTAGACCTTTATTCTCGATTGTTCTATATTCCATCAACAATGCTTCGCGTTTTCTTTGTAATATTTATTCTTTCGTTGAAATAAAGCTATTTGTCCCATTCAACAATGCTGACGTTTAAAAGAAACGTTTTGTATCATCAACTTAATTGTTAGGACATTTTCTATAAGAGGTCTAAGGAATATCGTCTGAGCTTGCTCTATCTACCTCTGTAGCTAAATAGTAAATCTAGAGTTGCGTTAAACGCGAGAAGACAGAGTCAGACAGTGTTTGAACAATAGATAGTTTCGGCCGGGCAAGGCACAGAAGTGTGATAATCTAACTGTAAATAAAACCGACGAGTGAAACAGACCCAGAAATATCTCCGCCCCATGCCCCACTAGTAATCTAATAATACGAAAAGTGTATGTTATAATAAAGTTATAAGTCTTACACCTTTTCTAGTTATTCATAAAAATGCAAGCTTAAAGCGAAAACTAATTAATAAAAACACAAGATGCATGAAGTAAGCGATTTCTCGCCGAGTTCGCCGCCAAGTTTATCAGGTTTAAATATAATTTATACGGGTAGGCGTGGTTGCTACCGTACAGTATGGGATATAAGGTCCGCATAATGTGCTTGCAAGATCTACGAGCTGACAGACACGCGAACTTTTTCTACCTTCGCAATTAATGGCGCTAATATTATCTGTGGTGGGAATGAGATGTGCTGTGTTATCTGTCGCTGTTCTTATTTTAAATTAATGTTAATAATATTGTTAATGAGATCTCATAAATAAACTATATTTAACGGTTTATAACGAAATATATATAAGTTAATGTATATGCTTCCAGCATCCGAAACGTCAGGTCGTAAAAAATAAGGTTACTAAGATGTATCGTGGTTTTCCAAATGAAACATTAATTTGTATTAATATAAAACACTTTTAACGGTTTAAAACGAGCAAGAAATTAGTTAACTGATTTTCAGTTCACGTTTCGATTAACAATGATTTTTTGCGTTTTAAACCGTTAAAATTGTTTTATATAATTTGTACCCATTGCGGTTAATACAGACAATACAGAAACAAATCATTATTTGCTAATGTTCCTATTTTAATTCTATTTTGAATATAATTTCATTAAACTGTTCAAAAAACGAATGCAATTTCAAATTGTTCCATATTTTTTCGTTACGAAACTTCTAATATACAGTGAAACACTGGAATCAATAAGGCTTCACCTAAATCTCTTTATCTGAACTGTGAAAACGGAGATACGAGAGACACAGTCCCCCAGATCAAGATTTTCACCTGAATCTTTGTTGGAGACAGTGAATTTTTCACGCGGCGCGGAGAAGGCTTTCAGAATTTTAAAAGATGCAGGTACATGCATACGAAATGGGCTAAAGTGCTTTGACGGCGATGTTGAGTTTTCGGCAGCTAAGCGTCGCGAATTTTATTAGTAAAAGCGCTTTTAGATTTACAAATGACAAATTGTACGGCCAACTGAACGTTTAATAAATTAAATTCTAATAAAAAAATATTTTTTAATATCGCATTTTAAACTGTCGAATGTGTTTTATTTGAATATTTGCTATTGGTGTATACTACAGACAACATAATTAATAATAAAAAAAAGCAACAGCACGGAACGCTGACAATGCGGGTTCAAGTCCTGCCCGAGTCGAAATTTTTTTCAATTAATTTTCGATTTTTAAATTATATAGTGCCTTCATGTGCCTAATAACACGTAAGAAATAATAAAGTTTTCAAATATTCATTATTTTCACTTACTTATTTATGGAAATAACTTTTTAATCCAATCCATATTTATTAGCGCCTTTGTACCTGAATAAAAAATGCTTGAAGTTGTGTTATCCTATAAAAGATCCTAGGTTCGAATCTCGGAGTGACATGATAAAATTTTTTGAGTCAAAAATTTGGTACTCAACTGAAAAAATCTACTAGTATAGAAATACGCTAACAAAATTTTAAACGGTTCAAAACCAACGGTTTAAACTTTAAAACGAACAGTTCAATCAAAAATTTAACGGTTTAAAACACTAAATATATAAGTTAAATAATTGATAGAGAAGAACAGACAAGCCTATAATACAATATCTTGTTGAATTTCTAGTATTACTTTATAACGGTTGTTTGAAATGCTCCATGTTTTGAATGTATATTTTGAAACTTTCCTGTGCATATAAGGTGTTCCACTATGATAATACAATTATAAAAATTCATAAGGCACTGCCTAACTGAAGCACGGAAACGCAGAGTTATTTAAATTAACAACGGCGCCTTTTGGTCTAGCTTACTCTTTAAGTCTTTAGTCTAGACACGGGGATAAGTTAATAATGTCTTATAAAATGTAAAACGTTGCTCGCTGCTCGGATAAAGCTGAAAAAATGGAATTAGGGCTGTCGCAATCGTAATAAAACTACTTTAATTTATAAAATAATAGTAAAACAGAATAAATGTTATTTGGTTAAGTTATTAAATTTTAACGGATTGAAACGTAAAATGTATAAGTTATATTATTTTCAATTATAATTCGACTTTTTGACTTAGTTTTATAAATCACTATTTAATATAGTAAGTAGTCTTTAGTTTACGCGAGTAGTATGCATTTAAATAAAACATTTTTAACGGTTTAACACGCGAAATATATTGGTTAACCGAAACGTCGGGCTAAAATTGTAACAAATTTTTTTGCGTTTTAAACCGTTAAAAGTGTTTTGTTTAAATACCGTTTGATGTTTTATTCGCGTAAACTAAAGACAATACTTTTTGCAAGTTACAACAGAGCTTAGCTATGCTCTTGCCGTTGATATACATGTATATACTTTATACATAGACAAACCAATCTTTATAATATTTATGTATGCTTATCTTTTTTTTGTAAAGTACGTTTTTTTACAGCCAAGATTTTTACTGTAGAACTACGTGTTTAACATACACACTACTGTTTGTGTTTTTTTTAATATCTAACCTTGTAGTAATAAATAAAAATTATTTATTCCTATATGGATAAGCTTCAATACATGATATCCAAACTATACTCGGAAATTATCGTTATTCTCAAAACGATTGTATAACCGGATACGTTTTTGTGCCTAACTATAAGATTAACATTATCTAGCGACAATCGCTAGACGGGACTTAAACTGTCTAATTTATTCACAGGACGTAGGAAACGACTCTTAGTAAATCTACTTTAAACGATTTGAAACGGGTATTTTATAATTTAAAAATCGAAAATAAATTGAAAAAATTTTTCGACTCGGGCAGGACTTGAACCGGCATCGTCAGCTTTCGGAACTTTGTTTTTTTTTTTTTTTTTTTTTGAACGGGTATTTTATTATGTTAACGAATTTTCACGACTATACTTGCCGGCTTGAAAATTGATTTTCGCCGTTCGACAACGCCCATCGCCAGTCGCGGCATTTTCATTCGTACATTGCTATCCATTAATTGTAAATCCCTGAATGTAATTTGGTAGGTCGTAAAGTAATTTTTTTTAATGCGTAGTTATTGCAGCCAGATTTATAAGGGGTGGATTGACAACCCTTAATGGATAAATAACCCTTAGTGCCTTTATGGATTTGTAACTTTTTTCAATATTCTGTTTGAATTAAAAATATTATAGAGGTTTTTACAATTTTGCTTTCCCATATCAAATTTTATCGATTTTTGATCACGTATCGTACATTCTCTATACTCGTGTTATCGTTATTTTTGTTGTTAACGACGTGCAATGTATTTTAATTATAAGTATTTAAATAGAACACTTTAACGGTTTAAAGCGCGACATATTCAACTTGTTTGAAAATTATTTTTAACTACGGTCCAAAGTTTTGGATGATTTGCAGCATATCTCTGATCTCAAAGTAAATAATTTTCAAACAAGTTTAACTAAAATATATCGCGTTTTAAACCGTTACAAACAGTATTCAGTATAAGTAAAATTTTTTGATAAATTTTTTTTTTTTATTTTATTTTAGGTACCAACAGTATAAAAAAATGTACTTTCTTCAAGATAAAGTAACAAAATGTTTATTAAAAGACTGTATTAAAAAAAACTTTTAACGGTTTAAAACGCGTAACATTTTAATTAACTTATTTCAACTATGACCCGACGTTTCGGATGCTATGCACCGACTTGCTAAAATTTTTTACTAATTATAAGCAATTTTGGTAATTACCAATATTGTAAAAGTGTAAAATTGTTATCAAAAACAGAATGACGGATCTAATTATATGCGATGCGCGTACGCTTTTTGCACACGTCGAGTACACGGGTCTATACGAGCTTAATCATCCGACGTCGCTCGCACTCGTTACTGTAAGCTTATAAACTTAATCCCTTTTAAATAAGCGAAATGGATGTGTGAGTGGTTTTGACGTGTAATTTAAAAAATATTTCGGGGACGTATTGACAAAATGGCGACTTACTTTTAATAGTGACAAGACATTGTTCTTATTTATCTTATCTCGTAGATTTTCTTTACACCTAATGCCGCTATAGTAATTGTAAGGAGGATTCGATGCTCGGCATGTACACATTTTGTTTTAGTTATCACTATAGACAAAATAGCCTGCTGCTAACTGATTAGCAGCAGGCATCTAAAGGCCGCAAAGCTTCAATTTCAACATGACCAATATAGTATATTTAACTGTGTAAATTACTTCAAATTTGAAATTTTAGAGACGCATTTGACTTAATGTTTTTAGTACGTTACTGGGATTCGAAGCCAGGACCGCGTGTTTCACGGACGAGTTAAATTCGTTAGTATGATCTATTGTTTACGCGAGTGGTACACGTTTAAATAAAACACTTGAATCGGTTTAAAACGCAAAATTTACGTTTTCTAAAAATCAGGTTACAGTAAAAAAAAATAGTTTTTCTTATAGTGCGCTTAAGTGTTTAATTTATATGGTTAGTACGAGTAACCAACTTGCAGTATTTAAATAATGCACGACGAAGTTTAACTAATATGTCTCGTTTTAAACCGTTAAGTGTTTAGTACCAGTCAAGGACTTACAGTTTTATTAGCTTTTATCTTCATACTTAAATACAATGCTAAGGTCAAAGCAACGACAGACATTTACATGTTAAAAATGTCTATATATGCATCAATTCGTTCACCTGAAGGCGCGTGGCGCCTGTGACAAGTATAATACATTTTTTATTACCACCCCTGACAGTGAACAAGACGTCAAAAAGGGCAATCGCGCATCAGGTACATGAATTTTATTAAGCGTTACAATATCGGGGTTGGGGGTTATGAATTATGATATTTTAATTTGAATCAATTCACTCGTTGCCCATACTATTGTAATGCGGGGTAAATTTTGTTTATACCGATAAGCTTGGGGCTCGATTGATGGTAGGTGCACCGGACATTAACACCATTTTGGCTTTGGATATTCGGAAATTAACAGAACGCGATTAAACACGCCTTTTTTTCTTTTTAAATTTAAATTTAGTTAACAATCCTTGGAGTTTGGAGCTCTAATACGAAAAAAATGAGTTCCTAGGTACATTTAAAATGTTTTTCTTTGAAAAAAAAACATAAATTCGTGTATAAACATGAAATATTTATCATTATTTTACGTGTTTGTAAGTTTAACTGAATAACAGTTACTTTAAAAATAGCTTTAATCTAAATAAGAGAGAGACATTCCTGGCAAATGTTTTGAAATATGTAACGCGTTACGGTGCTATTATGTTAAGTTACTTTACGTATTTAAATAAACGCTTTAACGGTTTAAAACGCGATATATTAGTTAAACTTATTTGAAAATGATTTTTGACTGACTGTTGAATGTTTGAGACTGACCTGTCTTCCCGTGACCATGGCTGCTGCAAAGCATCCGAAACGTCGGGCCGAAGTTAAAAATCATTTTCAAATAAGTTTAACTAATATATCGCGTTTTAAACCGTTTAAATTTTTTTTTTTAATTTTTTTTTTTTCCGTATAAAAAGAAGATTACTTTACGTATTCACATTACAAGCATTAAAACAATTGACAGCTCCAACTTTGAATTTGTTCTTATACAGTTACAATGACGTATTTGATTTAATTTACTATCAGTAAAAAACAATGGGAGTATAACTATGACGAAAGTGGCTTAAATTTCCCCACTTCAGCCATCATTTGCTCATCTAATAGGAGCAAATCGAATTGCGTTCCACCCAACAGATGGCCCCAGCGTCGCTGGAGCGATGACAAATTCGCAATATTACATACGGATTAACGTCCATGCACCATTTTTTAGGGTTAAATTGTCTTTTCAGAATCACCCTCGCGGACATAGCGGCGTTCAGGCGATTTTGAGTTCAAAGCGCGGGTGATAGAGTCGAAATTTCATTGTGTTTATAGTAGTTTGGTATTGTCTTGCCGAGATCGCTAGGGCGATGGGGCTAGATGGATCCGGCGATAGTTATCATAATCCTTCTATTGACATCATGTGATGACACATGTCGTGCAGTCGTGTACTCGAAATGTCGTACCCCCATGTCACGTTTTGGGATTTAAATTTTTAAAATTGAAACCGTTTTGTGTCTGGGAACGATTTCACGGTGTTGTTTGAGCAGGAAGATTAGTATTTTCGATGTTTGCTGTATCTGTCAGAGTAATTTAAATAAAACGCTTAGCCCTAGCTACTGCTGCTGAAAAGTCTCTGCAACGTCGGAGTAAGATAAATTATTTAATAAGTTGACTAATACATTTCGCGTTTTAAACCGTTGAGTGTTTTATTTAAATGTGAGCGTAAACTGCTGCTAGGGAAAACCCAGGTTGCGTGTTAATTAGCCACCACCTTGGTACAATGGTTAAGCACCTAAACACGATTAGTCTTGGTTGAAAACCTAAAGTTTAAAATGCGGTAAATATTAGTTATCTTATTATTTAATTATAGTTACTCAGACGTTTCGGAGGCTTTTCAGCAGCAGTAGCTAGGGCTAAGAGATTATGCATAGTGTGCTAATATAATTCACGTTTTAAACGGTCTTATTTGAATAACTCTGACAGATACAGCAATATCACGTTTTAAACCGTTAGTGTTTTATTTTAAAAGCATGAAAAACAATTTTTGCTCAAGAATCTTTATAAAAAATGGCAATTACCAAATTATTTTTCGTGTTGGTACACAAAAGTTTTCAATGCAATAGAATGGCGTGTGTATAATATGATTTTAACACCGCAAACGCCGACTGTAACAAAAGCCTACATTGTATTAATTGATAAATATTGGCACAGATTAAAACTGCCAACAATGCCAGTTGAGAGCACGATTCGGAATTAATATAGCGCCCTATGCACAATTATGACGTCGAAAACGACGCAAAACGCAGAATCATAGAAAATTACAGGATCCCAAACAAATGGTACAAAAGGCCCCCTCACGTCGGCGAAATACTTTATGCACTAATGGGGACAATTTTTTAATATAGGGTGAACGGGAAAGCTTTTAAACAATTTGAACATATCGGCCTGTGCAGTGGGTAGTTGGAAATTACAATATCAATGAAATTTAAAAATCGTTGATCTGTATGGGAGCCATCATATTTTTGTGATATTTACAGATAGTAAGTAATTGATCAGATTTCTGGACACGACTGAATTATTTTTTACCGGGATTTTAACCCTTCTCGACTTCTTGTACTTCAGAGTTACGGAGTCGGTCAAAAAATGACAGTGTCTATAAAAGGCACTGTAGCTTTTGTGCAGGAAATCTAACAGACACGAAGATAAGAAATAAAACTTATACAAGATATAGTTTACAAAACAGCTCTTCCAAATAAAAAAATACTGTAAAATTCACTTTTAAATATGGTTGTAAAAGATAATCTGAAATAACTAATGGCATAACAGGTAATCGAGACCACTCGAACCGTCAATATTTGCGCAAAATTCAAGAAAGCCATCAAGACCACACTAGAAGCTCACTCCAGACCCCAAACGTTACATGAACGAAAAATGCGAAAATAATCATACGCAAAAAACCCCTAGCGACAAATGAACATCGGAGCTCGAGAGGTCATTAAAACGGGGCTCGATCTAAAAATGAGGGGGAGTCCAAGAGGGGGGGGACTTTTGAGAACTCTGTAATTGGACCAGGGAGGGTCTCAAATCGCATTGGAAGCTGCGGAGGCGGAAAGGCGGCTCAAGCGACTATAATTAACAACAAATGTGGGTGAATCGATTTTTAAAAATCTACCCATTAAGCTTCGCGGCGAGCAATTGCGCAAATAACCCTTAAATATTAACGTTAAAACCGCGTTTTGTGGGAAAACTTTGCTTGTTTAACAACTGTGGTAATGCCGTTGTTTTCTTTCGCAGCGCTGCGCTGTCGGGCCACGCGTTTCCTATTCTCTTTTGCAGTGCTCACGTAATTATTTGTGGGGCGACGGTAGTTTGTAAAAATTGTTGTATTGACTCGTAACTGGTGTCCGCAAAGCAAATAAACGCTGCAATTTGGTTAAACAGCGAGCATTATTGATATAATTTGCCGTTCAGTGAAAACAAGTTGATGTGCCTTATTTGAGTGGTTCCGTGTTTGTATCAAGCACTTGAATGATAATATTATACATTGAAGCATGTAATAAGTATGTCTCAAACTCTAGTGGCGTAGTCGCCTGTCTGAATAAATATATTTTTTATGATAGAGGAGGATAGACAAGCAGAGGGCTTGATGGTAGATGAAATACCCCAGCCATATAACATCTACATATAAGATGCGCTGTCGACCTTTTTTGGGTTTGGAGATTCGGATATCTTCAGACTGAAACTAAAACATTATTAAACTTTCATCTCTGGATGGTCCCAGACAGAATTTCGCTATTCCTACCACCCATTTAATATTCAGATTTCTTTTTGATTAACAAAATTGACCTGGTGGGAATCGAACCCACGACCCGTTGATTTTTAGCCATACGTTGAGTGACAGAGAACCCGCTAAAAAGATACAGTACAAAAACATGTCATCGTCACAAAGTGAATATCTGAGGCGTCAGACCACACAGTGGTGATAAAAGGACAAAAAATGTGACAAAATCACATCACTACATTATGATAATAGCTAGAAGATATGACAACATAGAATATAATCCTCTTTGTCCGGAGAGCGGACGCATTAGACAGGTCCACTGGGACGTCCTTTGATTTTCGATACGTGGACATTAAAATGGAGACCGAATATTGTCCTTGTGTATTAAATACTTATTTACTAACAATATTGTGCTGTACCTATAAAGGTATATATGTATAGATATTTAAAAGATTGTTTATTATGTAGTTAAAATAATAATTAATTTGGCATGACAAAAGAGTATATTCATTAGTCTGTATGTAATCGTTAATCTCCTAAACGAATTTATAGATTGTTAAAATCTTGGACGGACTGAAAAAATGGCTTAAGTAACAAGAACGTTAAAACCCTTACCATCTGAGATGGCTGACAAATAATTAAGTTTTTTTTTATAAAACTTTAATTACACGAATGAAGACTTATGTACTAGCTTTTAACTAAATGGTGGCCTTATCGCTTAACAGCGATTTCTTTAAGGCACCAGACAGGACTGTTTCGTTACTTACTTTTGGAACTTATGTATTTCTACTGCAAGTTTCAAAAAAAAGTATTCCGTTCTAGATGTATTAAATAGATAAAAAAGTAGCTAAGTGGTACTACGATTAAAAATTAAAGTGTAAATGTTAACTTTAGTAAAACCAAACATCGTTAAAAACTAAGTGATGATTCACTAGTGGCATATAACATCGTATAAAAAAGCTAATGGTTAAAGCGAAGCATTTACAAAATCAACACATCTTAAAAAACAAAAACGGACATAATTGTAGGTTATCCACTCGTGCGCACGCGATACCGATGTGTCAAATGGCTCGTTACCGCCCCTAACAAATAGAAATATAATCCTCATAATAGAATTAACCTGCCATAAAATCATATTCTCATTTTTTGCTCGCGCAAACAGCGGGGTGCTGGTAGAACTGACGATTACCGCACAATGCATGTGAGCGGTTATAATAGTCATAATTCGGTGTTTTTCGAGAGGATAATCGAAGGGTTATAAAGTATTATTGTGTGGGGTAAGTTGGTAAATTGGATTTAATATTTTCGTGGGCACTTGTGTGAAATTGAACGCCCGTTTAAGGGTTATTAAGCGATGGGGGTAATGCGTAATGTGAAACGGGTATTATAGTTTGTTTGTTTTTAATCGCAACTGAATATTATACAGACATCTCCAGAGAGACCTCGGCCGACATTGGTTACGCGCATTAAGCACTAGAGCATTGAAGTCCGAATACCGTGGACACGAATGTTTCGGTCGAGCAAGGCACAGAATCAACTTGCCTGTGTACGATGATTCTACAGGGAAAATGTGATTTCACATCTACACAGGCTAGAATACAATTCTGACAACTGAAAGAGTTGAAATTACAGTTTTCAATGATTTGAAACCAGGCGAAACGTTTCGTAGAGCAGTAATTTAATGAAATTCATAAACTAAACTTACTATTTTAATTTACCTATTTTATTGTAATTAATTTAACATAATTATCTAGTTAATTATATTAATTTCAACATAATGATCTAGTTTCGAAAATTAGCAATTAGGATTCAACAAATAAATAGTAGAATTTCAGTGTTTAAAATTAATTTTTAAACTCATATTGTAAGTCGCAGTTAATCGTGTATAGTTCTATTCTGAAGAGTTAGATTTATATTAACATTGAGGGACTTGAACTAATTAACGTAGAAATTTATTAATCTATACTGACATTCGAGCGGCGAGACGTGAAAAAAGCAAGTATAAAAACGGTTAAATTCATTTGGCCATTAATTAAAAACGTAATCGCTACAGATTCACATTCAGCGAACTAACAAAATAAGTTCTCTCAAAAATTTAAGCGGAAAAGTCTTAGGCTACGAACAAAAAGGGGGCTTGAAAAGCGAAAAAGCTAGAAAGAAAACAAAACGCTAACACACAATAGTCGGAATGAAGTAAGCCTGAGTGGCTGTACTACGTATGCCTTTAAATGTTAGGGTTGCCACTCTTCAGATATTAATTGGTTCGCGGGGGACGGATCTGAACAATACGGAACCATCGACAGAAGGAAGCTGATTTGGGATTTTGAGTGCCTGCGATTGTTCTTATCAGCTTACAGAATTACCTTATGTTTTTTAGTTTGAAACGCGAAATATATTAATTAGAATATTTATAATGGTCAAAACTGGACCGCGGCTGCAAAGCATACGAAACGTCGAAATTGTAGAAATAACAAGTTAACTACAGATAAAACCTATATATTTACCTGTCACTTAACATAATTTAAGCTGTATAGTAAGGTAATCCATAACATTATTGAAATAAAACGGTTTAAAACGCGAAACGTAACGTTACACTACCCGTTTAAGATATGTAACGTTACACTACCCGTTTAGATAAATGTAATGAACCTTGAGTACTGTCTGTAGTCGTATTTACCGCGTTTTAAACCGTTTAAAGTGTTTCGTATAACTTAAGCTTTTTTTTATGATACTTCTATTACCAGTCTTCATTAAAGTGTTTGTCAAATTTTGAAAAAGAAAAACAATTTCGGATAATTCAGACATTTGTTTTGTCATCCCTACATCGCAGAGGTAACTAGGGCATATAGAGGGAGGCGGGTTGAAATAGGACGTTCTAGGCAATTACCATGCGAGGATAGACTTGTATCTCGTCTTGTACAAAATGGTAAATGGGCGTACTTCGCAAGTTTCAGTGTTAGGAAATTATTCGGAAACGAACTATTCCGAGCTGTGTATCGTTTTGCGCATATAATTTGGATTTCTTTATGAAAGAGAAAATATACAAAGCTGAAGAGTTTGTTTGTATGTTTGAACGCGCGTATCTCGGGAACTGCTTCGAATTGTAAAATTATTTTTGTGTTGGTTAGAGCATTTATCGAGAAGGGCTATAACACATCGCGATGTGACTAATAGAAGCGAAGAGACAGCGGGAAATGTGGAAAAACGGGGAACATTACTCCTCTTAGAGGATTTCCAATCCGCTGAAAATAGTTCAATATACCAAAAAGGTATTTATGAAAGAATTATAGAAACTTTTTCATCGAATGACGTAACCCAGACGGAATTTCGATATTACGATTCGCGAACAAATTTATATAACTTAAAAATCGTTTTTAAACCAATTGAGCAATTGTCAATGACTCAATTGGTTAGAGCAGCAGCACAGAGAGCTATCGATGTCGATTAAAGTCCTGCCCGTGTCGTATTTTTTAAAAAAATGTAAAATCAATTTTTGTTTGTTTTGATGTGCAAATATTAAAATTTTCCAAAGCACGACTTTATTGTATATATGTATCTTATATAACATACAATTCAACGATCGTACATAAAATCCATACATCGCAGAGCCATCAAATATCAATATGATCCCCTAAGATACGTAACAATTTCTCCATGTCGGCGGCTCCAACAATGAGATCTCGCATAAAGGGAATGCTTTTAAAAGTATTACTTCTGCCACCCTTAACTAGATGAGGATGCATTTCTAAGCATCTTCGATGTTATGTTTTTCTTTCGAAAATCCACCACTCCACACGGTATCCATTTTTAATATTAATTGTTAAATATTGTACTTTACGCGAGCACGTAATAAAACACTTTAACGGTTCAGAAACGCGATATATATTAGTTAAACTTATTTGAAAATGCGTTTAACTACGGCCAGACGTTGCGGATGCTTTGCAGCGGCCGTGGTCACGGTGGGACTAAATAATTTTAATGTGTACTACTGGTGTATACTAAAGACTATGTATGCCTTTTTTATAGATTCAATTACTAGACTTAAAAATGTTAAAGACGCGCGGTTGTCGCTAATTCCTATAACTTGCACTATACTATTAGCCATTGTTACAAACTCACAAGTCAAGGGCAGACAAACACTGGGAATGCAGCCTAGCTTCCGGCGAAGCCTCTATACTAGAGTCATTATTAAAACGATGACAGCTTGAAAGATTAATGCGACCCAAGCTTTATAATTATTGGAGTCCGCTGAAAGCAAAACATTTTCTAGGAAATAATCAACACGGCCTTTTCTATATTGAATTTTTACATTTGAATGAATCGTGTACGTACTACCCACATATAAAAGAAAATTAGTTTCAATTTAAATCACTTATTTCTTAATACTTCTACATCTATCTCTATAACAAACCGCAAGGTTTAAAAAAAATCATCAAATATTGCAACTTTGTAGTAAGCAAACAAAAAATGTACAACTACCCGCAATAAACAAACTAGCTAGCAAATGAAAGTAGCAACGCATCTAGAAAAGCGCAAATCATACAACGCCAGATAAAGAAAACCACGCGAATTTACACTTAAACCGGAAAAAATCTGTGATTACGCTCCCCCCGAACGACGCGAGAATAAAAAGAAATCTCCTAAAACGTCATTACGGACATAACTCCAGTGTCCCCGGGATACATCTTCCATACAAAATACTTTAAGCGGAAACCCCACACGCATCATGACTCGACAATGGACGAAACCCGCTATCACAAGTAATAAAAGCAGCGAGCGTTCACATTAAAATCTTATCCCTTTCTTAAATAAAAAATTCACGAAAAAATAAGAGCGGATACCCCCCCTCCATTATTCAGCACACCCCGAACCCCCTACGCGCGCACTGTACGAAATACGTTGAACGCGTGTGAAGAAAACCCAAAGAAAATCTAACTTTAGTACTACGATATAAAGATACTATCGCTCCGTCGCTGCCGGAAGCCGAACAACCAAAACCCACTCTTATAACTAGGGAATACGGTTCAAAATCGTCCGCAGAACAAAGCGAATTTTGCAGGGAAATCGCGGCTTAGTCGTTAGATATTTAAAATGAGATGCAGCGCTGGGGTGGGGTGGAAATCCGAATTACCGGGGCGTATGTAATGATTTTCCCGGACGGAATTATGCCCCGGTATCGGAGACGAATTGGAGACTGGAAATTGGATGTTCTTTTTAAGTCGGAAACGAGGGTTACCGATGGATCGATAGAAATGTTTCTGGTCGAAATAACTAATGCTATTGTGAGTTGAGCTCGGAAATTTTAATTGAAGGCGCTCGACGTATTATTTATATATCTAAAGCCATTTTTAACGAATAACTAAGAGTATGTTACATTAATACTTCTGTGGCATGAATAAGATTTCTGTTGTGTTTTAAAGATATGAGTGATAAAGAGTGGAACCCTCTACTGGGGCATGTGGGATTTACATCTATACCTTTAAATAAAACACTTTAACGGTTTAAAACCCGATATTAGTGAAACTTCGGATGCTTTACAGGAATCGTGGACACACGTGCAGTCTCCCCGTGACCATTATTTAAATGTGTACCACCCGCGTAAACTACAGACAGTACTTCTAAGCCTGTTAAAATTTTGATCAAATTTCTCTATCCAGCCCGACCAAAACAATCTATAGTTCCCTCTGGATTCAAGAAAGCCAAGCGGCTGTTGATAATGTTGCTAAATATAGATGTACTAAGAGAAGTTTAGGGGGTAAACTTAGGGAGCGAGTTCATCAAACTCAGTGTCTCCTCAGATAACGGCGTCTGAGACACGACAGTACGTGGCCATGATCTGTCGTGGCGATATGTATAATTGGAATGGCCTACGATAGCTCGTCTTGGGAGTCATGTTCTACGACGTGGCCTCTTGACTTTTTAATGACTCGGTGCTTGGTTCCGGGTTTTCGGTTGTCTATGCAGGTTGTTGGGAATTCCCATTTGCTATTTTAGGTAACACCGTAACGCAAGGTTATTTAAGATTTAAATTATGTATTAAATGTTTTGTTTAAGTATTAATTATACTCCTTGTCAAGTAAGATGTGTAATTTACGCGAGTGGTACACATTTATATAAACACTTGTAACGGTTAAAAACGCAACATATATTATTTCGCTTTTTAATTTAAATTTACCCGACGTTTTGGATGCTTTACAGCAACCGTGCTCACGGTGGGGATGGGTCGTTTTTCATACTGCTTATTACGCGTTTTAATCCGTTAAAAGTGTTTTATTTAAAACTTTATCAACTTCAAAATTTAAAATAAGATCCAAAGTTTAATCATATATGTTTGGCTGAATATTAAATAGCATTACTTAATATGTGCGATACACAGTTCTGTGTCCGTTTGATTCTTCATTATATTTACAGGTAGGTCCTGCATGCTTAAATTATTTGTTATTTAGTGGATACACTTTAATGATTTTTTATTTTAGTTTTTATACTTATGTACTTATAAATTTTAATGGGAGATAAAAATCAGGTGTTTATTAAAACAAAAACCGAGTGAGTAGGTACAGGTCTAGTGTATTTAACTAGTTATTAATGTTATTAGTAGAAAAAATGAACTATCAAATCATCCATGGTTCACTTCCACTACTGCATATGTAATGTTTCTTCGTATTAACGTCTATATAAAGAAGCCATGAAGCCATGAAATATGTGAACCACGCACAGCTTGGAACCTCTTAGGAGTCATGCCAAGATCGCCGATATGCTGATAACACATCGCCACACGATTCTGAATAAAATTTATTATAAAAACTTTGCGAATCTTTTTGTATCATAAAGTTAACGGAAGGTGTAACTAGACCAGATCCGTTTATCTATATCCTTATTAGAAGGACATAGAAGCATATAACGTGTATAGAAGACGCGCTGTCGACTTTATTTGGGTTTGGATATTCAGAAATTCACAGACTGAAACTTCACGATGGTTCGCGTCCAGATTCCCAAACGAAGTCAGTGTCAGAAAAATTATTAATTGGTTAGAAAAATTTTGGACGCTCTGGGCATCGAATCCACAACCCGTTGATTATTTGCTATACAGTGCTACACCAACGAGTCTGGATCTAATGTTGCGGTAATCAAACCCGTGATAGTTTTTATGTCAGGACTCCAGTTTGAACCACCCTATTAATAAGTAGACTGAATCTATGTCAACTCCAGCGCAGTAGATAACCAAGCATGTCCATTTTATAATTACACCGGACGACGCTAAATATATCTCGAGTACTAGATAAAATTCTATAAGGGTTTTATTGGGCGATAAAGCAAGTTTATTGTTGAAAATGTTAATTATTATCAACAGTGATTGTCTTATGGAAAATTACGGTTAGAGTGCTTGTGGAAACTTCGTGACACGTGGAATGACGAAGGGAATCAACTACAATGCGCGAAATAGCTGATGTAAGACAGGGACGGACGTATAATAATGTATGGCGAATAGTCAACGAGTAGTGGATTAGATTTTTTCCTAAAATACGCTGGACTTCGTCTGGAAATGAATATCGATATTCCATCCGGGTTACGAACCAAAGTACACAGATAAAAATACGTCAAATGTAATCGTGTTTCGAAAGCATCCGACACGTCGGGCCATTGTTATATACCTATATCTAATATATTTCACGCTTTAAACCGTTAAAGTGTTTTATTAAAACTACAGGCAGTATTTAACTGTTTTTCGGTTATAATAGGCTGACAGCGCATCTTGTTATAAGGCTGCTTTTCTGTCCTTCTTTATCGTGAATAAGGAATAGTAACATAAGTATAGATGAGTGATAATGAGATTTTTTAGTTTCTGGATTTTGGGTTCTAATAAATGTAAAAAAAGGGACATTATTGTGCAATGTATTTTACATATTCATACACCAATCAAGGCGGCACCGCCAGGAATCTAACCCGCGACTCAACAAACACGGGACCGCAAGGGGAGACTGTTTGCAGACGCATATAAATTATAGGGGAGACGCGGGCCCAGACTGAACAGTTTCATCTGGGTTACGGGGGACGCTCGCACTTTTAATTTCACATTCAAATATTAATGGATTTAAACTTGAGAGTCACAATTCAGAGCTTAACATTTTTGGATATCGTCTGTACTCGAGTAGTACACGTGAAACGGTTTAAAACGTGAAATAGTAATAAATAGAAGTTCGTGACCAATCTGCAAAGTATCCAAACCGTTGGGCCATAGTTTATTGTTATTAAGTTGACTAATATATTTCGCGTTGTAAACCATTAAGTGTTGTTTTTATATGTGTCTTATACGTGTTTAATCAATCTTTTTAGGGTGCCTATAAAAGAGAATTCGATTTTAAAGTCTCAACGCTTATATTTAGATACATTTGACATTCCTGTTCTTATATCAGTACTGTGGAGTTAAGTAGAGGCATAAAAAAGTAGTCGAAGTGCAAAAGCTAATACAGAGACTTGAAAAGATAAAAAGGTTTCTTTGAAAAGCCTCCCTCGATTGTTTTGCATTGTAATAGAAAAACGTGGCACTTATTGTTTGCATACATCCAAAATTAAAACCATTCATTTTATGCAAGTTAACAAAGTGAAAATGCGGTCAAATTTTTCTATACGAAATAAAAGTGGATGTAATCCGACGAAAGCGAGCGACCCCGAAATCGCTGCCAGCATTCACCCAGACAAAAGCTCTAAACACCCCGATGGCAAAAAGAAAATTTCCATCCCCTCCTTCATTTAAATTTCCCGCCCAGAGCGGGGCGGCGACGTGGGGGTGGCTTCCGCACAAAAGAGACGCAGCTTAACTTTCATAGAAAAGAATGAGACGACCGTATGTCCACCTGTTGCGTTATAAGTTTCATATTTTCGCGTTATCTTTTTTCTTTTCTTACATAAAAGGATTTGAATGGCGCGCCGCGTGCATGCGTACTAGGCTTAGGTATCGAACGGTATTGATGCGGCGTTCGAATTGACAGGTTCCAAATTTGAATTCAAATTTTGTTTAGAATTTGTCTGAGTAAATATTTTTGAATTTAGAACAGTAGGTATGTTGTTCTAAATTCAAAAATATTAGTATATCGTTCGTGAAACATTAACTTAAATAACTCAAGGTGTTCATACCAAACGTCACTTTAAAATCTTTTAATATTAATAATTAGTATATATATTGGTTTCACAGTAAATGTATTAATTTTGTACGAAAATAATGTTTAAACCATATTCACATCATGTACCTAATGCAAAAATGATTTAATCCAATTTTGTAATTAATTTTCCTTGTAATATACGCCATCTCTCGAACGCCAACATAAATTAACAGAGAGAAACAAATTTTGTTATCATGAAGATTATTTTTAGCTTGCACAGATAATAATTATCGTTTCTTGTAACCAGCAGCGGTTCAGGATGAAGACAGAAATAAAAATTTGTTTGTATTACCGTTTCCGGTTGGTCTTGGGTTCGACGACGGTGCACGTGCTATCGTTATTATATAGATATAATAAAACGGATTTTATTACCGTGTTCATATTTAAATTCACTATAAAAGCAGCGAAGAACTTATTTGAATAAAGACGAATCTCCCTGTCAGTTGTATCAAAGCGTAGATTTGCCACTATAAGTTTGTAGACTTGTAAAACTTGGCGAAAAGAGTGGCAGCGAGTTTTTTGACAATTCATATTATCCGTTCTACGTCTTTAGTCAACACATTTATCACTTAAATTGTAGTAACGTTTTATTAAACATTAATAAATAGCTGTTTTTAAATTAAGATTACCTAAACCACGAAAAAGGTTGACATTATATCAAAAATATTTTATAATAGACATTTAAAAATGACAATTGTTTCATCGCTTCCTAATAAAGTACGTAAGTAAATTTCCCTTGTATATCGCTTTATTTATAGACACGATCAATCATGTACTAATGCTGTGGTTTAGAGGATTACTACAAATCTGCGTTCAATCTTTTTTGGTCAGTATGGCCAAGCCTTTATTGACAAGATAAAAAAGTGTAAGTGTACAATACTCGTATACGACGTCCGATATATCGGATCGATCGGCAAACATGGTGGGTTTCGACAATCAATCTACAAATATCGTGAAATTACAAAAAAAAATGTTAATGACTATTTTAATACACTATTTAAGAGTTTCCCACTAGAATTGTTTTCACTTTTATGAATAAGTCTGTAAACAATAGCATTTGACATAAAAAAAATATTTTTTTTTAAATAACTGCTGTGTTATCTGAAACACTAAACTAATATTACTACATACCTAATCAATGACGATTAAAGCCAGTTAGTCGGCAATCTAATAGCGGCTAATAATAGTCACAAC
The DNA here is from genome assembly GCA_963661955.1 of Leptosia nina. Taxonomy (NCBI): domain Eukaryota; kingdom Metazoa; phylum Arthropoda; class Insecta; order Lepidoptera; family Pieridae; genus Leptosia; species Leptosia nina. The sequence continues at coordinate 6,097,673 of CAVLEF010000008.1, forward strand.
AAAACCCACGACACCGATACGACGCGACGACGACGTTACGACATCGTGTAAACAGTGTCCTTTAATAAAAATGACAATACGTTATATCGATAGATAAGATGAGATTCACAAGGTACATGATTTAATGTCGTGTTTCTTTTATATCAAAATAATGGACATGTTGACAGGCTTAATCGAGAAATCACGTGACACTGTATTTGGAATTATCGCAATTCCTCGATATCTCTGAAGGGCGTTTGCAATTTCTTTACGTAGTTTCAAATTATCGTTCTATTTTTGAAACGATTATTTTGTACGCTGTTAAGTATACGTTTTAGTTAGTAAAGCATTCAAGGTCCTTGCTGAACACGCAGGAAGTAATTGAACGCCAGGCAGACCGAGGTTCCGCTGGTGGGCAGTTATTAAGAACCTGGAAATCTTGGGCGTCCAGATCTGGGAGCACAGGATTGATCGCGATGGCGGAAGCGACTAGAGGAGGTTAGGGCCAACAAGGGTCTCTACAGCTATTGACGATGATGGAGTTCGCTCAACGTTGATACGATTATGTCAAAGACTTACCATTGAGACCGGCAAGGGGTGCGCTCCACCGTTGGGGTAAGGATAAGGTGCCATGAGGTAGCCCATGTTGAAGCCGGCTGCTGGATGCGGCTCGAATTTACCTGAAAACAAAATATAGTAAGTTAAGTAACTCGCGTAAACTAAAGATAATACTGAAATATATAGTTTAATTGTTTATTTATTTGTGTACTATTCGTGTAAACTACAGAGTATTTATTTAAGTATAATCTTATAGTCTACGCGAGTAGTACACATTTAAATCAAACCCTTTTAACGGTTTAAAAAGCGAAATATATTAGTTCTCTTGTGTTTTATATATTTAAACTACTTCTAGACATTTCGAATGCTTTGCAGTAACTGTGGTCACAGGACGATGTTTCTAATATCAAAACCAAATCTGCTACGCTAGCGCACTCTGTTCCGTTATTGTTGTGGAGACAAAATATAGTTTCTTTAGAAGCGTCGATACTTTTAACCTATTATAAAAACCATTTCTACCTAGAAATAAATAAAACGGTTGAAACACTTACGAAATTCTGCGTTTTAAACCGTTATATTTTCTTAACAACCCCAACTACATAGTTTCCTTGGCTAGTGCGTATCTTTTAAGCACACTGAAACGGAACTGTAAGCACATTATCGAGAACGTCTTAGGGTAAGTGACCCTTGTTATGTACCAATAACGCATAGAGAACAGATAAACCTTATCCTACTCCTGATGTGATCTAGAACAAAAAGTCACGTTTGCATAGGCTCTTGTTTTCAAGATGTTTCAGTCTATAGATTGATCACCAATTTTCATTCAATGTACCTATACAAATGATTTAAAATGATGTTTCTTAGCGGTCAAACATCTTATTGATATAACATAAATAAAATAAGTAAAACACTTTTAACGGTTTCAAACGCGAAATATATTAGTTGATTTATTTACAATTTATTTTAACAACGGCTCGATGTTTCGGATGTTTTGCAGCAGCCGTGACCCTGTGAAAATAAGCAATAATATATTCCGCGTTTTAAACCGTTAAAGTATTAAAATTAAATGTATATCAAAGATGACTTAAATTAGCTGTGGATCACTGGTGTTCTATAACCGCGGGCGACAATGAGTAAATGAAAAAGGTAATGTAAATTAACTTTTAGGTAGATCACTTGCAAAAATTAAATAGTTATGATATGTTTTATGTACGCAACTCTATCTATTACGTCGCACCATTGTGCAAAAAAACTAAAATATTTCAAGTTTTAAACCGTTAAAAGCTAAATGTTAACTACATATAAAACTCAATTAATTTTCTTTCAACACACTATACAACTTGTAACTGTAAGTTGATACCGAGCAGGATTTTAATTGAAAATATTTCCTTCGGAACTAGCTATGTTTAATTTGTACAGCGCAATACGCGAATAAAAATGTGGCCATAGCTGCAGAGAATAATACTAGGGCAGAGTCATTTAGTTGTGTAATTGCGCGACTAGAGCGTTACGTCGCTGTATATTATAATATGCGGAGGTTTTGTCTCGTGGTGGAATAAATGGGGCACGATTCTTATGAGTTTTCTAGGTGACAATTTTAAGAAGCACTATGTCTCCCTTTTTTATATAGGACAGACAAACGTCATACTTGATAGTAGGTGTAGTACCGCAGCCATATCTTTGGGGTTGACAACCCCCCTCCCCCCTTCTAAACATCACGTGTATTTTTAGTACCTACAAAGAATCTTAAAATTATCTTAATTTAAATACAGGTATAAACTATAATCTTATTTTATTCTGAAATTAAAGACCGTAATAAAAATGTCTACACCATTTGTTTAAAAATCGCGCGTTTGACGAAAAAATAAATACACGCGATATCTTACTATACCCCCCCCCCTGTGTTATTTTCGTGATTTTTTTTAAACCCCTCCCCCCCTTTCAAGCCTCACGTGATTAATGGACAACCCCTTTACAAGATGCGATGTCGATCTAATGTGGATATTCGTAAAATACAGACTGAAACGAGGAGCGATTAAACTTGACGACTTTTTTATGTTGGTGGCGGAACAAAATTCCAGACACAATGTTTTAGAAAAATTAGAGTTTAGTTAGATTCAGTGAGCACCGAATCCACGACTTGTTGATTATTAGCTGTATATTCGAAACAAGTCAACACTTTTGATTCTGTTTAAAAAATAGACATACATTACTTTTTAATATGTTGATATTATTTGAAAACTTTATTTTTTACATGTTATTGCACATGTAGGCACTATAATAATTTGATAATCGAAAATAAATTGAAAAAATTCGTAGTACTCGGTAGCTCAATTGGTAGAGCAACAGCATGCCGGAAGTCCGCCTGAGTCGAAAATTTTTTCAAACTACATTCGATTTTTAAATTATGTTGATATTAGAATGTTAAGTTGATGTTATTTTAAAAGAGCCATATATATATACAATACATTAAAATACAATTATGTCCCATAACCGTTATGTGGGGCATGGGACATAATCGTTTCCGTGTGCAGTTCGTTGGTGCTCTACCTGACGGAAACTTTAATATCTTCAATGCAAGTTCAAGAGCTTAGTAACTACTTGTTCTTCAAATCTAGTTGTGAAACAGACACATAAATGTGTCTGCCCATTACACTAAGGAAAAACTAGATTTAATTTGTAATCATTTAAATGAGTGTATATGATAGTTATACAATTGCCAAACTAATCGAACTTTTAAATCAATTTAAAAAAGTTTGATGACACCAACGGGACACAAAGCCACCATTTCCTTGAATTTAGGGCTGTCCGATATGCTTTTTTTAGACGCAGTGATAGCACTAGAGAGCTGACGCGACCAAAACGGAAATATGATTCTTAGTCACGAACCCAGTAGCCAAGCAGAGCCAACTAAAAACCTGTGTACATATGTATTCACTCCGGCTTTGTTTATTTAGGCTGGACCTACCGCCGCTACACAGAAACGAACCACATCCTTACGATTCCCACTATTCATCCATCGCTTTTCAGCGTTTTTTGATCGATTCAACTAAATATGAGTGGAAATATTATATTAAAAGTTATTAATTTTATTATTTTTATTAGGTTGGGTTGGCACCAACTTATTGTATTAGATTTTAATGCTAAAATACAAAAAACACATTTATATCGAACCCTGAATATATAACGGGCTCAATACAATACACATAATATTATTTATTGTCACAAAACAAAACAATAAAAACAAGGATAGGAATTAAGGACAAACGGCGACTTTATAGCTAAATTTAATATAAGCTATCTCTTCCAAGCAACCGTGGTAGAAATGAAAATTCAGTGATAAAAAAGGTATGCGTGACAGCAGAAAGACTTAACCTACTAAAAAACTTATAATAAACAATAATACAAAATGACCTCATGTACTATCTTAACGACTTTCGTTACCGTTGGTCTAATGTAGCAATGTATGGCTAATATATAATCAATGGGATTTCAACATGTTATTGCACATGAAGGCACTATATAATTTTAAATCAAAAATAAATTGAATTGAGAGCAACAGCACGGAACGCTGACGATGCCGGTTCAAGTCCTGCCCGAGTCGAAAAATTGTTTTCGATTTTTTTTTAAATTCATGTTGCACTTCGTCTGGAAATCTGGATATTAAATGAGTGGTAGGAATATCGAACCACCGTCCACAGATGAAAAAGCCGTGAAGTTTAATCGCATTTCGGTTTTAGTTTGTGGATTTTCGAATATCCAAGCAAATTTTATTTCACCTACCATCCGACCTCCTCTATTCTCTCTACATTAAAAAAATCAAGAACATATTATATCAAAATTAATATAAGAAGTGTGAAGTTAACTTGTTACATACTTTGGTAAATATAATCTGTCGTTATAGATAATAACTCGAACAAGTTGGGACCTACAAAGTTTTCTTATTGCATAAACATGTGTAAAAATAAAAAAGGCCGATAGCACATTATAAGTACAATTTATAACTTCGATGTAGGAAACCCCATGCTTTCCTGTCCTTTGCATTCCTAAAACTATACAGAACTAGCGGTAGAAAAAAAGGTGAAGATGACCGTCTTGTGATGTTGACTCAAGCGTCAAACACGAAGGGCAAACCCGGATAAAGACAAATGTGAGATAATAAATAATTTGCGGTCAATATCATTTTGGCACCCCTCATATTTATTTAAGATAGAAACTTTTTGTGGCACAATTTTTTGTTTCATTTTATGCAACCTTAAATAAAGTATTGTCTGAAATTGTACGCGAATAGTAGGTACACATTTAAATAACATACATAAGCAGCAATAAATACAATAATGTACCCCCCCCCCCCCCCCGTTTACTGCTGCAGCAAAAAGCATCCAAAACGTTGAGCTGTAGAAAAAATAAATTAAAAAGAAAACTTACAATTTCGCGTTTTAAGCCGTTAAATGTGTTAGTTAAATGGGATTCTAATCGATTTACTGACACAATTGTAAATAACCTAACTTACAAGTATTAAATAGATATTAACAAAATACATCCTTGATGTATATTTTATCTACTTATCTATATATACAACATGTTATGTGCAATTGTATATTTAGATTTGACATTTAAGCCGTTTCATTAAACACCCCGGTCTCATAAAGATACAGATAATGACATTATTTTTTATCTGTTTGCTGTCAATCTGTCAGTTAGGGTAACTAGATTTAGCAAAGCAAACAAACATGTAAAAAAAATTACGAATCTCCTCGCTTGATATAGTACTATAATGAATAGTCATTATTAATTATAATTTTCCACGTATGGTAGTAGAATAATTTAGTGTAATATTGTGGTATTAGCAAAAACAAAGTAATCGATTTTTCAATACAAACATAGACACAAAACTTTAAATATGATATTTAGATAGCAGTTACAATGCTTCAATACAAAAATTATTTACTATATAAGACCGCTAGAAGCAAAGTGGGCTTATAAGAAAAAAACATGATTTTCAATATATGGGGAAAATAAAAATGGGCATTTAACTTAGGCACAAATTAATTTGTACTATTATTTGTGTAAAAATTCTGTTAACAGTTATCAGTCACTGTACTCTTGTAGATTAACGTTTTTAGACTATAAAAATATAGGTAAGTCCAGCCATAAAATTGTAGTTAGGCTACTCTGCTTCTTGCGCCCCAATTAACATGTTTGGAGATTAAAAATAATTCGATTTTAGCGGGAATTGAACCGGCATCCACAGCGAACGATCCTTACGGCTGTTTTCTACAGGAGCAATCTGTTAATTTTTTTAATCTAACCAAAAGGAAGCTTTCGAGAATTCTTCTTCTGATTGTATTTTGTTTTACAAGCTTCCCGACTACTATGTCATTATGCCACAGACGCGCGGTCTGTTTTATAAGGTACTAGTTGTGCCCGCGACTTCGCGTGGGTTTATGTTGAAACACTAAACTATATTTGTAATAATGCATTAATTTCAACAAATAATTACAGTAGAAGTGTACCTTGGGGGTTTTTGTTTAAAGGGACAAACTCTCGCGGACATTTTTTTAGATCAATTAAAGGCCGATCATTCTTGACATGATTGATTGTATATTGTTTGATTTTTTTGAACCGTTTTCACTGTGCACACAACGGACGCTCATATCAGATAAATAATTTTCCCAATTTTTTCCAGCTTTCCGCTGTTTCTTCGTTCCTATTGGCTGCAGAGCGTTACACGGCATTTCTCAATAAATGGTCTGACCAACACAAAAATGGTTTTCTTAATTCGAACCCGTAGTTCCAGAGATTAGCGCGTTCAAACAAACACTTCAGCTTTATAATAAAAAAAATATACAAACTTCTTGGTCACCCTAAGTGTATTCGCGTAAAAAAACTCGTTAATCTAACAACTCGAGCTTAATTGTGAATGCATATCAAGTTCCAATTAGAACGGGTATAATGACACGAAACGTCAGGTAGCCGGGTCTCGAACCGCGGAAACGGGACGGAGCTAGTAGTTACAAAGAATTAGAGCGGGACAAAGCGTCGGCTTATAAGCGTGAGAGTTGGACCCAGAATTATAGATTTCATGCAACTGTTGGTTCTTGTAAGGATCTGTTTTGCAAGCCGTGATTTATGAAGACAGATCGCGCTATCATCATTATTTGTTAAATGTGAATTGTCGTTAGTTATCCAGAGGTGGACATAATATCCTTTTTATCCACAAGTGGATCGCCGACAAGCTCGTTGGTCTAATGGTGGCAATCTATTGCTAGCAATCAACGGGTCGTTGCTTCGATTGCGACTGGGTCCAACATTCAAATGTTAATGTTTTTTCTTTTTCATATTTAATAACAAGTGTTATTTATATTTTGGTGTGATTTATGGTAGTAAATAAATTGATTTCTCTCTTCTCTATTGACTTCTCTTTCAATGCGATGGGATTACGTCTGCGTCGCGCACCGTCCATAGACAACTGCTTTAAGTTTAATCGCGTTTCGGTTTGAGTCCGTAGAATTCTATTAATCCATAACCAAAATAGATCGATAGCGCATCGTTTTAGATGTTATATGGCTAGGGTATTTCATCTACCATCTACTGAATCCTTTACTCCTTTATATACTTGGTAGCATTACATCCACGAGCCAACGAGGATATAATATAGGTTATTCCAGACACTTTTGGTACCATTTTTTTATAAAAATCGGTGATTTAATCGTTAATAGTTAACTGTTTACAGTTTTCACAAAGTTTAAGATAACGTAGAGATTCAGTATGGTTAAGTATTATATTAAGTGAGTATATGCAAATACATGAATAAATGAATCATTTCAGATGATTCATTTTTAACTACGGCCCGATTTAGGATGCTGTGGTCTCATCTACGATCGCAAATATATTACGCATTTGAGGCCGTTAAAAGTGTTTAATTTACATTCTTACATTCCTAATGTTTGTTTAAATATGTAATAAATAGCTACTTCTATTGTGCCATATTCAAGTAAAATGTTTAATTCAGAACGTTTTCCTGCCTCAATTAATTGGTTTTCGTTTACTACGAATAAATCATATTTATAACGCTGTTTAAAATTAATTGAGCAATATGTGTCTAATAAGAAACAGTTTAGTGGTTACAGCCCACTACACGCTAGTATCAGGTAAGATTAAAAAATACAAATACTTACATAAAAACTCAATATAGTATATATGTTTTTAACAAAGCTACAATATACTTAGTATGTAAATCCTAATTCTTTACAATAGATAGCTTATTAGTTAAATAAATAAAATTATTTAAATAAAACACTTTAACGCGATATATATCTTAGTTAAAGTTATTTAAAAATTATTTTTAACTTCGTCTTCCCTTGACCACGGCTGCTGCAAAGTATCCGAAACATCTCTTTTTAACTAATATTATCTCTTTTAAACCAATGAAGTGTTTTATTTAAATTATTAAAACTCGCGTAAAATACAGCCAGTTTTTAAATAAAATTTTTTTTCCCCTTTTTTTTTTTTTTTTATTGTTCGTTTTAAACCAATAAAAAACTTCTGATGTTTGAAACGCAAAAATATATTTTGTCTAATTTTTACTACGACACGTTTCTGAAGTTTTGCAGCAGCCATGATCACGGAATTAAAGTATAATATATTTCGTGTTTTAAACGGTTTAATTTAAATATGCACTGCTGGTGAACAGACAATGCTTTTTATATGTTTTGGCGAATATATTATAGTTTGCAAAGCAAACAACTTTGACGTGATGAACAACGCGCCTATTTGAGAATTTTACTACTATAATGATAGTTTGGTATAAGCCACTTAGCACCAACGCCTCAAGAGCTTATAAATTCCATAACACAGCATCTAATAATAATTTGTTAACCATCTAAACCCGATACCCATAAAATATCCCATCAATAACCTCGGTACAGTCAAGTGCACAGGTGAACCTTCGCTCCTATAACAAAACGTGGAAGGTTCAAATTCTGTCACTACCTGTATCCGTGTTTTTTCATCGCGAACGGGTCGTGGCGACTTGATCAGATTAGACCAGGGAACCGGTTACTCGAAAACATCTTGGAAAAAAGTAACAAAAAACAACACTAATAACAACAAATAACGAGGCGTTCGGCCGTGGCTAGTGATGGGAAGAGTCGATAAGTTGATTAGGCGAGCCTTTTAGGAATCATTATATTTTATCGACATGCAAATTATATTGCATCATTAATGCCTTTTAATTACGTATTTTCACAAAAGGGCGGATATGTCGATTTAGATAAAACACTTTAACAGTTTAAAACGCGAAATATATACAACAGAAAATTAGTTTATTAATATTTTTCGCATTTTTTATTTAAACGTGTACTTGCGTAAACTACAGACAAACATATGAAGAGATTTTTAATGCTGTCCTAACCACGCAAACTTTTAAAAGTTGAGACTACTCATAATTCTAAAACTACCCTCTTCAAAATATCTTGTATTGCCTTTTGATATCAGTAAACATTAACGCCTTTATTTACCTAATCTGAACGATTTAATTAAATCATAGAGCCGTATAATTTCTAATATAAAATTCTTTTTCGTTCAAAGCAGTCCATCGATGGCCCTCGAGTAGAGTATTGATCGAATTCAAAACTGATGACGGAGGCCCTTGACCGCCTCTCAAATACGTCTTATCTAGCTTACGTTCAACGTTTCATATCCACGTAGCCTGGAGAGGCTGTAAGTATATGCAAAAGCTTAATATTTTTAGATTCTGAACGGTAGACTAGGAGATTTCATAATTTTCTAAACGTTATCCAGCCTTTACAACCAGAAATACATGTCAATAAAAACTTTAACGGTGTAAAACGCAAAATAAATTATTAAAACTTATACCTGACGTTTCTGAGGCCTTCCGGAGTCTTCTCGTGACCACGAATGCTGCAAAGCATCGGAAACGTGGGGCCGAAGTTAAAATAATTGTCAAATTAGCTTAACTAATAGATTTCGCGTTTTAAACCGTTAATGTGTTTTATTTAAATGTGTACTACTCGCGCAAACTACAACAGTATTAAGAAATACATAAATATTGTTGAAGTAGATAATTAAATAATTTTCGAAAATTATAATTCTAATTTAAAATTGTTTGAAACTTATTTAAGTTATTTGAGTTTTATCATTAGCATCAAGGTATTCCTTTTATCGACTAGATTACTCCGTAAACATCTGGAATTTGAATTTATGAGAACAGAAAATGATTTCAATTAGATGGATATAGTATTGAAAAGCGGACGACGAACTAAATAAAAAATGTAGCGAAGAAGCAGGCCAGTATTTGAAAACTGAAAAAGCGTTAGGTTAGGTTTAACTGAAAAAGTTTTAGGTATTAACGGAGCTTTTGAAATCGACGGAAATAGATCGTTTAATACAACATTTTATGTTACCTATGTTTATAATAAATTTAATTACGATTCAACAGTCCGTTTTGAAGACTTAATTAATGTTAAATTAGGAAAAAACAGATGGCGGTAGCTGGTAGACTTGTGAAAAGGAATGGAAGTCATGTATGGCCAACATTTTTCAAATCAATTTATATTTTTATATTTTTAAGAAACAAGGTGGAATTGGGTCTGTAGGTATGGGTAGTAAATGGGTGGTAGGACGAAATTCCTTCCTGGTCACGAAATACCGTCCACGAACGACGACAAAGGCGTGAAGTTTAATCGCGTTTCAGATTCAGTCTGTGGATTTCCGAATGTCCAAAACCCAAATACGTCGACAAGGTTTAGATGTTATATGGCTGGGATATTTCACAGACTATAAAATAGACAGCCTAAATAATTAAAAATAAATACGTTTCATCGATAACCGATCACATCACTAAAACATTAAAGCGAGATGAAATTATACGAAAATATTGTAACGATAGTGACAGATGATTATAAGCTGGCGATAAAACACACATAATTCTCACATAATGGACCCGAAGCCGGTGATAATTCCCACCTTTGGACGTACTTTACAGAAATCAATTTCACATTGACGTGACTAGAGACGGTGGTGGGGCGGTTCGTTTCGTCTTGCCCACCGGCGCGTGATTCATCTGTGTAATCATAGGTAAATTATTGTATCGACATTTATTTGATGTCTGTGGTTTCAACAACCTGGTTCTGTCTGTAAAGGTGATGTCACTGTCTTTGAAATATTGAAAAAGTATTTAATTGCCAGTCTTTTTCTTCTTCACTTAGTAATTTAAAAAAAAACATACAAACTGAGAAATGTTATCGTGACAAGAGGACTATATTCTATGTGTCAGTTTTTTGCACTTTTTTTTATATATTATAGTGGGTAGTTTATCATTTTCTTCGACTTTTCTAAACCAAGATAAGGAATTGTGGGTTAGGGGATGAAAAAACGAATACATGCTTCAAATTTTAATTTAAGATATCTTTCGAAGATCCAAAGCCAAAATAGGTTGACAGCCGAATCTTTTTTAGATATTTTACCTTTCATGAAGTAAACCCGATGTATGTCTGTCCTCTATGCTAAAAAACATGTATAATTAAAATGGATTATACTACGAATAGGGGTCTATATAACTGTAATTCTTTCGTCTTTAATTAAGCCGTGACAATCAAACAGACTCTATATATGTATAATGATATTAGTACAGACCGATCACTAGAAATTTAATACTATAACTACAAAGCTCAACCCAAGGTTACAGACGTCACATCTAGTCAGTGTATATTATAAAATAATATCCAATATCCAAACCCCGGCTGGGACGTTAACCAACAAATTATCTCCATACCACCTTTATCTTGAACGATATTTATTTTTGAAGAAGTGACAACCTTCATTAAGAGAAACCTGACACAGAACGCACTCAGATACTCAATCAATGTTGTCATTTTATTTTTTAAATAAGTAGCGAAACGATAAGGGAGTATAAGCACGACATACGATGTATTATGGTAATGTGCGCAAACTCGAATCTCAAAATGTAATGTGAAAACCGTGTCCCGCGGTGGAGCTTGGGACAAACGCATTTAATTCACTGATTGATTTTATTTTGTAGGCAACTAGTTAATCATTTAAATAAAACATTTAACAGTATAAAACGTGATATGTATTAGTTATACTTCACTTGGTTTGAACTGAGCTGCAGCCGTGGTTACAGGTAGGCTTCCCGTAGTCACGGTTGCTGCAATGCATCCGCAACTTCGGGTCGTAGTTAAAATAATTTTCAAATAATAAATTGTGTAAGACTTTCACGTCCATGGTTCAGCATATCATTGTTTTTCGGGCTGTTCTGAATTTAAATTTTTAAATAAGTTTAACTTATATACCGCGTTTTATACCGTTAAAGTTATTAATGTTTACTACTGGCGTAAACTACAGACAGTATTTAGTTAATCATTTTGAATCTGTTTTCCCAAGATTTTAAGTAAAGACCTCTTATATTAACGCACTGTTAAGCGTAGGTATATGATCATATTGATTTTGCTTTCCCAGGATTCGAACTAACTCTCAATGTAACTGTTAAGCGTATATTAATTAAGGTCGGTTAACTCATCTCGTCGTACTCCCAAATCTTAATCAGGTTTAATTTCTTTGTGAAGTAATAATTACCTAGAACAGACATGTTACAAAAATGAATAATTGTAATCTCATTTACCATGTGGGAATGGGGCGGACACATATCTGTGTCCGTTACAGAGGTCGAGTTTATTTACAAAGTAGTTAAGCTGACTGACACCATGGTATGTTTGGTAAAACTACCGTACAATTTCTATATTTACTATTATTTACGTAATTCAAGATTACGGTGATCTCTGACTTTCGCTGTAACTGTACTTAATCAACCCTTTCTACTTCATATTATATCCACATACAATTAATTTCCAAGAACGAGTTGGTTTCATTAACAAAATCACTTCTCCATCTCCATAGTCTCCCCATGGCTGTTGCAAAGTATCCGAAACGTCGGGCCTAAGGTAATAAATCAGTTTAACTAATCTATTCCGCATTTTAAACCGTTAAAGTGTTTTATTTAAAAGCCCTTAAAATAAAAACAAAACAAATCTAAAAATTGTAATAAAAATAAATAAACGTTTTACTCACCAAAAACTGGACTGAGATCTGACTTAACAGATAACTTCCCGGAATACGGCTCGCCCGATTTTTCCTGAAAAGTGAAAATTCAAATTTAGAATGCACTACCAATAGAAACAACTAATTACACTTAACGGCTTTTTTTATCTGTGGACTGTGATTCGTGACCCGGACGGAATTTCGATATTCCTACCAATTGATATCCAGATTTCCGGACAAAGTCCACCATCTTTCAGAAAAATGTTGCACCCGGCGGAGATCGAACCCATGGTCCGTTGATTAAAGCCAACCAACGAGCCATCAACAGCCTACACCTTGTAAGACTCTAGATACATAATAATTTGAAAACCTCTTTAGTAAAATCGTGAGAAAGATTAAAACACAATTCTTCGAAATTTAAATCACAAAAAACATAACGAAATCTCGTTGTGAAAGGGCCGTATCAATTCCACTCGCCTCCCCAAACACAATTCGATATAATAATAGACATAACAAATCGTAATGTTTCCGCTATCATTAATTCGAGCACCGAATTTCCTCTATCTCCAATCAACCGTTCGGAATCTCGACACCTTAGGGGGGTTATTCTAAACAGTGGAGATGTCGAACGCGATATTTCGTGTATTCACTTGGTACAAGTAATGCAAGATAGTACAAGCGATTATAAATATTTTGCTTGAATTAGAAATATATATCTTTAACTTATTTGTAATATAAATAGAATAAGTTTAACGCAAAAACCGTATCCCAATAGTCTCAGATTCAAGTCTAACAAGTGTTATTTAAAGTATACTCACCCACGACGTCGTGCTTGCGAGTTAATCTTAAACTAGACTGTTGCATATATTGGTCCTAGTTACATACCCTACCATAGCCTTCATTAATAAATGGTCAATCCAACCGGTAGTTCCTGAGATCCACGCGTTCAAAACAAACAAATCTTTTCAGATTTAAATAAAACACTATAACGGTTTAAAACGCGATATATTAGTTAAACTTATTTGGAAATGTTATTTAATTTCGGCCCGATGTTTCGGATGCTTTGCAGCAGCCGTGGTTACGGGGAAACTCCTTCATTCAATCAAATTCAATGGGAAAATCATTTCCAAATAAGTTTAACGAATTTATCGCGTTTTAAACCGTTAAAGTGTTTTATTTAAATGTGTACTACTCGCGTAAACTACATACAGTATTTAAATCTTTTCAGCTTTGTAATATCAACTATAGAGATTTTTATACTATTATTGTCAAGTGATAATGTCTAAATGAATAGAATAGTTCCACGAGTTCTAGGAGGGTCGTAATTGAATAAGTCAAAATCAGTTTACCCCACTCTGCCATGTTTACCCCAATATAGGGGTAATAGCCCCAATTGATAGATTCTTACGTGAGAGCCATTGTCCACCTTTCAAGGCCAATTTTCCTTCAATTACCAGTTAGGGTCAGTTTGATTTGAAACAAGAATGTTTAACCATACGATACTAGACGAATTTTTATTTTCATTTGGTATTAACAAAAATTATAGTAGTTTTATTATTCATAAAGCCAATAAAAATATACAAAAAAATTTTTTTTGAAAAATCAAAAATTTTAGATTACATTAATAAAACTATTATAATAGATAATAAATACACTCGAATCTGTTTTAATATAACGCGAAAAAATAAAACACTGTAACGGTTTAAAACGCGATATAATATATTAAACATATTCTAACTACGGCCCGACGTTTCGAATGCTTTGCAGCAGTCGTGGTGAAGTAAGTTTACCTAATATAAACCGTTTAAACGGTTAAAATGTTTTATTTAAATGTGTACTACTCGCGTAAACTACAGACAGTACTTATTTCAAGTTTTGTTTATATTCAAGGTTACAAGTTAAGTTTCCATCTTAATTTTAAAGACATAAATAAATATCTATAAACTCCTTTTAAAGGTTACGATGTTCGTACATCCATATATTAACCGCGACGATAGTTACTTAACGGCTAAAAGAACGATGCCTCATTTTTTACTTTTAACTATCTATAGAAATACTTGTTTTATATTTATTTACTTGCACCGGCTAGATGTCAAGATAATCGCAATTACGTGCCATTTACGTCGTTGTAATTGATGAGAGGTAGCGGGTTCGATGACTGCTGCGTGTAAATGTTTCAATAAATGCCGCCATAATTTGTGTTTAGCTCGAGGAATTATTAATTTATATTGTTATTCTGTGGGATGATTTATCGCGATACTTAAATTATATATCTTAATTAGACTTAGACTTAACGAAGTGAATTAAAATCCTGATTTAAAATATATATTTTAGGTTTACCTTTTAAATGGTAGAAGTTGATGACAAAATTGAAGCGGACACACGAATGTGGACGCCGCAATAGAGAAAACGAGATTTGACTTTCGTTTCGTTCTTTTCGAATTAAGAATCCATTTTAAATTGAAATAATTCACGACACTGGCAGAACTTACACCACAAGGAGCTATCGTGTACCAATATCATTAATTTTAGTGTCTGTATCTACAAACAGATGTTATTTGCTAATTCGAAAATGAATTTGCTGCCAGAACTACTTGGCAAAATTTTATTATATTTCACATATACCACGCGACAATTTATTTAAAAAATGTGATAAGTGTGGTTCGAGGACCGACGAAGGTAATATAACGCGCTGTGAAAAATAGGGGCGAAAAACAGCGGTAAATGGGGAAAGATATATATATATATATATAAATTTTATAAAAACAAAGAGTTTTGCAAAAACACATTTAGATGTCCAAAACCACGCGGACAAAGTCGCTAACACAGCTAGTATGTACTATTGAACTTAGAAATTAGAACTGTATGTAATTTTGTGCTTTCAATAACAAAACCGGGTGATAAAACTAATCTCCGTCCTTTGGTTAACATCGATCACCATATCTAGACTTATGCGGATTATTTTTGTGTAGGTGGTATTAGTGATAGAGTGACGTCAGTTATAATCAGACAGACATAATGAACGAGGGTCATTCTGTATTTTTTTTATGACAAGACAAGATTATTGGTTGAATATGAATATGGGATGAATGAAAATTACTTGATGGGAGGAAGCAGCCATATAGCAGTCAGAATTTACAGACAAAGAAGAAACTAAAGTAAAGAATTAATTTACTATTAAGTACCTACTATATTTGTATTTTATGTGTTTGTGCAATAAAGTGTTTTATTATTACTATTAACTATATAAGGTTTACCACCCCCCCCCATGTTATAAATTAATAATTAAAAATTGAAAAAAAGACCAATTGAGCTACCTAGTCCCGGTTCCTGAATTGGTTAGACCAACAGCACGGAGCGCTGACGAAGCCGGTTCAAGTCCTGTGCGAGTTCTAAATTTCTTTTTAATTTATTTCGATTTTTAATTCATATAATGCTATCATATGCACCAACATGTGAAAAATATTAAAGTTTCTCAAAATTTATATTATGATCCCAGAATTAGCTCCTTCTTCTCCTTCTCTTGGCTTCAAGGTCTCCCAGTCGTCACCTCAGAAATATTTCATTAAAAAAGTAGCCATAGATAAGTGCCAGACCAAAATGTTCATACATTCTGATAAATAGTGCTATTGTGACATAATCTTATCAAAGTAACAAGGCTACTCGTAAGAATCGAATGTACAAGTTATCTAACCATAATTTTTAACACGATAAATGTGTGTTCTACACATTTATTTATGTAAAGTTTATTGAACCGTATTTCTATAAATCTAGATGTTTAAATGTTTGTAATAAATTACATAAACATCGGGAGTTATGAAACAGACATTTAATATAAAGCAATGTAGTTCTACAGACAATGAGATTATATGACAGACAGGCAAGCATGAAGAGGTTTGATTACAAGACAAGAGTGTGATTCACTTGATAGAAGGTAAAATCCCAAAACCTGATATGATGTAGACCTACTTATGCTTTGGCCATACAGAATAAACTTAACGAAAATTTCACAGCTCTTTCGTCTGTGGATGGTAGTTGTTAAGCCGGATAGATTTTTGGCATTCCTTCCACCCTTTAATACTCTAGGTTTTCCCGACGCCAAAAACTAAATATATATAAACCAGATGCGATGTCGACCTATGATAGCGTTTATTATTTTAATTTTAAACTCTGTTGATCAATTATGAATGTAGATCTAAAGTTGCTTAAAGCGTGTTTTTTTTTGTACGGATGCGCATGCGCAGATGTCAAATTTGACGTAATATAATGTCCTCGGTCGTTACGTGTTAAAATTCAAATTTCGAATTCAATAAATAAACGATACCGAATCCCCACTGCCCTATTAACGAACGAAAGTTCCCAATAAACCGAAATAAATCGTTGTATTACGAGACGCGGCCTGTGGTGTTATTAATGTTACTAACAAGTTCGCTTCTCGGAAAGGACCGATGTATTTTTTTCTCGGACCCCGAGTTTCGGTCACGAATCGTTTCAAAGATAAATAGTAGGTGATGACGTCATTGGACAAATATTTTGCGAACGGACCCTCTTCGGCCTGTTTCTCGAGCACAATGCGATTTGTGTGTTTGTGAAATTAATCTTTCGATATGAATACGAATACAAGAACGTCGGGTCGAAGTTAAAATAAATCTAACTACTACATATATTTTGCGATAAAATGTTATAAATGTTAATTTATAATAAGTATATGTATAAAAAATCTCTTTCAACGGTTAAAAATGTGAGTTATAGTAGTTAACTTTTATTTAACTACATTAGGTCCAGTTTTGAAGAAGTGACCTAATATATATTAAGTTTTAAACCGTTAAAATGGCTTTATTTAAATGAATACTAATTCAAAATGAAAATAGAACAACCTGCGCTAATGGTTTAGATTACGTAAGTAGATTTAATTAAAAACACTATTAACGGTTTAAACCGCGAAATATATCAGTAAACAGCTTATGTAGTTTAAAATGATTTAACTAATAAATTTCTCGTTTTCAACCGTTACAAAGAGTTTTTATAAGGTGGACGAAAGTTTCAATGTTAAAGCGGTCTTGAGGGACCAGCTTGCGTAAACCACAGACAATAACTTACTTTTTTTATCAATAATTACGTCCCCCTTTCTTGATCACAGATAACCAATAACTTTTATAATATTTCCAATACACATAATTCTATATTAATAGAACAATTATAGGTTACGATCGTTCTATAAATAGGTATTATCTTTTCACACTTCAATTAAAGCCTTACCACCTCATTAGCACAAACAACGGAGCCGAGTCATTATAAGCATCTCTGTCGCGCATATAGCACAATATCTCGCTGTCTCGCTCCAATTAATTGATTTGACGCCATCGGTTTTGTTCTTCACATTGCGGTTGTCTTGGATATAATTGGTTTTTATTCGTGAACTTTTAATAATCCTGCGATTGTGTGTGAAGTGTTATCAACCTCTTTGCGGGGCTTTAGGCTCCTGGTCCTGCTTAGACTTAGTAGAGAAAGACAACGAGATCCTTTTGTTTAAACGGAAAATATATTATTATTTTGGTTTTGTACCGTAAACCGAAACCCAAACCTATCTAGGTGGTTGAACCGGACAAAATTTCGATAGTCCCATCACCCATTTTATATCTAAATTTCCAGACGAAGTCCATGTTTGCATAAACATACTGGACCCTGTGGGGATCGTACCCACGACCTATCAATTGTTCGTTATAAAATAGACGAACGTGCCCGAAAAACACTTGTCAAAGCATCCGAAATTATATGATAATATAAGTTTAAGTTATTACGCGTTTTAATCAGTTAATAGTGATTAATGTGTACTACTCGTAATAACTGACAATACTATGATTGGAATTATCAATAACAATAACAATATAACATATCAAGACAACGTTCTTGGTAAGAAAAGCGATATAAACCTAGTGCTCAATAACAATTAGATTCCACCTGTAGCGTTTATAATGAAAACATTGTAGAGAACCAAAAGAAATGGTAGCAAATTACAATGTAAGTGTAACAATTTTGTATCAGCGATCAACAGTCGTAAATTACAGAACTACTTGTTCTTTTTAACATCTTGATGTTAATGATAACGTGGATTAAGTATAGCAATTATAAATGTGTATAATTAAATACTGTGTATAGTTTACGCGAGTAGTACACATTTAAATAAAACACTTTAACGGTTTAAAACGCGAAACAAAGCATCCGAAACGTCGGGCCGAAGTTGTAAATCATTTTCAAATAAGTTTAACTAATATATCGCGTTTTAAACCGTTAAAGTGTTTTATTTGAATGTGTATAATGTTTTTTTTTAACAAAGGAGAGCATAGGGTTCACCTAAGGTAAGAGAACACCCCAACCAATATATTTTAAGATGCGCTATCGACCCATTTTGTAATTAAACTTCACGGCTTTACCACGTCTTTTGGGGACGGTGGTTCGTTACCCAGACAAAATTTTTCGCGCACCTATTGCTAGTTTAATTTTTCTTACACAAAATCCAACATGTTTCAGAAAAATTAGGAATTCATTAAAAACGTGGGGAACGACCCTCGAAACATTATTATTAATTTTATATTCAACAAAATTTCTTTAATTTTCTGCGTGTTAAAGCATCGCTTCTGAGCTTCAATAGTTCACGGAGGCAATTACTTCTCATCGAATGGTTTTGAATTTGAATCCCAGGAAAAGATAATAGTATAATCGAATACCTACTTTGTCTTAAATTTTTTGGGCGGATATAAATTACACCTCTTCACCAGAGGGCATTTTGAATTAGTGTAGAAGCCTAGTTTATTTCAATGATAGTAAATAATTCAATATTAAACTTTAATAATGATCTATCCTTCGGCCACGAAAGCCTTAAATCAGCAACAGTGCGAAAGCTCAGCAATAAACTTGCTACGACACTTAAATATCCCATTAGAACGCGTCTGAGCCGATTTCAATAAAACTTACGACAGTAATTTACAGTTATTATCCTCGATGACCCCGAAAACACCCACTGTACTTATGACCATTCGTCGTCACAAAAAATAAGCTAAAAGAACACTAAAATGTTGTATGACCAGAAAAAAAGTCACACCCGCCGCAAAACCGACCGTATCGCCTAAAAAATAAAACGGATATTCCATTGACGCACCACGAAAGTGTGGGAGCATCGGTCCGTAAAAGGAGCTCTATTTCAGAAGCGAGAAAGCACAAAGTAAATTATGGAAATTACGTTAGGAGCATTGCGACGGAATCGGAACTCTAAATTTCGACGTTCCAAGTTTGAATTTAGCGCGGCGCGTGTTATTTTTTCAAAAAAGGATCTATCTCGTTTGGCGGGCGTACCTGCGCAGAGACGAGCTGTATTTATGGCGCCTGCGCATCCACGTGGAACAAGGCACTGGTATTAAAAAGCTTGTTAGGTTAACCGTTCGTTTCCCTTCATTAGTTCACGATACACGCTCCCAGGCTATAAATTGTTTGTCTAAGTTTGAAAGACAAATTGGTAGTGAGTATCGCCAGAAGTCCTGCTTGAACAGGTTTTATGTCTATTGTTTAATAATATCTGCATGTACTCAAGGACTTTTATCGTATCTATTGTGCCTATTACATTTTCTCGTATTATTAGAGGGACAATTTATTTGTTTTTCATAAAATACAAATGTATTCACTAATTTGTTGTGTATTTTTTCTTTTCCCAAATACGAGAAAGAAATAAGCCACAGATGTAGTTAAAAACTATATCTAATGAAACGTGTGCTACTCGCGTAAATAACAGACAGTACTAAATTTCGAATATTTGAAAAATCTTAAGAGTTTAAACCTGCTTCAACGAGCAAAGCTTACAGAAAACATCGCTCTAATAATAAAAACTCATACATCACGAAGACAAGTTAACGGGTAATTATGAAAATCATTTGCGTAGAAATGCTCGGTTCGGAGTCGAACCTGAGGCAGTCATAAATCATACAGCAAATGGATCTTGTTTCCGTCCGTTTGTGCGAATATAAATATCTAAGTTTAGCTCGGCTAAGTTATGTAAATGAAGTAAAGTTTGAGACGAGTGTATTTTTTACAATTGTATGCGATCAGCGCTTATCAGTACAGTGTGATAGATAAGAGCATTCCCTTGTTCAACGTTGGACACTAATGTCACCCGTTTACGGAGAGAGTATGTTCGTCCAGAACAAAATTCTTTAATAAAAACTTTTTAATATTCAACCAATATTATGGACTTATTACTACATAAAACACCTTTTGGATGTTTAAAATCTCAACAATATAAGTTTATTAATTATTATGTCGTCTGTGCTTGACAAATTCGAAACAACCATATATGTACGACGAAACAGATGGCGCTGGCGTAGATTCGACTTTGACATTAAGGACACCTTTCATCTTCAGTGTCCTCAACTGCTGCAAAGCATCCGAAACGTCAAATCATAACTTTAAAAAAAGTTTACTAGTATATTCCGCGTTTTAAACCGTTAAAACTCTTTTTAGTTATAAATAAAGTCTTATACATTCAGTTAACGAGAACAAATGTGTTTTTAAGTCAGTTTAGAGATGTTAACATCGGAGTTAGAAAAAAAATATCTGGAAGATTAAAACTGTATTCGCGTCAGATTAGGTAGTAAAGCCTAAATGGATCGACAACTCATCACTGTTAAATGTTATGCAACCAGAGGATTTCAGCTCAATTGAAGCCGCACTGTACTCAGTCCTCTGTCAAAAAAACATATCCGCACACTTCTAAGCAATATATGCGAACTTTGTTTCACACACACACACACACTCGCACTATTGTCAAGACAAAAACACCGGATAAGCTATACGTTTTATTTTATTGAACAAAAACCAAACATGTCAAAGCGATGAATTCTTATAGATAAGTCCATAGTTAACCTTTAAGCCAGTTATTTTTGCATTTTATTAACGAAATAATTACGCTACGGCGCATCTTAGCCACGTTTACTTGTTTTCAAGTAAAAACATTTTAAGTTGGTTCTGAACCTATATTGTTTAAGTGCAAATGACTTTTATTAAATTCAATAAGTAGCATATCGGTGGCATAAAATTTTATTTCTTATGTGTCCTAGAAGTTTAATGATAATATGGTGAAAGGTGGCAACTCAATTGCGTTCTTGGTTTATTGCACTCTATTGCAGATGGAGAAGTCCTGGAATCCAATGTTACCTATTTAAGTAAATTTTATAACCAGTACAAAGTTTGGAATAGGTGCTATGTCCCCCGTTCTTTGGTAACATCATTCATTATGACTAATAATAGTTGTTATTATTAGTATATGTGTGTGAAAGCCCGTTTCCCCCTCGTGGGTCATGGGGCGAATACATTTCTGTGTCCGATTCACTGATCCGTTCTTTTTAACGGGCAAGTAGTTGATCAGACTTCTGTGCCCTGCCTGGCCGAAACAATTTTATGTTTCCCCTGCGATTCCAACCCAGGACGCAATGCTAAGCAAAATTGTATTAATATATAATAGTCGTAAAAAACCCACCAACCCATTTATAGAAGCGTGGTGGGTCTAATCTCACGTTTAACCACTTGGCTACAGAGGCGGTCATTTTTTATTAATATTTAATAGTCGTAAAAAACCCACCAACCCATTTATAGCAGCGTGGTGGGTCTAATCTCACGTTTAACCACTTGGCTACAGAGGCGGTCATTTTTTATTAACATAGTCGTAAAAAACCCACCAACCCATTTATAGCAGCGTGGTGGGTCTAATCTCACGTTTAACCACTTGGCTACAGAGGCGGTCATTTTTGATTAATATATAATAGTCGTAAAAAACCCACCAACCCATTTATAGCAGTGCATTATAGCGTGGTGGGTCTAATCTTTTGAAACCTCTCCTTTACCAGTACCCAGTTGAGGGTATTATGGGTTGATTGACAGAGCATCTTGTTATATGGTATTTCACCTTCCATTAAGTGAACATCGGGTTTACTCCTCTGTCTCCCACTATCATAAAAGACAAATTAATAAATAATCGAAGATCCTATCTCTTACTGAGTGTTGGATAGAAAAAAATCTAAAGCTATCTTAGCCCATCGATAAACAAAGGTGTCACTGTGGATCTTAATCTAAGCTTTTTGTACTCAGGTAACCGAAGCCCATTGGATACCAAAACAAAGCCTCAAGTACCCAAATATTATGCTTTCGAAAGATAGCCAGGACATGCGCAGATAAGGCTGGAGAAGGATAAAAAAACATGTCGCTTAATCGCTCACTGCCGCGGCTTAAGATAAGGGTCTTCACTCGACCCTTATTTTTTCCTTCCTTTAAATACCTTTCGAGCTAGGTATTGCTCATGGGTTTACTCGGAATATTAAGGCAGACCTTCGAATAACTTGGTACATGAAAACACAAAATAAAACCGAAACGCTATTACACTTCGTAGCTGTTTCAACAGGAGACAGTAGTTCGTAACCTGGACAAACATCTGTAACTTAATATTGTGAATTTTCATAAAATATAAATCGATTTTAGAAAATTGTGTTCTTGTATGTACTACAATGAACTCACCCCAAACATGTCTAGTTAATTTTATCGTAATATACAAAATAAATTTTTGTTACTAGGTTCCCTCAGCTTTTCTAAAAATTTATATTAAATCTAGACCAGTGATTTAACGATAGATATGTTCTGTAGCAAGCGCAAATACACTTTTAAAGGTTTGAAACTCGAAAAATATTACTTAATTTATTTACTCTGAAACATCGGGCTGCAGTTAAATTAAAATTTAAATACTTCTTGTTTTAAACCGTTTAATTTAAATAAAACACTACATTTTATTTAAATGAGATAGAAATGTGTTTAACAGTGATGAAAATTAATTGTAACTTAGGTATACATAAAAATTGTAACTTACGTAATCAAACTACACACTTGCTATTGAGACACTGTAGAGCTTTTAAGCCATTTTATTTGGTTGGTTGACACTCTCGTAAAAAACATTACTGTAAACTTTATTATTTTTTACATGTTATTGCACATAAAGGCACTATATAATTTAAAAATCGAAAATAAATTGAAAAAAATTTCGACTCGGGCAGGTCTTGTTGTTGTAGGACTCGGTAGCTCAATTGGTATGCCGTTTCAAGTCCTGCCCGAGTCGAAATTTTTTTCAATTTATTTTTGATTTTTAAATTAAACACTACTGTATTTTTGTTTGAACATCTAGCTTAAAAACTCAGTTTCAGGTGACATTGAAAGTAAATATAAAGCTTTAAAATTCTCAAGAAACCTCCAGGTACTTAATAAGTTGAAAGTTAAGTGCTGTTTAAGCATTTCAAGGATACAAAAAATAAGGATGCGCAGCACAACGCTCTTACTTAACGTGAAACCTTAAAACGAATATGATTGAAGAAAAAAATCTTTTGGTTTCTATATTTACCTATATCTATATCAAATTAATATATAAATAAATGTGACGAATTTGTTTGTTTACACGTGCTAATCTCGGGAAGTATTAGTTCAAAATGAAAATCTCTTTTCGTATTTGTTAGATGATTTATCGAGGAAAGCTTTAGGCTATATAAGATCACGCTGCGACCACTAGGAGCGAAAAATTGAGGGAAAAGTGGACAATTATTTGAGGGCTTTCATTGCGCTGTAAAAACGGTTCGAAATACCCAAAAGTATGTATAAAGAAGCCCGATTAATATATGTATAAAAGAATAACCTTTTTTTTACTTGGAGGAATTGAATCATTACCGACGCTCCCGCCTGGACACATTTGGTGGCGCGGGGAGTATTTAAGAATAACCTAAAACATCAATTTTTATGGAAATCAACTTTGGTCGAAATACTGCATATGGCAAAAGAATGTTTGTCAGGTCAGCTCGTGGTACAAGGGTGCGTCGAAGCCTTAGAACTAAGAAGCCTATAATATTAAATACGAAAACGCTAACAATAGGCTCCAGCAAAACAAATATACGTGAATTATAACAAAGATTGAACAGAGTCGGACTTGACACTGAAGTGTTGTTTGATTTAAATAAAACACTTTAACGGTTTAAAACGCGATATATTAGTTAAGCTTATTAGAAAATGATTTTTAACTTAAAGTGTTTTATTGAAATGTGTACTATTCGCGTAAACTACAGACAATATTGCTTGATGTAAAAATAATTTACGAATATTATGAACTGTTTTAAATAGTTACAGACATTTATGCCAGGTACGCGAAAGTTTTCCCAAAGTATAGTTATTTTAACATTACTCCGAATTGAACACTAGAGCCATTTGCGACCGAAACTTGTATGTTTTGACAGGATTTACAGAGAAAATTACTTATATCGACTGGATATTTTCATGTACCAGATCATTATAAGTGACACGGATATTATTCTATGAAATATGGACACTGTATTTGTTCTTGATGTCAGTGTGTTATAATTGTCAGCTTCATATCTGAAGATACGAATATTTTTATTAAAACCACTTCTTCTTAAAGTTGAAAATTATGAATTACGAAATATAAAACGTCCGCTCGTAGTTAAAATAAATCTAATCTAAAATAAATTAATATATTTCACGTTTTAAACCGTTTAAATGTTTTATTTAAATGTGTACTAGAAAACGACAGACAATATTATATTCAAGCAGTATAGTGTTGAATCCGTATCTGTCCTTATACCTGTATTTAAAGCTCTGTTCGTTAGGGTGCATGACTGGCAATCAGATAAAATGCTTACCGGGAATCGAAATTCAGAGGATATGGCAACAATATAAATATTTATCAACAACGCTAATGTGTGGTTTAGCCAACAATTTCTTGACAGCGTAACAAGTAACCACGACAAATTATAAATTTTATTTAAAAAAACAACAATTTTCCAAGTAGGTATAACAAAAAAGACCGTTTTATTCGCTTTTAAACCTCACACGTAAACTAAAATTACTACTCGATTAGAATTATCTTCTATCATCTAATGTAAAAGATACTTTACAGCACGATACAAGATAGGTACAAAGTTCCCACAAAATATTTATTTTTTATATCTTGCAAAAGATGTCACATCCAAAATACTTAACTCCTTGATTTGAATTATCCCAGAATGACGAATGTTTTAAATCAATGAAAAAAGTAGACGTTATTTTAGAATAATGCACATCCATTATGCGTATATAATATAAAAATCCCGTTTCTTTCTGTCAGATATTGGCGAACACATTTTTGTATCTGTTTTACTAATGGTCTTGATTTACGAGCAAGTATAAATATTACTTTTTGGGCAGAATCAAATCCAAGACCTTTCGTAGTTAAGGCATGCTCACCAAGACAACATTCCTTTATTTTTCGTCATCTATCATTTATATCATTTCTATACGGAGGTATTCACGAGAAGAACGTGGTGTATAATTTCTAAATATATTCTACATCCTGTAGAAATCATTTAAGTACAATCCACATTTACGCACCCATCTTCCTGGGGGTCTGCGGTCTAACAAGAATTTCGGAAACGCAAGGTAACAAGTTGTCCGCTAACTGGAGAAATAAGTCACGCGCTTGAGATGCGCACGCGATGTACAGTCAGCAGAGAAAATAAGATAAAAAATAAGTAAGAATTGTAAAATAGTTTCGGGAATAGTAGGGGTCCCTTCTTTAGACACCTAAAGGTGATTTTTTAATATCATTGTTTAAATAAATTGAGTTGAAAAATTAATAAAGTACAATTACTAGATGTTAGACTATATTATAAGCAGTGCAATCGTAACGCAGGGATTTTTGAGTGTTAATGGCGTTTGTTGCTGACCTTACCAAAAAAAAGACATAAAGGGAGAATATTTGTTCGGCTAGTGATGCCACAACACGTGTGGCACACGGTAGCTGAGCAAACAGCAAGTGTTTACAGAAAGAATTCCTTCTGTTTGGCTTTGGGCCCTACCTGACGCGGACCTACGATTACGTGATGAATTTGAGGATTGAATTACATTCATAGAACCTAATTACATAGATGATTATGTTACGACACCACCAATGCATAAATGCACAAACATGTTTAAAAACAGAACGAAAACTAGCTATTGTTATCTATATCGGAAATTGTATGAAGGTAGTTTTAAAGATATTTAAGATCTACCTTCATAAAACTGGCATTTTCAATTTATCAGCTCCACCACGACAATCTAGAAGTTCACCTATTGAGGCACCCAATTAACAAAACCAATTGTCGTTTAATAGCTTTTATTAAACACGTCAAGCTTGTGAAATATGACATTGAAGGATTAGCTAAATTTTACATGCGAAAGCGAAATATCGACCTTATCCCATTTATTTAAGGATGTCATTTCAATGAAGGAATCTTGGGATGGTATTCCCACGATACCCAAATCATATAGGAGTGATGAGTCGTCGGTTGAAAACTTTAATGAGCATAGTTCTTAAGGAATACGTTTTTAAAGTATCGTATATAATTGACTTTTAAAATAAACGGTTTAAAATGCGAAATATATTAATTAAACTTATTTAAAAATTATTGTAACACAACGTTTCGGATTTTTTGCAGCAGCCGTGGTAATACAGTATGGTTCGCGTTTTAAACCGTTAAAGATTTTTATTTAAATGTGTACCACTCGCGTAAACGACAGACAGTATTGAATTTAACATATTAAAGTTGTATCATTCCATTGATGTACAATTATCCCATTGCCGATCCATTTATTAATAAAAAAAATAGTGGATACTATAAATAAAACAATACAAGGATTCAATTAAAAGAAACACAGTTTTTTATTCGACCAATATTTCGTTTAAACTAAAATGTGAAACAATAAAACTAACCCCATAAAGATGGCCCACCCCAGTTATTAGACGTATTATCGGTAACTGGCAACACTAATCGCTCATTAACAAGTTCCGGCCGCACGCCCGGGGTTGCCAGCAATCGACATGAATAAAAATCGCTCGGATAATTGCGAAGGGCACGTTTCTAACACGGTCATTAGTGAATTTCACAGTTATTAAAGATTTACATCATTACGGTATGCTACTTTAAGCGATAATGTTATAAAAGAAGGGTTGACTAATTGTAAAACATAACACTTTAGTAATATACTATCTTACTGATTTAAAAAAATTTGGAAACTAATGGAAGATGTATGGGTATTACCCCAAGCCATGTAACGCAAAATGCGCGGTCGACCTATTTTGCCTTAGGATATGTAGAAATCTGAAACCGAAATCCACAGATGAAATCTTTTCATGTTTCGTGACCTAATTAATATCTAGACGAAGTCCACCATGTTTCAGAAGAATTATATATGGATTGCAAACATGTTGGACCCGGTGGAAATTGAACCCACGACCCGTTGATTAGCCATTACTACCATTAGACCAACGAGACGATCAAACACACTAAAGGAAGTGACGTTTTATGCCGAATGACTAAGAAATAAATATTTAGAACGCCGCCATTAAAGTTAAATCGAAACAAAATACTGGTAATGTTTTCAAATCAAGTTTAAACAATTAAAAATCGAACGCGCGTTCCATTTCCTCGATCTCGACGACGATTGGCCGAACAGTGATTCTCGAAGTTGTTATGGGTAATATTATATGGAATGGGCTTTTTACAACTAAACCGATAGACGTCCGAACCGGTTTCAATTCCTTTTATGCCCGTTTCGTTTTATTGTGCTTAGTTCGTGTTTAATTTCACATGATTATTTTACCGCACGTTTACTTTAGAGATCGTATTTTTCACAGTCGTTAAGTTGCAGAGTTCAAGGCCTGCGGTTCTCCTTTTTTGTAAGTCGCCGAGCAAGGACACAGAAACAATATGTCATAAAAGAAATTCACAGAAGAGTAATGAGTTTCCGAATGGAGTCTCTCGACCTAATGGAGTTGACCGAGGTCGATAGAAAAAAACTATTATTCGAGGGCTACGGCACTCCGCTGTAAAATTAAAAAGACAAATTATTGGACATCTTCGTGGAACCGGGGCTTTGTTATCTCACAAGTGTTTTTCGTGAGTTCTGTTTATCTTTTCTCTTCTTCGCTCGCTGGCGGCGGCGTACTCTGCTTTCTCGTTCCGTTGTTAACGCAGGGCGTTCTGACAGGGCGTAACTAACGCTCCCGACGTTACGTAATTCTGACACTTTTCGCTCTCATAACAAGGTCCCTTATTGTACCAATCTTCCAGGGTTCATAGGTAGAAACTTAGAAGGTAGTAACTGTTGCTTCTCTCGAGTTCGATATCGATTTATGTGCAGACGTAATACGTGTTTATTTCGCTTAATTGGTGCGGGTTCGATACCTCGTTGAATACGAAGAATCTCACTATATTTTTGCATTTATTGGTCATCCGGTTCAAAGGATAACGGATTGAATGTTGATGGGAGCAAAGCTCATAATTATTTGGACGTCCAGTTGGAATTATGAGCCGCATTACCGCTCGCGTTCGAGCCAGCAGGTGTTGTATATTGGTTTATTCCCGGTTTTTATGATAAAATCTCGTTAGAATACGTACGGGGCATCTCATCTTCTTAGTTTATGAGATTATGTTTACGAATATTTGTTTGGTAATTTTGGATCTTTCTCGCTCTGAATTACAGAGAGCATTTATATTTTAGTGGTGTTAGTAGTGTGGATATACGAATAATGGTGAAAAAATGTATATACATATATAGAAAGTTTAATTTGATATTTATTGCTGCCCTTATAAAAGTTTCAATTGCGTGTCTGAGCTACAATTTAAGTATACCACTAAACGCAAAATTTTGCAAGAATTATATTATATTAAAACATATTATATTTGTGTCATAATTATAGTATATATATGCTATACTAAGTGTATCATTTATTATATAGAGTTTTGAACTCTGATTTAAATGACAGTTAAATAAATAACATGTTATAAACATACACTGTAATCATAGCAATTAACTGCGTTTATGTGGTCAAAAGCCAAAACTCACAAGAAGACCAACATGTAAATAAACGACCTGGTTATTCTGAGAGATATTAATAACCTTATCAATTTTATAAACGAAATGAATAAGTCAGTTGTTAAAATATAAAATGCTGATATTGTTAACCGTTCCACACTTTATCGGTGTCTTGTTGTCATTGCAATTCGGTGCACTCTGAAATGTATATATAGCTATGTTATATTTTATTCAATACAATTTTAATAAAACATTTTAAACGGTAAGTTTTATAGCAGTAGACGATAAAACTCTACTAACAAAGTCTGTAAGCTTCTTGGTTTCGTTCAACAACGATCAACTGAAATTGTTTATTTAATTATGAAAAACAAAGGCAAAAACAAATTTGTAGATATTAAAATCGCTGTCTTATAATTAAGTACCAATAAACCATTGTTATTTTTAGCTTATTTAGTTAAAAAAATAAATTCTGTTAGTGTGGGTATAACATATATTTTATAAACTATTAACTAATATTAATTCACTATTATTTAAATGATTTATTTGCATTATACAGATTTCTGTTTTCCGATTTTTACAGAAAGTGAAACAGACACAGAAATGTCTCACTGGGGGGGAAACGAGATTTCAATTCGACATATCATATATGTACGTATATTTTTCTTAGCTCACATGCATACCTATGTTAGGTATTGCCCATATCTATGGTGAGAAATGGCGCGCTCGGAAGGATTACGAAAATATCCAGCCATTTTTTAAAAACGCCCACCTCTAACATTCCGTTTCCCCGCATGGGTCTGTCAAACTGGGCAGAACATCTAAAGAAAGATATACTAAAACAAACAGAAACCGGAGTGATAACATTTGTTCAATTCTGAGGCGGTCATCTTCATTCGAAATAGTATTAAAGTTTTGAAGATTTCGTTGGTGCTATAGTAGAAATGCTTAAAAACCAATTAGTCATATGTTCAATATAACTAATTGTATGTTTTTTAATTGAAAAAAAAGCCGGTTGAAGTTTATCGTGTTTAGGCTTTAGTCTCTAAATTTCGAAATACCTATGTCCTATACATTATCAAAATAAGTCAGCAGCACATCTTAGATATTATTTGGCTGGGGTATTACAAATGAACATGGCTCGTCCGTCCTTTTTTATTATAGAGGACGATAGTACAAAACACATCATGAAAACAAAAGATAAATACTCCTGCTATTTACTTAACACAAACGTGAATACTTAGATAAGTTACGGAAGCTAATATTTATATAATTTAACTTATATAGCTTAGATAAGCTTAACGTGGCGAGAACAGGGCGGACTTTTTGATGAGTTATGAAATGTAATCTGTATTCTTAAAGTCGACACTCAAGTATTTAAGATAAATGCTATAAACAGCTTGAAAAGTCTCTTAAAAGATCTGTACTTGTTGACTGTATTCTATGCCTATGTTAGGTTAATAAAATCTATCCAGATTTAAATGAGGAAAGTTTTTTTTAAACAAATAAAACACTCGTCTATTTTAAACGTCAGCTGGATGTTCCGTCGTTAATAAAATATGGCAGAGACGGTCTATAAAATGTGTCCCAAATAACTCATCGTTTGGAAAAACTCCCCGTTGGCTGCGCATGGGCACAGCAATTAAACGCACAGAAATAGATCGCGTAATTGACGAGCGGGTACGATTTATGTGTAAGACGACACCGGCTGATGTGCTGGATACTTATGTTTCCCTGGTCCTTGCTGTTTCGTTCAAGACTCGTGAGTCCATATTCAGAGCTTTTTTAAGATTATTGTATCTTTACAATGTCATGTTAGCCTAGTACTTACGTTCTATAAATTATACTGATTGATCAAAGTGTGGTTCATATTTATCTTAAACTCAGGTTAGTAATACTTAACTAAGTACGTATTTTTACGTATGTATCAATAATTTTAAGCTTTTAAACTGTCGATAGATACTTTAAAAATTAACTTAGGTTATATACACGCTTATAGGTACGCTACGTGATGTTATGTTAAAATAATATTTTTTATGCTTTCCTAAGTGTAATTAATAGATGAGAATGATAAAAAAAAAATCTATTCAGATTGAAAAAAAAAATATGCATGAGCGGGACATTTTTTCTGAGCCCCATGCCCCAACTAGCTGAGCACTATGTCCGACATTGTTTCGGACATGGTGCTCAGCTACTTGATGCAGCGGCACGGAACGCTGTGGATGTCGTTTTCTTTTTAATCTAAATAGATTTTAATTTATATAATGCCATGTGAAAATATAGAAGCTAGAAACAGCCAAAAACCTCGCAATTACAAGAAAACATCCATCTGATTAAGAAATCAATATGAATTACCAATTACAAGAAATAAAAAACATCAATTAAATTCATTGCTTCGATTTTATAATCTGGAATCGTAACAGTATAAACAAACTGATCTAATTTTATTATCTTCGCCACTCGCTATTATCGGATTAACGATATCCTACTAAAACTGCTAGAAAATAACGTAAGCTTAAACTGCTAAAGCTTACGTTATTTTCTATTGTTTTTTGAAGCCGGGTACGTGGATATTGTTGAGAGGCAACTTGACATAAGGCCAATTAGTCGTGTCACTAGTTGTCACACGAATTCCATTCATAAATTTAGACACGTCATTAAAGTCGCAAAAGTTTATTTAAATACTCACATTTGCAAAGTTTTATGTGTATTTAGATCACATTTTGCAGTTTCGTAAATTAATTTTAAAAGTAAAGTTATTTGGTAAATCTATACTTTATAAACTAATATATAAAGCTGAAGAGTTTGTTTGTTTGAACGCGCTAGTCTAGGGAACTACTGGTTCGAATTTAAAAAATATTTTTGCGTTGGTTAGAGCATTTATTGAGGAAGGCTATAGGCTATACCACGTCGCGGTGCTACGTTTTGGAATAGTAGGAAATGTGAAAGACGGGGAAAATATTCAATCGTATAGGTTTCCCTTGCGTACGCTACGAAAACGGTTCAATCATTTCTAAACATAAAGAGGAAGTTTCTTTAAAAAAATGATGTCCAAATAAACTTACTCCACGCGAAGTCGCTAGCACAGGTAGTATCTATCTAAAATCGTGTTTTAAAAGTTTTAGTATCCCCCACAAACCACTTTAATCCAAGTCAGCGAGACTATTATTAGAATGTTTTACGTTCTTTAAAAATCGAACGCGTTTACATTCGAGAACAATAAAGTTTACATTTACGACGCTACTAAGCTTAAAACGCGCAGATTAAAAAGATTTATATAAAGCTACGCATAGACTGCACCGGCCAGTGATTTATCAGACAGTTTGATTTGCTGGCCGCCGATAGAGATTCTAAAGCTTTGAAGAATTAAAAAAAAATCTCGTTCGGTTTTGGCGCCATTTCGTGCGTTCGGAATCTCATCCGCGTGGCTTCGAAATTCAAAATTTAATTTCAGGAAGTACAGAATTCGGTTTGTATATCTATACTATTATATAAAGCTGAAGAGTATGTTTGTATGTTTGAATGCGCTAAACTCAGGAACTACGGGTTTGAATTGAAAAAAATTGTGATGGTTAGAGCTTTTATCGAGGAAGGCTATAAAACACCGGGATGTGACTTTTAGTAGCGAAATATGAAAAAAACGGGGAAAATTATTCTAAGTTTCCGATGAGAATGCTGCAAAAATGGTTCAACATACCCCAAAAATATGTATGAGAATGTGAGAATGAGAATGATTCTTCTTTAAATGATCAAAAAACTCGCAAAAACGACGGGACGCGACCGACGTCGTGGGTAACAGCTAGTCATAGTTATAATATATCACGATAAAACTACTGACTAGACAAAGATGAATTGTATCTAACAGCATTGTTGATAGAAACAGTACGTCACAGGCGCATGCGCAGATGCTCTGTCATACTATACATCGCCATAACTGATAAGCGTTATCGAAATCACACGGGCAGGACATTATTGATTCTTTGATAAGAATAACATGTACATAGTACTGATTTCGTGTTTAGTACAGAAATGCCTGTTTTGGTTAGAAGTGATATATCTAATATTATATTGTAAACAACAAATTCGAACCAGTTTTTTGATAGATAAAATGAATGGTAAACTGTAATATATACTATTTAAAAATCGATAATAAATTGAAAAAATTTTCGACTCGGGCAGGACTTGAACCGGCATCGTCAGCTTTCCGTGCTGTTGCTCTGACAATTAAGCTACCGAGTCCAAAATCCGAGTGGTAGAGCAACAGCACGGAAAGCTGACGATGCCGGTTCAAGTCCTGCCTGAGTCGAAAATTTTTTCAATTTATTATCGATTTTTAAATTATATAGTGCCTTCATGTGCAATAACATGTGAAAAATATTAATGTTTTCAAATGTTTCTAATTATTCAATTTATATTTAAAAAAGTCGAAAATTTTTTCAATTTATTTTCGATTTTTAAATTAATTAGAAACATGTTGGAGCTGGTGGGGATCGTACCCACGACCGATTGCTACCATTAAACCAACAACCTGTCAAAGTAGTTATATTATTTATATTTAAGTCATTCCTTACAATGATACAATACTATTTCATTATACATGAATAGACACAAATGGATAAGAGTTCTTCAAGGAAAGAGTTAACTCGCATATCACTTGCGTTCTTTATCAGTTGACTATCGTAATTAGATATTTTGAAGCTTATCTGTCTTATAAAATTTATGGTCCCTTAATAAATGCGGATATCATGACGAATCGCACTTACGTTTGGCGTGGGTAGTTTTATCATTGTCGTTCTTAATTTAAACTACTAAGCCAAACGTATGTTAGACTTACAATAAACTCAGACAAACTTATTTTGGTTTAATTTACTTTTAAAAAGTGGTTGCTTCAGAAGTTTCACCGTAGGTATGCCTAATTCCTAATTTTACCGAAGGGAGTATTAACCATGTATAAAATGAGAGATCGAGCTTCATATAATATGTATGTGTAGATGCATTTTTTATTGGATTCATAAGTAGTTGTTCATTAAAAGACCTAGTAATTGTTTTTAAGTAGGAAAAGAAGCAAGAATTTTTGTTAACTGTTGTTTTTTAATTAAATTTTGTTATTTCTAAATCATGTAAATAAAACAGTTTTAACTGTTTAAAACGCAAAACATTACTTATTTTCAATTAATTTAAAGTACAACGTTTCGAATGTTTTTGCAGCAGCCATGGTGCCGTGACTAAAAGTAAGTTACAATATATTTCGCGTTTTAAACAGTTAAAAGTATTTACTCAAATAATTCTGCATGTTTCGAATCATTGCATTCACTACTATAAAATGCCAAGCATTAAATGATAACAGTGAAGAAAATCAAAATGCAACATGGCAAATACGAACGGAAATACTTCTCTTAAAGAAGACACGTCTCTGCCTACAAATGTTGACTATAGGTAATACATTCGAGATATCCAGAACAGTCTAGTGTTAGCATATAAAGCTGTACTTATGTATTCTTAACGGAAGTTCATACAAAAGTAAACTAATTAATTCAAATAAAACACTTTTAATTGTTTAAAACAGTTCCGTCGTAGTTAGTAATTGACGAAACTGTCCAGGTCCTTGCAGACTGGACTAATGTAAGTGACAAGTATTTTAGGTTGCCTAGAAGAGATCGCTTCTTATCCCCGATAAGAAGCGATAATTATTAGTATTAAGATTTGTTTGTCGTTTTGTGCAATAGTGCTAATGAAGAAATAAAAATTATCTACATAGATTAATTTTAAATTTAAGTTCTCCAATTCAGAAGCTTAAATAAAAAATGTATATTACAATTGCGTCACCTGTTGGGTCTATATTAAACGTGTAATTAAATATTCAAATTGAACCCGAGCCACGCTAGTACAGCGACTATAAACAAATGAGTGCGCATAAATGCACTTAACTCGCATAGCTAATGCATTCGTGAAGGTGGTGCGAGAGTTAAAGTTACTGGAAGTGGCAGTTGAAGTACGTAACAAATATGTTTTTTATGATAGAAGAGGACAGACAAGCCTGAGGTTCTCTTAATGTAAGGTATGACATCTAAACTTGATGCCCTGTCGACCTATTTATAAATCCACAGACTGATACCGAAACGCGATTAAACTTCACAATTTCAGAGTCTCGATATTCCTACCATTTATTTAATATCCACATATTATCCAGACAACATCCAACATGTTACAGAAAAATTATGAATTAATTTCGAAACATATTAGGCCCTGTGGGGATTCAACCCACGACCCGTTAGTTATTAGCCATACATTGCTACCACTACTCTAACTTACCGCGTCATTGAGTTATAGATAATAGTTTTCTATTATACAAAACCACTTCCAGTAACATTGAGATATAAGATATATTATTTTTAGTATATATCAATCGTTGTTCTTTATTCAGTTGTCAGTTACAACAATGTAAGAGCTATATTCTACTATTGGCTGCAAAAAAAATCAAATTAGTATCATAATATAAAAAACTACAACGAACTGAAACGCGATATATTATGATTCAAGATATCTTTACATGACCTGAGTAAAAGTATATCGTTTTAAACAGTTTCATAAATTGTCACATCCAGTAAATCTATATCACAAATAACAGCTAGGCCAGGCATCCTACATCACGTTATACATAGCTCATAATTAGCTATATGTCGTGCCCACGCGCAGCCAAATAGGGCCCGAGAAATTAATAACTGATCATTTTCGCAGACCTTCACGGTCTGAACTTTATTGTTATGCTAATTAGATACAAGCTATCGATTAGCTTGGTTTTAGCTTCTTGCATACCAGTAAGAGATTTACTATAAATGCAGGTTCTTCATTAGGTATATTTGTTCCAACAACTACTAAATTATATACATGGGTTCAGGTACTGATTGAAATAACAAAAGAACTATTAAAATGTTTTTTTGTTAATTACCCAAATTTTATAACCAATATGTTTACCATAAAATGATATTTTTCGAAATGATTCGATACATGCAAAGTTTCCCATGTTTTATTTGTGTATAAAAATATAAATTGTTGTTTAAACTGAAGTAACTTAAATTTTTCCACAGATTTAATCGCCTTTCGGTTTGAATCCGTGGATTTACGAATATCTAAAGCTAAAATCGGTCGATAGCGCATCTTCATTCGATGTTATATATATATATATATATATATATATAGCTGGGGTACTTCAAATACCATCAAGCTTGTTTGTCTTTCTCTATCATAAAAAATACGTATATATATATATATCGATTTTACTAACAGTATATGTTTGTGTCAGAAATGACAAACCTTTTTTGACCAACCTCATCTTAAACCGTGCTCTGATAGCTCATATTCTAAAGTGCACAGTGCAAGGAATAAGCAAACAAGCAAGTAACAGTACAAACGGTACGAATGAGACGAACGGAAGCGGATGGCAACACAAGAGATCGTTGTCTGCTAAATTTAGACTGCGCCGGCGCATGCACTTATTGAGGGGTTTTTAACTTTAGTTATTAGCGAATATACATATTATGTCGTTGAATGTTGAAGAGTCAAATGCGCTTATCTCAGAAACACTGGTTCGATTCAAAAGATTATGTATGTATAAATGAAGATAATTGTTCTTGTTGCGTACGTTGATTCAACGTCAAATGAAATATTAAAATAGCGGTAATATTGCACTGTAAAAGTTACTAAAATGACCTTATATGTCTGTCTATTATATGTTTATGGCCCGACGTTTCTGATGCTTTGCAGCCGTCGTGGTCACGGGGGAGACGAAACATCCGTAACCTCCGGCCATAGTAAAAATAATTTTATGTTATATATATCTCGTTTAAAAGTGTTTTATTTAAGTTTGTACTACAGGCGTAAACTACAGATAGTATTTTAGACCTAGACTGTTTTTCATGAGATTTTTTATTTATTTACTTAGGAAACTAAACAGTCCTATCTGTTATGATAAGTTAAGAGTAATATGCTTATTATCTAGAAAAAACATCTTAAATAAATCTAAATGCATGTTAACTCAGAGACTACTATTACAAGCTTCACTGAGAACAGAATATTCACGGAAAAATAAGAAGTTACTTGCATCTACAAAAGGAGTAACAACGTAAGAATGGCTACTTAAAGCATGTTGAAAATCTTTTAAAACAATAAATTACATTAAAACCACATCTGATAAAAATGTGCACTTTGTAGGTTATCAATATTGACATAAATTTATCAACAAATACATTATACATGGCAATTAACTGATATTATCGACCTTTCGATACGTAAAATTATGTTCTTACGAAAATTTCACCTATCAACCTTGAGTCAATCAACCGTATTGCTATAATAGTACTAAAATATATGTTATTCCTTTGTACATTTTTAGATTAGACTAAAATTACAGTTTGTGAACTGCCACGAGGTCCGGACTTCGATATCTGACTCCAACGAAGCATAAGTTTAGTATTTGTAATTTCTAAGAAATTATCCAATAGTTTTTATCAGTTGGCAACGACCCTGTCTTTTAGTGTAAGGGAGGGCAGCAGCTCCATGCCTCGAAAATCATGGTGAGGTCCATTCATCACTAATTTAATGGAGGTGGTTGAAGTCCACTAAGATACATTCGTACAGCGTGGTGGGCTTAAACCTAAATCCTGACTGATATGAGAATCCGAATTCAGTAGAATTCGATAGACAGAGTAACTTACTTTATTTCAAGAATATTATATAATATATACTTATAATATCAATCTTAAATGTGGGTAAATGGTTGAAAGATGCATGTATGATATAAATAAAATAGGAACTATCTTTCTAGAGTTGGTTTGGCCTGTGATGGGGTCACGAAATATCCCAACTGACCGAGTAGTCTTTTCAGAGATAATATTATTGTATTTTGTCTCTATTTACATTATATTAAGTTACTTCATTTTCAAACTTTTTGTATGTTTAAATCTTTTGAATGGATCTACCGGCTATTTAATTGCATTAAAGTGGCATAACAAATTACGCTCTCACGTCTCCAAACATCAGCCAAATATAAAAACATCCAAACTCAAGCTGGCGTTAAACCCAAACAATCGAATTTACGAAATGGTAATCTCAAAGAAATTCAGAAGATTGTACGCACAAAGGGTACTGTAATGGCATCACGTACTATAATCGAAGCTATTATGACATACAATGCTGAACTGCACCTAAATATAATCCAATATTTATACGATGTATGCGTCTGGATTCCTATAAATCTGTCTCCCTCTAACGTACTGGAACACGCGAGACGAATAGATCGGTTCGATGTTTGCGCTGCGTCTACAGGTAAATTCGTGGACAATAGAAGTTACCTGTGCCCAGGTAGACCGTGTTCTTCTATTGATAGAGTTTTCAGAACGAGCAACAATGACTCGGTAATTTATGTCCAATTTTCGGAAACGTTGGTACCTGAGAGGGGTTTTTTTTCCCGGTTGTTTTGGGTGTTTCGTTTCGGTCCGTGCGGTTGATTTGTTTGTTTTACGGGCAATTTGTGATTACAATGACTCGTGTAACACGATCATATTCTTTTGATAGGAAGGACAGATAATTTGGACAGATAAAGATTCACTTGACGGTAGGCGAAACACCCCAGCCATATAACATCTAAACAAGATACGCTCACGACCTATTTTGGCATTGGATATTCGGAAATCCACAGATTAAAACCGCAACGCAATGACACTTGACGGCTTTTTCATTCGTGGACGGTGGTTCGTGACACGGACGAAATTTTGATATTCCTACCATCCATTTTATACCCAGATGAAGTCCAACATACTGTCTATAGTTTACGCGAGTAGTACACATTCAAATAAAACACTTGAAATAAAACACGTGGTCACGGGGAGACTGACGGCTGAGAGGATGGCTGCTGCAAAGCATCCGAAACGTCGGGCCAAAGTTAAAATCATTTTCAAATAAGTTTAACTAATATATCGCGTTTTAAACCGTTGAAGTGGTTTATTTAGAAGTCCAACATGTTTAATAAAATTATAAATTCATTAGAAGCATGTAGGACCCCGTGGGGAACGAACCCACGACCCGTTGAAAATTAGCCATACATCAGGATGATGTTTATCTTGGACGTAACGAGTACAATAACCGGAGTTATGAATATTTAAATGTAGTAATAGAGTTTTAACAAACATTCTAGGCGTAAAATCTTCCGTTAAAGTTATAAGCATGGGTAAACGACGTCTTATTTAGGATGATAAGTATAACTATAGTGACTGGCTGGTCTGTAAATGGAAAACCTTTTTATTTATTGCCCTATAAACAAAAAATTAATACGAGAATCCATTAAGAAGATAAATAAATTATTATTATTTTTTTTATTCTAAGGTCTCCTTGTAATTTTTTTTGTCGCAATTTACTAAATAAAATTACTATGCGTATGTTCAAAGTGGATTATGAGTTAAACCATCATAAAATTGTGGGATATATTTTAACCAATAAAATATTTATTCTCTATAGACATGAACTGTTAAACTTATCAATCTATGTTGTACGAAGTATGTTTGTAAAAATACAAAATAAGTGATTACTCGTAGTGTGGGCGGTTTGTGTTAAGTTGCTTCGATTAAGTCTATTATGTGTGCTTACAACCGCTTATTAAACTAAGCTAAAGTCACTTAACACTAGCTTAGTTTACTTAGAAAGAAAAAAATGCATACTTAAGCACCTAAT
This sequence comes from Leptosia nina, assembly GCA_963661955.1. Taxonomy (NCBI): domain Eukaryota; kingdom Metazoa; phylum Arthropoda; class Insecta; order Lepidoptera; family Pieridae; genus Leptosia; species Leptosia nina. Next base: position 6,137,939 of record CAVLEF010000008.1, read on the forward strand.
AGTTTCGTTAAACCTAGTTACTTAAATACATGTATATTTTAAAGGCTATTCGTATAACATACATCTGAAGTCATGCAAAATATTTAACACGATCTCTTTTTGTATGTTTACACACTTGAATAATTCTTGACAAAATTCTAGTAAAATCAAAAAGGAAGTAATTCAAGCCATCCTGTTTAACTATCGTCTGTAGTTTACACGAGTAGTACACAAATAAAACGCTTTTAACGGTTGAATACGCGAAAGAAGTATTTTCTACCTTTAGAAGAAAGAAAGAAAGAAAAATTTATTTACTACTAGGGCACATAAAAACACATGTTACACTTATTACTAAACATAAAAAAAACAGATCATAATTTTGTCTTAACAAAATCTTGTTATATATATGATAGGATAATGTTGTGTGCTAAAAACTTAATATAACAAGATAGGATAATGTTGTGTGCTGCTAGTAGAATAGGATCTTCCTCAGTTTATATCAGGCCTTTTGTTGACCTGAAACTGATTTTCAGTAAGTCCTTAGAGTGTGGACAGCGGTGCCACACTCAAGTTAAAATAAACAAAAAAAAAGTTGCTGATGTACAAATAAAAACACAGTAAAATTTACAAAAAAAAGTAAGACAAGCTGCATAAATAGAAAAAATAATTGTTCCATTCCATCTACATAATATAGTTCAGGGTTCAATATTATAGGTTTCCACTGACAGCGCCATCAACGTCGGTTTTTTGTAACGATAGCAAATATTCTTTGTACCGTCTCTTAAAGGTGGTACGTGCTACTAACACATTCCACGTTTTAAGCCAACATTACTCTAAATTATTTTAGGAAACTAAAAGTACTTCCACGTCCATCCACATACGTATATATTTTATTGTATTATTGTATGTGGAAAAATGATTTGATTTCAAATGTAATAAACAAAATAGTTGCCTTTCTTCAACTTTGACGTGGGTATTAAAATTCAAAAAGACGGTTGCACAGGAACTAAAATTAGACGACAATAGAATTCACGGTACAATAAGGGATTTTCACAAGTGTATCAACAAATATGTGTACATCAATGCACATTGTGCCTTTGTAGCTAGCCTACCTGATTTTGACACCTGCTGTGGGCCTATCTTACAAACCACCAGAGAATACTACAACAAAAAAAATCACGCAATTCTGACATTTGTGTGAGTAACGATAACGGATGTTTTTGTACGAATCAGTCCCGAGGTAACTTAGCGCCGCGTGACGCATTTAAGTATAGGTCTGTGAACTGATTCATAATTAAAAGAGACATTTAGTGGCCCCACATTCAGAGCTGGACCACCAACGTAATAGTTTTTATCAGCAACAGGTTAACTGTAACTCCGAGATGTCCTGGTAAAATTGACCGTAAGTTTTATAAAGGCTTTGTCATGTTGATTGATTTTACACCTTACAAATTAAATATACCTTTTGTAAAACTGAAATATATAAATAGAATATCCTTAAAAATGTTTTGGATGGTTGTACAAAAGTTTACTTAAAGATGTAAGTATCTCTATGTATGTATGTTTGTTTATATCTATATTATTATAAAGCTGAAGAGCTTGTGGACGCGCTCATCTCACTAACTACTGGTTCGAATAAAGAAAATATTTTTGTGTTGTTGGACCAATATTGAGGAAGCATCCAGCTACATCCAAAAGACGGCAAGAAGGGAAATGAAGAGTAACGAAGCCTTTTTTTGACAGTATTATAGTAGTATTATATAGTTGACGACAGTATATGTCTATCTATTAAGATTAACTCGAAAAGGACGTAGACGACGCGCGACGTGGGTAACGGTTACAATTTATAAAGCTTAAATAAATAATATGACCCTCAAGATAAGTAGATATTTGAAGTCGCGGGCACTATCAGTGCCTAAATGGTTCGATTACCTCTTGTTAAGTTTGACTTCCTGGTGGCGAACCACGAGCTGGTGTACAAAACAGAACTCACCTCGCTCTCAGTCCAATCAATCAGACTAGACTTCTCCTCCAACAGGTTCTCCGAGCTCCTCTTCTCGTCCTCTCCGTCCCCCTCGTCCTTGAACACTTTGACCTCATCCGTGGAGCCCAGGTCGTCGCCGCCCGAGGACGCAGCCGAACTCGAATGCGCATGCGGCATTTTCAAGATCCCGACACCCAAGCTCCCATTATCCCCAGACCGACACTATCTGTCATCCATGGCCGATTAAATGCTCATTGCTTACGATACACTAATGTCACTATTGTCTTTCGGTCTGTCAGTGCGAACTGTTCAGCTTTTCCCGATGGAATCTGGAAAGAGAGAGCTGGATATTAGCTTATATAGCAATCTAGACTAATATATGAGACTCAAGAGTTTGTTTGAACGCGAATCTCAGGAACTACTGGAAGGAATTAAAATTTTCCTTGTGTGGTTAGAGCATTTATCGATGAAGGCTATAAGACTGCGACTTATAGAAGCGAACGGCGGGAAATATGGAAAAAATGAAGAAAATTATTAATCGTTGTTAATATGTATGACGTAGGATAGGACGCGGTAGCTCAATTGGTTAAAGCAGCAAGGAACGTTGTGGACGCCGGTTCAAGTCCCGCCTGTGTCCTAAAATTATTTCCATCTAAAATCCCTTTTTAATTTCCATGCCTTTTCATTTGTTGCACATTTGCACATTCATTGAATACAACAAAGTCAACGCAAGTATTATCACTATTTGAGAATTGCACTCTACGAGTGACAAAACACGATTTGCAATCGATATGTTTGAGAATAACCCCCCAGGACATTTAAACCGTAACAAAACTACCGTCAAAGTGACAACTTCACATTGTCAACAATGCGATCCCATTCTTAGCCTTACGCTAAGATTGAACCAAAAGTTATATTTAACACGATTCGCCACAGCATTGTGGCATATTTTAGGTCAAGTGGGCTGTCAAGTATCGTTCAAGTCCCTTGGCCGCGGGCCAAGCGCTCAGAAACCCTTAGAAGAAATAAAATAACATATTGACAGTGAATAATTTATGTAAACACTAGTATGGATGGACGAATGATTCCTCTTAGTGTTAAGGAGGATATACTAATGGTATAATTTAATGCAGAGAACTAAAGTTATGATCCCTACGTACACATCTGCGTACTAAATTTTCAAATTTCAATTACTTAATTTAATAGTAAAAGCACGGGGTTTACTTAATGGTAGGTGAATTAACAGCCATATAAAATCTAAGCAAGAAGCGCTGCCTGTGGATATTCCGGAATCCACGGCCTGAAACCGAAACGCGACTAAACTTGAAGGCTTTTCTGTGGACGGTGAATTCGTGACGTGGGCGGAATTTCGATATTCCTACCACCAATTTAATACTTAGATTTCCAGACGAAGTCCTGATAAAAAAAAATGAATTAATTAGAAACATTTAAGTAAAACACTTTAACGGTTTAAAACGCGATGTATATTAGTTAAGCTTGTTTCAAAATTATTTTAACTACGGTATGACGTTTCGGATGCATTGCAGCGGTATATATCGCGTTTTAAACCGTTAGTGTTTTAATTAAATGTGTACTACTCGCGTAAACTACAGACAGTATTTAACTAGAAACATTTTCGACCAAGTTTTCGATGGATATCGAACCCGCGACCCGTTGATTGGCCTTACATTCAAAACATTACGGAAAATACTCAATGAATGCGCACAAAAATAGTTTATCTGGAAAAGTCGATGTTTAATCTAATCTAACAAGTAAAGTGATAACACGCGCCGATCCTATCTGATTATTAAATTGTCCCAGGACATACCTTATCGGTATGAGCACGCAACGCAATGCAACGATGTCAGATACCATAGTGGAAGAACTCAAGGTATGCATATCAATGCGAACCAACGTTAAGGAATGAGGACCTGATTTGGTTGACTGCTTCATGAGTAGTTGATAAAATGGAAAATTTTCGGTCGGGTAAGGCGCAGAAGTCTGTTCAACTTGCTCATAAATCAGTCGATGTGAAGCGGACACAGAAATGTGTACGCGCCAAGTTCCACAAACGGTAACGCTATATAATTCTTACATATGATATACTAATATTATAAAGCTGAAAAATTTGTTTGAACGCGCTCATCTCAGGAACTACTGGATCGAATTGATTTTTTTTGGTTGATTTGCCATTATCGATGAAGGTTTAGGCTATAAAACATTAAGCGACTAGGAGTGAAGAACCAGAGGGAAATGTGAAAAAAAAAGAAAATGGAAGAATAAGTTTTGTTTGAATTATGTAAACAAATGCGACTATATATGTAAATCTTTTAAGATCAACTCGCAACAACGACAAGACGCGGACAACGTCGTGGGTAACAGCTAGTCTTTTCATAAATTAAAATATCTGTAAGACTCGCTCCCAAAACAGTCTACAAGCCCGAGCTGCAAGCTTTTATCTGGTAATCCTCCACTTCTTAAAGCAAATAAGACGATTCATAGTATCTACTTGAGATAACTTATCTCTTACATAATATTTATGTAAGTTACAACTTGAGACTAAATTGTGGTTGTATGTAGTGTTTCACATTGATACCTAGTCATTAGGCTAAGGATACTTTACTTAAATTATATGGTTAACTTTAAACGGATTAAAACACGAAATATATTAGTTAATTTTTAACTTCTTATAACTTAGGTCCGATGCTTCGGGGCTTTGCAGCAACTGTGCACAATAATAAGGTAATTAATATATATCACGTTTTAAACCGTTAGCAGTGTTTTATTTAAATGTGTACTAGGTACTTCCGTTAACTACAGACAGTACTTGATTGAAGTTTAATTAATAATGTTCAGTCAGATGTAGCTGGGTTTAGGTCTCGTCTCTCAAAGTGACACTCTTAGACCCACCACACTGGTCCAGTTATGCTTGGTGGGTTTAAATTAAGCATGCAAATGAAAAGTTATATTTATTAATAAAGTAGTTATTTGATTTTATGTTAACAAAATTTGTGTCTAATTTTAGGGGCTTTGGGGGCCTGGCTGCCCCCTTATTTACGCAACTGTATTCATAAATTTATTGTTAATTTTATTGTTTTGTTAGCTTTTATATTAAATCTGTTTTATTTTCTGTAATTTTTATCGATGTGTAGTCTTTTCTTGCATTTAAACTTTATTCTTCACTGTTATTCCTTAGCTATTTGTGTAATGTATGTGTTAGTTTCCTTTTGCTAAATAAATACATTAACTTGGCTAGTACAAAATTCCCATGACTAAAGCATTACGCACTCTAGGTGCCAAATATTCTACACAATGAACTAATAACAGGGTTTATTGACCGTAATTAATTAAGATTTTTTCACACAACCGTTTCACATTGCGTTCATTCTGTTATAATTACTGTTATAAATAACACACATTTATAATATAAATAGACGATTAAAAAGGACACGACTATAAAACAATTACTTTGTTATTTCATCTTTTAATTTTAAGCCGGGTACTGACCAAATGCGGTGTAATGTAACATGTAACACGTTGGGCATTTGTGCAGTCAGTATTGTTAGAGAAAATTCGATCAGAAACGCTCGGTCGCTTTGAGTTTCACAAGCGTAACAGTGAAATATATAGACAGCGAATATCGAGCAATATGCTCGCTACGACCATGTTACGCCGAATTTTTTTTATGATGGAGAAAAACAGACAAGCATGGAATTGATGGTAGGTGAAACACCACAGCCATATAATTAAACAAGGTACGTTGTCTATCTTTTTTGGCTTTGGAGTTCTCTACAGACAGAACGGAATGTCAACGTTTCTACCACCAATTTAATAACCAGCTTTTCAACATGTTTGAGAAGAATTATAAATTGATAAGAAAAATGTTGAAACCAGTGGTCGTGGTTGAAAAGCTCGTCAAATATTATTACATCGAGATTGCTCGATTACAAGGCGAGCATTTGGTCAGTATCCAGCGCTGTTTTTTCATCAAAATTTTCTTACTCGAAAATATACTTTGAATGTTTATAAATAACATGCTTTTAGAGCTACGCGTTGAAGATAGAGAGCCAATTTTTTTCGCGTGATGACTGATGATCAGACGAAATTAACTATAATTTTATGTACGATGTTTAACTAAGCGAATGTATGAAGATTGACTTTTATGTTCATATGTTTTGCTTATGTAGGTAGTTCTATAAAGTCTAAAGAAAAGGTCATCAAAGCTTCTCTATGGCGTCTGTGTTTTTCACAGGCTCGTCGAATATCGACATACCATCCGGGTCACGAAATACAGTCAATCGCGTTACGATTTCAGTCTGAGGATTTCTGAACATTCATAGCCAAAACAGGTCGGCAGCGAATTTTCTTTAGATATAATATTCCTGGAGTATTTCACCTACCATCAAGTCTCTTCAGACTCCATGCTAGTCTGTCCTTCTCTATTATTAAAAAAATAAAGTCTGCACTTTTAAACACAAGTCTGTAATACCCAAAAATTAGACGTACATAACCCAGTGCTGAAAAGTTTGGTTTTTTTCACCCTTTCCTACTCTTCAGATCGGAAAGGGACAGCGACACCGGAGCCCTAAGCTGCAATTTGCACAGCCCTATGGATAACAAAGCGTTGCTATACGCGATGTTATCAGACATACAAAATAGGTCCTAATGTATTATAGATCCACCATTAGCCACGCAGAATGTCATACGGTATAATGATGTATGCAGATGTGGACTAGGTGTGAATATTGAATCGTTCACGCTGTATATTAACCAGCGACATATAGAACGCATTGTACAAGTACGTTACCGGTCTAATGCGCAAGCGCAACACGACACCGCGCGCACGAGTAAGTGCCATATCGATTTGTTTGTTGCGATCGATTTAATCGCTGATTATACAATCAACGCTAGGATGACAAATATGAAACAAAATATGCGTTCAGAACTGCAAATGTAAAGTGCTGATGATGATGATGATGATGAAATGAAAACACCTTTTAAGTCACTTAGTAACTTATAAATGATTTTATTTAATAAGGATTAACTTGCAAAAGAAAAAACCACAGAACGGTTTGAATATACACGCATTTATACTAGGCATTAGAAACATAAACAGAAAACTTTTTAAACTTGTTTAAAAAAAATTAAAAAAAAAACAAATTCTCCTGTCGCGGTCACAAACATGTCTGTATAAATTATTGTATCGAGATTTCATAAATCTAATAATGAATACAGTGACATCCCGTTTCCAGCGTGAGGCATATAACAAACGCAATTCTGTGTCCGTTTTACAGATCGGTTTTTTATTTACTGTTAAGGAGTTGATCGGACGTTTGTGCTCTGTCCGTCCAAAACAATCTATTGTTTACCTGGGATTCGAACCCATGAGCTTTAGATCTTAATGCAATGCTATGCGTTCAATTTAACAAATACAAGACTATAATAGTAAACGCGAGTACTCGTTAAAATAATACACTTTTAGCGGTTTAAAACACGAAATTCTTTAGTAATATGTATTTACAATTTATTTTTAACTACGTCTCGACGTTTCGGAGGCTTTGCAGCAGCCGTGGTCACGGGGGGACTAAAATGGAGTTATATAAACCGTTAAAAGTGTTCTATTTAAGACTATAACGGTTTCATTGGGCCTTAAAATAGGTCTTACTTAAGCTCGGTTCCAGAATATTTCCGTTTTTTGACGTTTCTTGTCAACGTAGGCACTTATAACAGAAAACAATTATAACTTAATGCAACGGCGTCGTTTCGCAAAACTTCTTCACAGCCAAGTCTTAACGTCTTTTGTAATGGGATAGCGCTAAGGTATCATTTTATGGCTGTCTTTACGATTTGCCATGTCAAACTAAGCATTATACTGCTTTGAGTAGTTTTCTTTATTGAATTTTACTTGCATGCATGCATTTCCTTAGAGCACAATGTTTTATGGAGGACACTATGCAATAAGGCGCCAGGTATGTATGTAGCTAACGTATTGTTTCTAGTATTTAGATATCACAAGCTTACACGAGTTGTAATGTCTAGGTCAACGGGTCGTGGGTTCGACGCAACCTGGTCCAACATGATAACATGGCTATAGTATTTCACACTCCCTGTAGTCAACGCTATACTTGGTTGCCTTCCTCTATTATAAAATAATATATAATATACCTTACTTTTATATGCTTTACATAACCAAGGTCTCGAAGTAAAAAATATATTAACATATTTCGCGTTTAAGACCGTTAATTACGATAACATTTTAACAACTAAATTGTAATCAATTACGTATTATACGCGTAATGTCTTACCGCATGTCGTAGTTGCTATTAATGAGAGTAATATATTTCGTGTTTTGAACAGTTGTGTAGTTTAAATCAATTTAACGGTTAAAAAGGCGATATAAATATTTGTTAAACTTATTTGAGAATTATTTTAAGTACGGCTTGCCGTTTGGGATGCTTTGCCTTTGTCTCTTTTGTCTCCCCGTGATCACGGTTGCTGTAATGCATCCGAAACGTCAGGCCGCAGTTAAAACAATTGACAAGTAAGTTAAATGTGTACTACTCGCGTAAACTACAGACAGTATTTAATTTTGTAATATTTTATTCAAATTGTATTGCATGTTTTTTGCCAAAACAGGAGTACCTACTATAAAATAGAAATGCTAAAAATCAATAAATAACAAAAACTCGATTGACATAAAATTTCGTTCAAGAATAAAATTTCACGTGTTATCAAATTAGAAATAATAAATAAGGATTACAGTATATAAGATAATAAAGATAAGGTCTCGACAATTATTCACGGTTCGTTTGTTTTTATGAGATCAAGGGAACACACAGCGTAATATTAAATAAGCAATTAGTTATAAAGTTTTACACAAATACACTTAAATATGTAATCTTTGACTGTCTTGGTCTAGCGGTTAACGCCGACTGTAGATCCCAGGTTCAAATCCAAGCTACTGATAAGTCAATTTTCTAAGACAAATTATAGTAGGTACTAACAACGAAGTAATTGTCATCAGACCTTTGGTCCTGATTATCATCACAATTTGTTGGTGAAATTCGTGAAACCCCGAGCAACTCTAGAGAAGTGTGGTGGGCTCTTAAAATGCAAGATACAATTACTCAGCATTAAGACGTAAATAGGTCTACACTATAAACTTTTTTCTTGCAAAATTTTTTTTATAGGAGAACAGACAAGCGCGGATCTCACTTGATGGTAGGTGCAATACTCCAGCCTTTAGCATCTAAACAAGATTCGCTGTCGAACTATTTTGCCTTTGGATATTCGGAAATCCACAGACTGATACCGAAACGTGATTAAACTTTATGGATATTCATCTTCTTGACCCGGAAGGAATTTCGATATTCCTACCACCCATTTGATATCCAGACTTCCAGAAAAATTATAATTGATTAGAAACCACGACGGGTTGATTATTAACTGTACATTGCTACTATTGTACCAACGAGTACCAACGTCACATTGATAGCAACTTCCAGACGGAAAAAAAGACAGAAACATAACTACATTGTTTCTTATTATGTACGGATGCCAAGTCCATTTTACAAGTTAACCACCTGTGTCTACAATTTTATGGCTCCTATAAATGAAACAAGTATTTCGATTTGTCTCCTCTACAATGTTAACAGTCGCGTCCGCTCTAGTCGGCTGTTTAAATGCAAATGAACTCAAAGCTACAGCTAAACTATGCGCGCTGTTATTAAAAGACGGTAGAATTGTTTTGTAATGTTAGTTCTTGGTGAAAGTACCTGTTATAAACTTTTAGAAGGCCTTTAAATAATATTCCAAATTTAAAAATCCATAACGTCTTAGTTACATCTATATATGAATTTTTAAAGTTACGATAATCAAGTCCGTTTCTCAATAAAAAGTCGAGTTAACATTATCTCTAACTACCCACATGTTTCGTTTCGCAGACATCGAGTCGCTTTTTGCATAATTATCTCGATTGCTTGGGATGCTTGTAATTGAATTTTCTGTAATGTGCCTCAAGTGTTCTCAAGAAATAGACGCTTATTGTGATATAGGATTAACATAGGCTTAACTTATTTTTATGTAATTAAGATAAAGCCTAAAGTTTTTAGTTTCTTTGGTTTAGGTGCATTTATATTTATGTACTATTAAGTCTTAGAATACGACCATTAATACGTACGAACCGTACTATAAAATCTATAGTATTTGTACATACTATGTTCTGGGTCGGCTGTAATTACAAAGACAGTACCTACGCAAAAATATAAAATATTCAACAATGACAACTTAATTTCTAATGATAAACTAGCTGCTACATTCGCATCATCATCGCGTGTCCGTCCGTTATTTCCAAAATATCCAAAGGAAATATAGGTCAACCGCACATTTTGATTAATGCGGTTGACCTATTCAAATATATATCAATTCCACCCCATGCTTGTCTATCCTCCTCTATCATAAAAAAATACCTAATTCAGAGACAATTTAATATTAGCCGATTCTATATAACTGAGCAGAAATTTTGAAGATCATAAAGTTAATGGCGGGAAGTGTGGATGCGAGCTTAAACGTAGCATCTCGTAAAACTTAACGGCACATTTGTCTTTGCACATTGTGCGGGCCACTGTCTTTCAGGCATATGCCACACGGCCATTTATTACAAGGGTCGTTGCCTTTCGGTCTGATTTATAAAAAAAAAACTATCGACTGTCTGTAGTGTACGCGACTAGTACAAATTTAAATAAATACTTTAACGGTCTCCCCGTGACCACATATAATAAATAAGTTCAACTAGTATAATACGCGTTTTAAACGGGTAAAGTGTAAATATACATATCTAGAGTAAATTTGATTAGTTCTTAGCAATGTCACGAAATATAATAAATACACTGTTTGTTTGTCCTACTTGTATCATAAATCAACATAAATAAATAAAACTACTTTGCGCAAGCGAAATCGCGTAGCAGGATTTTATAACACTTGATTTTTTATCATAGAGGAAGACAGAAAAGCATAGGTTCACTCGATGATAGATGAATATAAAGAAAACCCAGCTATATAATTTATAAAGAGAGTTGTTTGCAAAAATAAATAATATGATGTCCAAAATAACAATTCCACGCGGACGAAGACGCGAGCACATCTAGTAATATTAATATAAGGGGATATCATGATACCTATTTATCGCTTGATTGTCACCAAGTTCCTGATTTGAAAACTTTATTATTTTTTACATGTTATTGCACACGAAGGTACTATATAATTTGAAAATCGAAAATAAATTGAAAAAAATTTCGACTCGGGCAGGACTTGAACCGGCATCGTCAGCGTTCCGTCCTGTTGCTCTACTCGACTCGGTAGCTCAATTGGATTTTCAAATTATAAAGTTCCTGATTACTTAGCATACATTTAAATAAACACTAAGTTAGTTGTATTGTTTTAATCTTTGACAACAGAAGAAAAAGTTACCTCTGACAGAGCAACAGCGGGTGACATTCTTTTGACTAATTTGAACCTTATTCCCATTGTGATAAACACTACAGCCCAATTTCAGGAACTATCATATTAACCAAGTCACGTCGATAAACAAGTAACTAATGTATTATTTATGTATTAATGTTTTACACTTGTACCGGATAATGAAGACGGACAGGGAGAAGAATCAATGAAAGTATAATTAGTTTGAGAAAAACAGCATCCATTTTTGGAATGGAGTAGACGTCGGTAAATAGGTGTAGGATCGGTTTGATGTATCGCTCTATCGGAATGGAGTTATGAATCATAACTGGCTTTCAGAGAGGTTTAAGAGAACTATGGCTGTTTATAAAGGGACAGAGAGTTGTGGCCGAACGAAATGTAGGTAGTTTTTGAACATCACTTCTAACGTAGAAAATGTCTAACAATTTTCTCACAATAAGAAAGAATATTAATATTTTTTTAAGTAGGTTTAATGTAGCAATGTCAATTGAAGTAGACGCAACAAACGTTTGGGCCTTGTCCCAGTGAAGTCCCATAAATATATCCACAAGACACTATCTTCAGCTAAATGTTTGATTTCTCCTCTAACTTATTGTACTATCCAAGATATCAAATAATTACTTACCGATGTTTTTTCGATGAAATAAACACTGACAATAAATTATCAAGTTTCAAAAAGAATCGACACTGGTGAACAACTTAACAACGTTATAATGGTTTATTAAAAAAAACAACTTAATTAGTAAGATTAATTGAGTTACGAATTAAGTTACGTAAATCATGTTTTTGTAGGAAAAAAAATCACTATGGTTAACCAAATTGTTAATTTAACATTAGCGTAATTAACAAATAAAAAATAAATTAAAAAGATGTTATAATAAATTGATGTTGTATTAAATATGACTAATAGTTAAGTGTCATAGTCTACCTTGTGTTAGGTACCTGTAGTTAACGCTGCCTGCTAGTCTGTAGTACACTTTTAACGGTTTTAAACGCAAAATAAATTTGTCACCTTATTTACAATTCGTACTTAATAAATTAACAAATACGTTTCGCGATTTAAAAGTGTTTTATGCAAATATTCGATCTATATTATTATGAATGGTATTGTCCTGTCTGTTACATATTATTGGACGGCAAAAAACAGACTATTTCACTTGGCAGAAAGTTGAAAGGCCTTAAAACATTCATAGGTGTGCTGTCTACCTATGGTGTGCGGTTTTAGCAATTCCAAGTCCATAGATTGAAACCGGATCACGGATTTACACCTCACTAATCTTACATCTGTGGATTGTGGTTTTTTAACCCCGAGTTTCGATTTAATTTACCATTCCTTTGATAACAAGTGACTGGTTTGAAAATATGAAGGTGATTCCCAAATAAACGGCATCTGATGGGAATCGAATCCGCGACACGGTTATAAGCTATTTTTGGAACGAACGAGCCCGTAGGAATAAATTTTGTTAAATTTCTTTAAAATTTATGTTGTAGACAAAAATATGTGATACCCGTATCTTAAGCTGTTATTCAGACGATAATTGAAAATATCGAGTTATCTTTATGTATGATAAAAAATATTATATGGATTAAAAACAGATCAATTATATACAAAAATAATTCGTTATGTACTGTGCACTAATCTTCTCAGTATTTTTAGCCTACAATTTTCTTGAAAACGTCTTTTCTATATGACAGTACATAAATTGCGCACGTCTATGTTTTGATGGTCTTATCTTTGGACTTTTAGGCGTTAGATACATTAAAACAAAAATATTTCCTTTCGTTTTATATATTTTCACAATGACGTCACTAGGCATTTCTTTGACCTTACTACGTTTTACATCGTTCTATATAATTGAATTCGTTTATTTCTTATTCAAGAGGTCTCTGTATTGATATAACACATTACGTAATGTACCGTACACAAGATCTTCATTTAAATTTAAATAAAAAATGCCAGTTTTAATAATTACAATGAGTCATTTGGTAGCTTTCTAGAAACGAGTCATTTTGTAACCAGCATAATAAAGATGAGGAGAGGTTTGTCTCGAAGAATATGGTATTTTACGAAGAATAGAACCTGTCACGGTATTATTATTATATATAATTATCTATATAAACCTTAGATCCGTTACAATAACTTTAGATACAAAAAAATATTGCATTGCATTCAATAAATTAATTTTTATTCGATTCTAATAACGGCAACAGTATACTATAAAGTGAAGAAATAATCTTTACTTTACCCACGCATATCCGACTCGCTTTAGGTCGGATTTTTCATTTCCAAGTTTAGCTTTAAAATAAAAGTGTCCCCAAGGAGTAAAAATAGAACTAACAAAAACACTGGGTCTGCCTACCTGACCGGCTTGGCCTAACGGACCTCAAGGGTAGTCTTTTGTTTCTATCTCAATTTATACTTTTATATTATATGTTTTGAAAGGACATTTGAAGACAAAGTCAATAGACAAATTTCACCTTTATACTTTGCTCTTTATTACTTCACTAGCTGTGCCCGCGGCTTCGCGGTATAGTTATTTAGGGCGTCTTAATTTATTTTTGCAAACCTTCTCTTCTTTATAAATAATAGCTGTTACCCGCGCCACGTCGTCACGTCGTTCTTGTAAGTTAATCTTAAAAGATAGACATATAATGTTAGATATTTCATACGAATTTGCAAGCTATCAAAGAAGAATAATTTTTCGTGTTTATCCAGTTATCTAAAATGATGAATATTTTAATAAATATACCCCGCGTTTTGAAACGTTAAAAGTGTTTTATTTAAATATATAATCGCATAGACTATAGACAATACTTAAATAAGTAACATCAGAAAGCGCGCGTATATCTTTCTATGAACAATCAGTTTAAAAAATTGTCTTCAATCGTGATATAAACGCACTTGACACAACCAAAAAAAGGTATAAATGTGTATACATACTTTTATTTACCTACTCAATGTTATGGCGTCTTCGTACTCTAGTCCAGCTCGTACTAAGCTTATTACAACTCCTAAAAACTTATATCATCTCCTCTTGTATCCTATATCTATACTAATATATAGAGCTGAAGAGTTTATTTGTTTGTTTGAACGCGCTAATCTCGGGAACTACGGGTTCGAATTGAAAAATTAGGCTATAAAATATCGTCATGATAGTAGCGAAGATACAGTGAGAAATGTGTCTAAAATTGGAAAAATTATTCATCATTATGGGTTGCTGAGGAGTACGCTGCAAAAACGGTTCAAGATACCCAAAAAAAAATGAGAGAATGGTTCCTCCTTAAATGTAGATCTAAATCTAAATAAAGTCCGCGACGCTATATGTCTATCTTTTAAGATATCTCGCAGGAAGCGACGCGACCGACGTCTTAAGTTTATAAAGATGAAGGGGTTTGCAAAACGAATTGGGATGCCCATATTAACTATTCCACGCGGACGAAGTCGCTGACGCAGCTAGTCCGTATTATAACGTGTTCCTCGCGATCCTCGTTAATCATCTGTCAAATAAAAGCCCCTCGTTTTTTACCATTCTCGAAACCGAATCGTTAACTTAAACAAAAACCGAATCAATGGCAGAACGCAATTAAGTTCAAGTTTTTAACCGCGTATCGGTAACCGGTTCGAATCCTGTTATAAAAATTATTTCAACTACTCAAATAGGATGAAAATGTTCGTATCTGCATTCTGGTGTTGGGGCTTTTTATTGTTGAGTTTTATTGATTCTTGTTAAGACTTAGCTGGTTCTTCTTCCTAGGATTGTCTATATAAATTGCCTTGCCTGGAAGAAATCGCCATAGGCGATAAGGCCGCCTTTGCACAAACATGTTTTATTTTGTATATGTAATTCTATTTATCCATGTTCTTATGTCTATGTTTGTGCAATAAAGAGTTTATTATTATTATTATTATACATCAGCTACCCGCTACAAGACTCCATTTAATAGTTCATTTAAAATAATATTTGGGGCATATTTTATTTAATGATAGAGAACAAACAAGTATTTTCCACATATAACACTAATTAGTTACACTGTCTTTTTAGGCCCTTTTTCTTGAACCCACAGACTGAAACCGAAACAAGAATTTAAATAAAACACTTTAACGGTTTAAAACGCGATATATTAGTTTTAGACCGTTAAAGTGTTTTATTTTAATGTGTGTGTCAATACCCCATCTATGGGTAGTAATTATTATCCATATATCTGTGTGATTGCTGAATAAATATGGTTCAAACACACTAGACGCAATTGGAATCGAATCCACGACCCAATTTTTAGCTACACACTGCTATTATTGAACTTATAATCCCGACGTATTTACATAATTTTTTATACAAGTTAAATAAAAAAAACTAGCGCTAATAAACTAAAATGTAATTAGTAATATAAATCAGCCAGACAATAAACTAGATAAAGCAAACATGTTGTATTAGCGAATAATTAATATTCAAATAAAACACGTTTAACGGTTTGAAATGCACATTAATTTAGCTACCCAAGTTTTTAGAAAAAAGATATGTGCCTGATATTTGCGAATTGCCAAAAGTTTTTAATAGAATTCAATTTAAGACTTTATCAGGGCGGATTAGAGTTTAATATCGCATCATGAAGTAATAAAGTTTTGGGATAACCATGTGCCAGGAAAGAGATGACATAATAATTATAATCTCTATCTTTCATTAATGAATATACGATTAAAAGCTGTATACTAAATACAAATAAGGGATAAAATTTTGCGAAACCCCATTTTGGACTTGGTACTTTGTAGTTTTAACTGCAGTTAGTATGCTATACTTTGATTTTCATTTTTGTATTGGCAACGTATAATTTTAATGGAATATATACCTTCGGATTTCGTACTTTTAACATTTAATACCAAAAAACAATATAATTTTAAATTCATCGATAATAAACCGTTTATAACTCGAATGTAAGCAACAGATTTGTAATCTTTATAATCCGTGATTAAAAATATCTAATCCAAGTGGTAATTTTTATATTATCAAAGATTACCCTTGTAACACCAATTAATTAATTTATAAGTACCTACCTAACAAAACGTTTGTACATATATAAAACTTAACTATTTAAAACGCGAAAATGAAGTACGTAGTATTTTTTTAATTCAATTTTAACGTCAAGGCTTCTACTTTATGAGGCAAATGTATTTCATGTTTTAAACCGTTATGAGTGTTTTATTTTTTTACTCGATTCGTATTACAGACAATATGTTTTAACTTGAAACACATTTTATAATTATATGTCTCTATATAAATACCTAAACATTTAAAATCTTCGAAAGCAACCATAAAGATGATTTATACATTTTCATAATGGCGGTCAATAAAATTTTATTTCTATGTATTTTTATGTGAGTGTTATAAAGGATTCGTTTGAATTTTAAATTATTATTTGCTTATTCGGCCACACAAGTTTTAGTAAAATATAACAGAAAGATATATTATATGAGTATTGAAAAATTCTATGATTAAAAAAATACGGTTTAATTACAGAGAGGCGTGAATTTTAATCGCGTTTTGGTTTCACTTTGGGGACATATTCAAGGCAAAATAGGCCGACAGCGGGCCTTGTTTTAGAAGACAGCTTTTTTTTATCTAAGAATGGTGGTGCGTGACTTGGACGGAATATCGATATTCCTACCACCCATATAATATCTAGATTTCCAGACAAAGTCTAACAAAAATCTGAAAATACTGTCTATTAGCCGGTTTGAAACGTGATATATAATAGTTAAACTTATTTGAATTTTTTTTAACTGCGGCCCGACGTTTTTGGCTTTGCAGCAGCCGTGGTCACTGGGAGACACGGGGTAATGTCGGTCCGTAGTTAAAAAAAAATTCAAATAAGTTGAACTATTATATATCGCGTTTTAAACCCGTTAAAGTTTAATTTAAAACTTTTAGAAAATGTTAATAGAAAAGTTTTGGACTCGGTGGGGATCACCATTACACCAACAAAACCGTCAAAAACTTTTAAAGGCTTCACTATGAAACAAACATTCAGTCCTAAGTAAAAATATTTTATATAGCTTTGTATTAGTACAGATTAAAGTTAATATTAGATTTTATAATTCTGAAATTGTCCTGACTCCACCACGGCAATACATTATGGTGGTCGTGACCGCGCATTTGATATTCCTTTCGTTAGATCCGTTTGTCATGAATGTATAGTTTGTTATGATTTTAACAAGTCATATTTCCTATATTAAATAAAAAACTGAAAGACATTCAACATCTCAGCGAACGAGCCAAACTTTACTGAGGAACGATCATGTCTGTTCGATATTTAAATTAACTTTAACGGTTAAAATGTGAAAAATATGAGGTAACTTATTTCAAACTCTGACCCGACAAAACCCGAAACCATGACTGCGGAAATCGTCGGGTTGTTTTAATGATTTAAAGCGTTTTATTTTGCGCGTACATATCAGACACAAGAAGATTGTTAAATATTAATTGACAGATAGCATATAAGTTTAAAAAGTAACTAATCTTATCCCACTTATAGGTCCCTAAATAGGTTTGTTTTAATATTATTAAGAATACTACTTAACTCTTTGACTTGAAATTAAACTGATTTTAATCTAATTAATATATACACTTTATTATAGAAAGCTTTAAGAAATCTGTAGGTCCTAAGTTACAATAAGCAAGACTAATCTTTACCCATTCTGGAGCCTGTGTATTCGAAACGTGGCACGTCACTGTAATTGTGTATGCTGCGTATGCGCAGAGAACAACACGAACGCATTAAAATTCCCAACTCTCGCGCGGGTCTCAGCGTGGCCGCGCGTTTTATCGCCCTCGCTTCTAACTTATTACTAATTTCTTATGAATTATAAAACTAGGTACTATATTCTTTAGGTAAATGGTTAAATGTGTTGTTTAGCATTGCGTCAAACGCATGAGGGTTCGATTCCCGGGGAAACAATAGATTGTTACGGTCGGGCACAGAATTCTATTCAACTTGTCTGCGATCAAAGAAACGGACACAAATATGTGTTGGCCCCAAGGGATTTCACTACCAAGAATTATAAAACAATAGCGAAATTTTATAGGAAAAAATGTAACTATAATCGTTACACCATATTTAGGTAGTGATAATGTTTTAGCAGTAAAAGAGTATCGGGGGATGCAAGAAAACATTTCCCCCTTGCTTACGGCACTAGGCACTGTTTTTCTACTGATGTCAAACTTAATATCAACCTTAAATTATTTTCAAAAGTGTGGGCAACAATATGGTGTTACCAGATTTGAAAAGTCCGACCGCGACGCCAACTTACTTGTTGCATTCAACTGCGACCCATAAAAGATTAAAAGAATTTTTGAAATATATTTTTTTCCGTAAGAACGAAGGCGTTATAAATAATGCCCTTTTACGAAGTGCGGTTCAGAGAAACGCGTGGGCAAAGGTTTCTCGCCATTTTGGAAATTTTTATGTTAATATTATTTTTTGTACGGGTAAACAATTCTCAACAATAAATTATGTTTTATATAACAGGACTGTATTAATTCATATTTTGGAAGGTGAAATGGGCTAGTACATCTAAGTTGCGCGGTCGACCTATTTACATGTGTATTACACGATGCTTCATAAGAGACAAATTTTAGATAATAATATTAGCCATTTTAAATGACTCGCCTTTCGGTTTTTAGCATGATTGAAGTCAGAAAGTTATGGTTGAGAAAGAACCAAGGACCCATGGTTTTTATATACAGTAGTTACAAGACATTGGTAGAAGAATTTAATTCTTTCTATACTAATACATTGTAAAGCTGAAGAATTTGTTTGTTTAAACGCTCTAATCTCAGGAACTATGATTTGAATTAAAAAAATGTTTTTTGTGTTGGTTAAGAGTATTTATCGAGGAAGGCTTTAGGCTATATAACATCACGCTGCAACCAATAGCGAAGAAACAATAGGAAATGTAGATCAAACGGGGAAAATTAATCACTGTTGTGGGTTTCCTTTGCGTGCACTGCGAAAATGGTTCAAGATAAAGAAAAATATGTATCAACTAATGACTCCTCTTTAAATGATGTAAAAAAATGTCCGCGACATTATATGTCTATCTTTAAAGATTAACTTGCAAAAATGACGGGTCGCGAACGACGTTATGGGTGACGTTTATTAGAAAGAGGTTTACAAAATCAAATTTTGACCCCCAAAACAACTTTTCTTCGCGGACAAAGTCGCTGGCACAGCTAGTTGATACATAATACATATTTCCGAGTTAAATAAAGATGTAAGCGCACAGGTTCGTACACAGCAGGTGCAGAGAAACACATTTGTTATTTTATTTTATCGACGCGGGCAAAAAATATTAATGCTATTAAAATTATCGACAGTTAACTCTTGATGTCATTTGTATGTAATTCCAATTGACGTTCAGGCATTCATTATGAATTTACCAGAAACTGTCAGTGTTGCCATTTAAGTAGAAAACGGTTGGAGTTTTCAAACGACATTCAAAGTTTTTGCCGGGGTTGCCCTAATACGTATCATATACATAATTATAAGAATAATTATTTTTAATTAACTACATTATTCACATATGCCGATGGCGACATTTTGCCGTCAATTTACGAGCAGAAATGGATAAATGGCGTTTGTGTGTTTTTTACGGATCAAATGTTATGATATATCGAATTTCAAGTAATGCAATACTTATGTACAGATGTAGACTCGAACACATTAGACATAAGTTAAGTACAATATTATACTAAACATGTAACGAACGTCAATATTAACAGATGCACAAACATTAACTGACAGTGATAATTATAATCTTCAAAATTGTAATCAGCTTATAAGTAAAATATATAATTAGTAAGAAACTACTAAAAATGTTACTTATTTAAATAAAACACTGTTAACGCGAAATGCATTAGTTAAATTATTATGATTTTTTTTTACTACGTAGGGTCTCCACGATGGCACGAACTACAGATAAAACATAATTATTACCGATGCTACTTTTGCGATATTAATTAGTATAATCTGTGTTTAGCTCAGAAGGTGTAAACACAATATAATTCAAGTCTACATGCTCATTTTTTTGTAAGTTAAATTTCAATAATTATACCTAATCTCATATATTTCATTTCAATATTCTTTAAAAAATCATGTACGGTATATTTATTAGTACCGATAGATATTTTAATATAATCGACATCTTGTTTTTAGTAAGTCATGTTAACTTGCCGTCGGCAAACGACACGTGGTTGTTGAACGGAGATATTATAATCCAATACCATTTTATAACGTTTAAATTATACATTTACAGGTTTTAAAAGAACGAGATCAATTATTATGTAATGTGTAAATATATTTTACATTATGTTTGTACATACCTATTACTTATGAATTTATTGCAGCGTTTGTTTATTATGTATTAGCTTTATTCATATTTTACATTATTTTTAAATGTTTTATTATTACCTAATTGTTTTTTAATAACTGATGTTTATCTGTCACATAACCATATTTTTATTTTTAAATTAAAACGAATTACAAATTCAAATTAACCGCCACATAATGGAACGTTTGTTTGCTAAAACTTTTAAATGAACCTAACGTAATAGATATCACTTTGATGATTTTAAAAGTTATGTAGGTATTTTAGAAGATTCTTATCTTAACTTTGTTTTTGGTGGTTTGATATTTTTCTAGGAACTTGGTAGGTATTGTAGCTTTGTGTTGCAGGGTGTGATATCTCAAATTACTGTTTATCACCTAAGCAAGTTGCAGCCAAAGCAAATGGATGCAAAGTTCACGCTTCACGCGGCCGGAACGCTCCACCGGAGGCGATAAAGTATTTAATTACATTATGAATTACACGACACACTTCTACAGCGATAACGAGTCAAGGCGCCAATTGCACACACTTTCGAGCGGTAGCCACTACGAAGACTCAAATCTCCGGGCCACTGAACTGATGATAATTAATCGGGAACATACCTAACGATGGTCATGGCGTATGGGACACCAAAAAAATAACACGTTCAAACTCCACACCGTTACACTAAACGCACGTTACGTTATCACACACTTGTCGTTTGCACTCCCGATGCACATGTACAACACACATTATTTTGTTTATCGCCGGTAGTTTCGGTCGAGCGTGTAACGTACGACCGGTCGAGATCCAAGAATCTACTAACAACAATGCCGTGCCGCGCGCGAGAACGAACTGCCACCCACACTAGATAGCCCACGCACACCACGACAGCACCGTGCACCGACGTGCGCATATAAAAAACCAACGATCGGTATGCAGACGTTCGTCGAGCAGGTCCTCGGCTTGACGCTGTTTTCGTCTGCGGTTTGGGGATGCCAGCCTGCGAATCTAAATTTCCCAGTTTCTGTAACTGTACCTAACGCTTATGTGAGGGCGTTTTAGCAGCTACTAGACACACCCTTGTCGATGACTTTAAGTCATCTACAATATATTTAAATTAAACAATCAAAAAATATTTCTTTGGTTATATTGGAAACGAATTAAAATTAACTAAATTACTTATAATATAATAAAAAACAATAGTATTTTATTACTCTTATGTTTTACATTATGTACTTTTATTTGGCTTTGATATAATTTAAGCTTATGTAAAACCAATCTTTTATGCAATTTCTGAAATGTTTGTGAATGAAACATTCAGCGATTTATGGTATCGTAATTGAAATGTGTTAGCTAAGCTTTTTTTAATTTATATTTAATTAAATAAATAACAATTGCATTAAATAAAAAAAAATAACACGAAACAAAGATAACACCATAGACCTAACAAAGTTAATCTCGTAATTTTCTATTAAAGTTTTATTTTACCCGATCCTGTTGAAAATTTCTTAACAGGGCAACATTAAAAACAAAAGAACGGCAGTCAGCGAACCTTGAGTGGGCAGGCGATACGATTTGAGCCTGCGCGCGAGTCAGCGCGCCATGTTGCTAGAGGCGTGAGCGAGACAGCGCTCTACAATCATACCTCCATCCCCCTCTCACGCTTGTTAGCGTATTGCGTGCTGTAAGTATAGTCGTCAACGCTATACACACTCCCACATGCGCGTATTGTTATCTCCACAAAATTTATAACGAGCAAGTCGGATTTTGTCTCGCAGACACTAAATTCTTTGCGGAAGGATTTTCGGACGCCTTCGCCCGAGGCATTTAGTTATTATAGGAACCTAAACTGTTTTGCGATCTTTGGTAGCGTAGGTTTAGCGTAAACTGTCCCTCCAACGTTGAATGATAGTAATTTTGAATCAAGTTTAATGACACTTTAGTTATCTATTTACAAAATGTAGCAACTAGGAAATTCTTACGTTGTTTAAGCTTAATTACATTATTTTAAGCTTTACATTGTTATTTTAAATAATATTTTCAAAGTTTTTGATGATTTCTTTTATACACATATTAATACTCATTTAAGAGAAAACTAATAAACTTGTGTTGCTACTTGCCAGCTTCCTACAAACCATAATTTTCATTCTATGTAGATTATTTTTAATGTTGCAAGTCTGCTTAGAAGTTTAATATGTTGGTAAACTATAGGTAATACAAATTATCTTAACTTATTTTTATTTGCTAATATTCAGAAAATATAAAAATTATATAAATAGTTAATAGTTACAGTCTATTAACATGATATTTGAACTACAAATATTCTTGAAGAAATTTAGTCTCCACATCACCACGGCCGTTGTAAACCATCCGAAACGTTTGTTTCATTGACAAAATTACGAATTTTTTGTAATGATGTTTCATAAATTCCAATTAAAAAATAATATATGAAGTATTAAATATATGTATATCATATACAGTCATTGTCTTTAAGGATAGATGAGGACGAACAAGCATGAATCTCTGTTGACGGAAGGTGATATACCTAACATCTCAACGAGATGCGCTGTCGGCTTATTTATTTTTTTTATCCATTCCATTGACTAATACCGAAACGCGATTAAACTTCACGGCTCTATCTGTGAACTTTGATTCGTTACCCGGAGGGAATATCAATAGTCCCACCATACGTTTAATATCCAGATATCCAGCCAAACTCCAACATTTTAATAACGACTAGAACCTACGACCCTTTAACGGTTTAAAACGCGATATATTAGTTAAACTTATTTAAAAATGATTTTTAACTTCGGCCCGACGTTTCGCATGCTTTGCAGCAGCCGTGGTCACGGGGAGACGGGCCGAAGTTAAAAATCATTTTTAAATAAGTTTAACTAATATATCACGTTTTAAACCGTTAAAATGTTTTATTTAAATGTGTACTACTCGCGTAAACTATAGACAGTATTTAACGTACGACCCGTTAATTACTAGCCATTGCATAGTTATAATATTTTTGAAAGAAGTGAAACTAATATATATCGCGTTTGAAACCGTTAAAGTGTTTTGTTTGAATGTGTGCTCTTGTAAACTACAGTATTTATTTTTAAGCGCTACTAGCCGTTAAAAGTGTAAAATCTGTACCACTCGTGAAGACTAAAGTTATACCTCCGTATTTGTATTTACAATTATCTTAATCAGCTGTTATAATCGTCCAAATTAGCGCGATGTAATTTCTTTATAAGCCCGCGGAGCGTCCAGACTTCTGTGGATGTAACCCGAGTCTTGTCATGCGAGCGCTAATGACATCATTGTTCAGTCTTCATCCGAGACGGTTAAAATACCTTTCAAGCTCTGAATGAGCCACTAAGATTAATCAAGGCTTCGTGGCGAACTCTTTTAATATAGTTTTAAACCTGCGTATACGCACTTGGTATTAAAATGAAACGGCCGTGTCATTTTAAAGAACTCTGTATCTTGCGAGAGTTTTTCAAGTAAGGAATAAATAAATATTAAAGTTAGGTAACATAATAAGCGTTTAAAACCATTAAGTTAAGGTAAGACATATATATATATATATATATATATATATATATATATATATATATATAACTATTTCGGAATGATAAAAGCCAATATAGATCAACAGTGCATGTTGTTCAAACACTAGGCATAAAAATATAAATTAACAGCTAAATAACGAAGACGGTCGAAGTAGGTACTATGATTATAATTATTTTTATCTATAAATATATTTCATGTCTTAAACCGTTGAAAGTTTTTCTTTTACTTGAATTTCATTGATACTAAACTGTAGATTTACACTTCTCATTTTTTCCATTTGCCATTAGATATTTGACTATGGTTGATGACCCGGGCAGTATTTTGATCTGACGTCTTGTCCTGTAAAAATAAAAAGGTATAATATTAAGCCGATTTATGAAGAAAAAAAAATCAAACCAAATTACCTATTAAAATAAAGTTCACATAGGTATAAAGTATTTGTAATTAAAACTATTACTTATTTTTAACTTTAGATCTATTAAACTAATGTATAAATTAATGTACATTATTTAACTAATATAACAGACGTTAAATTAACGTTAAGGCATGGTAAGACTTTTACCGCCATCTAGTATATGAATATAGCACTAAGCTCAATTTGTCAAAGCGACATCTCTTGTTACCTGTTAGTAACACGCAAAACTTGTTAAATGCATTTGCAAGCTGAGCAACACATGGATTTTGGTTTTAGTACAGGTATCAACCGCTAGAGGGCTCTGCTTCAATGAATATGAAAGTATGTAGATTTTTAACACAATTTTTATAGTTTATAAAAAATAAACTTGCTCAAAATACAATTTAGGATTTGTGTTTTTTTTATTGTTGAGTAAAATTATTATTGTATACGTTACTTAATACTGACGAAGATATTCAGAACTAGTTTAAAATATATTTCAAGCCTTTGACAATGATTACTTTGAATAATGTATATTCTAAATAAAAATTGACCTATTTCAATGTAGCCATAATCCTAATATAGGGCAAAATTATAAATGGGACATGTCTCCCTTAAAAAATAGAGAAAACTTAAAAGATAGACATATGACGTCGCAGACTTTTTTAGATCATTTAAAGGGGAATCATTTCGTCATACATATTTTTTGGGTATCTTATGGGATGTATAATTTGCCTAAATTTAATCACATTTCTCGCTGTATCTTTGTTTGTATTAGTAACAGGGCGATGTTTTCTTCCTCAATAAATATATAAAATCAACACAAAGAAATAATTTATCCATTGGAATCCGTAGTTTTTGAGATTAGCGCGTTCAAACAAACAAAGAAACTCTTCAGCTTTATATATTATATGTATATTACTAACATTAAAATAATATACACAAATAATGTCGTTATAACGACCAGCATATATTAAAGTATAGTATGAATTTATAAAGTCTGGCCTTGTTTGAAATCTTTAATATTTACATGTTATTGCACATGAGAGCAATATGTAAAATAAAAAGTCAAATCGATTTTTAATTTATATAGACTAGTCTTGTTTGATTACAATATTTTAGCTTTTATTTATATTATATTATTTGCAACTTATATGCAACTTATAGCAACATAATTTATCACGTGTCTATGTTTCGTCGGCAGTTCAAGACTATACGAGTCGATAAAAATCAGTGAGAAATGCGAAAGGCGACACAAATCTGTGCCTGTTCCACTGATATTTAAGGTTAATAATTTTGGGCCCTGCACCGAAACAAATGAATGTTTTAATGCGATTCGAATCCAACGCAAACGATTGGGTTACGAGAGCGCCTCACGTCTAATTAGAAGCTTAAAAAATTAGCTCAAGTAAGGCTTAGCTGGCTTGAGCTTATTTAGCTTGTTTTTCCAGTCAGTAAGACAAGTGCGAGTAACAGTGCGTGTGTTTACGAATCGCGTCCGCGTTCGCGACCGAGTTCGAAAGTGAAGTGGGTTCAGCCGCGGTCAGGAGTTAATAACCTTCGGGTTTACTTAGAGTAATAGTTATAATTCAACAAATTTTTAAACAACAGAAGTTTTAACGGTTTAAAACGTGAAATGTATCAGTTAAACTTGTTTATACATAATATAATTTGTTTAAAATATTGCGCGTTTTAAACCGTTATAAGTGTTTAATTTAAATGTACACGCTTAAACTACAGACGGTAATTAAGTTAGTATTCTTTGCTAGTTATCTGTTACATTAATACAAATATTTTAAAATACTGAATTGCTATTTCTTAACATTTCATACAGAATATAAGGATAATGATTTCGGTCGGGCACGGCTGAACGGGCAAACAATTTAATAGTAGGGGAACACAATATTCTGAAGTTATATATGCTGTACTTTTTTAAATATAGTGAAGCAGTTTAATACTTACATATTGAAAGATCAACTAAATATATATATTCTATATTATATATAGTATATTAAAAACAATCAAAGTTTCTTATATTATATACAGCAGCTGTTTATAAAAATCCTTATTAGACACAGATTTGCAACAAATGACCAATTCTGTATTTCGCAAAATTCTAAAGTTCATTAGTTTACGATCAGTGATTAGCAAATCAGTATCGGATTACTGGAAATGTTCCTATCCCCTGCTTGAAGGTGAGGGAGGCTCGATCGCTGCGTACGCGCGGGCCGACTCAGTAGACAGTTGACTATCGCTCGCGCACCACCTCCCAAGCTAGAACTACGAGATGGCGCTGTAACTGACCCTCGTGTATTTTGTGCTGTGTTTTGAACTTTAGAATGATAGTGAGAGTGCGATGCTACAGCCTAGGTTATTAATGTGTGGCAGTGAAATGGGGTTGAACTGTGTCAGAATTGGTGCTCTGGTGGTGCTTTTATTAGCTTTAGCGAGATGTCAAGGTAAGGCACAGTTATATATGAACAAAATAATAACGCTCGCGTAAAAACTTACAAGAATATCTATGGAAAGTATTTAAAAATCTAAGTTACATTTGACAATTTTAAAATAAAATTTTTGAATAAAAAAAAATTACGATATGGGGATCAACCCATTTTAGAACATGTGAAAATATTTTTAAATAAACTTCTTTAACGGTTTAAAACGCGATATATATTAGTTAAATGATTTTAACTACGCGGAGGTCACGGGTCACGGGAAGACGTCTCCCAGTGACCACGGTAGCTGTAAAGCATCCGGTACGTCGGGCCGCAGCTTAATGATTTTCAAATAAGTTTAACTAATATATATTGCGTTTTAAGCCGTTAAAGTGTTTAATTTAAACGTGTACTACTCGCGTAAAGTACACACAGTATTTTAGAGGTAATAAATGCTAAAGTTTCCATTCGACATTTACAATATATTTGACATTTTGTAACACGTGAATGTAAAAAAATCATCTTCTATATCTCGGAATAGAATTCGAATAATTTAAAACAGGTTCTGTTGATTTTACGAATGATCTAAAACTTATGTCGCGAAAGCTCTCGTACAAACGATTTGAACGCGCTCCGTGCCTGTTATAAATATTACTGCCCTAGATCTTCGGCCTCCGCGGCTTTACGTTTACTCACTTGCGAGAGCCGGATTCCGATCTCGGGGAAACAGTTTTTCGATCGTACAGAGCACAGATGTCCGCCTTGTCCCCTAATAAGATTTATCAGTGAAATTGAATCTGTCCCAACTGAGCTGAAATTCCTTTTCACTGACCTACTTTACAGTAAGACTGACTCACGACCAACTTTAGTAATAAAACATGGTAATACTAAGGTTATCATTGGTTCATAAAAGGTAATTCAATATTCTCAATATTTTTATATCATTTATATTATTTGATTTAAATTTATTTAAAGCAATAACTTCTTCTTAATAGAGACATATATTTATGGAAGAGGGCGACGATGACATGACACGGTAGCTCATTTGGGTAGAGCAACAGCACGGAACGCTGTTGATGCCGGTTCAAGTCCTGCCCGAGTCGTGAATTTCTTCAATGTATAATCGATTTTTAATTTATTAAAGAGTAGTTTAAAAGCCCGTTTACCCTACGTGCACTAGGACTAGGACATATTTCTGTGTTCGTTTCGTCGATTACTTTATCAGACTTCTGTGCTGTTTCCGACCGACATTATTGATTTCCTAATATTTAATAATTCAAAGAGATAAAAGCTCAGATACTGTTTGTAGCTTACGCGAGTAGTACATATTTAAATAAAACACTCAAACGGTTTAAAACGCGACGTATATTAGTTAAACTTATTTGAATATTATTTACATACAGCCCGCCGTTTTCCTGTGACCACGATACTAAAAACACTTTTCAATTTATTTTAAAACATGTGAAAATATTTTTAAATAAAATTGATTAACGGTTTAAAACGCGATATATATTAGTGGAATGATTTTAACTACGCGGAGGTCACGGGGAGACGTGGTCTCCCAGTGACCACGGTTGCTGCAAAGCATCCGAAACGTCGTCGCCTTAAAATCGCGTTTTAAGCCGTCAAAGTGTTTTATTTAAGAAAGCTTACATTGAAAATTAGTTTATTGACTACATCGAAGCCTTATTCAAATTATAATTTTAAGAAGCCGAATGCTAAGTGACTCAGTATCATTACCAAATTACGTTGCGTCGTTATGCAAATAATTTTGAATAATTGCACAAGAGAATTAATAAGACCTTAATTATAACAACGTTACAGAATTTTCATTATGTCACAATATTTGAGAGGCGCTCTATTTTTCTTAAAATTACGCTAAAGACGGGCTCGACGTCAAATAATGTATGGTAATCAATGGGTCGCAGGTTCGTTCTCTCCATAATTTTTCTAACAAATTGATAATTTTTCTGAAACATATTGGACTTCGGCTAAAATCCGAACATCCGAAGCCAGAATAGGCCGACAGCGTACCTTGTTTATATGTTATATGGCTGGGGTAAATATACCACGTAACGGTTTCGTTTAGGAAACTCGAATGGAATAAGTTGTGAGATTGATTTGACTGCGTGTAAGTCATGTATAACTTTGTTGTTGTCTAGTTTATTTGAAAGACAATTAAAATAACATACGCTAATAGCTCTTGTAAACTTGAACTATTTAACACTGCAATTAAAAGACGGACTGTCACTGTAACGCGTTACGCAACGCCAAGGTGTTCTCCATCTAAATATCGCCGCGGATGATAAGCTCAAATTGCTTGATTCCAAATTTTTTATATACATATATTTTTATTAGATAATGTTTTTAGAATGTTTGACTTTTCCCTCGTTGTTATTAAATGTTATAAGTGTACAACCTGATATTTGTCGTGTGGCAAGAATTTTGCGTAACCGGTGAGCGGTCAAGCTAAATGTCATACTAGTGTCATACATTTGGCAGGATTGTATTATATTACCAGATATAAGCTCCGCGATGGAATGTTCTTAAACAGATACAATATTGAATCTAAAATCGATTGCTTCATTTGTCTAGTAACACTAAAGACGGTAAGATACAGGATTCAAAAGCCGGCACGGACCAAATTTTTCTGGCATTTTTTAAATAAAACACTTTAACGGTTTAAAACGCGATATATTAGTTAAACTTATTTGAAAATGATTTTTAACTTCGTTAGTCAATTCTGTAAGGACCCGGCCAGTTTCGCCAGATACCAACTTTGACGGAACAGATGGCGCTAGCGTAGCAATTTTTTACTTTGACGTCAGAGACATCCTCCATGTTTAGTCTCCCCGGGACCACGGCTGCTGCAAAGCATCCGAAACGTCGGGCCGAAGTTAAAAATCATTTTCAAATAAGTTTTAACTAATATATCGCGTTTTAAACCGTTAAAGTGTTTTATTTAAATGTGTACTACTCGCGTAAACTATAGACAGTATTTTTTCTGGCATTTCTTTTTTTTTGTCTTTCTGACTTACTTCTGTAGTTAAATCGTTAAACGTGTTGCATAGCAATGTGTTAAACGCGAGAGATCCTAGTTTCGAATGCCATGTTGGTTAAAAATAGCTTGACTTCTACAATTATCAGATAAAATAATAATCTCGGCTATTTTAAGCTTTCTTCAGATTTTAACTTATCTAGCTAATGACACAGTTCTTAGACAGCCATATACAAGAATGAGCGAGGTTTTCTGTAAGTCCCATCGTTGGGTTTGAGTTTCTTAAAACGTTATGGGCGAATCGAATCGAATATCGAATTGTATTTTCTCTAATGTAGCTATATTAACAATTAACCACGTTGTATTCGATGAGTATTTTTCGAGCACCGAGAATCGAACTCTAGACCTTACAACCGGAAGTAGCTTTATAAGATACCGATTGATCTCTGAAAAGGATCTAAATCGCGTAGGTCACGACAACGGTTTCAAAAGTGAAATGATTACGTCACAAACTACTTGTTTATTAACTTTCGATATGTGACGAAAATCTATTTGGCTGATTAGAGTCTAGATAACAGGGTTTATATAAGAGCTTGTATGCTGAAATGTATTGGTTCTGTTTATTTATATAAGTTGTAAGTACGTTTAAAAGTTGTGAGGTCTGTGAAATGTTGGGTCAGTTTTTTTTAAGACAGAGAAGTACACTCAGCATGGGGTTCGCTTGATGGTGACCATAGCCATATAACATCTATAGCTATTTTGGCTTTGGATAATCGGAAACCGAAAGGCGATTAAACACGGCTTTTTATTTGTTGACGGTGGATTGTAACTTGAACGGAATTTTGCGATTTTTTTATATTCCTATCACCCATTTAACATGTCAATTTCAGAAAAATACAAATGGATTAGAAGCATTGATCTAATAGGGATCGAATCCACGACTACCATTAGACTGAGCCCGTCAAATTATCGTTTTGGTTAACAGATAGATTATAAGCCATCATAACTAAGAAGTAAATCTTTATTTACAAATTGTACGGCATACCGTTAATAGCGTTATAACCATAAGTGAGTACAAACCACATCGTTTAAGAAAAAGCGTATCGAATGAGCAGAAAAAAATAAAAAGTAAATAAAGATAATCGTGCGTTTAAAAGTAAAAGTGGATTATGTTTTTACTTATTTTAATTAAGCACTTTACGCTAATGTTATATGGCTTAAAAGTTTGAATAATTATAATAAAATGTTATATAAAAAATAATTTATGGCTAAAGAGTTTGTCTTGAGAGCCACTATGATAATTATTTCACTGCTAGACTTTTGTATATAACATACGATGAAAAAGCAGAGGAAACTTACTATAAAAACATGAAAAAATCCTCTATGTGTTTCATAATTTGAGGCCATCCTCTCTATTGAAATTTCGGTGTTTCTTTATTTCAATTGCTTCGCGTACCAATCTTGGAAAAAATCGACTCTCCTTTGCGAGGATTTTTGGCTGGACCTAGGATCCCATATTAAAAACTCTGGATCCCAATAAACAGCATACCGGCAAACGCGAAGACACCGTTAGTCAATTCTGCAAGCACCCGGCCAGTTTCGCCAAATACCTACTTCGACGGAACAGATGGCGCTAACGTAGAAATTTTTTACTTTGACGTCAGAGACATCCTCCATCTTTAGTCTCCCCGTGACCACGGCTGCTGCAAAGCATCCGAAACTTCGGGCCAAAGTTAAAAATCATTTCCAAATAAGTTTAACTAATATATCGCGTTTTAAACCGTTAAAGTGTTTTATTTAAACACATTTCTATTCTATTCTATTCTTGAAAACATTTTCAAATTAACATTTGAATGTTTTCGACATAAATATATAAGCGATGCTTAAAGTCAATTCACATAACTGTACATTGCTTAGTTTTAATTATAAACAGACATATATTTGTGATAAGACATACCGATGGGTGATTAATATAAGAAGCACATTAAACTGGTAAGTAAGCCCCATAAAAACATAAATCTACGCTTGCGAGAAATGGAAGTAGGCTTTTAAACCTGTAAGACACTGGGTCAACAGGTGGGCCCTCCGCGGATGTACGGCATATTTAAATACAATTAGTCATACACTTGAGATATTGCATATGTAAGTAGTAATAAGTTATATATAACTATAAATAATTTTATACAACACGTTAAAGTCTAATCACGACATAGACGACGTTTATATTTTCTACGTTTTAAAACGTTGAATGTGTTTGATTTGATGCTTACAATTCACATAAAAATTAAATTTTAAAAGTAATATAATCACTACACAGTACAAAAAAGTCGCATTTCTGTCCCTACTACGCTTAGATCTTTAAAACCGCGCAACCTTTTTTGATGCGGTTTTCTTTTATAGATGAGAGTGATTCAAGAGGAAGGTTTTTATATACAACGTTCATAGTTTTTCTTTAGTGTTTTTGTATCAGCATTGCATCCGAGAGAAGCTGGGATGGATCGCTAGTATATAATAAAATATAAATTTAATAAAAATATCGATTTCTTGTAAAATAATTTTAAACATTTCGTAGTTTACAATTACTTAGTTTAAATACGAAATAATTAAAGTGTGTACTGTATATTAAAAATATATTTCGTGTTTTCGGGGACTTTTTTGTGCTATTTCATAGAAAATTATAATTGGTATTTTAAAACAAAAACTAACACATAAATGTTAAAAGGGCATAAGATCCAAGAAGACCGTAATTACGAAATGGCGAACATAAAAGTTAAATTAGTCGAAACTGATGTATGCAATAATACCTTATTTGTACTGCGTTTGGTAAATGTCAGTGGACAGGTATTAGTGGGAAACGCAATACGAGGGAAAAGCGGAAAATTATCGTAGAAAATTCAAATTGAAACTACTAAAAAGGGTCACAAATAGTATCGTTTGTCATCTAACAACGGGCTTTTGTCTGGCTCCCTGTTAGATGAATGTAATGTATGCTAATAATCAACGGGTGCGTGGGCTTTGAAGGGGGAAAAGGGGAGGAGGTGATTTCACATTTTTTCTCCAACTTAATTGATTGTGTTCCGGATGTTGTTTTATAATCCCTTTTGCACCATTAGGAGTGAGTACTATTTTTTCGTCTTTGTTAAAGTAAATAGATCAACATGTACAGTATTTAAACAGTTGTAACAATACTTTCACGCGAAATCAATTAGCGTCCAATTATTGCGCCCTTGAAAAATTTCATCAAGACATCGAAAAATTAGAAAGCCGCTAGCATTGGCCTGAACCAACTCATCACACGCACACAGGCGTGAACACACACACACGCACAGGCGTCGTGACCTTTCGTTCGAGATTGTGAAAGTATTAAGGTGTGGACATAGTGGACATTATTTGTTCTTTAGCGGTCCCGAAGTGAAAATGCAAGTGACACAAAACTGTTCTACGCATAATGCTTAAATTTGCGTACTATTAGCGGTTTGAAAAGGGTTAATTTTTTGACATTTAAAATTCGACGATGACGCGTGGGGCTATTACTACCCTCTGAGACAATCAGCTGCGATGGAATCTCTTGAAGTCACACAATTACCAAGGGGTACCAAAGAATGCTACAATTAACAGCTCTCTGAACATTTGACATTTGTGCAATCGTTATGTAAAGCAAGGTGCAAATCACTGCGCATGCGCATTTTTTAGGTCTTAAATGTCAGGTCACGAAGAAGAATGTTTCCAAGTTATGGATCTCTTTGTGGAGTGTAAAGATAATTATTATGTACCTAGTTTGGGATCTCTATGTCTTACCTACGTATGACAAAAATTTTATCTAAACTAAAAACTCTTGGTTTGCACTTCCTTTGAGAAATTATTGTTATATACTCGTGGTTGCTTTGACACGTAACATTAGCCCTTTTTTATCTAATACAAAATTAGATTAAAGCAAACGCGAAATGTTATTAAACGAATTTTATACTTTAACACCTAGTGTTTATAATGCTAATTTTTTTTAATTCGTGACCTACAAGCTTACCATATATCTATATTTACTATATTTCTTTTAAATCTGATTAAAACTGTTCTATTTTGTGTTTTTGTAACTAACTTTATAACAGACAAATAAATTTTTTACCGCCTCTGTAGCCAAATGGTTAAACGTATTGCCTAGCATTGCGTTGAGCGCTAGAGGTCCTGGGTTCGAATCCCAGGGAAACAAAAAATA
This sequence comes from Leptosia nina, assembly GCA_963661955.1. NCBI lineage: Eukaryota > Metazoa > Arthropoda > Insecta > Lepidoptera > Pieridae > Leptosia > Leptosia nina. The sequence goes on from CAVLEF010000008.1 coordinate 6,172,344, forward strand.
AAATGTTTAGGTCGGGCAGGGCATAGAGGTCTGATCAACTAAACTAAACGGACACTGAAATGTGTTCGCCCCATGCCCCACGAGGGGGAAATGGGCTTTCACTTTTTATAACAGATAAGATTGTTAAAAAAATATAGATTTTCAAATAAATCATACAAATGATAAAAGTAATTACTAAAACTTAGTATAATTATAAATTCTTTATAAATTAAATCAATGTCGTTTCCAGCCGGAAGACTTTTATTTGAAATTCTAATCGGAAGATAAATATATATTTTGTATCTTACCGTGAATTAATTTAAGAAATGTCTCGACACTCAATTAAAATAATCAGGAAGTGCGTGAGAGGTGGCTATTTTGGAGACTGACTGATTGAAGGTTGTTTAAAGGTCGAGTGAGATTTTTATTGGCATAGTCTTTTGTTGGTTCTGAATTGGTTATCAGAATTGCATATGAAATAACTCTTAAAGAACGATCGTCATAACTAAACGGTCACATAAATTATGCCAACTCATAACAACATCAACTACCAAGTAAACAACGGCGAATTCAGAGGAGTTCCAAGGGTGGTCTGGGGGGGGTGTCCATGGGGTCCAGGGGGGGTCATAATTCCCCTCTGAGGTTGTTTCAGGAATGTGGATAATTGAACTTATTGACTTTATTTAGAAGTTATTACGTTTTAATATTTTTAAGTACAGCATTACATTTAGATACATTAATAAAAATACATACCTACTTTTTACTTGTGTCAAAATTAAATGATAACTTATTGACTTGACCACGACCAAACCTCCCGCGCTTCCGTAGAAGACCTGTAAGTTTCGGACATTTTCTCTTGTGAAAGAGATGGCGCCACCGTAGACTTTATCATTATGGACGCCTTCCATTTTAAGTCCCCGCATGATCACAGCAGCTGCAATACATCTGAAACATCGGGTATAATTTAACCGACACATTCCCTATTTTAAACCGCTTTTTATTTAGTTACAATTACAAACTTAACGATATAACTGATATTGCGTTTACTAAATTACCTCCCGTTTTAAGTAACATTCGGTTAAAGAAATATTATGTATTATATAATTATGCAACGAGATATCGCGTGTATAAAATTAATTGAATTAAAGGTCGATACTGGCCTTTTGACCTTCAAATAGATCACAAGGAAATAGATATATAGTGAACTAAATTAATATCAATGTTCGTAAAAGTTCCGACCTTCAAGTCTATTGGAAATTTGAAGTGAATGAGAGAAAATATCGGAAACGGGAGAAGCAGTTTTGTCTATAATTAAACTTTGTTGGTGGATGGGAGAAATGCCTGGGTCGTGGATTCTAGGGTATTTCATCTTACATCAATTGAATCCTATGCTTGTCTATCCCCCCTTTTATTATATGCTAATAACAATATAGACAACTACAGCTAGAAAATCAAATTTTAACTCATTTAATAAATATTTATTATCTGTATTTTTCGCAAGAAGTAGTCTTTTAAATAAAACATACTACACACGTACTTACGTACAATTTTAACGGTTTAAAACGCGAAATACATTTACTAACCTCATTTTACTTTATTTTAGATATAGCTCTACGTTTCGTTTAGCAATACATATAAAATAGGTTTATGTAAATTTTATTTGTTCATAAATAAAAATGTATTAACACAGAGACACGTTTACAAGACTTACAAAATTTTTCCTCATTTATCTGTATTTTCTGTGGTATGTTTTATAAATAATAAAGCAATAATAAAAAAAATAAAATAGATAACAATGAAAAATGTAAAGTAAATTTTAATTTTGAAAACATTTACTGCAGTCGAGTTTTCACTATAATTAAATATTATACTTCACTTGTTTTAACCGCTTAATTATGTACGAGTAATATCGGTGGTTACGACAAAAATGTGAACCGTTATAACAAATTATATAACCTACATAGGGAAGTGCTGTGAGAAGTATTTATTCTGAGGTAACTCTGCAAGTAATGAGACGTTTCGGCTTTAGTTTGATGTAACTCCTACTCTACCTGTAGTTGCTACTGGATGCTTAGATACTTATTTTAAAGTCGGACCGTGGTAACGAAAAGTCGGCCCGTAGGAAAAATAATTTCCAAACAAGCTTAACTAATATACTTCGTGTTTTAAACCGTTAAAGTGTTTAATGTGTACAACCTGCGTAAACTACAGGCATTATTTATTATTGTCTATGATAGACAATAATAAATAATGTCTATAGTTTTTCAGCTAAGTCTGTTTGTACAGTGAAGTACTTGTACAGACACCTTGATAGAGGGGAACCTCCTCTATCAAAAAAACAAAGCACTGGCGTTGTAATAAGCAGAGGTTACGTGTTCGATTCCCGGGAAAACTATAGTATATTGCGTCGGGCAGTGCACAGAAATCTGTTCCTCTGTTTGTCTTTAAATAAAAGCGAACAGTGAAACGGACACAGAAATACGTCTGTATGAATAACCTGCCTTGACAAACAAAGGCTCAAAGATTTGTTCATTTCGAACCTGTAGTTCCTGAGATTAACGCGTTCAAACAAACATTTCAGCTATATATATATATATAGCTGAAGTGTTTGTTTGAAATACTAATATAGTATAGATAGTCTAATAGGAAGATACCTATACAAGTGAAATGGGTTCAGGTCTCGCATTGAAGAAACAGACCGGATGGCTCTGACCGAGAGAAAATCAGACCGGGCCGGGCTGACTTATTCGAATCACGTTTTTATGATTCCGGAGAAAGTATGCGCAAAGACATCTATAGGCCGATGCACGGATCAGAAACGAGTTTCAAATGTGTGTTTATGTTGTAAAAACGGTTATATTGTTTTTAAGACACACAATTAAATAACGAAAAATATATATGTCTAATCTATACTAATATTACAAAGCTATAGAGTTCGTTTGTTTGAAAGCGCTAATCTCAGTAACGACTAAATCGATTTGGAAATGTCTCTTATGTTAACCGTTTATCGAGGATAATTAAGGTATAAAACATCACAGTGTGATCAATAGGGCGAAGAAAGAAAGGGAAAGGAGGGAAAAACATAGAAAATTATAATCATTGAGTGTTTCCGATGTGTGCGCTGTAAAAGCGATTCAAGATACCCAAAAAATTTGTATGAAAGAATGATCGACAAAAATGTCTCCGACAGTATACGTCTAAACTGTAATATTAACTTACAAGTATGACGGGACTGACGACGTCGTGACCAATAGCTATATGTCAGAAAGCTGTAGATGTCTACAAAAATAAATAATATGATGCCTAAGATTCCACTGAGATAAAGTCAAGGGCACAGCTAGTGGGTTATATACCTATATATAGTAGGACAAACATACAACTGTGTCTGTTTCACGACTTTGTATACCAATAGACCCGAACCATATTTATCGGACTTATAAATTTATGTTTTTTTTTATGATAAAGGAAGGAAGAAATAGTTTCACTTGATGGTAGATGAAATTACCCGGCTATTACATCTAAACCAGATGCGCGGTCGACCTATTTCGACTGTGGACATTATAGATAATTGAATTTTAAAAAAATCGAAAAAAAAAACATTGTTGATCAAAAATATACACATTCACAGTTTGCAAGCCATTGAAATATGTCCGAATGTTCAAACCCAAATGGGTTTAAAAACGTATCTTGTTTAAAAGTTATATAGCTGGGGTATTCTTCTATCAAGTATTATACATAGTTTTTTTTATTAGTAGAAAAAATTAACTTGCCTACACAATTAGAACAGACACTTCGTGCTGTTGAGGTAATACATAATAAATAATGATGTATCTTATGCTTGGGCGGTCATCTTGTAATCTAAATAAATTACATAATTTTCTTGCAACGATTGCGGCTTGTTCTCGTGCGCGGGCGCAGTCGCGCGTGGCGCTAGTGTCGTGGGAAGTGTACAACTGTTACAGACTTAATTGTTTTAATTAGCGCGTTGTGTGTCAATGTTCGAGTTACGGAAAGTAAATGAGGCGGGTTTGTATACAGTATGATGTTTTAATTCAATTTCTGATACTAAAAATACACATATTTTTGGGTATCTTAAACGCACGCAATGGAAGGCCTCAAAGATTAATTACCGTTTTTTTCCACATTTCCCATTATTTCGTCGCCCCTATTGGCCGCAGCGTGATTTTATAGCCTTCCTCTATAATAGTTCTAATTTCTAACCAATACAAAATATTTTTTCAATTCAAAACAGTAGTTTCTGAGATTCGTGCGCTCAAACAAACATACTCTTCAGCTTTATATTAGTATAGTGTCCACACAAGTGTCCTCATTGTAAAATACAGAATAAAAACACATACTTCTGTCATATACTGTCTATAGTTTACGCGAGTAGTACACATTTAAATAAAACACTTAAACGGCTTAAAACGCGATATATTAGTTAAACTTATTTGAAAATGAGTCAGTCAGTCAGCAGTCTCCCCGTGACCACGGCTGCTGCAAAGCATCCGAAACGTCGGGCCGAAGTTAAAAATCATTTTCAAATAAGTTTAACTAATATATCGCGTTTTAAACCGTTAAAGGGTTTTATTTAAACATACTTCTGTCTTTATTTATTGATTTCCTACACATGTAAATAAAACTCTCAACGTCGGGCCGTACTTAAAATAAATGAACTAAGGAATATTGTCCGCGTTTTACACCGTTAGACAATGTTATCAGACCAATTTCTGTTTATTTTCTCTTCGCAATAAGGATGTATGTTTGCTTGCTTGTGTTAGCGTTACAAGCGCTTATTTAGACACACGCTAGAAGCTGTCAGAACGCGGACATTCGAAGCAATCTAGAATGATCTAAGTTGCACGGGCAGCATGGGGCGCGGATCCGCTGCCTGCCTATCGGAATTCACTTTCACTTCGCTGAATACCGGATTCTTATATTTGTATAGAAATTGTCTGTTTACTTTACTATTATTTATTCTACGCATAATCAACATAAAACGTTAAGATAATATTTAGTAGAAAGAACAATTTTGTAGATTTTCTGGTCCTGATTATTATTTCGATAATTCTAACTTGTTTGACCACCTCCGTAGCTAAAAGGGTAAAGGTTTTGCCTAGCATTGCGTCGACCGCGAGAGTTCCTGGGTTCGAATCCCGGGAAAATAGATATTGTTTTAGTCGGGCAAGGCACAGAAGTCTGATCAATACTAAATACTTAAACGGACACAGAAATGTGTTCGACCCATGCAAAAATCAAACGGGGTTTCACTACTAAGTATTTGTAATTTACGCGATGGTAAACATATAAAAACACTTTGAACGGTTTTAAATGCGATTTTTTATCGCAATACAGCAACCGACAGTTATATTTATTGGTTTATATTGATTCATTTTATTAACATCAATATACAATAAAAATTTTGTTGTTTTTTATGTGCGCTATATATATATTTTTTTATAAATACGATTGTTGTATAAAACGCCATTTTGTTTTTTTACATTAGAATGTCTATGGGTATAATTCATGTGTTTTATTAAATGCATACGTGTTATGTATGCTTTTTATATATATATTTATTTAAAATTGCCCAAAGATACGTCAACAGACATAAATCAATTGAAGTTAGCACACGACTGTTGGCAATAGTATTCGAATTATGTTGTGATACACGTAATTGGATTAGGAAAAACAGTTTTCGTTGCAGACGCGTCAAAATTAAAATTTGCCAAATATTTTACACAATCCTATATTGCGGACTAATTTCGCCGTTCAAGCATTACTCAACCGGATATATTACATTTAAATAAAACGCCTTTAACTGTCTAAAACGCAAAACATACTAGATAATCCATTTTTTTTTAAATTTAACTACACCATCAGAATCCTTGTAGTTAATATTTAGAGCTTAGCAGTTTTAACATCTTAGTCCCCCCGTGGCCACGGCACTTTAAAGCAGTAGAAACGTCGGATCGTAATTAAATCAAATTAAAGATGACTTAAATAATATATTTTGCGTTTTAAACTGATAAAACGTGTTTTATTTAAATGTGGCTCAGTACGTGAAGTTTAAGCTTAGACCCACTATGTAGCGTCTATGTGGGTTGGTGAGCTTATTTCTGAATTTATTGATCAAACCTACATAAAATCATTGATATTATTTAAACTTTATATATAGTAATATTTATCACTACATAATATAACACAAATTATTTTTTTGTCTCTATGTACGCTTAAATCTTTAAAACAACAGTGTTAGGGATTCAAGAGGATTTCGTATCAGCATGGCCACCGAGCGAAGCCCGGAGGGATCGCTAGTTTAATAAAAACATATAGACCGCTACTACAATAACACAAACACTACCATAATTCAAAATGTATGTACTCATATAATATTAACTCTGTATCTCGTTTATTTTCAGGTAAGCAGTTGACATTTAATGCAAGGTCGACGGATTTGTAAGCAGCCAAGATTGGATAAGTAAATATTAAATACTTTTATGTCTTACTCATTAATTTATAAGACTATTGATTAGTTACAATCTCTTTGGACGGGCGCTCTTTTATAACTGAGACAGACAAACGTGGGGTTGGTTTGGATAATCGGAAATCAACATACTGAACCCGCAACGTGAAGTTTTTCATCTGTGACCGGTAATTGACCCGGTCTAAAATTTGATATTTTTTTTCCACTCATTAAATATCCAAATCTATTATAGTACCACCGTCCCGTTGTGTAATGCCGTTGGTGCATTATTACCGTTGTATGGTTAGTAATACACAACTGCTCGTGGTTCGATTCCCAGCGGGTACAATTTTTCCCAAACACGTTTGACTTATCTTTACTTGGATAATAATTGGGTGGAAAAGGGGTGAAATGTAAATTCGTATTGGATTAAAATAAGTTAATATATAGATTTAGCATTTGAAACCGTTATAAGTGTTTTATTTTAATTCCGAATGAATGCTGGGCAATCGTCTCCTCTTTCACTAAAGAAGGGTTTAAGCTTGGGCCCACCATGCTGTTTTAACGACCAACAATTAAACGAGTTATCGTGCGAAACAGTAATAAACTAAAGTCTAGTTTAAACGAGGAGTATACATTAAAAAAAAACACTTTAACGCTTTATAACGCTTTACTTACATACGACCTTAGTCTCCCCGTGACCACGGCTGCTGCAAAGCATTCGAAAATTTGGGCCGTAGTTAAAATAGTTATCAAATAAGTTTAACTCATGTATATATCGCGTTTCAAACCGTTAAATGTTTAATTAAATTAATTGCAGCACATGAAAAGTGCATTGGTTTAAAACCAACGTACTTTTCATGTGCTGGCTAGTCTAGTCTAGACTGATGGATGCTTCAGTACACAAATACTTTGAGCTAAAACACTTTGTCAGTTGAAAGTTGGTAAATACCATCACGTCTGTGCGAAAGTCGACTCACAAATGCATCTTTGCAGGCGTCGGGTCACTTTCTTCCAACCTTTCCCTTTATAATAGCTTGGACTTCCCTTCGTTTCTAGAACTTATAGTAAATATATTATATTATTACTCGGTTTCACTAGATTTTACTTAAAGTCCTAATTGATTTCTTATCTTATCGTCTCATTCTTGTTTAGTTGTCTCTTGCCTATTCTATCCTCTTGCCTATCTGGTATGTTTAGTGGTAAGTGTCTTAAACTTTAGATAACCACGTCACGAGTTCGATACAGGTAAAAATTTTGAAAATGTCTCTTGTAGCCCCGCGTTTGAAAGTATTTAGGATTATTTCTAAACAGCGAAGCTAATAACAAAAATAATTTATTTATATAAAACAATATTAAGCATTTATTTCAGTTACATCTGTAAATATTTGATTCTCAATTGTCTGTATGTTACTCAAGTAAACGGTTCAAAACGCGAACTTATGTTTAACTTTGTCCGGTCGTACTTAAAACAGCTTAACTGATATAACACATTTTAAACCGTTCAAGGTAACCACAACTGCTGAAAAGCAGCGAGGTTTAATTAAAAATTCGCGTTTCAAATCGGTAATAAGGTTTTATTTGAATGTGTACCAGTCGCGGAAACTACAGATCATACCGAGTTCTTGTTTTTGAAAATTGTCTTGGTTCTTGTTTGAAGCGAATTTAATTATTTTATTCGGACCACAGAAATGCAAGTAAATTGATGGTAAATAAGATCACTGTGCTAAGTGAAATAAACCATAACGCTCTCAATAGTAAAGCCGATTAGAAGTCATAATTTGGACCGTTTGAATTAATTATAATCGCTTTTCTCATTCTTAGCTTACCTTGAACTACAAACTAGAGCGATTATAATGGGAATGCGTGCAATGTGTTTGAAGAGGTTTTAGCTTCAATTCTCGGGGGATACATTGAACTAGACACAGTTCACCTTATAAAACTGTATGCTTTGATTATTGATGTATGTAAACTTATTGTTCTATCCTATCTAATAAACGGGCTTAAATCAGTATGGAGTTAAGCGGGTCCTGGGTTCCCCCAACGGGTTCAAGATGCTTTTCTGAAACATATTGAAGTTAGTGTGCAAATTTGGATATTAAAAGGGGGGTAGAAATTCCGTCTGAGTCACGAACCTTCGTCCACAGATGAAAAAGGCGCACATTTGAAATCTTTTATTTCATACTGTCTATAGTTTACGCGAGTAGTACACATTTAAATTAAACACTTTAACGGTCTCCCCGTGACCACGGCTGCTGCAAAGCATCCGAAACGTCGGGCCAAAGTTAAAAATCATTTTCAAATAAAGTTTAACTAATATATCGCGTTTTAAACCGTTAAAGTGTTTTATTTAAATCTTATATTTACAATACATTAAGAATGTAATCTAAAACGAGGCATATTTTGAAAAACTGTATATAACGATCACGACATACAGCAAAAGTATGTAACGATCTGGTCCCGGATTCTAGTCTCGTCATGTCACAGTGAAATAACGATTCAAGAGTCTTATTTTTTATCGTTTTAAAACGTTGAAATAATTTTATTTAAATATGTTCTATTCACGTGAGTCGTAAGGACAATACTTTGTTTGATCCTTGATTAGGTTTCAGAATATATTTCATAATGATGTGAAATAATTAACTTTTTTAATCTTGATTTTTTAATACAATATATATTAGTTTGTATCGATGACAAAGGACAGATCTAAGAATAAACATTTTATTTTTCAAGAGAACAAAAATAAGTATCTACTAAGCTGTAAAAAACCTTTTTTCATAATCGAACAAAACTCATACAAAAACTGAATAATACAAGCGCCAGGTAAAAGTAGGCCACGTCCATTATTCAGATCTTAATACAGATCAGCTTTTCAATTACATTATATTGTCCAAGGTTCGAATAATACAATAAATTACAATATTACAAGTTTTTACTCTAAATCACCAAATGTAAGCTTGTTAAGAGGGTTAGTTTAATAGATATAAAAATCTAAATGCGTATTTGTCTTGTAAGTGTTAAGTTAAACACGTTTTTTCTCATTTAAATAAAACACTTTTAACGGTTTAACACGCGATGTGTATCCGTTAAATTGTCTTCAATGGTTAAGATTGCTGCGCAGTGTCCTAAACGTTGGGTCATTTATATTACGTCGCGTTTTAAACGAATAATATGTTTTTATCTAAATGCGTAAACAACAGACAATTCGTATCGATTTGTAATTCGGATTTATATTAACAGTTTATATAGTAATATTATAATATGTTAGTATAGTAGAAATCGAACTTCCTACCCGGTGGTCATTAGGTTAGAACAATAAAGTAGTCATTTAAATAAAATACTTTAACGGTTTAAAACGCGATATATTAGTTAAACTTATTTGAAAATGATTTTTATCTTCGGCCCGACTTTTCGGATGCTTTGCAGCAGCCGTGGTCACGGGGAGAGGTGTCTCGCCGAGTTTAACTAATATATCGCGTTTTAAACCGTTAAAGTGTTTTATTTAAATGTGTACTACTCGCGTAAACTATAGACACTATTTAATAAAGTATTGCTTTATTATCTATAAATTCATCTAGTTCAAAAGTTTATCGTTAAGCTTAAAATGATGGAACGCAACACATACACTATTTAGTTCTCGTGTGTTACATAAAGCTCTGAATCAACTAAATCACTTGTCAAGAACACAGGTGTTGAGTCCTCAACAATGGTTTGAGGTCAACGAACTCTGATCGGAGTGATGCTTTCTCCAAGGTGAAAGTTATCGGACTTTGTTTTTGATGGACTTTCGTTTGGGCCCTACAGGCTCCATAGTTTTTTGTTCCAAAGTTATTACTCAGCGATGAGAAGCGTAGAGATTGAATTTTTTATTTATTTCTTATAAATATAAAATTACACAATCACCCGTGACCATGGCTACGATACATCGGGCCGTAGTTAAATTAAATTAACAAACTAATAGGCATTAGTTTAAAACTATTAATAGCATTTTAATAAATAATTAAATTTAAAAAATAACAGTTTGAATCGCGAAGTATATTAGTGAATTTATTTTCGAGACCGACCGATGGATGCTTAGCAACCAAATTGTTAAATTATTTTGAACATTGCCCTATATTATTGGGCTTGTATATTTGCTGGTATTTCAGAGCTATTTAAGCGATACAAAAAAAAACTTTTATCGCCATTTAAAACTTGTTTATTGCGATGATACAAATAGGCTGACAGCGCATCCTACTACATATCGTAGGTTTAGCTTTTCATCATTTATCAAGTGAAAAAGAACCCTGTTATCTGGCATAAAAGTGTGATTTATATAAATTTGTTTTGACAACCATTTCCTACCTCAAGTTAACTTCATAAAAACGAATACAAGCAATTCCTGTATTGATTTTCCAGTTGAAAAGACAGAAACAGTGAAAGTAATTAGTTTTCTCAAGAATCTCTAAAGATGGCGCATTTTCTAAACCAGTAAAGCCTTCCGGTAGTGGTAGGAACTGTTCAACTGGCTGTAATTATGTAGAAAATATCACTAATTGCCTTTATTAAGTATGAAACTCAAAAGTTATGTTTAAAAAAGTGAACTGGAACACATTTCTGTGTCCGTTTCACTGATCAGCTTTATTTACAGCTTATTGATCAGACTTCTGTGTTCTGCCTGACTGAAACAATCTATTGTTACTGAGATTAGAACCTAGGATCTCTCACACTTAACGCAGTGCCAGGTAACATGGTCTATATTTTAAGGGACATACATACATACATTAAGGTAAAACACATGTATAGGTGTAAAATACGAAAATGATTAGTTAATCTGCTAAGAATTGTATTTTCGCTACATCAACTAAGTACAGACAATATTAGATGACTTCCCGATTTGTAAGCACAGTCAGTCCATTTTACAACATACAGAGTTTAACATTTGGAAATTGTATTATTTTTCATATAGCATTATATACATATTGCCTGTGGTTTACGCGTGTAGTACTTACACACTTAAAACACTTTAACGGTATAAAACGCGCTATATATCCAGTGACCACGTCGGCTGCAAAGCTTCCGAAACGCCGGGCCGAAGTTAAAAATCATTTCCAAATAAGTTTAACTAATATATCGCGTTTTAAACCATTAAAGTGTTTTATACATGTAAATTTTCACAATATTACGTAAAAATCTTGCATATGATGTATTTTTTCCGAAAAGGTCAACAGTGTAGATCTTATATTGTATTACACCACCCAATAGACGAAACACTTGTCTGATCACCTCTGTCATTAAAAATGTACAATAACATGAGAAAAATAATGAAGTTTTCAAGCGATATCATTAATATAATCATGACTTTGTTGATATTATAAAAAAACCGTAACTAAACCTTGTCTAAATAGACATCGAATATAGAATGGTCTAGACTTATTTGCATTACTGACTTTCAAGGTAGTAAGAATTTAAATCTAATTTAATTACTCAAATTATATAATACTTGTATAATAGCCGGATAGACATAACATTAATCTAGAATTGATCGGGAACTGCATTTAATAGTATTAAAGTGTTTTTAAGAGCGACATTGATAACGGCAAACACGAGACTAACTTGTTTAAAAGGAATTTAAGGACGGGACACGGTAGCTCAAATGTTAGAGCGAGAGCTTAGATCGTTGGTTTGAGTCCCGCCCGTGTCACAAAGTGTTTGAATGTAAAAAGCGTTGTCTGTAGTTTACAAAGATAGTACGTAAACCGTTACAAGTGCTACTGTACCAATTTCAATAAAACACTTTTAACGGTTTAATATGCGAAATACACACCACAGCGCAGCATTGGAAACGTTGGGAAGTCAAACTAAATCGTAAATAAATGATGTATTGTCGGTAGTTTACGTGATTTATAAATATCTTAATTAAATTATTCCCCCGTGACCACGGCTGACACAAAGCATCTGAAACGATAGTCATAGATAATGTTAATTATAAATGAGTTATTGTATATGTTTCGCATTTTAAATCGTTAAAACTGTTTTATTTAAGTATGTAAAATAAAACTTTGTCTATTCTGTCTGTGCTCTCTTCATATAATTAATTTTTGGTATAAATTGTTTTAATTTATATGGGTAACTAATGATTTAAAATTTTTTATTGTTTGTGGCGGTAATATTTTTTTTGTGTTTTTTTATTCATGATAATTTGATATCACCAGTGTTACCATTTTGTTATGTGTATTCGTAAAAATAATTACAGGATACAGAACTAGTTTAATGAGTCACCAAAAGCTCGTTTGGGTAATTGTGTTTTGGAAGGATGCACATAGCAATTCGAACAATTTATTACAAATTAAGTACTTAATATTATTTAATTATTGTTATTTATCTTCTTGATTTTATATTTATTTTATATTTATAACATTTATTAATGCCAAAATTTTACTAATAATGCACTTTAATATTTTTCTCTCTGCTGTTTCGTCGCTCCTATTAGTAACAGCGATGTTTCATAGCCCATATAACCTACCTCAATATATTATGTTATAACCAACACAAAAAGAATTGTTGAAACAAACAAACTCATCAACTTTATATATTAATATAGATTTGAATCTTTGAATAATTCGACACGACTGAAAACTGAGAAGCAAAATGTCATGTTGTAACTGAAATACGTAATTTATAACGGAATTGCAGTGTGGCGAAATTTAGCTAAAGAAAGCATTTGTTTGGTTTTTCATCACTGAAATAGTGTCGTCTATTAGTAATTCTTCCGAAATTATGCTATTACAAAGGAGGACAGGCAAGTATTGGTATCAATGAAAGCGAAATACCCCAGTCATATAAAAGCAAGATGCGCATCTTCTTTCGGCAGTTAAAAATGCAACCGAACTGCAACCGAAACGCGATATCAAATTACCGTTTTTTGATCTTAGCCTTTTCGATATCTGGTGGGAGTCGAACCCACGTTCCCTTGCTGTATATAACTTTAGAGCATAAGAAGCTTTTCCTTGCCTTGCCCGTCGGTAGATAGACTTTATCGACCAGTTTTTAATACCTGATTCTTACGAGTTGGTTATATAAATGATAGTTTCAATCTGGTACGGCATACAAGTTAAAGCTCTTAGCTATAATCGATTAATAAAACGGATACAGAAATAAGTCTGCTCCACAAAAACTTGATTCTACACAAAAAAAATGTATGTATGTGTTTGAAATTTTGTTTCCTTTTTCGAATTAGCCACTGTGCATCAGTCACGCTCTGTTACTCCGTATTTCTGAAGCTGCCCAGCTGATTTTTATTAGCCGTGAATTAAGCGACAGGTCGCTGTCAGTCGTCAAAAAGTGCATCAACCGGAACCGAACACGCACCACTTGTCATGAAAGTTGTCAGTGACCTATTGCAAACTGACCGGGCCGTTGCGACGTGTATCATGTTTAAGATAAAGATGTATTTTATATTGTATTTGGAATTATAAAACACAATCTAAATAAAATTAATTATAATTTATTGTAATAGGTAGCTTAATGGTAATATTAAGAACTATAGTTACGCAATTAGACAAGACACATGTAAATAAAACATTTTGTAACGGTTAAAAAAGCGAAACATATTAGTTAACTTATTTTCTATTTTTTTATTAAGGAGTGGGAGTGAGAGTGAGAGTGGGAGTGGGGTAGGAATGAGAGCGGGAGTTATAGTAGGAGTGATGTGAGGTGAGAGTGTTGTGGCAAAGTAGCACTTAAAACATATATATGTTTTTATTAATTTAAACCTATATAGGTTGCATTAAATGTGCCCTTACATTAATGAATTAACAACATAAATAATTAAAAATTCTACCCAAAGTCACTATTCGTTAAGTATTAGTATATATCAATACATGTCTCTAGTTATAAATTGTTGTTTGTAATCATATCGTCCGCTATATATATGTTCCGTTGCTCACTCACTCCATTATACGCCATTTTAATAATTGGCAGAGGAACTTAGTAGATCGAAATTACGCATTCATTTAATCTTTATAACTGTGCTATCTATTTTCATTCGTATCAGAAATTCTACCGTTGGCCGTACGATCATAACCTCAATGTATCTATATTGACAAACTCTGTGGCTCAGACTTAAACGAGTTGCTTAGCATTACGTTAATCACAAGAGGTCCAGGTCTGTAATCTCGGGGAAACAATAGATTGTGTCCGCGGAACACCATTGTCTTATTAACTACCTTTTCGAGAGAGTCGGTCAGATAACCATGGAGTCCACTTGATGGAAGGTGAAGTAAACCTTTTAACATTTGATCAGATGCGCTGTTGGCCTATTTTGATTTTTGATAACTCACGACCCGTGGATTATTCGCCATACATACGCTACATCAACGAACTAGAACTGAGGTATTTTTAAAATACTTCATACCCATCTGTTAATACCGTTGAACTCTGCGTTTTCTTTGAGATTTGTGTATTTGTGTGTGTGAAATCCCGTTTCTCCCTTGAGGGGCATGGGGCGAACACATTTCTGTGTCCGTTTTAGTGATCCGTTCTCTGTCCGTGATCAGGCTTCTGTGCCCTGCCCGACCGAAACATTTTTATGTTTCCCTGGGATTCGAACCCAGGGCCTCTCGCGCTTAACGCAATGCTAGGCAATACGTTTAACCATTTGGCTACAGAGGCGGTCAATTTTCGTATTTGTTACTAAAATACTGTTCTTGTGAGAGTAAGACAACTTTGTGTACATATCATAAATAAGTGTTTTAAAGTAAAAGCAAAAAGTTATTTGAAAGCATAGTATAATGCGCGAATCGTGAATGCCAAGTTTTATATTGCGTTGTAACTTTCAAAAGCAATTACATTGTAAAGGGTAATGAATTGACTTGGAATAGTTCTAAATTCTTGTTGGTCTAGTAGTTGCAGGATCATGAGGTCCCGGGTTCCAAGTCATGCGAAACGTAACTTGAATTTTTGTATGTGAATGTAACTAAACTTCTTGTACCAGTTTGGAAGTATTGTCAATTGTAAATACATTTCGCGTTTTAAACCGTTCAAAATGTTTCATTTAATTGTGTACTTCTCGCGTAAACAGTTTAGTTTTAGTTCCCATGAAAGAAGTTGCTGGTTCTTGCATTTTTTAATGTAGCTTTTAAAGACGCGGCTATTAAAGTGGAGTGTTATAAAACCTCAATTCAAACTTAGTCAAAACTGGATTTAAAATCACAAATCGAGGTCCCACCTTAGTAAACATAGCTGAGTCATCTCTTGACCTTTGCATAACGAATCCGTTGAAAACTAATAACATATTGTGTCCGGTTTTAGTTTTTTTAGAAAAACCTGGTACTATTAAAGATTATTAATAATATAATGGCCGGGCTCTTTTGCCCAATGGTAGCAATGTCCGGCTAACTTATATTATAGAAAAGAAAAGACAAACAAGTATAGACGGGCTGGCTGGTGTAATGATAACAACATACCGCTAATAATTAATGGTTCCTAACGGGGTCTAACATTTTTCTAATCAATTTATAATTTTTCTGAAATATGTTGGACTTCGCCTGGAAAATCTAGATTATCTGAACCACCGAGAAGTTTCGTCACGTTTCAGTGTGTGGATTTCCGAATATCCAAATTAGGCTGGGACACCAGCGAACGATAGACAGTTCCTCCTTTAACTTCAAATAGTTGAAGGAATGTTGAAAATATGCATCCACACTACTCACAGTATATTTATTAGTTTTGCGCCTTAGGTGCGTAAATTTCTACCATTGGCCTTGATTTGCTTGAAAGTGGTTCCAAGTTCCAACCGGACACGTGCGTACTGGTTTAAGACTAGTTGGACAGCATGGAATTTCTTTTGTTAATGATTAAGCCATTACCTTTAGCTATCTAGAAGTATCCAGACACATTCTTCTTTTATTTATAGTAACCGCTTAGGTAGTTACTGTCGTTGCGAATAGAGAAAAACAACGATGATTAAGTCTGTACATTTGCAAGACTATATTATTTGCAATGGGGTACCTCATGTGGTTACAACTGCAGCACGAATAGCTGTGTCATCCACAGTACATTTCAAGTACCGCCCGTGTCGTCAATTTTTACTCTAAGTACATTCTTAATCTATAAGTTTATTAATTTGTTATAATATAATTGTCTAGTTTAGTACCTGCCGATCTCACACGTTTGTCTGTTCAATAAGGAGAAACCGTTTTCTTCTAAACAAAATAAATAAATTCTACACTTTTAACAGTTTTAAACGTGAAATATATTAGTAGATTTTTATTACATTATTAGTTATCTCATGAGTTAGAATCATAGTACTGATAATTTAGCGTAGTCGCCATATTTATGATTCAAATCTTGTCTCTGCTTTCGACAATTATAATCTGTTGTCTTTGTTCTATAGTTATGTTAAACATTTAATTTATATATAGGAAGTAAAATTAAGCTATTTAAGACGCATCTTAAACCAGTTTTTAATATTTAATAAAGAATACACACACTTTAAATTGTGGTTTTAAGTTATAAAAATCTATAATTAATGTCTTATAATATATTTTATCGTATTATCACTATAGGTGGTAAATTAATACGCAAACGTTTTATGTGTTAATAATCGATTTTATAGTATATAATTATTTAGTACTAGCTGTGTCAGCGACTTCGTCCGCGTAGATAGTTGTTTTGGGCATTCGAATTTGTTTTCGCAAACCTCTACGGTCCGGTCCGGACCAGTCGCGTCCCGTCGCTCGTGTCCCGTCATTCTTGCAAGTTAATCCTAAAAGATAGACATATAGTGTCGTGGACATTTTTTCAGATTGTTTATTCGTCTACACATATTTTTTGGGTATCTTGAACCGTTTTCGGAGAAATCCACAGAGATGAAAAACGTTTTCCGTCTCGTTCACATTACCCGCTGTAACTTCGCTTCTATTAGTCACAGCGCGATGCTTTATAGCCATAAAATATTTTTTCAATACGAACCCGTAGTTTCTGAGATTAGCGCGTCCAGACAAACAAACAAACTCTTCAGCTTTATATATTAGTAAGTATAGATTATAATTTAATCTCAAAATACATACTCACTAAGGATAGAAATACGAATTTTATTTAATTTTTCGAGTTTAATAATACCTAGAGTCCAAAAAACGTATCACATACTGATACTATATGTTACTACTGTAACAAAGGTCGATGTTTAAAAAACTTTAAAATCGTACGTGTCACAATTTTCAATTAACAACAAGAATCATGAATCATCCTAGTACCTTCAACAACAGCCAACAGCCAAAGGGTTTGTTTGATGTCGTCTTCTCGATGTTAAATACAACTTGATTTTTACGCGGTCAAAAGTCTGTTTCTCATCAGGCTTGAAAGTTTATATGTCAACAATAATATTAGGAATACGCTTTCTCTGTCTGTGAATGGACGATGACCTCACTCGAAGTAAAGGCTGACTGCTTTATGTATTACTAGTTTCGTTTTCCGCTTCTGATAGTTAAAATTCGAATACCGGGAAAAATTAATCCTGCGAACAAAAGTTTGCTCCATGTGCCACGAGACGAAACTGGATCGTAGGACTAATGGCAGTATGACTAATAAATAATCAACGTCTCCCCGTGACCACGGCTGCTGCAAAGCATCCGAAACGTCGGGTCGTAGTTCAAAATAATTCTCAAACAAGTTTAACAAAAAAATATATCGCGTTTTAAACCGCTAAAGTGTTTTATTTAAATAATAATCAACGGTACGTGGGATAACCCTATCGGGACCAACATGTTGCAAAGCATTTTTTCTTGTCTATCCTCTATCATAAAAAACAGCCTTTACCAAAAGTAGTATTTATACTCGTGAGATTAAGTTACATTAAGTTACTTAAAGGTTATACCGAGGCAGGTTTTGTGGTTAGAGCGAGTAGGTACTTCATATTTTATGAATGTAATTGCAAATTTACTGTATAATTATAGCATTAATAATCGTTAACACGGAGCGTTAGCTAGCATAAATTAACTGTTATAAAATACGGCCGCGTCGCGAAACCCGTCTCGATATCTCAAAAGGATTTAGAAAGTGTAGGAATGACATCCGCGATCTCCACTACGTGATGTTAAATTTAAAAACGTTTGTCGATTGCTTTCTTGTACCTGTCTCGATTAGCATATAGTTATGAATCAATCTTAGAGTAAGATTCCTAGACTAGTTACGTGACTGGAACAAGTTAAACTTTAAAAGAATTTAAAATTCGAACACTAGTCGAAATAAACACGTCGACGACACGACGTTGACGTCACATAATAGTGACGTGGGAAGTGTGGTAAATCGTACTACCCTCCGGAGACAGAAGTCGATCCGAACCACTAAACACACCACCAGACCGCTACGGTGTTTTCGAGGGAAAAGATCGTACTTACAACTTTGTGATACTTGGGACTAAAAGTCCATTAATAGGTAAATCAATAATAATTGTTTATTACATAAATTAACTTAGTTAGAACGTAGTGTAAGCTTTAAAATAACGTAAGGATTATATTCTGCGCACGATCATCAAAAAGCACGTTGGTTCTAATAAATCTTTATTTCATTCATTCATGACAAAAACGTAGGTATATTATAGTAGTACACATTTGGATAATAAAACTTTTAACGGTTTTAAACGCGAAATGTATACAGTGTGTGTGAAATGCTAAGCTGCTTCAAAATACAAAATGTTGGGACGTAATTAAAATAAATTATAAATAGGTTACTTAATACATTTTGCGTTTTAAACCGTTCAAAGTATTTTATTTAAATATGTCTCGTTTCATTACTGGCCTACTAATTAAACTCATAGAAGGTATAAACTATTTCATACGTATATCGGTGCCATCAAAAAACTACCAGTCAGTCTTTTGCGAGTACCACATTCCAAAAGCTAGGTTAGGTTAACACGTATACGGCAAGCGCTAGATTCTACAAACGCGCGTCGTGCCACTTGCAATTAAATATTTAGGTTTATAGATTTTATTCGCTTCGTTGACTCCGACTGGCGCGCTGGTGTAGTAGTTACATGTGGTCCCAGGTTCAGTTTTTCGAATAAAAGCGAGAATTTCCAAACTGCTCGATGGCTTTTGAATTATAACGCTGAAAACTACATTTAAATTCGGTAATTTCCGACATAAACCCAAATCGACACCACCTAATATATAAAATTCTCGTGTCACAGTATTAGTTGCGATACTCCTTTAAATAAAACGCTTTTACAGTTTAAAACGCGATATATATTAGATTAACTTACTTAAACATTTTTTTTTTAACTACGGCCCAACGTTTCGGATGTTTTGCAGCATCGATGGTCACGGGGATCATCCGAAATGTCGGACCGTAGTAGAAAGAATTTTTTAATAAGTTAAACTAATATATATCGCGTTTTGAACCGTTAAAGTGTTTTATTTAAATGTGTACTACTCGCGTAAACTGCAGACAGTATTTACTACACTCCTTTTTCAAAACCTTGAAATTTTTCACATGATGCCACTATATAAATTAAAATATGCATTTTAGATTTACAGTACGACTCGAACGATTTTTATTACATTTTATATGGAAAGTTGTACGTCTTACAATCCGTTACTATTTCTAACTATATTTTGTAACCCTTAGTAATTAGGGTTAATTTGGCATTAAAAAATACATACATCATTAAATTTCAACCCTTCCATCACCAACCCCTATTTTAATCTTCAATTAAGTAATGTAACCATTTTTAAAATTATTATTAAAATGATTATTCAGAAAATACATATAAAATAACTAAATGTTTATTATAAAAGGTGCTTTATTGATCGGTTTGAGTGTGTCTTGCCTTGACATTAAATCTTAACATGTATTGAAATGCTTTTTCACTTTTTAGAATCGCTGTGAACTAAATGCCGTATTTAGCATTATTATAATACAATTTAATGGTATTGTGACGCGTTATCGATAAATGTCTGTTATATTTTTATGCATATTGCTCGTAAATTACAATAAAAACCAGTTTATTATAATATATCATATAAAATTATTTGCTTTGCATGAAACTGTTTTTTAACACTGCTATAGTATATAAAACGTATAGTCTAGGCATTAAGCGCAAAGTCCTGGATTCGAATCCCGGGGAACAATAGATTGTTTCGATCGGACAGAGAACAGAAGTTTGATCAACCTATCTGTAAGCAAAATTGATCAGTGCAATGGCCACAGAATTGAGTTCGCCCCATGCCCCAGAGAAACGGGATTTGACATAAATCGTTGACGATATAGCTGCTAATTATAACTTCTTCTATAAATATGTAGTTAGTGCTTATAATCTTTTAATATAGCCCTTTGTTGGTTCGTGAGCCCCGTGCACTAAAACATGTGTCAAAGGTAAAGAACAATCATTTCTGCAGTTTATGCGAGTAGACACATTTAAGTAATATACTTTAACGGTTTAAAACGCGATATATATTAGTTAAACTTATTTGAAAATGATTTTAAGTCTCCCCGTGACCGGCTGCTACAAAAATATTATAGTTGTCACAAAATAATAGTAAGATTACATAACTCCGAAGACCCTACAAAAACGTTACTTTGAACATTATTTAAGATAAATTTCGTAAGCGGTATTCTAGTCTTGATTACGTCCTTGTACTATTTCGTGACTACCCATTTTCAATGTCTCTTTTGTCGAGCGAAGCACAAAGACGTAGTGTTGTTTTTCCAGTTCACTTGATATCGAGTATCTATTTTTAAAACCATAAAACGCTTATATAGAATGTTGTTCTGGTATACTACGCAACCGCATATTTCCTTTCCAACGGAGGTTTGGTCATAAAAATTACTCCTGCGCATTAGCATTGCTAATGGTACAAATGCGGAAAACTTTACTTTTGATCTTGAGTCAGTTCATTATTGTGGTTCCGTACAATCTACGAAGTGCGGCTTGTGTGTTAACGGCTTCGGTTTATCTCAACAAATTTAATAAACATCTGTAATTTATCGATAACGCCCGATGTGGTAAGTAACGTCACTAGCGCTAAAAAGCAACTGAATATAGTGAGCATCTCAGCGAAAAGTCGAACAAGATTGCTTCCGAACTTTACCCATAAGAGTACCATACATTTTGAATTTGTAGGACAGAAATACTATGTTAACATGTATATTATTGCTCCGTATAAAATTATTTAAATCAACACTTAAAATATATCTAAGTTATTATAACTCTATCTCCAAAAAGAAAATATTTCTATCAAATTTAAAGTAATATCTTTTCCTACGAAGTAACAAACTTTTATGTTTTGAAAACTAGTAGATGGCAAAGAAAATGATAACACGCACTTCATTTAAGTCTGTAGCTATAAACAAACATTCTTTGTTAATTCTAAAAAAAAAGTCTTAGAACATTTAAATAAAACACTTTTCACGGTTTTAAACGCTAAATATTTTACCTTACTATGTAATATTAAAGCTACAAAGCATCCAAAACATAGTGCCGTAGTTAAAGTGAATTAAAAATAAGTTAGCTAAGATATTCCTCCTTTCAAACCGAAAAAGATTTTCATTTAAATTTGTAGTAAGGTTTAGAAATGTATTATCTATTAATATTTTTCACATGTTATTGCACATGAAGGCACTATATAATTTAAAAATCGAAAATAAATTGAAAAAATTTTCGACTCGGGCAGGACTTGAACCGGCATCGTCAGCTTTCCGTGCTGTTGCTCTACCAATTGAGCTACCGAGTCCTACACCTCATCGTCGAATTTTTTCAACTTATTGATACATGCACCTCTCGCGCAATGTAATTTCTACCTTAACACTTGCGTATTAAGGCTCAATGTCTTATGCTTTGCAGCTTAAGAAATCATTGAAGATGAAATTACAAAGTTATAACGTTTGAAAACATTAATATTTTTCACATGTTATTGCACATGAAGGCACTATATAATTTAAAAATCGAAAATAAATTGAAAAAATTTTCGACTCGGGCAGGACTTGAACCGGCATCGTCAGCTTTCCGTGCTGTTGCTCTACCAATTGAGCTACCGAGTCCTACACCTCATCGTCGAATTTTTTCAACTTATTGATACATGCACCTCTCGCGCAATGTAATTTCTACCTTAACACTTGCGTATTAAGGCTCAATGTCTTATGCTTTGCAGCTTAAGAAATCATTGAAGATGAAATTACAAAGTTATAACGTTTGAAAACATTAATATTTTTCACATGTTATTGCACATGAAGGCACTATATAATTTAAAAATCGAAAATAAATTGAAAAAATTTTCGACTCGGGCAGGACTTGAACCGGCATCGTCAGCTTTCCGTGCTGTTGCTCTACCAATTGAGCTACCGAGTCCTACACCTCATCGTCGAATTTTTTCAACTTATTGATACATGCACCTCTCGCGCAATGTAATTTCTACCTTAACACTTGCGTATTAAGGCTCAATGTCTTATGCTTTGCAGCTTAAGAAATCATTGAAGATGAAATTACAAAGTTATAACGTTTGAAAACATTAATATTTTTCACATGTTATTGCACATGAAGGCACTATATAATTTAAAAATCGAAAATAAATTGAAAAAATTTTCGACTCGGGCAGGACTTGAACCGGCATCGTCAGCTTTCCGTGCTGTTGCTCTACCAATTGAGCTACCGAGTCCTACACCTCATCGTCGAATTTTTTCAACTTATTGATACATGCACCTCTCGCGCAATGTAATTTCTACCTTAACACTTGCGTATTAAATTCAATTTATTTTCGATTTTTAAATTATATAGTGCCTTCATGTGCAATAACATGTGAAAAATATTAATGTTTTCAAACGTTATAACTTTGTAATTTCATCTTCAATGATTTCTTAAGCTGCAAAGCATAAGACATTGAGCCTTAATACGCAAGTGTTAAGGTAGAAATTACATTGCGCGAGAGGTGCATGTATCAATAAGTTGAAAAAATTCGACGATGAGGTGTAGGACTCGGTAGCTCAATTGGTAGAGCAACAGCACGGAAAGCTGACGATGCCGGTTCAAGTCCTGCCCGAGTCGAAAATTTTTTCAATTTATTTTCGATTTTTAAATTATATAGTGCCTTCATGTGCAATAACATGTGAAAAATATTAATGTTTTCAAACGTTATAACTTTGTAATTTCATCTTCAATGATTTCTTAAGCTGCAAAGCATAAGACATTGAGCCTTAATACGCAAGTGTTAAGGTAGAAATTACATTGCGCGAGAGGTGCATGTATCAATAAGTTGAAAAAATTCGACGATGAGGTGTAGGACTCGGTAGCTCAATTGGTAGAGCAACAGCACGGAAAGCTGACGATGCCGGTTCAAGTCCTGCCCGAGTCGAAAATTTTTTCAATTTATTTTCGATTTTTAAATTATATAGTGCCTTCATGTGCAATAACATGTGAAAAATATTAATGTTTTCAAACGTTATAACTTTGTAATTTCATCTTCAATGATTTCTTAAGCTGCAAAGCATAAGACATTGAGCCTTAATACGCAAGTGTTAAGGTAGAAATTACATTGCGCGAGAGGTGCATGTATCAATAAGTTGAAAAAATTCGACGATGAGGTGTAGGACTCGGTAGCTCAATTGGTAGAGCAACAGCACGGAAAGCTGACGATGCCGGTTCAAGTCCTGCCCGAGTCGAAAATTTTTTCAATTTATTTTCGATTTTTAAATTATATAGTGCCTTCATGTGCAATAACATGTGAAAAATATTAATGTTTTCAAACGTTATAACTTTGTAATTTCATCTTCAATGATTTCTTAAGCTGCAAAGCATAAGACATTGAGCCTTAATACGCAAGTGTTAAGGTAGAAATTACATTGCGCGAGAGGTGCATGTATCAATAAGTTGAAAAAATTCGACGATGAGGTGTAGGACTCGGTAGCTCAATTGGTAGAGCAACAGCACGGAAAGCTGACGATGCCGGTTCAAGTCCTGCCCGAGTCGAAAATTTTTTCAATTTATTTTCGATTTTTAAATTATGTATTATCTAATTAAAAAAGGCCTACGCACAAAGTTGGTCCCTATTAAATGAATTACAATTTTGCAGTCCTACTTATGTTTCCTTACGTAAGTGGGTAAGCTATGTCCAAAAACTAAAACTTTGATCGTATCAATAAAATGTACGAGATACATAATTACGTTACGTTGCGTTATCTAATAACAAAAGTGTGTTATTAACTCAATCAACTTGTTGCGTAGCTAATGTAATATGTATGTTAATATAAATATTCATTAAATACATTACTGTTGTCTGTGTAGGGGGATATTGAAAATCAGTTTAAGGGATACCATTTTAAGTACGGTGTCAATAAAAGGTGCCGGGATAGATGCGATTCCTCCAATATTTTATAAAAATTGCGCAAATGAACTATCCAATCCATTAACTATAATATACAATGCTTCTCTTGACTCTGAAACTTTTCCAAATGAATGGAAGCGCGGTGTAGTTGTTCCTATATTTAAACAGGGCAGCAAAACTAATATAAAAAACTATAGACCTATCACCATTTTGTCTACCCCAGCGAAAATTTTCGAGTCGTTAATTTACCCCTTAATCTTATGGCAAACTAAATACCTCATCACTGACCACCAACATGGTTTTGTCAAAAAACGATCCACTCTGTCAAACCTGCTTAACTTTGTCAACACGACGTCATCTGATCTCTGTAGCGGTAATGAAATTGATGTTATTTACACGGATTTCAGTAAAGCTTTTGATAGGGTTGATCATTTTAAATTAATTCAAAAGATGAAAGATAAATATCCTATTCCGGAGCAGATTTTATCTTGGTTGCAGTCTTATTTAGCTCATCGGCCTCAAATTGTTAAACTAGGTGGTTATCAGTCTAACGTATTCTACCAATCATCGGGCGTGCCTCAGGGTTCGCAATTGGGTCCTCTTCTATTCACACTGTTTATTAATGACATTGGTAATCACATAAAAAATTCTGAATACGAACTTTACGCAGATGATCTAAAAATATATCGAAGGGTCAACTGTTTGAGAGATCAATCTCTACTTCAAGATGATATCAATGGAGTTATGATGTGGTGTAAAAATAATAATATGGACATTAACGTAGATAAATGCAACCTTTTGAAAATTTCTCGTAAACACATTAAATTTAAATCTGCTTATTTGCTAGACAATAATAAAATTAATGAAGTCGAAGTGGTAAAAGACCTAGGTATATTAATAGATAATCATTTAAAATTTGACAAACATATAGATAACGTTGTAAAAAAAGGTTTAAAAATGCTTGGTTTTATATTTCGAAACACAAAGGCTTTTAAATCAACTTTATGCTTAAAATTATTGTTCAATTGTTTAGTAAGATCTGTCCTCGAATATAATTCAGTAGTTTGGCATCCGTTTTACAAGAAATATATAACCAGAGTAGAGTCTGTTCAAAAGAAGTTCGTCTCGAGGCTCAGTTACATTGAAAACATCTACCACATAAAGAACTATGAAGATAGATTGAAAGAGCTGAGAATCCAATCATTAGAAGTGCGTAGAAATGCTGCACTGTTAACATGCCTCCACAAATTGTTAAATAACCACCTTGATTGCCCATCTCTTCTACAACATATCGGAATCTGCGTCCCATCCTTTAATTGTAGAATTATTACCTTTAGTCCTCTGCACATAAAACATTGTAAAAATAACTATGGTTTAAATTCACCCATTCAGGCAATGTGTAAATTGTACAACTGTGTTTTTAAATTAGATCAATTAGATTTATTCGTCAACTCAAATATGTTCAAGAAAAAAGTTTTAGAAATCTTACCATCCATAAATTTTAATTAGTTGTTTTATTCTTATTTAATGTCTACCTAATCTGTAGTTTTAATTGTTATGTAAAAAACTCTCTTTTTTTAATCTTTGTTTAATATATTTAGTTAAAGTTGTGCACACCTTTAAGTTAGATACATAAGTAGTATTAACTATTCTTAGAAATAGATTTTGTAAGTTTAATTATGTATGTAGTTGGTGAGCCTTGTATAAATAAATAAATAAATAGAAGTCTACTTATTGTTTTTATTTAAATTTTGGTCATAAGTAAGTATTCAAATAATATTAAAGCCGTTTAATTGTTAAATTCTTTTCCTTTTAATTTGTATGTAAGAATTCAATATATAGAACTTTTGATATGAAATAGGTTTTAGGAATATCAATATTTCGTATATTTCCGAATATTCAAAGCCAAAAAGATCGTCAGCGCATCTTGCTTAGAGGTTATATGACTGGGATATTGCACCCACCCATCCTTTTCTTTTCCCTGTATGATAAACAAGAGGGTATTATAATTTATTTGTATTTACATAAATTTAATAAAATAACTCAACATCGGGTAGCGTACACAATTAATCTGTTTGTTCATTAAATTATTAACAAAATTCACACTACAATAAAAAGTAGCGGAGAGAAATTATCCCAATTATATAAGAACTATAGTCACCCTATTACGTTGGTCTCATGACCTATTGTTCAGTAAACAATCAACTTACGGTGTGTTACACATACGTTAAATAAGAAATTAGGCCTAAAACCGTTCTCACAATGTTTCCTAATTAAATGAATTTAGAAAGCTCTGTGATAATTCATTTTAATTACTATTTTGACGCCCCCCCCCCGTGACCACGGCTGCAGAGCATCCGAAATGTCGATCCGTATTTAAATTATAAAACAAATAAGTTAAGTAAGTGATTTCGTGTTTTAAACCGTTAAAAGTTTAGCCACTGAGGATAAGTAATGCGTTTCCATATGTGGGGCATGGGACAAACACAATTATGTGTCCCTTTCCATTAATTTATTGTTCTTAAAGGAAATTAGTTACTCAGACTTGTGCCTAACTGACCCCCGTGACCACGGCAGGTGCAGTGTCCCAAATGTTGGGCCATAGTTAAATTAACATAAGTTATAGTTCGCGTTTTAAACCGTTAAAAGTGTTTTATTTAAATACAATTTTTAATCATTATATATATTTTATAATAGGATATTGTAAGATGGCCGCTTATTTTGAAAAAAGAAATTAGTTCTTTAACTACACGACCATAGATAATATCTAAAGCTATCGTCGTGAGTATGCCACGTAGCATTTTTTCTGACAGTTAAAAAACAGATAAGCACTTTAATTGATAGAAAGTGAACTTCAGTAACCCTATATCATCTACCAGAATGCGTTGTCGACCTTTTTTTGCTTTGGAAATTCGAGTTTTTTTTTCTCTAGAGATAAGAAATAAGATTTCTCTCGTTTTACATTTCAGTAATAGAAACGCGAGTTTAAAAAATGGTCTTTGACAACGTGGGTTTTAAAATATGCAAAACGGCCGCTTCGTTTGCATAGAGTCCGAATGAATAAACAAAACTTATGTACAGTTGGTTTATATTAAGTGGGTGGGACACAAGGAGACGGAACTGTTAGGTGGGCTACTTTGGAGGAAAAATGTTGAACCGCGTTTCAACGACTTATTATATAAAAGATTGATTTTATCGTTCTGGAATGTTTTAAACTGGCTCTCATATTGGCATCCAAAATTTTGTTTTCAAACTTCTTCATCGCGTCTTGTCGTTCTTGCAAGTCAATCTTTAAAAATAGATATATAATGTCGTGGACATTTTTTAGACCAATTAAAGAGGAATCATTCATCATTTATACATATTTGTTGAGTATTTTTAACCCTTTTTGCAGCGTACGCATTGGAAACCCACGGAGATGAAGAATGTTCCCCGTCTTTTCCACATTTCCCGCTGTTCGCTCTCGCTTCTATCAGTCACAGCGCGATGTTTTAGCCTATAGCCTTCCTCAATACATATTCTAACCAACACAAAAATATTTTTTCAATTCGAATGAGAATTTCCTGAGATTAGCGCGTTCAGACAACGTTCTTCAGCTTTATAGATGTATAGATTATTTTTGTTAACCAGCCATTAAGACATCATTAGTAAACAGGCGATTAAAACAACATTCTTCCATAGAATTAGCCTTTATCTAATCCTGGTTAATAGTGGGTTAATCAAATCAGTTACATGAGAAGTTAAGCAAGTTTAAACAAAAGTTAACAACCTTGAACCTGTTTGTTTGAATTCGTTTGAATAATCACTAATGCTCTATTTATCCAATTGAATGCACAACTTGCAGTCTTTGAATGGAAAATTTGAGGCTCTCTTTTTTTATTAAAGATTAGGACAGGCAAGCTAGGGGTTCACTTCGCATGCTTAGTATTACAGTGACCGAATTAAAAAAAAACACTTTTTTGGCAAATCGTATAACTATGATGATGGCGTTATTATAGTAATGTCAGTGCATTTATCTAATTTTACTGAAATTTTTGAGTTAGGTCACTAAGCGTGCGACTTGATGTTAGGTGAAATAGTCATGCGCATCTAAGCAAGATGCGCTGTCGGCTTTTGCTTTGGGTATTTGAATATCGACTAATACAGAAACGCGATTAAACTTAACGACCATTTCGTCTGTGGAAGGTGGCACCTGACCCGGAAAGAATTTCGATGTTACAACCACGAAGTCCAACATGTTATAGAAAAAATATTAATTGATTGTAAACATGTTATTTCCGGTCGAGATCGAAGCCACGACCCGTTGATTATTAGCCGTACATTGCTACCATTACACCAACGTTTCGTCTTTGTTTTATTTCAGTTTTACATTATATTAAAGAAAATTTATCGAGAACAAAAGAAAATAGAAGAGGAAAAAAACAAAAGACAAACCGTTTTTTTACGACTTAATGTTATTTAATGCATATAATATCGTTTATTTATTTTTATTTATCATATTTCAATTGTTTCAAAATAAAATACGGAATATATTAAAAGAGACAATGCGACCCTGACCTACAAAATTGAAAAGTTTTCGCAAGTCCGTACGAATGACCAATCTGATAACTCGGTGACAAATACATATACATACAACCTACTTCATCAAGAACTTATACTTAATAATATTACACAAGATAATTTCCTAATATAACTAACTAGCTATGCCAGCGACTTCGTCCGCGAGAATCGATATTTTGGGCAGTCAATCTATGTTGTTAGTGCTACTATGCCGCAACACTCGCACCTCACATCATTCCTACACCCACTCCCACTCCTATTCCCAAAAATCCAAAGAAGAAAGTTTCATTGTTCTAGCTTCAAAAACCACGAATTTCCATCGAATTTCCAAACTTTCACCCCCTATCAACCCTTTTTTGGCATTAAAAAGTATGTCCTTTATCACGCTCTAAAATATCTGTGTATGAAATTTCATTTAAATCAGTTCGGACAGACAGACAGAGTTACTTTCGCATTTATAATATTAGTAGACTAATATAGATTTCTTGTTAGTATCATACACAATACTTATAACTTGACCGGCTCGTTGGTATAATAGTAGCAATGTATATCTAATAATTAACGATTGGGTTCGATCTCGACCGGGTTGTATTTTTTTAAATCAATTTATAGCTTTAAAAGCATCTTGGACTCTGACTAGAAATCTGGATATTAAATGAGCGGTTAGGTTTATCAATATTCCTTTTGGGTCACGAACCATCAGATGACACCAGACAACAGATGAAAAAGCCGTCAAGTTTAAACGCGTTGCGGCTTCAGTCTGTGCATTTCTCAATGTCCAAGTCGATAGTGCATCTAGTTTAGATGTTATACGGAATATTTCACATACCATCAAGTGGTGGAAAAATACCACCTACCGTCTACCAATCTCCTCGCTCATAATAAAATACCACCACTCTTGCCCGTTTTTTTAAATAGAAGTTACTATCTATAAAATGCATCTGTAAAATATAAAAAAGGCAAATAAAAGACTTGTAAATAATACTAAGGAAATCCGTTGTAAGCCATTGTTAACAAGTACTTAATAATTAATTACATCTCAAAATTAAGTAACTACCTTTTTCTCCATCGCCATTAGTCCACAGGTGGGAACCACGCTTCGAAGAGAGGATAAGTCAGTTGACGCATGTCGAATTCTTAGTCATAGGACATTTAGGTTTTTTACGACGTCAACATCAGAACAAACATAGGCGTAGGGCAGACACATTTCTGTGCCGCTTTCACTGATAGGTTGTTTCGAGCAAGTACTTGATTAGACTTCTGTCCCCGATCGAAATCTTATTTCCCCCGGCTTTTGAACCTAGGATTACTCGCGCTTAACGCAACATTTAACCAATTAGCCACTTCGATATGCATCAGAACATGCGTAGTGATAAATTTTTTATTTTAAACCGAACTACCGACCTCTATTCACATACAGACACACAAACTAGAAATTCTGTGTTCTACTCGACTAAGAATATTTCCTCTATTATCTGTAGTTTACTAAGGGTGCTCACCACATTAAAATAGAACAATTTTAACAGTTTTAAACGTGCTACCGGGAACGCCTACAAAACATCCGAAGTAAATAATTTAACTAATATATTTCGCATTTTAAAATCTTAACACTGTTTTATTTTAGTATGTTTTTCATGTTTCTCTAGAAACAGAACCCACTAACGCTTAACATATGCTAGACCTTTCTCCATTACGCTACGGCTTCACGTATTTTAACTAACTTCAATTAAGTCTACATTGCTTAATCTATGCTTTTAATTCTTGACCAATAAATACTATTAAGGACTAATGTTCGTTAATGATTTTGCCCTCTATACTTTTGCCCCGTGGCTACAAATGACTTACATAGCTAATAGGGCCAAATTTATGTTGAAATAAAACAGTTTTACGGTTTAAAACACGAAATATACTTAAAGCAGACGCTGCGACACTGTAGTCACAGGAAACAAGGCATCCAGAATATTTCGCGTTTTAAACCGTTCAATGTTATTTAAATATCATCTGCTCGCAATAACTAAAGACAATGTTATGTTACTTAACCAACTGCTTTAGACTAATAATACAGTCTTGATTATGTTTCATGAACAAAATCTAAGTCTAAATTTATCTAAGAATCACCATCCCGATTTTGATCACGATATCGTGACTAGATTTATAATCGATATTTTTTTAATGACGTAATTTCCAATGATCATCAAAGGTTTTTTTTGTATAAATTATGTAAGAGACTCGTTCTTTACTAGCAATTATTCAACTTCTAAGGAAATATCTGGAAATAATAGTTAGAATATTGACTTACAATATACAGCTAATAGTTTTAAGCTGGACTTTTATTCGTCCATTCCACAGTCCTATAATTATTGTTTCATTATCTACAAAAAAATCTCTGAATACTGTCTGTCGTTTACGCGAGTTTTAATACACTTAAACGGGTTTAAACGACAAATATATCCTTATGACACGACAGCTACAAAGCATACGAAACAACGGGTAAATAGTAAATAAGTCAAAAATTTCATTGACCGAAAAACTATGACCGTTTTAAACGCGATATATATCAGTAACTTATTATCAGTAATTTATTACCAACGACGACACCCGACGTTCCCCACGTGACCGTGACTTCAGCAAACCATCTGAAACATCGGGTCATATTTAAAAACGTTAATTTAGCAGTTAAAATTTCTCATTTTAAACCGTTAAAATTGTTTTCTTTAACTTTCGTAAGGTATAGAATACAGAAGTATCACACATTTAATAACATACTGTTTAATTACTGTAAGCTTTCTCTAGAAGATCGCCGAGATAGTAACGATTAAAATTGTTGAATCGAGACGAAAGTTTCTATTGCCAATTATGACCCTGTAACTAATGTTTAGGTGTGAGAAATGCGAAGCTTTTGTTTTAGGAAAGTGTATGAAGACGAGAGAATTTTCGTTGGTCCCACCAGACCACATTGTAGTGTGGTGGGTCTTTGTAATTTCTTATTCAATTAACATATCTAGCAATAGAGGGATATGAATGATACAAGAACGAAACAATATTGTCTGTAGTTTACACAAGTACATTTAAGATTATTAACGGTTTAAAACGCGAAACGTATTAGTTAACATATTTACAATTTATTTTAATAATGACCTGACGTTTATGATGCTTTGCAACAGCCACGGTAATGATAAATAAGCTGGTTAAAAGTGAACTAATACATTTCGCGTTGTAAACCGTTAAATGTGCGAAAAATACGCAACTATGACTAGAACCATGAAAAATATCTCATAAATTGGTTTTATTTTCTGATCACAACACACGTAAAGGATCTCCTTTACGTGTGTTGTGATCAGAAAATTGTTTCTATGTACTGTGTTCAATTGCAGATTGCATCGCAGTTTTCATGCTCCGCGGGGCACGTGACTACTGTCTATGAGATGAGATGTGTTTTTACTAAAATTCACACATTATTTAAAAGAACTACGCTCGACTACACTCCCATTCAATTGTGTTTAGCTTGAAACCTACCTATCTTCAAAATCTTAAGAGACGAAAACTTTGTTTAAAAAAAAAAAATGCAACTAATTATGCTTTTTTATATTTAACTTTTTTTTAAATGCACCTCTCGCGCAATTAAAAAAAAATCAAAGTAAATCACATCTTGTCCGAAACAGAATTCAATCCTCTTGATCTGCAATCTAGTGCTACCATTATACCATCGAGACGACATCCTACATTGGACGAAGCATAAATACTTCTTTAGTGAGCGTTATTAAAGACTTCATCCTATTTGTTTAATTGAATAGGAAATCGGAAACGTGCGCGCACGCAATGCGTGCAAAATTGTTCAATTATTGCTTCAACTCATTTCTTTTTGTAAGTTGTAACATGCCATTACATCAGACCTATGGGAATTCTATATTTGTTCTTAGTTAGCAGGTAGTTTTTTTTATGATAGTGGAGGTCAGAAATGGCATGTCAGACATGAGCATTGGGGCAAGTAGAAATACTATATAATATTTAAAAAAAAACACTTTAACGGTTTAAAACGCGATCTCCGGGAACGGAGACCAGGGGCTGCTGCAAAGCATCCGACTCGTCAGGCCGTAGTTAAAAATTTCAAATAAGTTTAACTAATATATATCGCGTTTTAAATCGTCAAAGTGTTTTATTTAAATACTCGCGTAAACTACAGACACTATTTTTACTATATAACATCTCAACAAGATGTTGTCGACTTATATTTCTGTTGTGGTTTCGCATACTATTTGAGTTTTTATAGTATTACTGACGGTTGTTAAAATTCCGGTACTTCATAGTTGAAGTTTGATTCTCAAATACATCGAAATAGTTGAAAATAGAGTCATAGCTAAAATTTTATTTAATAAAGTTTGTTTTAAACTGTTAAAAATACTAAATAATATTATAGAGACATTTTATGAGGGTTAAATTAAGTTGTGTACTGTGTCAAAATAACATTCAGCATCCTACATCCAATATACATTAATAAAAAAAACTTCGAAAGTAGTTTTTATTTCTTTTTATATCTTAAATATACATATTACATACACATGGTCATACCTGTTTTCAAGGTCTTATTATCAAAAAATGTAAAGCTTAATAATTTTATTAATGTCATTTTTTTTTGTTTCAGGTAAAACTGGCGACTATTGATGTCCACTCAAGATTGTTCATACGAAATGAGGTTTACCTAAAATATATTTAACACCACTTTTGAACGAAGTAGTTAATATGAATGTACATCGACGCTTGCGCATGCCTATTGTTAAACACATGTTTCGTCCGAGCGTAACTAATTAAAAAGCGTTGCTTTACATATTGTACTGGACTGCTTTTAGCTAAAATAAGTAATTGCTTATTCGTATATTGTATTATCATTTGAAACAGTTATTTTTAAATAAAACACTTTAACGGTTTAAAACGCGATATATTAGTTAAACTTATTTAAAAATGATTTTTAAGTTCGGCCCGACGTTTCGGATGCTTTGTAGCAGCCGTGGTCACGGGGAGACACCGACTCATAGTTTTAAACCGTTAAAGTGTTTTATTTAAATGTGTACTGCTCACGTAAACTATAGACAGTATAAAGCTGTATCATTTTAGTAATGAGAATTCACAAGTGCAGTCTACCTTGCACATAGTATGGCCTTGGTATTTATTCGAGATCCTTCGACCTTACCACTTCCAAGCCTGTTGCTCTCTTGGCTTTAAACGTACGTCAAACTGTGGTTTTTCTTGAATTCTATGAATCGACTTATAATTAATATATTCGAATCCAGGACTTAAACAAAAAAATACCCCATATAAATCCATAAAGTAATATACTTCGTAGTGATAGACTGTCACGGGAGCGTATGCCTTTTCGTTATGTTACGCGTTACGCTGGTCGGACCAGTTAGTCATAATTTATAATTAAACACTCCACCGTAAACGTTCATACAGCATATTTAATAATAAATTATCTACTATATCGCGTTTTAAACCGTTTAATAATTTACTTATTCCCATTTTAAATCGTAAAAAATGTTTTTTTTAATCACTCTCACGACAGTTGAACGCATCGGAAATGTACGGTCGTTTTAACCTAATTTTCTGTACGTGTATTATAGCATTTTAAACCGTTAAAACCGTTTTATTTATTTATGACGAAATTATATAATTGCGTTCGCGGTTGGTATTATAGATATCAAGATGACTCGAAAGAATGTCGCGTCATTTCCCGTTGATTCGATAAAATGTGATCACAAGATTCTCGTCTTCCACATTCTTAGCGAAATTGCTCTTGTCAGATCAATCATAAATCCTGTTGGTGCAATATATGAGGACTTACAAGGCATAGAGTTTACTTGTTAGAATGTGTATGGCCCTATAACATATAATTGAGAAGCGCTATTGGCCTATCTTTTTATGACCGCCTCTCTAGATAAAAGAGTGTTTGCTAGTATTGTGCTTAGCGAGAGAGGTTATGGTTTAGATACAATAATTATTACTTTAGCTACTTGCCTATAAAACAAAATAGATCGGTGAAACGGACACAGTAAGTATACGTATCTGTGTTCGTTACACCCCATGCCCCACGAGGAATTTCACACATCGACCAATTTTAGCACTGGACATTCGATAGCAAAAGTAACACGTTATATAGTTAATTTTTTACCACGTCTACAAATAATATAAATTTACCTTTTATAAAGTAATTACTTATTAAAATTTTAACAATATTCAAAACAGTTCGGCTGCTTTTCTGCAGCCAAAAACCACGGAATATTTAATTGCAATGAAGGAACTTTACTGCGTAAAATTGTCAACATACATCCTTTTTGTATGTATGTTTGTTTAAACATTACATATAAATTTTCTGCGCTTTCGAATTCAATGATATTCGAAATTATTAAGACGAGTTTTATTTTGTAATTAGTGAGAATCTCTTAACAAAATATAAAACTACCTTACATTATATATGGCTCAACGCGTCTAATTAAGTTGTAATAGTAAGAACTGTTTAAATTTAACTAGCATATAATATACGGTGGTCAACAGAGTTACCGTAGTTAACGGTTTGAAACGGTAACACCACGTAACCCATTACGGTACGCTAACGTGCCGGCTGTTACGTCAACCGATTTATTTCTTTTGTTTTTCAGCAATTACGATAATTGCTCAAATCTTTTGTTTTTAGACACTTTTAATAAAAACAAAAATAAAATTGCTGAGTAAAATCAAAGCGAGTCCTACTGAAACAATGGCCCTCGAAAGTGTTATTTGTACTTACAATACACCTTTTACCACTAAAAATACAAATGTTACACTCTCATAATAAATATAATTAAAACGAAATACATATTTTTTTATATTTACTCAGCTATACAATTGTTTTGTGTGAAGTCACGCTCCCTCCCGACAGTAACAATAGAATGTTTCCCCGGGATTCGAGCTCAGGATCTCTCGCGCTTAACGCAACAAAACAACCATTTAGCTATAAATGCGGTCAAACTTTTTGCTATTATAGAAAAAAAAAATTAAGCCTATCTAGCATTTGAAAAAGAAAATAAAATGTTAAATAAGAAATTTGTGTATTAACCCACTTTCACTAGATAAACAATTTTCAGATATTGGTATCGTTTGACAATAAATGAAATAACATACTATTTGTATACACAATTCTGGCGCAAGATTGGCATAAAAGGTTTCCTAATATTCAAATTGCTTAGAACATTCTTGTCAAAGTTTGGGTATTTCACTTGTCAAGTTTTGTCA
Source organism: Leptosia nina (assembly GCA_963661955.1). Lineage (NCBI taxonomy): Eukaryota > Metazoa > Arthropoda > Insecta > Lepidoptera > Pieridae > Leptosia > Leptosia nina. The sequence continues at coordinate 6,208,911 of CAVLEF010000008.1, forward strand.
ATGAAGCGGTATTAAATAATACCACATTGAGCAGGAAATAAATACCAGTCCGTTGTATAGAAAGTAAGGTTCTTTCGAGGTCACCCAATGCTATGGCGATTATACTATACATTCATAAATATATATTTCAGATATACATTAACTCTTATTTCTTGAAAATTTTATTCGAAAGTCGTTATTTTTTTATGAGATAATGACCCCTTGTTAACGAGAATGTTCTTCGCGAACCTTCACATTCAAGCCTGTAATTTATCAGAGTTCAACAGATGACACTGAGGTTACTTATCTTTTCCTACTTGTCACGATAAAATATCATCGGTTTGTACCTAACAAGCTGATCCAGCAAAACGGTTTATTGTTTGCAAGATTAATATTAGTATGTCGATATAACTCTAACAAATAATTGGTAATAATGCAGTAACTTGGACAGAATTTCCGTTATTGCGAGTCAATCTTAAATGATAGGCATATACTGTCGTGGGGATTTATTGAGATTATTTGAAGAGATCTTTCAAACAATCATGTTGGTTTTTTCTACAGTTTTTGCAGCGCACGCAATGGAAGCCCTCAAAGATAGTTTTCCCGGTTTTTCCACACTTTTCACCGCTTCTTCGCGAAAACAATATTTCCTAATAGTTTTTATTATGACAAATGAAATACAACAAAAATATAACATCTTAACAATGCACTGTTTTAGCTTTGTAGCAGTTATTAATTACTCTACCACTCGACTTTTTAAAATATATTGTTTTTTGTATGCAACAATATCACTATGTAATCATAGAATTACCGGTTAAAAAATGTATATTCTAATTTTGAATCGAATTGTTGAGTTCGTTTTCTTGTTTAAACAAAAAAACCGTTATACTATCAAAATCGAAAGTGAGAACGTGCGAAGGGGACGGTATAATCGGAAAGGGGGTCAAGTGAAAAGCGCGCGAAACAGGTTCTCATTTTAAATTTGGGCGCGAATACAGGTTGTTTTCTCTTGTCACGTGTCCTCTGTGCGGCCACAGATAACAATGAGCTATGATTTTTAAATTGATTCTATAGTCTGTTATTTCTAGATGCAGAGTTGTCCGTTGGTGGTAGCAATGTTTAATAATCAACGTGAGTTCGATCCTCCGTGGCATCCCAACATTTTTCTAACTAATTTATAATATTGTATACAACATGTGTACTTTGTCTGGAAATCTATATATTAAATGTGTGGTAATATCGAAATTCTGTCCGTCTTACAAAACAGCGTCAAATAAAAAAGTCAAATTTAATCGCGTTTCAGCCTGTGAATTTCCGAATATCCAAAGCTAAAATAGACCGACAACACATCTTGCTGAGATGTCATATGACCGGAGTATTGCACTTACTATCAAGAGCCCCATGAACTCGACAATTGTCTGTGCTCCTTAAAAAAGTATAAGAAATAAGTTCTAAAAATTTATAGAGTTACTATCTTTAATTATTCTTTTTTTACACTGTCAAATTAAGGCTGGACCCCCACTCCCAAATGCTATTGACTAACTTTAGTCATAACTTTAAAAAATAGTTTAAAATGCAGCGATTACAGTTCGCTATATATTTATGTAAACAGTTTTGAAAACCTATAAGGGCATATATTAGGGGCTAAAAGGCATGGTGCTATATTTCAAAGTTTTAAATACGAGTATGAAATGTACAGCGTACAGCCCTGAAGCGTACTGCAATACGTTTTGTGAATAGTCGTATTATTAGATGAATCATATTTATGTTTAATGTACCTATCTTGTGGTAAAAAGTGGACCCTGATACAAATTGTTTAGTTTGTTCGAAGGTTTCGAGACGAAAAGAAAACCAATACCTACATGTCATGTTAAAATACAGCAAACGTGTTCGTTTGCTGTATGTTTTTTGTAAAGTTGCTTGTTAGCAACTTTACAAAAAAATTACACTTAGATCATATTATTATGTTAAAACTAAGACTATTTACTTAAGTGAAAGATATATATGTATGTATAAATACACGTTTATGTATACATATACGTTTTACAATTGCTGCAATCATTAACTATTAGACACCACACATCCACTAAAGAATAACACATCTGTAGAAATTACAATCAATCACTTAAACATACATAAACGCTTATACATATATACGCATTATATACATAATATATATAGGTACAAATACTTTCATTATATAGGTGTTAAAATAGAGAGAAGAGTAAAAAATAGATATGTAATAATTTAAGTAACAACAAGGAATGCGATATTATGTCAGTTAGTAATTTGCGGTTACGTGGAGGTCACGACATTGCGGTTAAATTGTGACCTGTGTTGCAAAAAGGATAATAAAAATAGTTTTGTTCGGGTTGAGAAGGCTATACAGTTGTATACCTACAAAGACATGTTTCTGTCCAAAGATTTAGAGACGTTTTATACCTGTCTGTAGTTTCCCCGAGTAGTATACATTTAAATAAAACAAATTAAATATATTAGTTAAACTTATTTACGTGCCGTGGTCACGGGGACACTCCCTCCTCAGTTGCAGCGAAACATTCAAAACGTGGGGCCGTAGTTAGAGTAATTTTAAATAAGTATTAATATTTCGCGTTTTAAACTGTTCAAGTGTTTTATTTAAATACGTACGTACATTTGTCTTCAGTTCATCATCATTCATAGCCAAATCTATCATATAGGTATTAATATAATGTTTGACATAATCTTCTCTGTATTATTTTAATCCTTTTAAATCTTGATGTATTATTGAAATGTAACAATATGTATTACTAGACATTGTACTGATCAATAATATATCGGTAATCGATATACTACGATTATAGACGACAATCTCCTCTATTTTAACCTAAGATTTCTCATAAGTATCGTAGAAAAATTAAAAACCTGACGAATTTTAAATTATAATATAAAATATTAACCCCGCGTTTCTCGCCAATTTTACACTCTACTAAATTTGAATAGAACTGGTGTACTTAATTTGAATTCGACCGCCTTATTTGAATGTGATTCGATTTTTAAATAAAACTTTCTTTGCAAGATCGCAAAGGAATCCGCCATCTTCGATTTCCTTTCAAAGACTAGAATAAATAAATACGTTTCCTAATTTAATTATGCGAACTGAGCGGGTATTAAAGGTTTAGAAAATCTTTTTCATATTCAATTAAATAATTTATTAGTCACACAACACTTATTAATAACAATTCATACAGATTTCCTTTTTAATATCATATTACCATAGCAACGAAGTAGTTAGACCCGACTAGAATGATGGTAAGAAATAGCGCCATCTTTGATAAAGTTGCGTAAACACATTGGATAGCTTCTTCGTGTCCTTAACTGAATAGAGATACATTAATAATTGTCATAATTTAACCCGTAAACTTTATTATACCATAGATTTGGCAATGTATGGCTAATAATCAACGCGTCGTGGGTTTTAAGCAACTTATAATTTTATACTGTCTATAGTTTGCGCGAGTAGTACACATTTAAATAAAACACTTTAACGGTTTAAAACGCGATATATTAGTTAAACTTATTAGAAAATTATTTTTAACTTCGGCCCGACGTTTCGGCTGCTGCAAAGCATCCGATACGTCGATTTCGATTTCGATGATTCCGCTGACGTCTGGCGATATTTGGCGTCAAGATGTTATATGACATATTTCAGTACTCCCTGGGGGAATTCACAACTTTTGTAATTTTTAAGTAAATAATATAAATTAACGTTCCTTTCATATTTTAATATTAAAAATGCAGACACGGTGTCGAACTAAGAAATCAATATTATGATGAAGAATGAAATTTTTGTAAACTTTCAAGTCAAACAGTGTTTACCAATTGTAGAGTTGCTATGGATATAAAAATTATCACTTTGGGCGTGTGAAAAATGTAAAAAATGCGATTCTCAATACTTTCACCGAAATTCGCTTTCTATAGATGGATTCGTTCAAACGTTCGTTTTATTGTTATCTTTACAAACATCGCTTGATTAATATTAGGTAGAGAAAGTTTGGCTTCGGAGTATTTGTGTTTGTATATGTTTAAAGTACATAAAACAAATTAATTAATTAAACTTTATAAATAAATTTATATAAAAATAATTCAGTTTAAGTAATATAGCGTAGCTATACAATTATACAATCACCTAAAAATTAATAATAATGTTTAGACGACATACATGAGGCCGCTAGAGGAGCCTAACTGCAATTTTATGACTTTTTCACAGTCTAAACATATTAATTTGCAATTGCAATAATTTTATACACATACAAATTCATTTCCGCCTAAGTTAATGGGGCGTTTTTATTTTCCTTATTATCGCAAAACATTTTTTGTAATTGAAATACTAACTTAAAGTTACTTTGCTATTTGTTTATTTGTACGAGTGAAATCCCGTTTCCCCCTCGTGGGGCATGGGGCGAACACATTTCTGTATCCGTTTTACTAATCCGTTCTTTTTAACAGGCAAGTAGTTGATCAGACTTCTGTGCCCTACCCGACCGGAACCATTTTTTTTGTTCCCCTGGGATTGGAACCCAGGACCTCTCGTTTAGCCATTTGGCTACAGAGGCGAACATTTGTTTATTTAGTTCTAGTTTTGACTTTAACTAATCGATTCTATAAGTAAACATTTTCAACGAGTTTTAATGTTGAAAATGCCTTGCGCATACGCCTAAAGAATGACTAAAAGTGGGTGCTAAATGCCATAACTGACATACACAAAAGCATTCCTTCATTATATGCAAACGAGTTATAAGTAGGTTTCCTATTTCTCATACATTTCTATTAGATATTTAGTTTTACGACCTCGCACTTACATTGTTCTGTTTTATGGCCTTAAGGCAGCTTTGAGTTTCCTAGATTTCAAACAGCTGAGTGTTCCTTATACACAAAACGACCTCTATATTTATTTCTATTCAAATATAAACCATACTAGCTCGTCTGGTGTGATTTTTAATGCAGTCGATTGCACAAGTCTTCGGTTCAAATCCTGGGATGATTTGTAGTAAATAACCGTACTGGTGAAACGTGGTGGGTTGAAGGAAATGAGACTGATACCCAGCAGTGGGACACTATTACGTTACGAATGAAGCTTACTTAATTAAATATTTGATGTATATTAAACCGTACAGAGACGTAGTGGGTCGAAAAAACATGACTGATTTAAAGCTGTGGGACACTAACAGGCCTTACTAATGCATACATTTTTTTTTAGTTATGTCAAAAGACATTTATTAATATTTTAATGTAGCTGCACTGGAGAAATGTGGTGGGTCGAAAAAATGGGATCGATTCCTAGCCGGTGGGACACTAATTGGCTTTAAGATCGAAGCACACTTTATTTATTTTTCAATTATCTCCAAACAAAGTTGATGTTCTTAATAATCATTTTTGTGTTTTTTTTTTATTATTGGTGCTTATAAGTGTAATATAATATGGGTTCAATTGTAACAATATACGTCACGCAACAATTCCATCATTTCTGACGTAATCATTTCGCAAGAGTGAATGTACGAACATTCGCTCTGCTGCGCCGGAGTTGCTCTGCAGTAAAATTATAGGAATCGTTTTAGATATCAAAGAATTTTAAAGGATTTTTTTATCTCCCAATCTCATGAACGTAATCGATACTAATATAAAGCTGAAGAGTTTGTTCGTTTAAACGCGCTTATGTCAGGTTAGAATTAAAAAAACATTTTTGTGTTGGATGGATCATTCGTCGAGGAAGACTTTATAGTATAAAACGTCAGGCCATACTATAGGAGCCAATAAACAGAGGAAAATGTGGAAAAGATGGGGGAAGCTATTCATCTTTGAGGTTTCCGATGCGTGCGCTGCTAAAACTAATCAAGAAAAGAAAAGTTTATTCTTTAAGTTATCTAAAAAAACGTCCGCGACTGTATATGTAGAATTTAAAAAGAACTCGCTAGTTTTCTTTGAACTAAATCGTCTAAAATAATAACAGGAATTGACGCGGACGACGTAGGTGACAGTATATGTTGCTCAAAATAACTGTTTCAAGCGGATTATTTCGCGGGCACAGCTAGTACTGTGTTATATTTACTTACGTTCTTTAGGTCAACACAAACGACTTAATGACAAAACTATTTAAAACTAAAATGTCGGAAACCGAATCGACATTACAATTTTTATCTATCTATTGGAATAAGTGAAGTTATTTAAAAAAAGGCCGAGATTTAATTAAATGATCTAGCTGTTTTTATATATTGCGTCATACTTTTACAACGAACCGTATGCAAGAGAGCGGGAAAAACAAAAGCATAAAGATATTACAAACTGCCAACATAAGACAAAAAGTAAACAGTCCTCTCAACATTAAATCAATGTGTTGACATTGCACAGATTATCTAACAATAATTACTCACTTCATTATTATAATTGTTATCATTATCGTTTTGATACCGTGTAAGGCAAGGTTAGACCTACAATCTCTTAGAAAGCCTATTTAGTTAATAAACCGGTACGTTTACACAACGCTTGGTTCAATTTTGAAATCGTATAAAGTGTTTCGAGATAATTATATAAAGGCTATATTTTTAATAGGGTATAAGCAATAACCACGTCTGCAGCTAAATTGTTAAACGGTTGCATTGCGTTGAGCGCGAAAGGTCCTGGCTTCGAATTCTGGCGAAGTAACGGATTGCGACGGTTCTTTTGCAGGCAAGTAGTTGATAAGACTTCTGTGCCCTGCCCGACTGAAACAATCTATTGTTTAGACGGGTTTCGAATCCAGTACTGCGCTTAACGAAATGCTTGGCGACACGTTTAACCGTTTAGCTACAGAGGCGGTAATAACATACCTTCTGACTAAAATGAAAAATAAAGAGGTATTACAGTTTTAAACTATTATATACGCCCCCCCCCCCCCGACCGCTTCTTTACTTAAACTTTACTTAATTAATGAGCTTAGCAAAAAATAACTCTCCGAAATGATTAATACCACTTTAAATTTTAAAAAGACAAAAGACATGTGATTGGTCCTGTGTCTAGTCCTTTATAAAAATAAGAAATCCAATTTTGTCATTTTTTAGACCTTAAATTGTAACAATTTTAATTACACTAGTAGTTATTTCACATCGTCGTTGCCGCGTAACTGTTTTATATCTACATCAATCTGACAAACACGAATCTCTATCAGTCTCCATCTGTATCACAATAAAACTATTTCAAACACACCGGAACGTCTACGGGTACAAATATTTACATTTCGCAAAAAATCTCTCACGATTAAAATCACATAATGGACGGGACGCAATTTTTACACAATGCGACTAACGACATGTCGTTACGACATCTGTCGGATGAGATAAGTTGCACTGCATTGCAATGTTAACTCAAAGGAATCAATGCGTGCATCTTGGTTGAAGAGCTCGACTCAGGTACTCGATATTATTTTAGTGTTGGTTGGACCATATAGAGGGAGCCTTTAGGCTATAAAACGTTCATGCAACGAAAAAATATTAATTTTTGAATGGTCTAAAGAATGCCCGTATTTTAAAATTAAGGAACAAGAGCCATTCTTGTGGTATTAACATTTTGGTAGAAACACTTTATGCTATGATCCTGAGAGTCAATTTTGCCACGTCATATTTTGAAGGCGCATAAGCAGATCTTAAGTCATCTAAATTTTCAGTTCATACTTTTTTCACGATCCACACATACACCACCTTTTTTCCCCTTCATATCGGGTTCCTGGTAGATATTACTGTTTAGCGATAAGGCCAATTTTTATTTATACGGTAGTTTATATGTTTTCTTATGTAATAAATTCTGTGTCGATTAATGAAGTTTCATAAATAATTTAAGATAAGAAATACACGTAGTCTACGAAAGAGAGATAAAAGTTTAAATAAAACACTTTTAACGGTTTAAAGGGCGAAAATGTGAAAGTGATTCGGATCGTAGGTCTAATGGAATGTGTGGCTAATAATCAACGGGTCGTGGGTCTTCGTCTGAAAATCTGGATGGTAAAATGATTGGTAGGAATTATCTCGTCCACCGGACGAACCACCACATCCACAGAAAAGGCGTGAAGATTAATCGCGTTTCGGTTTCAGTCTGTGTATTTTCGAACATCTGAAGCCAAAATAGGGCGACAGCGTGTCTTGTTTAAATGCTATAGGCTGGGGTACATCATCTACCATCAAGAGAACCCGATGCTTGTCTGGCTTCCTCTATCGTAAAGAATTGTATCATAAATTTATAAAAGTATATATATACATTTCTTTAACAAACCTATCAACTCGATTTATTAACATTCTAAGAATTCTTGCACACGCCTTACTATCTCAGCGGTACACACGATTGCACAAAATTTGCACCACTCCTTCGGCAATAATATGCTAAGCAGCAAGAAATACTGTGATTTCAAGCAATTATGACATTTATATCGCTTGTATAAATTAGATTTTGCCATATCAACATTCCTCGCTGCTTTTTCCTGAGCGATTTCGCTCAATAACATCGTTTTTCGTATCTCCCTTATAGCTCTATCTAGTAACCGTCAGTACGTTTTAGTCTACCTATATGTTCTCATCGAAGAATATAAAACTGAAGAATTTGTTTGTTTGTTTGAACGCGCTAATCTCAGGAACTACTGGTTCGAATTTAAATATTCTTTTTGTGTTAGTTAGAGCATTTATTGAGGAAGGCCATAGGCTAAAACAGTGCTGTGACTAATATGAGCAAAGAAACAGCTGGAAATTTAGAATAAGCGGAGAAAATCATTCATCCCTGTGGCTTTCCGTTCCGAGGTGTTCAACATACCCAAAAAATATTTATGAAAGTATCTAAGTAAATGATCTAAAAAAAATCCGCGACAGTATATGTCTATCTTTTAAGATTAACTTGCAAGGGCGACGGGACGCAGACGACGCGTTGGGTCAAATGTATTGAGTTGAAACGGCGTTTGTAAAAAAAATTGATACCCAAAATAATAATAAATAAATAAACACCAGCTATGTCAGCGACTTCCTCCGCGTAGAATAGTTATTTTGTGCAACCAGAAATTGTTTTTGCAAACCCCTTCATCGCTATAGATTCAAACTCGATCGTCAAATAGTAATTAGTACTTGAATATCCGAAGCCTATATAGGTCAAAAACACATCGTGTTTAAGTGTTATATAGCTGTCTGTCCTCCTCTGTCAAAAATAAATATATATCTGTATAAGACCATTAGAAGGATGTATTACTTTTAAAAGAATTACTAATATTCTATGTCTTGCGCTAACGAAGAAAGTTGACATACAATTTGAAAAAACGTCGGTATGCTTCCTCCGGGACAGGAACTGGACATACTAGGTCAGAACGCGACTCGCATGCAATGAGTCGAACCTACTGCCTTACATTTTCATCGTTGATGGCTTTATTACGTGTTAAAATTGATGTTTAGTTAGACTAGATTATTCTATCCTTAAAAGGTTGCGATACATGTTTATATACATTTCAAATAATAGTCCGTTAGATAAAAGGGATACCCCTTTTTTTCTTTTGGGCGTGGGGCGTACACATTTCTGTGTGCGTTCCAATGATTTTATTTACAGGCCTTATTAAGCGAAACAATTTATTGTTTTACCGGGATTCAAACCCGTTCTCTTCTCGCCCTTAATGCCAGACAACTTGACGTTTGAGTATGCAGGGGGCCTATCTATTAAGATAAGAATTTATAAATAAAGAATTCGATGTACGATTTTTCTATTTATGAATATGGTTATTATCAATATATGCTAACAAGAATACGATAAAATGAATTTAAATAAATCACTTTTAACTATTTAAAACGCGAAATATATTAATCGAACTGACCCATAAAATATTTCGCGTTTTAAACTGTTAGAAGTAGCTTTATCATAATAATATGTAGTTTACGCCAGTAGTTCGCGTAAAATACAAACGATCCTTCTGTACAATGTAATAAAAAATTATACCTTTTTATTGGTCTGACATAACATTTTTGTTACAGAAATAAATGACAACGGGCAAATAGAAGCGTCTAGAATAAAAAGGGAAGGGGTACCCGAAAACAGGGGTGAGTAAGCTAATGCATGAAACTACAAAAACAGGTGAAGATACACATAACACACTTTGTTTTTGGTGTGACAAGTGTTTTCAAACATGTAAGACTCTCGTTAATTCTTATGTTAACTAGAACCCATTTCTTCCAATTATCTAAGTTGAGATGTAAGAAACGACGACACAGTTTTATGCAAGTTTTTGAAAGCTTCTTATTTCTGGTGTCAGAATTTCAGGACCACTTACCTAGATTGTCTGATTCTATATTAATAAAACGGTTTAAAACGCGAAGTGTACAAGTTATTGGCTATATTTTAGCTACGTCCATTCATAGTTAAAACCGTAAAAAGTGTTATATAAATGTTCACTAGTCGCGTAAATGGCAGACGATACATAAATAAACATATGTTAGTAATTTATTGTGTATTTTCACTTGTTATAAAACTTCTGTATAAATGCTTGTACATTTTATTCGCTTTTCTCTTATGTGTCTCTTTTATTAGATATACTTATCTTGTGCATCTAAATTTGATGGTCACATCAGAGTGACCATCATAATTAACTGTGTTGTACAAAAACTAGTGCTAACTATTTTTCTATTGCTATCCATAAGCATTCTTTTGTTTTTATTTCTCTCTGTATGCATTATTAATGGTTTGTTTTTTTCTTTCTCTTTCAAATCTAATCCTCGGTCGGGTCTCCGAACTCAATGGACTTTGTAAAATAATAACGCACCCTCACCCTTTCCACTGACGGATGACTGCAGACCTGACAGTATTGCTCGTAAACGACCAAAAACGAAATGACTATGCTTCGAAGACTGGGCGATACCATAGCGTCAAACCACTTATTGGTCTTCTTACATCCACGGCGAGAACATTCATTCAGGACGGAGTTACAACAGAATTTGCGACACAAATTCTCGGCACAACTCTCGATAATGGCAGAATATATGCTCAAGTTTTAACGAAATCTTCCCTCGTTCTTTACAGTAAGCCATACAATGACGAACCGTATGTCGTGAGTCCTACTCGGGTACCATCTCTCGATGGCTGGAACGTAAAGCAAGATCTAGGTATAATAGATCCAGATAAATTTGTTCTTAAAAACACTGATTACTTGGCACCTAACAGTAAAATGGACATTGTTTATGCCAGTAAACCGACTAAAGAGAACTCCAAGTTTTGGAATGTACCATCCGATAATTCTGGTCAAGCCAATAATCAAGTTTTTGAAGAGCCTACTGGCCGTAGAGTTCAAGCTTATAAGGAAATTCCAAAATTTGAAGTTTATAACTATCTTGATGGTCCAGCCATTGACAACGAGAAAAAAGTAGAATATGTTGTAGAACCTAGTGTAATGGATAATGTTAATTCTCAATACCGACAAAGTAAAGCGTATGAGCCAATGGTTAATAATATTAAAGACTCGGATGTAGAGGAAATAAAAGAATCTAATATAGTGAAAGTTAAACCTAATTACGACTTACCAACTTTTACAATAAAGAATGAGTTTTCACCAATATTTTACTATATTGATAATGTTGAATCTCGTCAACCAGCCCAACAAGCGCTACCACAAACTAAAACACCGAAAAAGTTGTTTGGTAATAAAAGTGAACCGAGACCGAAAAAAACGTTTACATATCAAGGTTTTGCCGATTTCACGACAGTTGTTGGTGATACTGTTATTATCTTCACCCCCAATACTGATACTGTTAGGCAGCCCAATCCTGATGAAGTAAATGTTTTCCCTTCAGCTAGACCTGTAGATAAATTAGCAACAAAAATAACTTTTCTCTCTGCTGATATACCAGTAGCAACTTCAACGTATAAAGCTCACGAAGACAATATTGTGACTAAATTATCAACAATAGATGATAAAGATACAACTGATCAACCTTTATATAGATACAAAGATAACGAAAAGAATACCGAAGTTAATAGTGAAATCCCTGATTCAATTAGAGTTCAGTATTCAAATAGTTTCGACCTAAACTTAGATGTCTTACAGCCATCAGAACCAGTATTTTCAGTAACCGAAAGTACTCGTAACACAGATGATTTAGAATACGTAGGCATAAATCAACAAAGTTCTCAAGCCACAGAGCCCTTACAAATGTTTTCTCCAACTATTACCTTAGCAGAAGACTCTAAAGCTTCCGCCGTTACAGAGGAAACCCCTAATGAGTTATTTACAAATTCGGAAGAGGAAAGTGAAAATACGGCAGCAGAAATTACTGAAAAGACCATAGAAGATGAAGAATTTGAGGAAAACGAAAGTACACCAGAAATGGAACCAGAGATATTTACAACTACAGAGAGTGGCCATAGTGAAGAATCGGAAGAAATAGAAACTACCACAGAAAACAAGTATAATAAACATGAAGAGGTTATTTGCGATGACGGTCTTGAAACGCAGTCAACAATGACTACAGAATATAAAACACTTACATATTTAACTACTTATTTTATTCCATTGGAAACCGATACAACAACGTCTGTAAAATCTGACGTCGTTGTAGAGAGTAATGTTGGATATTTAACTAATATAGTATGTAAAACAAATATACTGGACATTGAACCAACAGCTACAGTTAAACTTGACGTAAAACCAACTGAACAAAGTTACACGGAAACATCTAGAGTTACAGGAAACAACGAATTATTAAGTGAAACAGTTACAGAAAACACGCCGAAAACTACCCAAATAGAAAAAAATTCATTAACCACTCCAGTGGATATTGTCAATAGAGGTCAATACGACTCAGAGGAGTCGGAGGAAGAAGATGTAAACGAAACAACTGAAGCTATTTCTTCTACTTCTGAGAATGTGATTACGAGCCAAAGTCATGTTGAAGTCACAGTTAGTACCGAACATACCCCAACCGATAAGCCACAATCGGAAGAAGATGTAAACGACTCGGAAAATGAAATCGATCTGATTTATAAAACATTATACACTACTTATACCTACTTTACCACATTTTTCGGTGATCAAAGTTCCAGTGTAGCTAGTCATAAATCAATAGTAACAAATATTATTACATCTACAGTTGATTTATCAAAAATGGATCCAGCCTTACTTGGTGCATTTGATGATGGAGAAATCGCTCCGACAAACGTTGGAATTGGTAGACCAACTGAAACCTTTGCTATAAATAGTATTATTGATTTAGTGAAAAATAAAGACGTGATAGAATCCGTTGAGGGTGGGGAACAATACAATTCTCATACTCCAACGCCAATATTAGGTGACGAATTTGTAGCAAGTATTAAGCCGGATTCAGTAAAAACTTATTACACAACTTATACTTTCTTCACAACTATTTACGTTGGTTCTGATGCTAATGTGTGCAGTAGAAATGAAGTGTATACAAATTATGTTGGCCCAGATGAGTTAATACCTACGAAAACAAATCTATTAACAAAAGAAAGCACGAGAGCTCAATTCGACTTCCGTAATTGTAAACAAGTTAAGGGTCTAACACAAGAAGCTGATAACAGCAACGAGTCTTCAGAAAGTACCATCTCAATGACAGAAAACACTTCTGATTCTAAGCATATTTCACCGAAATCACCTCTTGAAGTTGATATGTTATTCAGCGTGGATTCAAATCCACTGATTTCTGAAAATTCGTACATAACAGATGTCAAGTCATCGTCTTCGAAAGGCGAAACTAAATATCTTGATAATAATAACGTCCTTGATGATCAAATAAGCTCTGAAAGTAATATTGACGAAATATTGCCATCACCAACTCTACTCTTACAAACTAGTTACACTACTTTTACGTATTTTACAACAATGTACATTGGTAAGGATTCCAGCAAGGTGAAAAGCCGACTAGAAACGATCACGAATGTCGTGACGGAAACTATCACACCCAAAAATGAGCCAGAAGAGGAAAATAACTTACCAATTACTTATTACACAACATTCACATATTGGACTACTCTTTACAAAGATAAGTCAACAACCATAACCAGTCGTGAAGAAATAGTCTCTAACATTGTTACCCCAACAATTCAAGTGGCTCCTACAGTAAGCCCAATTGATACTTCTCCTATTGATGTTGAAAGTGTATTGCCTCCTAAAGATTTAGAAGTTATTTTGAAACCTTCTCAATTGGAAGATACTCTGGAACATGAAGATGGAAAAGCTACGTTTTATACTACTTATACCTATTTTACCACATTCTATGCCGGCAATACTTCACAAATAAGAAGTAGTTTGGCAACAGTTACAAATGTTGTGGATAATACAAGAGTACTTGAAGATAATCAATTGGGTAGAAAGGTACCGACTGGAGCTGCGGAGAAAAATCTTATTCAAGATAATGGAGATAAACAATTGAATATCAATGCAACTCCTATTAAAGAAGAAATAAAAACAACACAACTTCCAGAGCTATCAGTTGCAACACCTACTTCTTTACAAGGAACATATATTGATAATTTATTTGCCGAGGTAAAACCACCGGAAAAAACAGATAGTGGAACTGAAGACAAGAAAATAATCTTTTCGCAAGTAGCTGTTATCTCCGGGGATTCAACTATAGTAACAAATGATAATAAGACTTTAGATGACACAACATCTAGTACATCGACAACAACTACGGAAGGTACTATAACCTTGACTACAAATCCAGAAGTCATTGAGAGCTCAGTTACAGAACCAGAAACAACCACAAATGCTCAGTTGAGTGAAGAAGAAGATGATGATTCTAATCCTAGAAAAAGAGGTCGGCTCAGTTTCACCACAAAGAAACCTACTTTTACTCCAGTGATTATACCATTTGCATCAAGAAATAGACCGACCTTTAGCCCGAAGCGCCAACCTCTCCCTAATAGTGCTACAACAATAACAAGACCAGAGTTTACTCCCACTATTACCGCTACACCGACTCTAAAATCAGTGAGGCCTTCTGGCAGTTTTGGCGGAAACCGAAAACCTGCCGTGGTTGGAAGTTCATCCATTTCTGGTAAAAGGTTCTCTGGTCGTAGTAGTTCTAATGTGCCAGCTAACGTACCCGCTTCGAGGCCTGGCGGGTTTGGTAGAGCAAGCATTCAACCTACATCGCGTAGGACTGGCTTTAGATCGAGTTCATCACGTGGTAATTTAGATTTTGCTAGTAGATCGGCAAGTCCAAAAATAAGACCTACAGCGTCGTCTCGCCTTCGAGGTGGCAGGCAATCTTCTGTTGCTTTCTACACACCGTCAGATCAAAATGAAGCTGAAACATATGCGACACAACAGGAAGAAAATGTCACTGAAGCTCTAGATGAAGCCACTGAAAGTTCTATTCGTCAAACTACAAATAATCCACTACTGAGATTTAGAAGACCAACTATTGCTAGGCAGCCTGGCACAGCCCTGTTACCTAGATCTACGACTCCAGCGCCAAGGAGAGCTTTACCAACACGCGGTCGTGTAACTACTACCACAAGAAGAACTACTACTCGGACAACTAATAATCCATTATTATCATTACGCAGACAAAGACCCAACTCATTATTCCCAAGAAGAAATCTTTTCAAACAACCAGATCCAGAACCGGAAGAAGAAATTGGTGAAGATGAACAAAAAGTTGATGAAAGTGATGAAATTTTAGAAGAAGAAGAAGAATTCGAGGAAGATAATGACTATGATTCCTCTGATAGAAAAGAACAAAAAGTAGCTACCCCCGCTCCATCTACCAAGCGATCTAACGTTGTTTCTATTAGACCTTTCGGTTTCAAACGCAGAGTTAAACGGCAAGTAGATTACGGCTCTAGGAAATTAAGCAACTTTCGAAGACCCGGTCCAAAATCAGCGAGCACGAGAAGACCTGAACCCGAACCTGAAACGGAAGCACCAGTTCCGGCAAAACCAAAATCTAGTCGATACAATTCACGAATTTCAAGCAACTCACGAAGCACCACTGTATCAGCACCAAGATCGTCGGCTAGACAACCATTTATCGTACGCGGTGAGAGCAGGACTACCACTACGTCGAGTCCAGCCTACAAACGTAGCGGCAAGTCGAGACCTTCGTCTAGAACAACCACACTGTCATCAAGGCTGAAAGCACCTCGCTTATCTGGCAAAAGTACCCCTTCTTCACGTTCTAGCTCATCACGAACAACTAGTCGAAACTCTCGGACTAGAACGACAACCGGTAGAGCATCAAGTAGACAAAGAAATTCATTTGAAAATTTTAGCGGCGAAAGATACAACAAGTACGATAATATATTGAACGATGGTAAAATTACAGTTACACATCAAATTCCAATAGAAGTGACTATTCCAGTGGTCAATGGTAAGATTACAGAGTACAAAAACGTTTTAACTGCTAAGCCAAGCATTGAAACACTTTTATTAAATCAAGTATCTACATCAATAGGGCCTTTGGGTCACCAGCAATTAGTGCTCGCTGTAGAATCTACAGGATTAGCTGATAATGGAGCTACTAAATTGACCCGATTTGTATTACACGAAACACCAACAACAACGGTTATATTTACTCCGACAACTATACGCGGCCGTAAAACATCTTTTTCCCATGTATTGCCAAGTACAGTATATAACGTGGAACCAGTGGTACAAACGGTAGCTCCAGAAATTAACTCAAATGTACCGTTAGCTAATCTATTGCTGTCTCAACTTCTTTTAGGTAATCAGCAGCCTGCTATTAATCCACTGCTTGCTTTACAAGGACAAGCGTTGTTACCCCAACAACCAATAGTACAAACACCTGTCACAGAGTACAAAACACGAACTACTACATATGTTACAACTGTTACCGATTCTAGGGCAACAGTCTTGTCAATAACATTTAGAGGCACCCCGATTTTAACTACGATTGTTGATCCAACAACGGATGTTATAACAGCAACTGAATATCTGACAGATACAGTCGTTACTACACCAACAGTATTAGCTCCACAACCACAATTTAATTCGTTACTGCTACCTCTCCTGCTGCAACAACAACAACAGCAGCAACAGCAACAAGCTTTACAAACAGCTAATCCTTTGTTAGGTTTATCTCCAACAGACTTGAACTTACTCGCGAATAACTTAGGACAAAACAATGTTGGACAAAATAATTTGGTTCAAAATAACAACTTGAACAATGATATATATAGTAACAGCCCGAAACCAAACGTCCTCTCAGACTTCAATAGCAACGAAGACTTTTCTGATGACATACAAAACGACGAAGAGGATATACCACCGCCAACTTCAGCCCCGGCTCGTAAAAGAAGTAGAGCCAAAGCGGCCAAGCCTTCTCCACCTAAAATTACAAGTGTAGTGACTTTATACGTATCTGGAAAACACCCGGGTGAATTCAGTACTGTTCTGTCGACTGTCGTTTCAGAAGACACGCAAACGGTTAGAAAACGCGAAGCAATTTATTACGAAGATGTAAAAATAATGCCGTCTATACTTCCAAACATTGGGGAACTTTTTGGCTCTGAGAGTCAAGGTTACTTGGAGAATTCTATCGCTTCCGACATGGATAAATATTTTTCAAATCCCGGACATGACTCACAAAGAGAAACACAAAGCTTAGAAAGTATAGTTGGCAGTTTAAGTAATCACATTAAATACGACGCGTCACCAACTTATGTCGTGAAATTGGCAAGCCCGTCCTTCGTTAGCGATTCGCAGCCAAGTTCCGTCGATGACGTCTCGTGAAAGCCGAACGATTTGTTAGGTGTATAGAAATGGAAGTAGTTATTTATTTACCTTGTAACATATTAAGTTAACTGCAAATAGTGCCTTATAGTTGTGTAATATAGTTTAAGAAACTCTTTTGTACTTCTCTAGAATTATTTAGGTACACATTACTTCTTAAGAAACACCAAAAAATGTTCTTTTTTGTTACCAGAATTTGTACTTGAGGTAACGTCTGTGTAACCACTGCCTAAGAATGACTTTTGGTACTTATTAAGTTTTCATATAGTGTCTTAGTGATTAAAAATACTCGTACATACTCATTTCCCTTCAAACTGTAAATTGCAAATACGACTTAAAATGTTATTAATAAATTGTATTAAAATAAAATCTTTTTATTTTTTTGCCCTTAGCCTATTTCAAGTTTTTTTTTAATACTGACATCTAAATATATTGGTTTTTCAAAAATGTCAAACTTATAAAATTTTATTGTAACTCATTGTTTTTTAATTACAACAACTATCAAATAATTTCATATTATAACAATGTTACTTTCATGACATTAATAAAAAAACAATAGATACGTAGGTATGACGAGATTATGACTGTGTTCAAGACATGCAAGACTCGACTACTTTTGACTTGAATGACCATCACGTGATGACATGACCACGGCCTGTCCACCATCCTGGGCTCATCCAAATGTATTGGTGAGTTATTTTTCTACGTGTTTTTAAAAAGGGAAATCATGAACGTTTTACACTTTCCATTTGAATGTGCATAAGCTTATTTTACATCTATGTGACGTCAACCAAAATAAAAAAATATAGTTTTGTGAATTTCAATATTTGTCCTGTATATAAAAATAGACATTTTAATAAAATTGAATATGTATACAACCACGTCACAGTTAACTCCACCCTCCCCTTTAGTTTTACTATATTAATGTCTTTTTTTACTAATATATTCGGTTATTATTATCATCTAGAACAACTGTGTACCCCTAATAGGTCTCTATGCTCTACTGGTTGTTTGATTGAGGGGTTCAAAAATTTTTACCAGAAAAAAAAAAATATTACGTTACATGATTTCTCTGTCACATTATGTAGATTAAAAATTGATTCTAATTATTATTATTACCGTGTAAATATTTATATTTAAAACACTACAGCGTGAAAGTAAAGTCTAAATTATAATGGATAAATACTATTTGTTTAAAACGGCTTGGGAGTAGAGTAGTGGTTATTTAGACTAACATTATTGTTATTTAAAGCACGAGTAAGTAGTCGTAGTAGTCTCAAGTAGATAGATAAAGTGTGCATGAATGATTAAGATGAATGTATCGAAATAGTATTTAATTTCCACCCAATTAATAAAAATTACATTTTTCAGAATAACAGTTTTGTTATTAAGTAATTTAATTCGATTTCAGCGTTTAACACAAATGCTATAGTTTATGATAACTCACCGTGGAGACCAGGACGAGAATCTGATCTGCTTAATCGCGACTCTGATGAAGACCAAAGGAAACTTAAGAATCTCGCGACGAGAATTATGTCGAATGGCGTTGAGGTTCTGGTAAAAGATAAGAATGCTAATGGGAAACAAGAGCAGGTAAAGATTTGGCGTTTGTTATTGAGAATTTAAGAGTTTAGTAGAATTCTTTAAGCTAGATTTCACTCCGAAAGTGAAATATTTTTTGATGGCTGTCTAGGAGTGATAGAACTGTATCGCTTAAGTTAAAACGTTGCAAAACTTATTTAGTTGTAGCTAAGTCTAGTATTCGACTTTGAAGTGTCACAGTTAAACTACATCTGCTTGTAAAATAGACTACGTATTAGAATATCATTGCTTTTCGGGCTGTTCGGCCGACGTGAGCGAGAAGAGATTATCGACGTTTCGCCATCACGTGCGGACGGCATCATCAGGAGATGTTAACTCGTCGATTGCACGAAGATTTATATATTATCATAATTCTTCGAACAGCCCGAAAAACAATGATTAGCTGGACGATAGCCGTGAAAGTCTTACACAATTTATTAGACTACGTATTAATTATATATTAAGAATAAAGTATATAATTTTATATATAAATATTTTTTACATGTTTCACCCTCAGTGAATCAGCTTAGACAAAATATTTGGCCGATGTTAGTCGGATTCTATATAAGAGATTTCAAAACGAGATTGCTTCGTTTTCATGTACTATTAAAACTATTGCATGGTAAACATTCTAAACGTCGCTTAAGATACCGAAAGTATCTGAGAACGTACATTTATTGTATTTTTATGTTGTCTCTTCTCAGCGTATGCTTAAAATAACGCCCATATCAACGACAAAACCGCACATGGGCCCTACTCAAAACAAGTCACTCTTGTCTTCTGCTGTAGCTACAGTTGTTAGCCGCCAGCAATTGAGTGCTATCTTTCCAATGCATCAACTAATGCAGCACAATTATATAATCAAGACCTGTATGACAACTTATACATACCTGACAACAATTGTGCACAACAAACGAAGCGCTATATCTACGTTCGAAACTATAGTATCAGTGGTAACAACAGAGTCACTGACAAACTTGTACGCTTCTGAAGTATTAGCAGATTTAAAACCAACGAAAGTAAGACTAGTCACATTACCCTGGAATGCCTAGACCTATGGAGAAGGTTTTCCAACTATACCCAGTGATTTCTCCTAATGAAGTGATTAATATAACATATCCATCACTGACCGCCCACATTAATACAGAGAAGTAGCATGGTAGCTCCACGTAACATTTTTTCGTTCCGCCCCCTCCGCCATTACGAATAGTAGTCGTTATATGAAACTATTCCCTATATACATTATGATTTTTATAATTTTGCCAATTATAATACAACTATAATCTTACGTAATAAAATAACTGTTATTTAAATATTTTCAGACAAAATACTTGGACGTCAAAACGATTCAACCTACGGTGGCCAACAGTTTATATCAAGAACATTTTCCTAAAATCGATAAACGAATAGACAGTCATGAGGATGATAGTTTGTTTGATATAATACAGCCATCCGAGGTAAACCACACTCCATGCTCCACAACTTCTTGTTCTTGCAGCCATACAAAAACAGAAAATTTAAATTCGAAATACGCGAACTCTATTGATTCGTCACCCGTCTCTAACAAACATGCTTCAAAAACGACGAAAAGAGATGTTCCCAAGTTGGATATAAAGACAACTAACAAAGAAACATTAAATATGAAAACAAAATATAGACCTTATGATTATGACATCAATTCTCAAATAACACCAACGGACAGGATCGTAGAGAAATATACCGAGGTGATAAGTGATTATTCTGATGAAAAAGACACAAATACTGTAGACGAGAGCGAACTTTTAACAAATGAAAAAGCACCTGTTAAAAATAATAGAGTTGCCAATAAGACTTCCGAAAAAACGAAGCTAGAAAAACCACAAAAAGTGAATAAAAACAAATTAGTCGTAGCTGAACTTATAAAACTTGGATCTCTCGGTATAAAAGGACTTTCCCAGTTAGCTCCTGTTTTTGAAAAGATGACAGGCAGTTTTATGAAAAGACAAGATGTTAATCAAAGTACATCAACGACTACTTTAAAACCGGTCACGAAATTGACTCCATATTCTGCTGAAAAGCGGGTGGATAGTACAGAAAACAAACATGGAAACTTTCCTATTTACATACCTGTCGACGAAATGGAAACATCAGAGTCCCAAGTATCTTTCTCCAATATCTCAATGCACCCAAATGTTCCATGGGCTTTTGAATACAAACATAATAAAGGTCACATCTACCCACCAAAAATTGTCCAGGAAAGTCCTCTTGTAAATGGTGGTATACCAATTAGCCCCGGCGAGATTATACGTGCTAATTCAGACGTTATTGTTGGTAAACCTGCAGTGGGAGGGCCCTTGACTTTAGCTGCCAGTGGTATCAAATTACATAATGTTGTTAATCGTCCTCCTTTAGATAGTTATATGGCTGATAGTGAGCAATATCCAGTTAATGAACAGTATCCGCTTTCACTTCCACAAAATAAAAAATCTGCACCTACACGCCATACCGACGACTCATTTGATTTGAGGCCGCCAGAACCACCAAAAGCAATATCTAAGATTCCAAAAAGACCTCAAAATATGCCTGGTCATGAAAATTTAAATGATATGCATGATATTCCACCTTATTCTACGCAAGGTTCAATGGATTTAAAGGACCGGATAAATCATCATTCTACTGGTTCTAAGATAAAGAGTAGTATGACTAAAGATCACGGCAGGCCGGCCTTTTTAGACTATATTCCATCATTAGCAAAACCTACAAGTAGTATTCCTCTAAAACAGCATATAGAATTTGGGCCTTATGAAGAAAACGAAACTAGTCATGTTATATTAGACAGTAGCCCAAGCTCTTCAGAAATTGTTAGTACTAAGATTGAAACGTCTGATGACGACTCTACGTCATCTGATTCGTCAGACCTAGATAAACCGTTTTTAGTTGATATTCAACCTTCACGAGTCGCTAATGTTTTAATCCCACATGGAAGTTCTACTGCTTTAGTGTTTGCTGGATCATCAGAACCACATAAAACAGGTGACTACATTGATGATCCGCTGCCATATCCAGAGCCAGGTTATTTTGGAAGTTTTAGTATTGATGCTCCGCAAATGACAAATGTGCACAATGTATCTCCAAATAAAAATCAATTTATTAAAGAACCAATCATTATTTCATCGCATACCAGCCTTCCATCTTATAAACCAAACATTCCGTTTACTGAAAACCTAAATAAAAGCCGAAGTGATGGACACAATTGGAAAAATAATAGACACTATAACCTGCAAAATATTCCTCCTCCCATAAGCATTCAGGAAACACATTTACGAGTAGGCCCTCATATAGCAGTTTATAAACCTGATGATTACAAAGGTGACTTTGAAAATAAACATAAAACAAATATTAACAGACATCCAATAGCTAAAGATGGTAAAGAAATAATTGATCGAGAATATGAAAACTATCTTGCTGTTCCCCCACCTCCACCTAAACAATACAAACAAGAGAGCCAGTTTCCACAAAATAAGCCTTATAATCAGCGACCAATAATACATACTAAACCTGTACAGGATATGAAGGTATTTTTGAATGTACAACATCCTGTACCAGATCATTTACCTCCGAAGATTACCTCTGAAGTATATTTTGCGTCACAAACTCCAATGAATGGCCAAAGTCAAACATATAATATGCAGGTGCCGAAGTTACCATCTACAAATAATAAACCAATAAATGGGCAACAAACGTTTCAAAGTAATACTAAACTCATTAAACCTCCCACCAATTCAAACAAAACTATTATATCAGACTCTGGAATTGATACTACATATAGTGTAACTTTAAACACGGGAACTAGAGTTAAAAATATTGGAGGACAAAATCAGTTGATTGGCTCAAGTATTACGGTTCCTATAAGTACATCTGAACATAATGGTGAATTAAATGCTAATATTCCAATCGGCACGAATATTGCTATTAGAGTTGAAGATGACCCGTCTAAATATGACACGGTTGCTTTACATGGTAAGCCTGATCCAAGCTTATCATTATTTAATGTTCAGCCTTCACATACAAAACCGCAAAATAATGAAGTAAAATTCTCTAACAGCTTTATTGATACTCGAATCACCCCAAGGCCAACATCCTTGAATAGTCACGCTAATTTCCCAATGGTTAATGAATATTCACCGTATCATCCCCTGAAAAAGGAAGAGTCTATTCAAGAAAATTATGACGATAATAAATCTACAGAACAAAAAAGACCCGGAAAGATTATTTCAAACATACCAACTAACTCTCATGGTTGGTATTCTAGTGTTCTTAATGATGATAATATCAAACATATAAGCAACATAAACATGGATGTGACCACAAGAAAAGTTATACCCTTGTCATTTGACCACACTAAGGATACGATCTTATTTAATAATAGCATAAAAATTACAAATGTAGGTAAACCACCGACAGAATTTTTGGAATTCCAAACAAGGCCTATCGGCCATAAGTTGAGCATTGGTAGGCCGTTTTCAAAGCCTAAAGAATCCGATACTTCTGAAACAAAAAATAAACCAATATTACCAGCTTTCACCATAAAGCCAAATTATATACCATCTATATATTCGGCTAAACAGCCCGTATACAATATTCCTGTAATCGATAATGTAAAGGAAAATGAATCGAACTCTGAAAAATCTAAGCCAGTTTATGAAACGTCTGAAGAAATTTATGATGGTAAAGATGATTTTGTGGACCACGAAGGAGAAGCTGATGGTGAAATTAGCTCTGAGTCAATGAAAATACCAGTAGTTACTTCATCCGAAGAAAGACAAAATAGTTCTAAACCACTTACTTCAAACAAGGGAATGTCAATTAACAACATAAATCAAGGTACGCAAACAGAAAAACCATTTAGACATAACAATAAAACAGTGTTCCAAACAAATAGTATGAGCCCCATTTTAAGTCCTCATCGGGCGCCGTACTCAAAACCGAGACCATTTACTGTAACAAACTCTATACCACTTGACCATCAACTACAAACACCCCACTGGCAAATTAATCAGATGGTAGAAAACGGAACAAATGTATCGTATGAGGATAGCTTTGAATTAAATACTGGTGAAAAAGTTTACAAACCAATGCCAAATACTACGGCCAATATAATCAAGAATGAAAGTAATTCCCTGGCAGGTTCAGCATACAAAAATGATAGCATAATAACATCTACAGTGCATATAAGAGATAAGAAACCTTTAGTGGTTAAAGTGCCCGAGAAATCCACAATGCCTACATTTACTATACAGTCTAAAGAAGAAATTAACCAAACGAATAGTGAAATTATTAACTTATCCCCACCTCCGCCTAATGTTAATTACATACGGCCTCATCAAAATCATGAATTAATTATGGGGATGAGTCCACCGCCACCTGAAAATGTTTTGAACCGAAATCCATCTCATCCTTCACGAACAGCACCGACCATAAGAACCCCACCACCGTACAGAAATGTACCACCGAGGACTTTACCTACCAGACCAAGTACACAACGACCTGTCAGAAAACCTGCAAAGAAGGATGAACCGTCGACGCTCAGGCCTACTTATGATTTAGTAAATAAATTTAAACGGCCCTATTATAATCGTGACCAACCCTCTTCTCTATTACTACCACCACCGAGAGAATTACCTTCCAAAGTGCCAGATTTAAAAATAGATCCTACATTCAATAATTTTGTTTCATCGGCTGCAAACGTTATTTTCCCAACAGAAACATCATCTCCTTGGATTACGTCATCTGGTGTAGATTTTTCGTCAGGATTTAACTTTGCACCTACAGTAGTTAAATACCCCGAAATAATAACTTCTTCTCAGTCTACTTTATTAGATTCTGATTTAGACGAAACATACGCTGATGTATCTTATTCCTTTGAAGAAGTTTCCAAACCATCAAAAAGTGTTATTTTAGATAAAACTGAAACCGACAAAAATAACTCAGTACAATTTAAGGTAGAATCCCAAACTCCACAAGATGCAGACAAGATTAAATTAAAGAAAGACTCATCGCAAGAATCAAGCGAAGAAGATTCAAAAACAGATACGGTAAAAATTATATCATCGGGTATTAAAAACTGGACTCGCAAACCATATCCAATACGCACTGAAGACAAAAAAGGAATTAAATATAAACCCTCACCTAAACCACCTATTATCACACCAACAAGAACATTGACTAGGCCAGAATTATTATATCCGACTAGAGAGATTAACAGTAAAATATTAAGACCAACATTCAACAGTTTCCCGTCCGTCCAGCCCATTGACATTATTGAGAGTTCTGAAATATTACCGGAAGAAGATATTATTAGGCCCACGCAAACTCTACACGGATACTATAGTGATTCTAGTATTTCCCTTGAGAAAACAGGGATTATTGAAGAAACAGTTGCGTCCACTCCGACAAATGGTAAAAAAGATAATCAAATAAATACCCAGGGCTTGCATCACGCTGGAAATGAGATTAAAATATCAGACGAAATTATTCCTACGAAGACAGAATTTAAAACTTCTGTTGTGACATTTACGAAGACGCTATTAGAATCGCCCGAAACTATTTCTAGTATTGGATACGTTAATCTGACTCACACATTAACGGTTACTCATACAAAGACCAGTCTGGTGAGTAAATCTGAAGGGGCTGTCACGCAAACGTTGATATTGACTAATACTCACACATCTACTGTAGTAGATGTTATCACTGAAATTTACACAGAAGTACAGCCAACTACTATAATCGAAACTGTTACAAAACACATCCCTATAGAAGTAGAAGCAACTCCCGTTCAAGAAATTACTTCAACGAAAACGCCCATAGATGACATTACTATGTCGTCAGAAGAAAAAGATAACTTTATTATCAAAGATTCAGATGTCACAGAAAATATCCAAAAGATTGAAGCTGAGGAGGAAAAGGATAACGACACATTCTTTGTCGTAATGAACAAATCCCAAAATGGTGGAAAATCTCCTCCAGTAAACACTGACATTGAAACGGGCGATTATGAAGGCATTACTAGAAATGAACAAGTAAACAATAATGGCGTGTCACAAGTATTATTTGGTGAGATATTATTAGCTGGCACTCCATATTTGGAAACTACGAATATTGGACATCCCGCTGGTAAGCTTACTTCGTATAAAATAACATTTTTGATATTATCATCAGATTATCATTTGCGTTAAATTCACATGTATGTTCCAGGAATAGGATTTGGAAAAGAATGTCAGCCAGATTGCAAAGCATCGAGAAACGAGCGTTGTCAACGAATCGATGGTATAATGAAGTGTGTATGTAGACCCGGCTTTGCTAGAATGTTCCCTGACCGACCTTGTAAACGTAAGTTTAAAATCAATTTTAAACCGGTATGTAAAATGTATGTTGATTAATAAAATTTTATGTATTTTAGCAACCTACACATACTCAGTTAGCTTAGTTCTGTCATCGCAACGAAACAAGCGTCTCAGGTTCCATCCGAACCTGGCAGACAATTCTACAAAAGAATATCATCAGCTAGCTATTGCAACTCATGAAGGTATAAATAGAATGGTAATGCAGTCAGATTTAAGGGACGTCTTCCATGGTGTACATATAACTGGGTTCCGCCCTATTGAAATGAAAGGAAAGACTAGTGATCCTTACCAAGGTGTCACAAACGACTTTTATGTTCAGGTAATTATAAAAAAACAGTTCACGGTTGTGTTTATCTTTGGTTAACATTTGATTCCTAGAATTAAAAATGTAAAACATAAATTTTAATAAAGTAAGACTTCAGTTAAGAAGAAAGTGATATGTATATAATAGCTATCCAGCTGTGCCAGCGACTTTCATTATTTAGGGCGTCCAAATTAATTTTTGCAAACCCTGTCATCTTTATAAACTTAAGCTCTAACCCACGGTGTCGATCGCATTCCTTTCCGTCGTTCTTGCAATTTGTATTTAAAAGATAGGCGATCATTAAAAAAGGAATCATTCTTTCAAACTTAATTTTTGGGTATCTTGCACCATTTTTGCAGCGTACGCCTCGCAGACCTATATGATGAATAATTTTCCCAATTTTTTTCACAGTTCTTGCCGTATCTTCGCTTGCCTTTATAGAATTTTTCAATTAAAATCTGTAGTTCCTGAGATTAGCTCGTTCAAACAAACAAACAAACTCTTCAGCTTTATATATTGGTATAGATAAGCCTGTTATAAACTGTAACAATGGTCTGTTTTTAGCTTTCAGATAATGCTCATGAGTATAGGTTAAAGGAGGTGATAGAAAAGTACCTTCGAAACAACAATTACAGCCTTGGCGGAACAGAAGTATTTGCTGCTGCTGATCTTATCGATAGATTAAATGTTAGCGGTAAGCATAATAACGTACTAGCTTATAAGTAACTTGAATCGATAACTTACTGTAAAGATATCCGCTAATACTTTACACTTTAATGGCTTAAAACGCGATATATACTAGTTTGTAACAGCGGTAACGTGCGCTGTGACCAC
Organism: Leptosia nina; assembly: GCA_963661955.1. NCBI lineage: Eukaryota > Metazoa > Arthropoda > Insecta > Lepidoptera > Pieridae > Leptosia > Leptosia nina. Next base: position 6,236,731 of record CAVLEF010000008.1, read on the forward strand.
GGCTGCTACAAAGCATCCGAAACGTGGGGCCGTAGTTTTAAAAAATCCAAATAATTGTATATATGGCGTTTTAAACCGTTAAAGTGTTTTATTTAAATGTGTTCTACTCGCGTAAGCTACAGACTGTACTTAAAATTTCTTTGTTTTTGGTGTAAAAAAAAATATAAATATGATTGTTTCATTTCAGACTTCGACGAGTGTGTGAGCGGTCAATTCCATGACTGCTCTGAACACGCCAAGTGCTTCAACTTGCGAGGGACATACACCTGCAGCTGTTTGGAAGGATTCGCTGACCTCAGTGTAAACACCCTGTACCCGGGCAGAATCTGTTCTTGTAAGTACCTTATCATAATGTAGACTTTTTAGAAACTCTACAGTGCTCTCAAAACTATTTGGCCGGGCTGAAGTTAGCGCGGATGGTCGCGCAGATTGCAAAAAGCAGGTATCAGTTGCGACAAATGGGGTGCGCGGAGAGGGGGGCTCGACTTTTTCTTAAAATTGACAATTCCATGCGCAAGATGGTGGTCTCGCTAACTTCAGCCCGGCCAAAACGTAGGTTAAAAGTTGTTCAAATATACTTAACGTTGAACAAACGTCGTCGGCGGTCAGTGCTAAGCTAAGTAAAGAAATATTGACAAGGTTTGGGGTGCATTTAATTTGTTTTCCTAATTGGAACAAGACTTACATGGAAAATTTATTGGGTGCATTGACTAAAGCATCACTCTATGAAGTGAAATCCCGATTTCCCTCGTGGGGCATAGGGCGAACACATTTCTATGTCCGTTTCACTGATCGGTTTTATTTACAGACAAGTAGTTGACCTCTTGCGCTTAACGCAATGCTAGGCAACAGTTTAACCATTTAGCTACAGAGGCGGTCAACACTATTGTTGTCAATATTTCAGTAAAATTTTATTAACTAGTTAATGTAATAATTCTACCGCGATAGGTATATTTTGTGATGGAAGAGAATGTAAATAAATAAATAAATAATAATTGTAATATACAAATTAAAATGGCGAGGTTTGGAGCCCAGCAACGATGTAGAAATAAGTAGGTAATCACCGACAAGTTCTTACATAAATTAATAAATAAACAGAAAAGGTACAGTTTCTGATCAGATCCTCCAAATTATATTTCAGCGGAAGCTGTTGGTTGTGATACCTGCAACTACCATGGCACTTGCTTTGATCGAGAAAGCGCTGTTATATGCGAATGTTTCAAGTGGTACGCGGGGAAGACTTGTCAAGTTAATCTGAAAGGTACGTAATGAACTATTAGTTGAATTAGCCAAATTGTTATTTTATCTATAGCTCAATACAAGGAAGTTACTTTAAAGATTTCAAGGAAGGTAAGAGTACAAAATTATGGCTGCATTTAGTACTCCAAGCTCTATGCTTCATCTTACGTCATGTATAACTTAGTATAAGTTATAACATTCTTTAAGTATAGATTATGACATTCTATCTCGACACGCAAACTCTTCTTCTACACTAAATTAATTATATCTGTTCTTGTACCTTTGTCCTTGTATCACAATCTACGTTGTAAGGCTTTACTTTTTTAATTATTGGTAATATTAAGACCATAGGCTAAGGGCCTGTAAACCGAAAAGTTTCTTATGAACTTATGCTACTGTTTCAGCGGTTCTTATTACCGTGACGGTTAGTGGTTTGCTGATCATCACAGCGGTGACAATCTTCGCGTCGAGGAAATGCTGCGTAAGCAGAAGTCCGGCCACACAGACCTTTGTCATCGGCTGCATGCAGGGCATGCCAAGTTTGCATCAGGTAAAGAATTTGAACTTCAGATGGTGAATTGGCAACGTATATAATATATATAGTGTTGGAGGAATACTGAGGTGACTCTGCCTGATTGAATAGCCAATCTATTTTTTAGTATAAAACCTTGATACATAATAATATATTGCTTTATTATCTGCGCAACCTCGAAAAAGTAGAAACTATTAATAGAATACTTAGTCTTTAGTTTACGAGCGTAGCACTAATTTAAATAAAACACTTTAACGGTTTAAAACGCGATATATATATAATTATTACGGCCCGACGTTTCGGATGCTTTTCAGCTCTGGTCACGGGGAGACGGGTCGGGCCATAGTGAAATACTTTTATTTTAATAGCATAATTTTTATGATTAATGTATCTAGTATTTAGCAAAAGACGCATTTCGTACAGGGTAACATGCCAAAGCAGAGAGCAGATCGCCGAGCCTTGATAGCGGAAAGAGAAAACGCTGAGACATGTAGCGTCCAAAACGCTTCCCTACCCTACATACCGTCCAAGGTAAGAACTACCATTTCGCAGAAGTCCCAACGCCTCAAGCGAAAGCTTATTTTCCCTTTGCACGGCACGTATGGGAAACAGACACAGTTGACTCTGTGTCCAGTCCAGCTGATAGTTGTTAATTTTGATTTGTATTCCGACTACTAAACTACTTGCTTCTTGTTGATACTTCTACTATGATTCCACTCTATTTCACTAGATAATATAAGATAAATTGTTTTTTTTTACTGTCACTTTTACTAATTCGCGTAGTTGACATAAGCAAAAACCATTCAAAATGAAACATATAGTGTATTAATGGGAGGATGTTTTTTCAGCGCGTACGAACGTCCACTGGCGCCGCACACGTGATTTCAGAGCCGCCTGCGCACTGCCCGCCACCACCGCCCGCACCGGCTGTCCTCATACCCCGCGCGCGTCTATTGCATTCGGACAGGTATTCTTATAACTACTAAAGTGCATAATACATAAATAAATAGATAAGAAATGGCGATCGTTACCAGTCTCAATCGAATGTTTGTCACACTTATCTAATTTTCAGACTAGCCCGGGTATATTTGAAAAAGTTTAATATTTTTCACATATAAGTATAAAATATAAGTTCTTTTTATATTGTTTATCTAATTTCATAGCAACGTTGAGCTTGCCTATAATTTAAATACATAATCGTCATAAATTATATTAAGTTTTTATTATGTATTTAGTTAATAAGCCTCTTTGAAATAAAAAATAAATAAAAATCTATTTAGCTACCGTGTCCCTACCGTACCGTAAGACACGGCAGCTCAATTGGTTAGACCAACACGGAACGCTATGGATACCGATTCAATTTCAGCGAGAAGAAATTAGTGAAAAAAAATTAATTAATAAAAAAAAATATTTTTAAAATTAATTTTAAATCATTTTAATTTAATTTTTTTTTATTAAAAATGATAAATAAATATCACGAATATAAAAAAATAATATAATTAAACTTGATATGACAAAAATAAATGAATTAAAAAATATTTTTAATGAGTAGTAGTTTTTCTTCAATGTAAAATTGATTTATGATTTGGCCCGGGTATAGTATATTTCAACTCTCTTGGCATTTCTTGAGATACAGCCTTCGTGAAAGACAAGACCATTTTTGCACCATACCTGTGAAAAATTTCGTCTCTGTTATCTAAAGTTATCTTATCACATTTACAGCAGAGACAATTTATCAAGAAAGAAGAGCATGGAAGCGTGCGCCGAAGCGAAATTGATTAGTTACCTCGAATCCGGCGCCGCTAATGTAAAAGAAGAGGTTAGTTCTATATTAATTTGTTTTACTGCCCCGTGTGCAACACAGCGTTTGTAGGAGCCGCGGCCGGCGACCCTCGTGTGTTACCCTCAGTCTAGGAGGCACGGCTATCAGCAAAGCTATCGCTGTCACCCATATGTAAAACAAGAGCTTAATTATGATGAAATTAAATTACCTTATTTTGCATTGGAAACTTATCACTGGAATTTAAATCACGTCCATTTGTAATGGAGGGCTGTTTTTAAACATAATGTCTCACCACACTTAGTCATGCATTTTGTCTGACCAATGATAGTAATTACGTTAATGAAAAGAAAGATGAAAGATGAATGTTATATTGTCAATATTATTATATAATTTTAATTTTCTTATTAATTTACACTAAGGGAATGCTCTGAGAATAACATTATAAGACATGAATTTTTTGTGGTTCTTAGTTACGACTTCTTTATGTCAAAAGCTTGGTTTTCTTCCTTCATAAGAACAGTTTTCCTGTTGTGAACACATTTTAACCATTACAATTTCAAACATAAAATTGATCAGTATACATTTAAATAAAACATTTCAACGGTTTAAAACGCGATATATTAGTTAAACTTATTTGAAAATGAAGCATCCGAAACGTCGGGCCGAAATTAAAATTTATTTTCAAATAAGTTTAACTAGTAGGTATATCGCGTTTTAAACCGTTAAAGTGTTTTATTTAAATGTGTACTATTCGCGTAAACTATAGACAGTATTTGATCAGTATATATGTAACATTCTAAGTATGAAAATATGATCATAGTTCAAAGTTACATTTTATAATATTTCAGATGAGAAGAAAGCACAGTTTAGAATCATCGTACAGTGCGGACAAAGATCGACATAATAAACAAGGTATGCGTATTCGCTTTAAAATTTTTACTTACTTTTGAAAGTGTTCAGTCATTAATGAAATTTTGATAATATAGAAAATATGTATATTCTTTGAACCAGGTGCGTTGGTGTCAGCGGGATTCAAAGTGTCAACAACAGTGCGACCTGAAGAGGGCATGAAGGAAGATGACGCGTCCTCCATAAATAAGACCGACATAGACGGTCAACTATCCAGGTTTGATACCTTGAGGAAATCTTTTAGGTGATATAACATTCTATTCTGGTCTGGTTCCGTCTTCTAGATCTAATAATTGAAATTAATAACGACTTAATTAATTTTTACATCTTATTGCACATGATGACACTATATAAATTAAAAATATAATTACGGCGCGGGCAGGACGGCATCAACGGCGTTGCGTGCTGTTGCTCTAATCAGTTAGAACGTTTGAAGTCCTGCCCGGGTCGTGAATTTTTTTCAATGTTAAATCAATTTTTATTTTACTTTAATATTTTTAATCTTAACTTGATCAATGAATTCATTGAAGTTTACAGATTGTTTTAGATTTTAGAATATCATCCAAATAAAAACGGATTTTAATATATAGCTATATAATTGGTTAAATTTTAGTAAGCCTTAATTCTTTTTGGCACTTCCAGTCAAGAAGACAATATATCGGAGTGGACAGACGCAGAGCGTCGCCTCGGAGAGTTGTAAGCTTAAAGTCAATTTATCATTTTTGAACAACAATTGAAAGACTACATTTAAATATTATTATGTTTCTGCTACCATTACACCAACGAGTCCGTTGTAGTGTTGATGCTTTGTTTTCTCTTAATATAAATATTTATTTTTTCTTAGTACAAATGTTTAATTTATTGACATTTAATCTTGATGAAGGTTTTAATCTATTTATAATCTGTAGTATTAAAGTTCTATCCAATATTACTTTTCGTCTGTCTATGTATAGATAACTTATTTGCATTTTTAGAACCTTGTCAGAAGCACGCTCTGTGGGCGGAACTCTACCAGCTAGTACTGGGCGGGCGGCGTCATCCACCCGCCTAACGAATCGGGTAAATATGATATTATTAAAATGGTACCATGTTTGTAAACAACGATCGTCGCTAACGAAATAAAACATGAAATGCTTTAATCTGAATAGTGGTTTTTCGTTGTAATAAAGGAGGGGGGAAAGGATTTGAAGTTATTAAAAAAATACTAATTTAATTTTTAATTCACTATCAATTTCAAGATAAAAGTGTATATAAAGGCATGACGCACTAAGTTTGAAATTAACCAGTACCCGTTCAATTTAAAATGACGAAGCACCTTTTCTATCTAGGAGGCACACACGATGGCTGAACGAGACCTGGGATCCACCTTCCTTCTGCCTCATGTTCACCTCTATAAACCCGATCCTGTAGGTAACAGCACTTAACCTTCTTAGTTATGTAGTTAGATAGTCCACTCACAATAAATTTGCTTTCTCTTCTTATTTATTAATTATAAATTAATATTATATTAGGTTATTTTATAATCATAAACACTTTGATGATACACCAAAACTATGTAATGGGACGTTGTCTCTTTCCCACACTTCCCTACAAAGAACAAGGACATAACAATTTTAGTGGGCATCATTTTCTTTCAAAATCCATTCTAGATCGCGTCTTTTTGATTAGTAATAAACGACTTAAGTAAAACACTAACGGTTTAAAACGCGAAAGGTATTAGTTAATCTATTTACTATATAATTTAAATACGGCCTGTCGTTTCGCGTTTTAAACCGTTAAATTGTATATGTGTATTCCTAGCTTACAGACAGTACTTCATAAATTATATTTCTTTTCAGACGAGTGACGTGTCGGAGTTCGATTCCCTGTGAAAATCGTCAGTTATTTATTAAAACTAATTTTAAATTAATTTATAATTTGTTCAATTATCTGAGGCTTTTCCTACCAAAGCTATAATTTAATTTGTATTTATTGAAAACTTATTGTAAATAACTCTACGTATTGTGTGTATTGAACTGAAATACTCTTTTTATTTATTGAATGGATTATAAGTTTTAGGCAACATAGCACATTTAACAGAACATAGTATTTCTTTGTATATTATATACAAATTGAGACTGCCATAATATATTTAAGAGAGGATAGAAGTAAGAATGAAAGCGATTTGAAGCAGAGATCTTAAGAGTCGATCTTTTATTTGATGAGCTTTCGTTTTAGTTAATAAAAAAGTTGTGCAACGTATGTGCCAATAGTTAAAATTATTCTGAATTATTATGACTAAAAAGCATCGCGATTTTTATTGTACAATCATGCAACAATTAATTCTGATGATCATATTTAGCTTCAGTTATCCCATCATTTAATATTAAACTTATAGAAATAAAATTGAGACGTACAACGTCTCCAAATTTAAACAAAACGCTTTAACGGCTTAAAACGCGATATATATTAGTTAAACTTATTTGAAAATTTGATTAATTTGAGCGAAATTACAGTAGATTTATACAAATTCATCATATTATACTAGCTGTATGCCTTTGTAATACTGATTAAAACGAAAATGTAACGGTAGTTTTAAATAATACATTTTTACATGAACTGTAGTCGTAACTACGGCCCGACGTTTCGGATGCAGCAGCCATGGTCACGGGGAAGAGTCCGCGTTTTAAACCGTTTAAATTTGTACTTCTCGCTTAAACTATAGACTTAAGTAACGGTACTTTTAAAAACTACCTTTTTGCGTGTGTTTGCAAGGATTGTCATGGTATTATTATGTAAATATAAAATTAACCCCCCGCTTTGTACTCTTAAAACTTGTTATAAAATTAAGTTCTATTTATTTGTGTCTTATAGGCGTTTCTTTCAAAATGTAGTAAATTTTTATACGGTTTTGCGTTTTTGTTACATTAATATACTCTCCATCAGTATGTGTTTGTTTATTTTTCACCTCTACTAAAACAACAAATGAAGAGAGAGACGTAGCGTTTTATTTCAATATTATTTATTAATAGAATATTCAGCATTACAAATACAACGGAAAACAATCTAACATAGCAAATTATATAGAAACTTAATACAAATTCGCCAACTTGACGTCACTTAGCTTACTTAACATTGACTTAAGCACACATATTAACATAATTTACTATATATAATGGCTAAGTTCAATTCTAGAGCCACGACAATCAATTTCATGATTTCATAGTTATTAGTGTCCCTTTAGTTATTGTAAATCTGATATAAAGGAGAATATACACTCTCCAAAGTCAATATTTAATACCACAAAATGGCGCAAGGCAACGCCCCACAATTAAAGCCTGAACTTCGTTAGTACTAGTTCGAATTGAAAAATTATTTTAGTGTTGGAGAGACCATTTATCGAGTAATGCTCTTTAAAACACAAGGCTACCAATAGGAGCTGAGAAACTGTGGAAAAACGGGGAAAATTAATCTTTGAGGGTTTCCGTGGCGTGCGCTGCGAAAATGGTTTAACATCTACCCATAAATATGACAATGATGAATTTGATTTTCGTGCCCCTAGTGCGCATGCGTTAGCATTTCATTTCGATATGAAAACGATTGCTCTGCTACTCCTCGCAAGTCCACCTCCAATCCCGGATCTCGGTTCAGTCTCTTAATAATTTTCCTCCCAATAAAATGCTTATAAAAACTGGAAGTGAGCAAGCCGTGTCATACGCCAGCTTTAACAATAATATGGCAACAATTTTAAAGAATTTAATCCTAGTCAAATTAAAAATCGATTTTAGATTAAAAGAATTTTACGATAGCGCAGGACTTGCATCGGCATCCACCGCTTTCCGTGCTACCGTCCAATTGAGCTACCGTCACGACACCGGCTACCCGTCATCGTCGAATTCTTTCAACCTATGTGTACCGCTTGCGCATTGTAATTTCAACGTTAACTCTTGCGATTTAAAGTTTAATGTCCTATGCTTTGGAGCTTCAAAGTCATTGAAGATGATAAGGATTTAACGTTTAAAACCTTTTTATAGTCCTAATTAAACAAGAATTCATGTGCGACTTTTTGTACCCGGTCCCCACTATAGTGCTGCTTTCTGCAGGTCTATTTCACCGATGATTAATAACACTGATCGAGAAAATTAATGGTTGTCAATGTCAACTGACAGATAGATATAATTTAACGGATGGTCAATTTTAATCGATGTTATTTTTTGGTGAAATTGTGCCTTGCAGTGTTAAAAAGTCGTGTTCAAATGTGATCGTAGTTAAGAATTTTCTAGTAAAATAAATAAGCGTTAGACACTTTAAAAGGAAAGCTTTGTACAACAAAATCGGCCGTAAAACAGCTAGCTTAACCTACATTGTACTTCTACCTAACTACTTATTAAGAAGTTGTGCATGATAAACGTAATTTTATACAATGGTTCCTACGTATTCTATTAGACACCTCACTGAACAGTTCAGACACCAAATAAATGAAATTTAACCAAACTTAAACAGATAAAAATGAAAGTCAGCTGTTCAAAGTTTTAAAGATCAAATATTTCTTTGCACAGTTTTGCAAAAAAATATATTTCAGATATTACTGACAGTTTTATATAATTTAATGTATAAAAAGTTCTCTTCGGATCCCATATTCCAGTAGAATACATAGAAACGATTGCCTGCCTCTATCAAAGTATAATCTGTATATAGGACAGATATTGTAGGAAATTTTATCTTTTGATAGTCAAAAAATCTATAAAAACTTGACTTATGCTTACATAGGTACATGTTTTAAAATAGTAAGCGATATTCAAATACATCATAGAACTAAGCTATTCATAGTCCGTGGACACACCAGTGGCTTTAACTATAAAAAAATTAAAATGTATAATAAGTGCGCAACTAATATAAATAACAGATGGCGTTAGTCTGAATATATTCAAAAACAGAAGTACTTGAATCTACGTTTAAAAAAATCTCGTTTAAGTCAAGTGTGTGCCCTAAAAGGGCTGAGATCTTAAATCGACTTTTAATTATTAAACTGATTAAAACTCGGTATTTAGGTCGGTATATCAAAGACAATAACTGTATAAAAAAAAGAGAAATTCCGTTTCCTTTACTAGGATCAATTTTGTATATTTGTGTTAATATAGGTCGATTTGAATAGACAAGTAGTCTCAACCTCAAGTTATTATATTTCCTGGGATTCGAACCCAACCCCTCGCTTAACTACGGAGATAATGATGAAGTGGCTGAATAACAGTTGAAAGACTGATATTTAAAAAGAGTTTTCAGCACTTTTTTTAAAGCTTTAGCTTTTAAAATAATACGTTAATAGAGGAAAAATTTGAAAAATGTTAAGCTTTACCTTTAGTGTTCATATATTACATTTTTTTTAAGATAGAGAAGGACAGAAGAGGCGGGGGGTGCTCTAGAAATACCACAGCCATATAACATCTAAACAAGGTGCGCCGTCGACTCTGCCCTATTTTAGCTTTGGATATTCGAAAAACCACAGACTGAACCCGACACGCGATTAAACTTGACGGCTTTGCATCTGTGGACGGTTCCTACCACCAATTTGATATCCAGATTTCCAGACGTGGACTACGTGTTTCAGAACAATTAAAAATTCATTGGAAAAAAGTTGGATCCAGTGGTGATTGAACCCACGACCCGTCGATTATTAACCATACATTACATTAATAGTTGGTATTGAGTACATCAAAAACGTGTGGAAATAAATGTGTATAAGTAGTTATAAGTATCTGAAGTAAGCGATTTAAAACCTTCGTAAGTAACCGAAATGTGACAGAAGACCTCAGCCCGAAGTCAAAGTTACATGGACAACCGGAGTCCGACGTACAGTACAAAAGTTAGTACCAAAATATTATAGTCTAGTGTAATGAGCCTGAACACCTACATATATGGTTAATTGGGATCAAAACTTGGGTGTAGTAACTTCCTCTAATCCTCATAATAGTTATTTGATTTTATAGTCTCGCTGACGGAAAAGTTTTTGGAGTGTTTGCTAAAGCATCGCATCAAAAATAGTAAAGCCCTTTACATAGCCGTATCCTAATTGATATTCGTGAAACAACAAAATTGGAATCGCTTAAAAAACGGGCTTAAGATGTATTAGAAAATTACTTCTTTGCTTCTTCCTCTAAGCTTGTGTTTGGAGGCTTGGCGATCATTGTCAACGATCTGGAATCAAAAGCACATGAAAATTTTAATTTCGATATCGATATATCCGTATCGGTTAGTAAAACTCTCTTCCGATCAAACGTTAATGAAACATCAAAATGAATTTCAACCAATCCTGTAAAGCTCAAACAGCAAAACCCAAACAAAAGTTGTGATCGAACAAACGAAACGTGCAAATAATATATTTTAGATGAAGCAAACAAAACCAAGCGATACAATAAAAACAGTGTACCTATTTTTCGGTCTTGTTCTGGGGGTGACTTAAGCAATAGCAGCTGCAATGATAATATGTATTTTAGTTATCACTTTAACAGCTAGGTAACCTAATTGATGGGATGGGACGTGTTATATTCCGGTAATCACGAATTTTTAAAATAATTCAACAATGAGTTGCCTACGAGCAGATAATGGTGATATAACAAGCTATTATCTAAGTGCTAGCAAAACAAATATGATAAAACTAAAGGAGCCAGTTCAAAGTTCTCAGGCAAAGGTTAGAAAAATGTCGCAATAACGACAAAATGTAGCAAGATGTGACTTTTAGATTAGAAAATCTAAAAGTCACGTCTTGATAAATTTGGATAGAGAAGCTGGTATTCTGGCGTTTTATAATGTAGAAATGTCACGTACTTACAAAGTGAATTTAACGTGTCAGCTAAAAGCGTGTATGTAAATTTGATGTGAGGTAGGTAACATAGTATTTATACATTAGAAGACGAGGAACAAGCGTGAGGTAAACTGAATAAGAAAATTTGTGACTATTCACTTCTCGACTCGTGGTAGACGTAGTATCCGTGACCCGGATGGAATTTTGATATCTCCACAACACATTCAATAAATAATCATAAAATAAATTCAAATCGACAGAGCATTTTAACATAAACGACAACCTAATTAGCAGGAGACACTAGCTCATTTAAAAAATGTAAATAAAATAAGATATTGAAAGAATGATGAATTATTCTTTTGGTGCAATACGAAGTGGCTAAAGTGACTAATCAAAGGATTTGGTCACACATATTTATATATACACTTTTCAATGTTGCTACCTTCTTTGAGCAGGTATGGGCGTAGGTGATTGCGTAGTCGGCGGCAATGATGCTGGACAGCTACCGGAGAGTGTTGTCGGCTGGTCTTCCTCATCTCGTCGTTCTCCTGGAAATATAAATGTATATGTTAATTGATTTAGATCACATATAAATACAGTTTATCGTTTATTTGAAGAAATAAAGATAAGACGGAAGGTTGTTAAGACGAGCTTGTCCGTCTGTTACTATATATATTTCCTTTATTTTATCTGTGTTGTTTTCAATTCCTTATAATATGATGCTGTAATATTTCTGTTTGTTTTCTGTTTTCTTAAATAAATAAATATTGGTAAATTAGTTAATGTAATCAACAGGATAATAATAACGGTTCATGAGTTTGATATCCAGCGGGCTCAACACATTGCTAATCGATTTATAATTTTTCTGTGACATTTCGAATAAGCTGGATATTAAATAGATGGTTGGCAAATGAAAAAGTCGTGAAGTTTAATCGCGTTTAGGTTTCAGTCTGTGAAATTTCGAGTATCCGAACTTCAAAGACAATAGGTCGACGGCGTATCTCAGATATATGGCTGGGGTATGTTATCTTTCATCGAGCGAATCCCATTTTTGTGCGTCCCCCTCTATCAGAAATATAAATAACTGTCTACCTGGTTTTGATTTGTGCATTTTAATTAAACTCTATTTAACCGTTGGATCCTTTACCTCTTAAAATTGGCGTATCTCCAATATAAAAGGTTGCAGCGGGCCCTTCAATCGTAGCCTCTCTGACAGAATTGTCCGCGCTAACTGCACTCAACGTGTCCGTGCTATCAAACATTATTGTGCGTTCTTTTGTTTTTGGTATGCGGCCATCCAATTCCTGAAAAATAAAATCATTTATCATCAGGTCTCAAGAAACTATGATTAAGACTCTTTTATATAAAGTCAAACGCAGGTTACATTGTATTTGGTACATACAAAATAATACTCAAAAACATTTTGAAGAGTAAAAAATGTTAACAAAGCCGATAGTTCATGAGCGCTTAATTATAGATTTATACACGATATAATCTATAATAAGGTCTAAAGCCGATCAGACGGCTTCGTTTACAGCCAAAAACCACCCCCGGTCAGGTCGGTATAAGATACATTACACAAAGTAACATTCTTACATATTTAGAAAATACATTAAAAGGCTATCTATATAAAGCGAAAATTCCAGTGTTCAAAATATACTATTTAAAAAAGTGAAATCCCGTTTCCCTCTCGTGGGCCATGGGGCGAACACATTTTTGTGTTCGTTTCATTGATCCGTTCCCAAAAAATATACTGTTACTTATTATTAACTTATATGTTTATCGAGAAACACTCACCAGCCTCTCTGTATCCGAATCGGGTTCGTGGACTTCAAATTGTGAGCAATGTTCACTCATGGACTGATGTTCAAGACTCTCCATTTGTACCGCGGTCACAGGGTCCAGCGTATCCAGAGATGACACCATCGTGTTGGACCCTAGAGGTGGGACCGCTGTTATCTTTCTGATTAGTAAAAGCTCAGAGGGGTAGCGATGGCACATAGAAAGAGGAAATAGCATTAGAAGCGAGGATATAGTCTCAACGAAAATCGGCTGAGGTTAGTACAGCATTAGTATATACGAGTGGAATAAAACTGTTAACTATTTCACAAATAGTAATTTTATTGTAGCACTAATTACAGCACTGTTGCTTACAGTAAACACTACATATAAAATAACATACTGAAAGATCTTGCTAGTAATTGTAGATAAAGCGTATATACAAAACAGTTAATGATTAGCGAAAATTTTTTAAACTGAGCAGTCTCACCAGTAGAGGAACGAAGTAGTTAACAGACGCATCTGGAAACATAATAGCGGTTACACAGGAAAATTAAAAAAGATTACGTACCTCCAGAAGTTAGGCTTCCAGTCATTGGGGTGTCGACCTCGTAATTGTAAGTGGCTCGTGTGGCATTTGAGCTTGTTGCTTCTAAGCTGTCTGTACTGCCAAGCATAAGGTCCGCACGAGCTCTATAAGGCAAAAACGTTACTTGGTAAGTATAAAAACTGCTTTGTTGTCAATGTCACGAAGGTCTGGCTTCGAGTGGCAGTTTAGATTAAATGTTTCCTTGGCGTAGGGAATTTTAAACCGAATGGGTCTCTTAAATGCTCCATCCTTTTATTTATTTTGAATATTAATAAGGTGAAACCAAAACGCTCATATTATCAAAATATTTATAAATATGACTATTCTTATATTATTATATACCACCACCTAATATTTACCTGCTGAAACTTCCGGATGAACTCAGTTCCTCGTCTTGAGCGCTCCATGAACCACTAGCGGGATCTGTAAAATGTTTACCAGAAACGATACTATGAGCTACCGACCTCCCAGAGGAGGGCGATAGTTCGCGTATTACGCTTCCCTCTCTAGAGAAGTCTAAGTCCTCTGGCCTTTCCGCGGATAATGTCAACGTTTGTCTAGAGAAGGAAACGATTTCATCTTCTGTGTTCTGCCTCTCTACAACTGTCATTAAACTATCCAATTCTGAAGGTTGTGATGCTAAAGAAGATGACATTTCTGAGCTAAGAGACATTCCGGTTTCATCGTAATGCGTAATTCTAGCAGGTATGTCAACTCCTCCAGAGCCCTCTAAACCTGAAACGGTCTCCGATATCTTTTTACCATCAACAAAACGCTGTGTAATTACTGTAGTCATTTTAACTACTTCAGTTGTTCTTCCATCAAAAAGCGCTTGATTTCTATCTTTTGTTTTTTCTTCTTGATCTAAAATCTTCATCATTTCCTCACAGTCTCCAGGAATGGACTCTGCAGACCCATCACTTGGAGCTGCAGCACAAACAAATGATGATGTTTTTTTACATTCTTCAGTAACTTCGACCGACTTTGTTTCAGATATTTCTGGTTCGGGTACGGGTACAAAATAAGCGCCCTTATCGTCGTATTTCTTGACGGTTACAATTTTTGGCCGTGATTCCTGCATACGTTGTTCCAAAGCTAGTTGCTGGTCAATTAATTTTCTTATTGCTGCCGAATCTGCTAGTAACTTCTGGGAAGGACTACCATAACTTCCAACCCTTTGCGATGGGCTCCCACTTTTTTGAGATGGGCTACCACTCTTTTGTGACGGACTTCCAGATTTTTGACTAGGACTACCGCTCTTTATTGGTGGACTACTGTCTGAACTACTATCATAGGAACGTTTTTCTTGTTCTAAGAAGCTTCCGCTAACTACTTTGGGATCTGCAAGCAAAAGAGCTTCTTTTTGCTTAGCGAGAAGTTCAGCTTTTAGTGCTTCTAAACAAGCTGACTCTAACCCTTCAAATTCTTTTAAACTAGAAATTTCTATCTCTTCTCCTTGACTTTTACTTAAAACATATCTGCGTGGTAAAGATCCATTAAGAGAATCCTGAGATGATGAAGAATTTTGCTGGTATTGTTCCATTAAAGCTCTTTCAAGATTTTCAAACTCTTGAAGAGAACTTATTGATATATCATCATTTTCACCTTTGATCCTAAACCTCATACGTGAAGCCATTTCCGATTCAGATAGACTTCCGTATGAGTTCCTGAAGCTTCCGTAACTGCCTATTGATTCCTTTTGAGAACTAAGACTGCCAATTCTACTAGCATCAAAATCTGTCATTTCCTCTTCTTTTATATCCTCTAACGGAATTCTTTCGTAGTCATATCGAGGATCTCCTTCAAACTGCATTTGAATCCAACGTTTACCTGCTTCTATTTCGGCTAACTCTTGTGCTTTTAACTTTCTTTGTTCCATTTCATATTGCATATCATCATCAGACGATCCGGAAGTGCTACTCGTACTCTCTTGCTTCTTTGATGCTTTTGTCAGGTATTCTTCTACTTCAGTGTCATGACGTGCAACATATTTTTGTGCTTTAATCTGCAAACTTTTCCCTTCTGGATCTGTTTCTTGAGCTTCTTTAGCCACCTCTTCTATCACAACAAAGTCATCTATTTCGCTCGGCTTATCAACTATTTCAAATTCGTCGCTAGTTGGAGAATCTTGGTCTTTTTCAAAATGACGTAACGTTCTATCGTCGGTAGTAACTAAGAGCTCTGATTTACTACTTTCTGTAAATATTTCGGATTTCAATTCTGGTGTTTCTGATATATCATAAATATCATCTAATATATATTCACGTCCATTATCAGTAGATATGGAACTTTGACTAGGTGCAGATAGTGGAGTATGCGGAGTTGACATATGTTCTTGGGTTTTTAAACTAGATGATGAACTTGGTTTGCTATCCAATTTACCCTCTTCAGAAATAATAACAGATTTTTCAGCTTTGGTTTTAGGAACCGAGGAATCGCTTTTTGATTTTAATATTTCCTCATATTGCTTAGAGCCTACTGGAATAATGTCTTCTTCAATGTCAACAAATTCTCGCAATCGTGTGGGTTTATCAGTTATCGGAAACGGTACAGCCTCTATTTCATGCACCGTTTTTTTCACAAATACTTCTTTGACTTCAACTTCTGGTAAAGTTTCATTTTTCATAGGTACACTAGATTCACTTGATAAAATGGTTTTTTCAATAACTGTTTCATTTTTAAATGTTTTTGTAGTAGAATCAGTAATAATACTACCAAACTGTTCAATTTCTTTGTATTCTACAGAACCAACTGGAATAATTTGACTGTCAACATCAACAAATTCTCTTTGAGGTCTTTCAATTTTAGTTACTGAGAATGGGACAGTGTGATCAGAGCGTGACGATGCTTTAATTACAGTCTCTATTATTTCTTCTTTGTTCAAATCTAACTGTGATTTTGATGATGACATATCAACTTTAGAAATGGATGATGATAAAATTTCGTCCGTTTTTAATTGACTCGAAATAGTTGTATCTGATATTTCTTTGTCTTTTAAAGAGTCTTCATCAAATTCCGTACTTTCTGAAGTCGTTGTTAATGGAAAGTGTTCAGGGATCATGTCTTTGGGTTGAAACCTCATTTCATGTGAACGTTTCATTTTACTAATAGGTTCAACGGCGTCTTCTTTGTAATCCTCTTCATCACCGGATACTTCTACATCGCAAATCTTTTTATCCTTCTCAGTCTCATGTAAAAATTGTTCAATATATGTACTACTTTCCATTAATTCTTCCTTTAGCTCATTTGCCGATGGTACCAAAGTTTCTGATGCATCTGATATATCTATACTTGCTATATGACTCGAACCATCCGAGTCTAAGCTTTTTACACTATCCCTTGATGCAAGTGAACTGCAGGCTGTATAATAATCTTTTGAAGTTCTGAGCGATTGTGAGGATACATCGTGACTTGTTAACGCTGTTTCAAACTCCGTACCGCTTTGTGCTGTCATCATAACTTCAATATCAGAAGACAGAGGTCTACTTTCTGAATGTTCGAAACTGTGATAGTGACTTTCTCCAGAGCTTGACCACCCTTCAATATCCGATGCTGATCGCCTTTCTCCGACTCCTAGTTTTGTTTTGATGTGTTTTTGGACTCTAAGTTTTACTTCTGGGCTACCTTTTGAAGATAATTCTCTATCAGAGAAAATTTCACTTTCAGTTTCTAAGATTGAATGAGGCCCACTATCTGACTTAATAGACGTGTCAACATCTAAGGGTGGACTGGATTCTTTAATATGAACTGTGTCTTTAAGATCAGTGTCTGACAAACTTATTTCCTCTTGAGAGCTGATTTTTTGTGAAATACTCTCAGAGATTTGACTCTTATCCTCTCTTTCTATTTGTCTTAAAGATTTACTTAAATCTTCAATGGCCAAAGGCTCCTCAGTAATGACTTCAGGTCTATCGGGGCTAATCAGTATTTTAAATTGAAATTCCGACGGTGATTGCTTATACTTTATACTTCCATCACTCTTTTCACTAATTATTTCACCCTGAGCCGCCTCTAGGGATTGTTTCACTTCATCAATAGTTTTTTCTAAGACTGATAAGTCAGTAAATGGCTGAGTTGAAATTAAGGAATCCAAGTCAATCTTTTCTTTTTCTTGTTTTGCTGCTTGAAATTCAGCAGAAGATAGATCAGTATCATAGCCACTACTACATATGTCTTCAGTGCTCTTTTCTTTTGTTAATTTCATTTCTTCTTTTTTTGGATCTGTTCCAGTTCCAGTAAGAAATGCAGAATCTGCTTCAGTAGAAAATTCTGATGGATGTAATGTTTCTGCGCTAACTGTAGAATCCATAGACTTTTGTAGAATTTCTGCTTCGTGTGATTCTAATGACTTAATCATACATTCTGTGTCTACACTATCGGCAGATTTTACCATTATATCTCTAGAAGTACTTATTTCTTCAGAACCTTCTAAGGTACTAGGAGATATAATGTCTGTTTTACTTGTCAAATCCGTCTTCAATTCGGTTGGTTTTATTTCTAATACTGTATCACTATCAGAACTTTTTGTAATAGTGCTATCAATAGATTGAAATACTGTTGATTTTGATTTGTCAATAATTACATCTCCTTCCTCGGAATTTTTAAATGATACCTCTAAAATTTGTTCTTCTATTTGGTGTTGAGGAATTTTCACAGGTGATTTTAAGAGTTTTTCTTTTTTGGGTGTGTCAGCGTCTTGAGGCAACTCAGGTGCGACTTCAGATTCAGAATGTGTATCTTGGCTTCCAGTTCTACTAAAACTACTTTTGACAGGTGAGGTTGATATTTTTATTTCTTTAATAAAATTAACCTCATACGTTTCGTCCTCTTTTTTAAACGATTTAGATTTGCTTTTTGGACTTTCTTCAGTAGAACTACGCCTTTCAGCAGATTCACTTTTGAAACTATGGGTATGCGAAACATCTGAACTTAAATCATCGTGCTCTTTACTTTCAATTACAGATTCATCTTTATGGTGCTCGACTTTAGAACTAACTACCTTTCCCTTCTCTGATACCTCGACTGTTGATACTACTTCATCTTTTTCGATTATTTTCAAAGAGGTATCTACGAAAGCTTTAATTTTTGAGTCGTCAACTTCATGTATGTCTTCTAATTCACCTGGTTGGGTAAAATATTCTTTTCCCCATTGTTCGTGTGATAAATCACGTTCAGATATTTTGATTTCGTGTTTTTTCTTGACTGTGTCATCTTTAAGGGCTGTCATACGTTCTTCGGATTTAGTTTGCCTTCCACTATACAAACCTTGTTCTAAAAATTCTCTTTCAACTTTTACAATGTCTGTATCATCTGTACTCTTAATAACAGTTTTTGTTTCAATATCAGACCTTTTAGCAGTCGCTTCGTGAGCTCTTTCCATTTTTTTCTGCGATGTTTCTGTTTGGTCTCCATCTTTTCGTATTGTCATTTTTTCTTTTATTTCATGCTCTTGGCCTCTAAGTTCATGACTTCTTTGTGTTTTAATAATAAGCGAATCATCATCCGAAGATGACACTTGCTTTGTTTCGGAGAAATATTCCTGACCTGATATTTTCGTAGTTTCTGTTTCTTTATGCGATAGAACGGTACCGTGTTCACTTAAAGTCCCAAATTTAGAGATCATATCAGACATAACTGCATTAGGGTCTATACTTTGAAAAACCAACTGGGATCCTTCTACAGTTTTGTGAACTGATGACGACGACGTAGAGGTTTCTACACGCGATTCCTTATAAAATGTATCAGAGGATGTCGATCTCTGCAATTCTTCCATTTTAACTGCAAGTTGTTCCTTTTTAATTTGATCAATAACGTCAATACTTTTTTCAATAGTTCGATCAACAAGGTCTTTCGCGCCACTGGTGATAGTTGGTTGGTCGACATTTACGAATGCCATATTATCGGCCAAATGTTTTGTTGGTGATTTTGGTATTGCGGCAGTTCTTAGGACCTTTGATGCTTCCGATAAGATATCTGAAATGGAACATCATAAAATATTAATAATGTGTCTCAGAATTTTATAATCATCGGAAAATGTGCATATTGTTTATTATGTGCATGATGTTCCTTTAATTGCTTATGTAATACATTGTCGAGTCGATTGATATACAAAACATGTTAAGAGTAAATCAAAGCACAAAACGTTATAAAATGAATGGTTTAATGCCAATTACAGCTCGTACTATAGATGATATGTGGCAAAAGCTTGCGAAATGAGTCGAGAAAAAAACAAGAAAGACTGTGATCAAAGCGAAACGTTACTCCAGAGTGTAACACAATGTTCAAACAAACTGTGTAAAAGAGATAAAACACAGTATTTCTATAAAAAAGCTAAGACACGTACATATTGCTCCGTGGATCCACTTACCTAAAGCAACGTAAGGGCTCCGCAAGAAAAAAAATAAACTTTACTGTGCCTTTCAATTTACTATCATTGCTGAGTGACCATCGCAAAACAAATGATGTTCTGTCCTATCGTGTATTTAATTGAAAACGTATGTGACGAGTAGATTACATATTTACCTACAATACTTATGCTGAGGTTACATTTATGAGTGAAAATGAATGTCTATATTACCATGCGATACATATCGGCATAAACAAAAAGTGTGGCGAAAATAAATTATTCTGTGTCTACTTGACAATGAGTAAAGTTTCGCCATGACACTACAAATCTTTGCCACTAATGAATGTAAAAGCTTGTTTATTTGGCAGCATTCGTTGTCACACAATTTAAAATTAATATATGTTTTGTATAGTATCATTTATTAATACGTAAATGTTATTTTTAAATTCAAATATATACTACTGAAATGTTCCTTGTTATCTATGGATGAGTAAATAGCAGATTCTATATTAGATAAAAGCATACCGCTTTGATGAGCATCCGTTTCACTGATAAGGCTATCACCACCTGATGATGCTCGCGGCGACTGTCTACTTGCATCCAAGTAGGGTTCCGAACCTAGATAGATATTACAAATATTCAATGTTGTTTCTAGAAACATGAGTAGAATTGTAGAATGCGCGGAAAAACAATTGAATGTACCTGTTAGTTGTAGCCCGGACTGTTTATCGCCACAACCATCCCCAGGTTTCGTTTTGTCGCGCATTATTAGATCTACGGGGGACGGGGGAGGAGTCTTCGATAGTTTCGTTACTAGGTCTGCAAAATAATTTAAAAATTTCTCAAATTATAGATTTGTTGGTTATCATAATAATATTTTTAATGTGTTATAATAAGAATTTTACCATGTGTTATATGGCTTGCATCAATTCTGATTAGAGCACCTTGAGTTGATATATCTTCAAGGAGACTGGAACACCTCCTATTTAGTTCGGTCATGTCTCTACTTTCAATTTCTTCTTCTTTACTAACTATCTCTGTTACTTTTTCTTCTTTTGAAGTGACTATGTTATGGCCGTCAAGTGTTAGAGATGTTTTTTCTCCTTGTGCTTTCAGATTTTCATCCGTTTCCGTAACTTCAGGATTTTTTTCTGTGTCAAAAGTTCTGGTTTTGCCTACTGATGTGTCATCGAGGTCACTTAAAAATTTACTCTCTGTCATCAATGAAGTTTCATGAGATGAGCTTGATAATACGTGCTGTCCCTTTGAAAATGATCTTTCTTCTTCAATAAAATCCTTACTAACCGTTATGCCATCTGAAGCATCGGATGCCAATGTTTTAGAAGCATCCATAGACGAGTGATCTTCAGAAAATGTTTTCTCTTCGAGTGATCGAGATGTTTCTTTAACACTATCGATTGATGTTTTTGAGAAATCTTTAGTTAAGTCAACAGTAGAGTCTTTAGATAACTCATTTGTAGCAAAATCTCTCGAAGTATCTTTACTATCGATTGAAGATTTTGAATAATCTTTAGTCAAATCTAGCGATTTTTTTGACAAATCAGGAGTAGCTCGGTCCTCGAAATGTTCTTCAACTTTATCTTCTTCCTTATGATCTAACGAAGCTCTTGACGAATCTTTCATTAAATCGGCTCCACTTAATTTTGAGAAGTCTCCCGATGTGCCTTCTTCTAATACCGATTTTTGATCTTCCTCTGAGGATTTCGTTAATGTAGAAATAACTGTTGTAACCGACGATTCAGTCGTAGACTTTGAAATTAAGTCCGATCGCATTATACTGTCCACAAAATGAGTTTTCTTAACAAATTTATCCGTTTGTTTTTCTACCGTGGTTCCCTGGTTACCACTAGAGCCCGGCTCCTGAGACTTTTTTTGAAGATTATTTTCTCCAAAATGCACGGGTTCCGAAAGGGGTTTACCTTCTTCAAAAAAGTCGCCCTATAAATCGACATTAAATAGATTCAATATATTTTTTGTGATAAAGGCAAACAGACAAGCTTGAGGTTTACTTTATTATAAGTGAAAAAATATTACACAGACAGGTCGACAGCATATCAGCGTAGCAGCAGCAGATACACTGTCGACTATTTTGAATTTGGACACGGTGCTACACATTGCTAACATTACTCTAATGAGCCTGTCAATATCACTTCGACATGGCAGACAAAAATTATATTAATTGTATTAAACGAAAAAAAAAAACATTTCATTTATTTATTACTCAGACATTTTCATGGTATTAAGTTGCAAATACATATAAGCCAAAAGTTTACCTCTTTCTCTGGAAAATCATCGGCATCGTCTAAGGAGTCGGTTCGTATTTTTCTTGTATCAAAACTTGTTGAGATAACTTTGCATTCCATGTCGGATGTAGGTTCAATTATTTCCAACACTTTTGCTTTATCCATATCTGTAATAAGGAATACATAATATATTAGATTATATATATAATTTTAATATCTTTACTAATATAAAAAGCTGAAGAGTTTATTTGTTAAAACGCGCTTAACTTAGGAACTACCGGTTCGAATTGAAACACTATTTTTATGTTGGTTAGAGCATTTATCGAGGAAGGCTATAAAACATCGCGCTGGGCCTAATAGGAGCGAAGAAATAGCGGGAAATGTGGAAAAACCGTTTTCGTCGCGTACGCTGCAAAAACGGTTAACCGTTTCCAAAAGAAAGAAAGAAATATTCCTCTTTAAGTAATCTCAAAAAATGTCTGCGACAGTGTATGTCTATCTTTTGAGATTAACTTGTAAGAACGACGGGACGTGGGGACGTCGTGGGTAACAGCTAGTTTATAATATGTAACATGTTGGCAATATATAATTTAAAAAACTGTACTGTATAGTACGTGTGACACGATAGCTCAATTGGTTAACAGCAGCACGGAACGTCGGTGTCGCCTCAAGTCCCCACCCATTTTTATAATTACTTTTATCTAATAAAGAACAATGGCCAAATTTGTATAGGTAGTGGACCTGACTAAATTTTTTCGTGACCAATAACAAAATATAATATGTGTCAAGTGATTCAAGATGTCAATCGATAGCGCGTTGATAACAAATTTTTTACTTGGTCTTTGCATGTAAAAAGCAAAATAAAAAAATATAAATAATCATTGAATATTGGACGTTATTAACGTTATCTTACGTTAAATTTGATATGGATTTATTATTATATTTTTTTAGTTATTATTAATTTCGTAAAATAAAAAAGTAATGGATGTTTTGATGTTTAACATATTTGGTCGTCGTCAGGAACGATTTTCCCTTTGTTCATTATGCTTCAAAATATTATGTTTAAGGTGCATTACTTGAAATTTTAGAAGGATTTAAAAATAAAATTTGAATATACTCTCATTTGCAGTAAAAGTAAAGTAACATACAAAATAATATTCCTTACCCGATTCTGAATCTGTATAAATTTGTTCTTCCACTTCTTCAGGTGAACTTTGTACAGAAAATGTTCTTACGTGCTTTTTCTTTGGCATTATGACAACTTCCCCGCTATCACGTGATAAAGATTTCATCAAAGCAGGTCTTTCCTTAATTACTTTAGTGTCTTCGAGGCTGATGTCTTTATTAATATCTCGTTTGAACTTATCTTCTTTCTTGCCGACAGTGACAGCGTAAGTAGTTTCATTATCTTCGATATTTGACTTAATGTCTGGGGATACATCGCAGTCGAAAACAGGTTCTTCCGATGACATGTCAACTTCTTCGGAAGCCTGTTTTATTATGATTTCTATATTGTCTGCCATTTGCTTCATAGTAGAGTCAGACTTTTTTAATTCTATTCTTGCGCTATCTTTTTGGACAAATGACGGGATTTTTGTGAGTCTCAGTATATCTTCTTCTGCTTCGATTTCAGATTCGGCTATTCTTTCTAAAGAAATTGCTGGACTGACACAAGAATGTCGGCGTTCCTCTTTATGGGGAACTTTGGCATCATAATTTCTCTTTTCCAACTCCACGGTCTCTTTAACTTTGAAGTCCTTTTCAGAAGTAGGACTTTTTGTAGCAGCTGCTATGGTACCTTTTTGTAGTATATCATCTATTACTGGTTTTATTTGTTCTTTTGTAATATCTGATAGATCTCTCAGTGTTAGATCTGACGGAACCGCCTTTTTTAGATCTTTTTCATCCCCCATTGCTTCAGCAATTTCCAGTTTACTTAGTGTATCAGTTCTTATTTTCGTGACATCAAATTTAGGTTCATATACTGAGTCTTCCTGTTTTTCAAATTTCTTTTCCGTTTTTCTGCTCTCCGTAACTTTGGATAATGGTGATATTTCCGTGACACTGGCTTTTATATCTTCTTCTTCACTAATAACTTTTTGGATAAAACATTTCATTGATTCCGATACCTTGGTAGAAATTGTTTCCCGTCCAGATGGATAAACCGTTTTTTCAGTAACAGTTTTTTTTGTAATTTCCCCTTCTGGTGTATCGAAAGTTTCTATAACTGTAGTAGTAGTAACTGTCTCGCCTTCTGGTTTAACGATCGTTTCAGTAGCGGTAGAAGTTCGTTTCACTTTGTCGTCTTTTTTAAAAGATTTCAATTCCTCTGATAATTTAGATGAAAGGGTAGAGTAGTTACTTTTTTTCAGTTACAGTTTTTTCGGAAATCTTTGTAGACACTGTCTCTCGACCTGAAGGATAAACCTTTTTTTCTGTAACTGTTGTTATTATTGTTTCACCTCCGTCTTGGCTAGAAACTACACTCGTTTCTGTGGTTACCGTGATTCTTTCACCTTCTGGGCCAATTTTTTCTTCAAGTTTTGTTTCTTTTGATTCATCTAGTAAATCTGAGGTAGATTCTGGTTCTCTAGATTTATTTTCAAGTTCGTGCACAAAATCAGATTTAAAATCTTCAGTTCGATCACTAATACCTACGTATTTTTTATCATCTTTGGTTTCCATGTGAACCTGTTCTCCTCGTTCTTTACTTAAAAACTGACTAGTTATCATTTTGTCTGCGCTGTAAAGAAAAAATCAAATTGGTTTTAATTTTATTGTATATTTCGAAAATATGACCGTTGGTCTACTACTTGAACTATGAAGCTGGAGCACGACAATCGAAATCTAGAATAGATAGATTTATATTAATATATCTTATTTGTATTAATTTATTAAAAAATATCTTGATTCAAGTCGTATATCATAAATTTAAAGCGTGCCCATATCTAAGACTTATTCACTCGTAGTATGTTTACCTGACTTCAGCTATATGAGGCAATTTGTGGATGTAATCGGCGACATGATCTTCAGGAAAGCCTTCTACATCATCTAATGAATCTCCGTGGATTAGCTTAGGCACTTTAGGCGTTTCTTCTTTACCCTCTATAATGAAACTCATAATACATATCGACGAAAAATTTTTTTTTGTAAAATATAGAATCATAATTTTAGTAACTTTTTAGATTATTCCAGGTACTGTACAGAAAAAAACTGTCACGCTTACCATGTGATGTTTTACTGTCAGGCTCCTTTGCATCAAATCTTTCTATTAACTCCACATGTGTGCCCTGAGTTCTTATATCATCTTCTGACTCCTCAAAAGTATAATCTTTTGATTCTGTTAAACTGCGTGCATCAGATGGCCGTTTTTCATCCAGGCGTAGCTCGCTAATAGACCCAGATTCTACTGACGCTACAGATTGACGTTTTAGATCTAAAAAAATATTTATTTTTAGAAATGGATAATATTCTCTTCATTTCACTTACAATTTACAAACCTTTATCAATGTATTCATCTTTATGACTTGTTTTAGTATTTTCAAAATTTTTAATCATGTCCTTAACAGACTTTGTTGTTTCTAAAGCTTGCTCACTGTCTTTTTGAACTTCTTCTTCTGAAGACGTTTTCTTGTCGGTCACAGCATCTTCTGAACTTATTCTATCAGAAACTCCCTCTGATGATTTTCTATCAGAAATTTCAATTTCTCTACTACTTTCTGAGGATATTTTGTCAGAAATTTCATCTTTTTCGAAGGATTTATCTATTTCTTCTGCCTCTGTCACAATCATTTGAAATTCTTGTTTTATTTTTAATGGCTCTGTATCCGTAATTAAATCACTTAGCTTAGATATAGAAACAGAATCAGTTCGAGAATGACGTTTCGGAGTCATTTTTTTAAAAACAACATCTACTTCTTTTTCTTCACTTGTACTTGTACTTTGTTTATCTGAATCTAACTGTTTAGACTCGATTCTTATAGACGTAAACCCTACGCTTTCTTCAAATTTTTCATCACCAAAACCACTACCTGAATCAGCCGTTGCTTCATATTCAGCTCTTTCATCAAAGTCCGACGATGATACCTTAGCTTTCATATCAGATTGGTCTGATTTTAAAGAATCCGCTTCAGAATGTCGCCTAGAATCTGTATGTTCAGAATCTTCTAATGAATCGGAGTATATGCGTTTAGAAAAGAAACATTCCTGCACTGAATCATCTTCTGGAACAGTTTCAATAAAGTGACGTGCTTTTGCGCTTATGACAGGTGATTCTTTAGGCGGTATCTAGAAAAAAAGAAACAAATCTAATTAGAAGTCATTATAGGAAATAACTGTATCTTTATTTATATAGTATCAAGCATATTTGATATTAGTACAGAAAGAAAAATTTTGTTAACTACTAAGGCACACAAAAGCACATGTTACACATATTACTAAAACATAAGAAAAAAAAAACAATTTTATCTTAACAGTACAACTTAATATAACAAGATAGTTTAAATAAAACACTTTAACGGTTTAAACGCGATATATTAGTCTCTCCGTGACCACGGCTGCTGCAAAGCATCCGAAATGTCGGGCTGAAGTTAAAAATCATTTTCAAATAAGTTTAACTAATATATCGCGTTTTAAACCGTTAAAGTGTTTTTTTTAAATGTGTACTACTCGCGTAAACTATAGACAGTATATAACAAGATAGGATAATGTTGTAGGCTGCTAGTAGAATAGGATCTTGCTCAGTTTATATCAGCCCCTTTGTTGACCTGAAACTGATTTTCAGTAAGTCCTTGGAGTGTGGACAGCGGTGCCACGCTCAAGTTACAATAAACAAAAAAGAAAGTTGCTGTTGTACAAATAAAAACACAGTAAAATTTACAAAAAAAAAGTAAGAAGCTACTCTCGCGAATATATATTCCTAATTACCTTGTCGGCTTCTTTCTGACCCAACGCAATCTGATTACGGGAAGTGTATTCCGTTTCGTATTGTAAAAACTCTTGGGTCTGTGCTCGCGCCGATTCAATTTTGATTGCTGCAATGACATCCTCTGGTTCTTCAATTTGTTTACCGAGTGTCGGTTTGTGAGCAGGACTCATTCCTATTTGGTCCTCTAAATCCGAAAACTGTGATGTTTCATCTAATGAGTCGCTTCTATGCTTAGAATATACCTTAAATAAAATATTTTATAGTTGTAAGTAATTGTATAGTTTTAGGAATTTTGAATAGTGTACTTAAACTTAAACATTGTAAGTTTGAGTTTAAACGAATTTTGATTATATATTTTCTTTTACAATGAACAAACACTCGCAGTAAAACGTTACCTTTGACTCAGTTTGTGAAATAAAACTGATATCTTTTTCAGTGCTCTGCTGTAAGTCGCCCAAAGAATCAGCCTTTTCCGCAGCAGAAGGCAAAGGTGACTCTTGCATCACTATTTGCTCTTCTTCACGCGCCCCCAATTCTCCAGAATCTGTTATTGTCTTGATAGTTTCAGATTTGGTACTTGTTACCTGTGAAAATAAATATTGAAAAGTTGTGCATAGTAACCAGAGAAATAATTAGATGGGAAATATTAAAACTTACCCTCTCCTTACTTTCATCCAAGGAAACGTCCTTTTCCTCTAGCGTTTCTGTTATTTCTTCTTCACTAACTTTACTACGCAGCTCATCCGTTAGTTGTTTTTCAATTCTTTTTTCCTTTATAAAAATAGGTTGCTGGTCGCGACGATCATCGTCATCATTTTTTTTGTCTTGGTCATCTTTTTTGTCTAATTTATGTTTCAGAGTAGTTGTAGGATGAAATACTTGTTTATCTAAATCCGTTTTTCTTATTCTGTCCTTTTCAGCTTTAACTGTGGTCTGTGATTCCGTCTCTGTTTCAGAGTCAGTAGACTTTTTAAGGAATTCATTGTCTTCTTCGGAAGATACCTGTACAATGGTTGAATCTGTTCGTGCAGATTTTGTGAAAGATTTTGTTTTATCGTCTTTTTTAATTTTAGAATCAAACTGCTGAATAGTTTCTTTCACCGTTTTCACAACTTCTGTATGTTTTGTGGTTTCAAGGTCCACCTTTTGAATCACAGATTCTGCTTCCATTTGTTTTGCTTGTTCTCTAATAAACTCTTGCGTATATTCAACACTTTGCTCGTGCTCCATAGTGTGTTTTTTCAAAGCTTCCTTCGTTAACTTTATTGTCTTCGCTGGAACAATTTCTGGTTCTTTTGTTATTTTAGTTTCAAACACGCTTATTTTATCTTTTAAGGTTGCTTCAGCTACATCCTTTTCTTCAACTAGATCAGGTGATCTTTCCCCATCGTCCAATTTTTCCTCGAGTCTAGCCCTCTCTATTTCCTTTTGTGAAATAACCTCTCTTGAAAAACTTTCTTTTTTTTCTCTAACTACAGTTTCAGTAGTCATGCTTTTTTTCGGAGTAATAGTTATATTAGAAAAGTCGCCTGAAGGAAACCGCATGGATTCATTACGCATATGCCGTTGTAAATGCTTAGGTGTAGGTTTGGCAGGAGAAGAAGGATCAAATTTCCTAAATTGTTCAACTTTATGCTCTTTCATTTCTTCTTTCTTTTCTACGATAACTTCACTTTCTCCTTGCTCTTCCAATTCAATCGTTTCTGGTGACGTTTTTGATCGAGTCCTTTCCAACTTAGGTTCCTTTTCCTTAACCTGAAATAACCAAATACACGTTATTGACTTTTGTTTACTAACCAGTGACTCAAACCACATTTAAAAGCTAAGTTAAAATAGTAATATATATTAGTGTGTAGTTAAATTATATTAATACAATTCAGACGAAAAAACGTTTCGTGTTAATTTTGCAAAATCCCAAAGTTAAAGTCTAAACAGAAACGGGGCCCTAGTAGCATAGGGAACCCAAATTTCCATAAATGAACGATTTAAAAAATATTAAAAGTATTTATTTTAATATCTTCCCAAAATTATGTTATAACCAATATCATATTACGCATAGCAACCACCATGATATTCTAAAAAATATCTATACAAACTCTTCAGCTGTAGTATTATAAAATTGAAGAGTTTGTTTGGTTGTTTGTTTAAACGCACTTATCTCAGGAATGACCGGTTGGGATTGAAAAATTATTTTGTGGTTGATGGACTATTTATCGCTCAGGTTATAAAAATCAGGCTGCGACTTATAGGACAACAAAGCGACTAAGAGGGAAATATTGATAAACGTGACATATTTATTCATCTTTGTTTTCGTTACGTGCGGTGCAAAAATAATTATAAATCTTTAAATAATCTAAAAAAAATGTCCGCTAAAGTATTTGTATATGTTTTAATATTTTAAGGAACCATTTTTATGGTTATCCACTTTTCGTCGAAATACAAGAGACAAAAACGTTTGCCAAGCTAGCTAGTAAATAAATATATATATGGATAGATAGAATAAGACCTAGAATTATTAATACTGAGTACCATGTTTGTTTGTTACAAAACTACAGCAAAGGTGCGTTTATCCTTAGATGCTTTGAGATAGAGAGAAGTTAGAACTCGCGTAAAGTTATTTTTCCGTATCGTACAATTATTCGTTACCTAGATACAATTCGACTTATAAACATAATAAAAAACTTGAAGAGGATTTTTACGAGTGACTTTTGTAAATATTTCAAATAAAAATAAATAATAACTTACCTGTTGTTCGATGTCTTGAAATTTCTTTATATCGGGTTTAATTTGAGTTTTAATCTCAATGATTTCCTCGCGAATCTCTTTCTTTTGTTTGGACGCTGGTATTTTGCTGGAACTTAGTTTTTTGGTGATCTGCTGTTTTCTCTCTGCCACGCTTCGTTTCACGTCTAGAATTGTTAATGATATATATAAAATAAATTATCTTATAATCAATCGTCAATCTCAACACCGATAAGGCCTTCATTAATAAAACAAAATTAAAAGAAAACATAATAAAAAAAAAGGAATTGTTTCCACTTACGTAATATTTCCACGGTACCTCTTACTTTGAATTTAAAACAGTATCCAGAAACATTATACGGCATACCTTCATCTTCTTCGCTTTCTTCACTTGGTGTGGGAGTACGTTCCATTTCACTTTTATCTATGAAACTCTTTTCCTCCGGTGAATATTTCGCTTCATCTTGGTCCATATCCTCCGTGTGCGTTCGTTCAGAAATTTGACTAGAGTCCATTGTGTCTTTGAGTTTGTTATCCTCTTCAGCTTTATCATAATGATTTTAACAATTAGTGTTGGTGATCACAATATTATTACCGCGTTTTATATTTTTGTTAGATTGCATTTTAATGATTAAATGATTTGGGTTAATACTTTAATAAATGGTACGAATACAGTGTTTAATGCAAAATTACCTTTATAAGCTTCGATTTCTTCTGACGCTTGCCTCTCTTGGTATATATTACGTTGAATACGCCTCTCGTTAGTTATTTCTGATTGCGGTGCAATTATATCATCTCTACCGATACGACATAGCGCCAATTCTAATGAGTTGTCTATAAAATAATAAAATAAATGTTAATTGTCTCTCTCTTAACCATAAATGACATCTAGTATTGAGGCTGTTCCGTTAAATTTATGAATAACTTGTGTTGGAAGACCCTCGCTTAATCCCGTGTTACATTAAAAGATTGACATTGAAGCATAAAGTTGGTCAGCTAAAAATGTTTGTGTGTATATGCGTATGATAATGTAAAATTTGTTGTTAAAACTAATGACATAACTTGTGTATAAGCAGAGTTAAGACTTAGTAACTTCTGTAACTCAATAGTTGAGCACGTTATATACATAACCCTAAAAATGGTCCAAAGGGTCTCTCTGAATTCGAATCCCGAGGAAGCGATGTTTGGCTCCGGAAGGGGACAGAAACCTGGCTAAGTACTTGTCTGCAAATAAAATCGATCAGTGAAACGGCTAAAAAAATGTGTCCGCCCCATGCGACAGAGAATTCACACAGTCAATTCTTTAATCTATAGAAAACTGAAAAATGTAATCAAAACACTTTTAATAAGTTTGCACACCTTGTGCCTTCGTTCCAGATTGTGTTTTCCACAATTTGAGCATAAGCTGTGCTTGTTCAGACGTTGTTATACGCTTAGCTTGAATCTGGTTCACAGTGGCTACACTAACACCGAGCTCGTATGCCAGCGCCACCCAGTCTTTGCCCAGGAGGTTGCAGATGTCTTCTAACCTGTAAGCCAAAATATTTTTCACAAAACGGACTATAAAAATTAACTAGTTGTGCCTGTGACTTTGTCCGCGTAGATTTTGGGCATCAAGATTTATTTTTGTAAACCTCCCCTTTATTTATGAAACTATTAAGTTAATCTTCAAAGATAGACACAATTTTGTAGATAATTTCAAGGGAAATCATTCTTTCATACATATTTTATGGGTATCTCTAACCGTTTTCGCAGCGTACGTATCGGAAACCAACAAAGATAAAAAGATTTTCCACTGTTTATTCGCTTCTATTAGTCACAGCGCGATGTTTTAAAACCTTTCTTGATAAATGCTTTAACCAACACAAAAAATAATTTTTAAATTCGAGCCAGTAGTTGCACACATTAGCGCATTCAAACACACAAACAAACTCTTCAGCTAAATAAAACACTTTAACGGTTTAAAACGCGATATATTAGTTAAACTTATTTGAAAATGATTTTTAACTTCGGCCCGACGTTTCGGATGCTTTGCAGCAGCCGTGGTCACGGGGAGACTAAAGATGGAGGATGTCTCTGACGTCAAAGTAAAGAATTGCTACGCTAGCGCCATCTGTTCCGTCGAAGTTGGTATTTGGCGAAACTGGCCGGGTCCTTACAGAATTATCGCCAAATACCAACTTCGACGGAACAGATGGCGCTAGCGTAGCAATTCTTTACTTTGACGTCAGAGACATCCTCCATCTTTAGTCTCCCCGTGACCACGGCTGCTGCAAAGCATCCGAAACGTCGGGCCGAAGTTAAAAATCATTTTCAAATAAGTTTAACTAATATATCGCGTTTTAAACCGTTAAAGTGTTTTATTTAAATGTGTACTACTCGCGTAAACTATAGACAGTATTTAAACTCTTCAGCTTTATATATTATTATAGATAAAAACTGTATTAACAAGACCTGGGGTCATTAAGCCGTTGTCTCCAGATTCTCTCCTGCTCTTCAGTGCGACGTGGTAGTGTATCAGATTGCACAGGGGATATTCGTTCTGCTGGTATGTCATCAGGTACCATGATATTCAACGTCGCAATCTGCAAAGTTTTGATTTTTATACATAACTTATATGAATTGTGAGTAATTGGTTCGCTTCAATCTATAGAACCAAAATATCTTTCAGGTAAGTACATCTTCTCTCATCGGAGATAATTTTGAGAGGACCAGGATTCAAACCCTGAACGTCCTCAACTTCCATCGAGTGTAACACTACTAGACCAATAATAATAATAAATATATATAAAAAAATACTACTACTACTATGTATAATCATTATTCACTAACCGGTGTTGGCGAGGGTTCTCCCTTCGGCACCTTCGGGTCCCTCATGAACTGACAGCGGCATATCGGCTCCAGGTCCTGCGTCTTTATCATGACCGGGAACGCAACCCTGTTCTCCCTGAAGGCTCTAAACGGTATGGAGAGTTGTTCTCCAGACTTCGCAACTGGTACCAGGTTTCCACCAAACTCTAGGTATATTGGTTTTCCTTCATGCACCTAAAGGATAGGAATATTATAATGGTATGCCGTTGGTCGTGAGTTCGTTCCCAACCAGTGTCATAATTTATTGAAAATTCGTTTATAGTTAATTAAAAAACAACAGATTGTATACTGTCGCAGAAATTCTTTTAAATCATTGCAAGATGGATTAATTTTATTCAGTTGTTTTGGCTATCTTGAACCGTTTTCGCTGTTCACGCAACGGAATTCCACAGAGATGAATATTTTTTTCCTCAATTCCCACTGTCTCTCCGCTACTATTCATTGCAGTGTGTTGTAAGGCTTCTTTGATAAATGGTCACACAAAAATAATTTTTCAATTCGAACCAGTAGTTCCTGAAATTCCCGCCTTCAAACTGACTAATTACAGTTTTATAATATTACTATAGATTTACCTCAACATCCCGACTCTTGGCGACTTGGATGAACCTCTCAATACGTTCCAGCGCCTTCTCCTCCTTGTCATCAGTGACGCAGAACATTCGCAGCTGGGCCTGAGTTTCGTCTGTACGTTTGGCATATACGACGAAACGGGCCATAAACGGTACGTGAATTGCTTCCCTGGGAGAAGAAATAATTTTATTAGTAAATTACGTGATAAACATGAGTTTAGCAGTCCTGGATTAGAATCCCAGAAAAACAATTAATTGTTAAACACGGTCTGTTTTTAGATTACGCCATTTAATGAATTTTAGCAGATTTAAACGCGAAATATACACTTAAACTTATTTATAAATTATTTCAACGTATTTGCAAATTTTAACTGATATATTTCGCATTTTAAACCGTTGAAGTGTTACATAAGATTAGATCAGAAATGGAGACAGAAAATTCGGACACAGAAATATGTCCTTACCTGTAAAGCTCTGTGGCCATTTTGGTTGCGTCCTCAATATGCCTGCAGTCGATCAGCCAATATCTAGCCGACACAGTCGTTGTAAACGAAACGCAATCATTCACAAACGTTAGTGGTGTATTCTCAGTGACATCTTCCCAATGCGCACGATTCGTGCCTCCTAAAAATGCAAATATTGAATAATTTAGAACATTATTATTTTTCACATGTTTTTTCAAAATTTCAACAAACACATTGAACCTTAATGTGTAAATATTAACGTTGAAGTTACATTGCACGGAAGGTATATTTATAGGATTGGATCACGGTCGCTCAGTCGGTACAGTAACAGCACGGAATGGTATGATCGTTGGTTCGACCCCAAATTTTTAATAGGTTTCTTAATTTAGATAAACAATAAAATTAAGTTAAGATACAGATTTGCCCAATTCCATTAGCAGCCAGCGGTCTGAACGCCTTTACATCTGCCGTGCCTATTTCATTATGCATGCAAGCTACTGAATACAATTTACATTACATAATATAATCTTTCAAAGTTGTTCAGTGTAGTGTCAGTAGATCATCATTTAACATCGATAAACATCTTAACATAATGTGGTAAGGTCAGAAATAAGAAAGGTAAAAAAATATTCCAAAACGGCCTATAGCAAATACACAAGCAAGGGCGAACCACAGAAAAAAAACAACATACCGTTTTCTGTCTCGGTCATGAAAAAGTGAATAAAATGTGACACACTATCATGATTACACCTGTTAAGCATCGTGCTGTATTTTCAAACCAAAAATAATAATTTCAAATGATTCACAATTTGATCGATAAATTTTGGGCAGTGTACCGATTTTCGAAAAACAGATCTCTCGAAGGACATTCACTGAAAAATAAATAAAAATCCAATTGGCGTGCGTCATTCGGTCTCGAGTGATAAAAACAATGACAAAACAAATAAGAAAAATACATATAGAAATGATGAGAAAGTAACAACAGAACAGATAGGCCGTTTTGGAAAGGAATTTGATCATTAAGCAAATCAACGGAAACAGGGAACACTGACGTATAATGCAAATGAGACTTTAATGATTAAGGATTAGTTTATAGATATAACATACGATACATTGTATTCCCTTTATAAAATCGGTGTGACTGTGCTTAAAATTTTACAGTGTTATTAGGACACAAATAATCCTCGACCTCCTAAATTGATATTACGTGAAATATCCAAGTGCATCATTCTTAGAACCTCGCTGTTTATGGTACAGAGTGACGGTGGTTTTAAAAAAGCCAAAATTACAGCCCGTGCATAGAAGAATGTAAAAGCAAAGATGAAATAAAAGCATTCAAAAGTGATAGAAGTTCATTTGACAATTATACACGATACATTAGAAGTATAATTATCAAAGTTAAAGTTGTGGTGAGAGTAAAAACGAACATAAAGAAATCAAGAGAAATAAACAAACAAAACGTGAAACGTAATCTGATTATTGATTTGGATTTATTGTTATCTGTAAAGGTACCTCTAATTTTTTACCTTCGAGAGATCTTTTGCGAAATACCCCTGTTGGTGCGCGCCGATTAGGTGGTAGCGTAAAATGTACGCCACGCACGGTGAGCGTGCAACACACACAAACACACGAGAACAAAGACA
Organism: Leptosia nina; assembly: GCA_963661955.1. Classification (NCBI taxonomy): domain Eukaryota; kingdom Metazoa; phylum Arthropoda; class Insecta; order Lepidoptera; family Pieridae; genus Leptosia; species Leptosia nina. Next base: position 6,272,169 of record CAVLEF010000008.1, read on the forward strand.
ATGTAGACACGCACAAAACGCACACATAGGGATCGCTCCCGTTAGCTGCTTTGTGTATTTGCTATAAGCGTCATTATGAATATGTTTGCCTTGGTTGGGGCCTTTCAGTGTTTCAGAGTTGATAATTTCAATATTAAAAATCTAATCTAGTTATCGAATAACATGCCGATCCCATTGATTTAAAATATGGGATAGTTAGTTCTAAATTTGAATAAAGGATAATCTACTCTATTCTTGAATAGTCTCTTGTCTATTAATTTAAGTATTTTCGAACTATAGTATCATTCGAAGAGCAAATACTATCTGCTACCAATATTTCAATATTAACTAATAACTTATAAATGGAGAAAAGAGTAACGTTATTCTATAACTACATTACTTGACGTGTTGGAATGGAATATTTATATTACTATAGAGGAGCTTTAAAGCAAATATGGAGCCTACATTTTACTTACCTTTCGTATAGCAGGCCTAATACAATATGAACAATGTGACAAACAAGCTATATTCCATTGCAACACTCGTGGAGATAGTTAATGGAAGTTCGATACGAAAAGTAAATTTAATTATAGCAGCAATAAATATTTAGCCCTGGAGTAACTAGCTCATTAAATTAAACGTTTTAACTGTTTAAAACGCGAAATTCTAGCTTAGACAGTGACGAATTTCTGTGTAAAACTAAATTAGCAAATATATTTGACGTGTAAAAGCGCTTCGTTAAGGATTTTTATATTATAATTACTCATGAAACACTCTTACTGACACTTGTACTAAGATTATCTTCCATTTACTAAATACGGCGGGATTTAAAACGTTCAAATAATCTACCTGATATGGAACAGAGAAGTCGCAAAGTGGGAGCCGAGGACGTGCTGTACTGGTTCGTCATTCCTTGGGTATGTGGTCGAGGAGCTGGCATACTCAGAGTAATTGCCTTGTGGAATTTCCTTCTTCTCGGCTCAACTGTTACAACGGGAGACACAGCGACGCCACGGCCCAAGAGTTTTGCTGTTAACTCTGAATCTATTATCTGAGCCTGTAAGACAGTTAACAATTTAAGATAAATATAATAATAATACTAAAGACCAAACTCGACTTCACGATTTAATACATGCAGACGTGGCAAATAAAAGTGCACTTAAAATAGAAAGTGTACTCACCCCTGATATTAATGCTTTGATGTTGCATGTTGTTTAATATGTACACACTGGTAAAAGGTGTTGATATGGATAGAGAAGGGATAGGTGCACGATAAAGCAAATATAATATGAAATCACAGCTAAGCAGAAATAAAATCGCACACTGAATTCTTCCATTATTTCTCACACATGCGCTCATACCAAACAAACAAAGCTATAAAGCTTCAACACTAAAGAAATTAATGGCAAAAATAAATATTCATCATGCAAGTCCCGTTTGGTCTTTAGGAGAATACAATGTAGAGCACATCAAACATTTGATCTTCGTTTATTAACACGCTGAAATGACCCAATAAATTTAACACAAACCTTAAAAATACATACAATAACCAACACTCCAATCTTTGTCACAAATCAATTACACAAACAAATGCATTAGTATACAATCGTTGATAACTCGGTAACAATTTATAACCTAGCATAATGGCCGATTTAAGATTGTCATTACGTTCAAAAGACGGAAAACAAACATCCATCATAACATGCTTCTGTCCTAGCCTAAAGACCAACAAGAGGATACAAAACCATTCGTTATACAGAATCAAACGATGTGTGAGAATCAATGCAAAATAGTGATTTCATATTAGATACTTGCTTCAATTTAAAACAAAATAGGTAAGTACACGCCGTTTATTCGATTTCAACTACAATATATTTTTAGGGTCGTTACTAAATTTATTGGGTACACTGGTAGCTGTTCCATTGGGAACGTGATATCTTATAGACAAATTATATTTATCCATCGCGGCCATTCTGCTAAGCTTATTGGGTTTAGGTTTACGACCGTCGTAATTGAGAAATGGCTCTCGACATTATGTCATTTCAAGTAATAGAAGTGTCATCAATGAACAAAAAATACTGACGTCACTAGCCGATAGCTTTGACATTTTTTTTTCTTGTATTCGTATACCTTCGTTTAAATAAATATAATTTGTCTAGACACTTATAAATTATTCAAATCGATATGTTCTACGCGTTTTATGTTAAATAATACTGATACAACACTTCATCCTAACTCGATTTTAGCCACACAATTTTCTAATACTGTTTTCGAAACAATCCTCTCCTACTTTTAAAATACGAAACTATGTTTTAACCTTTTCTGACTTACGACTAGATCATTCAAAAATACCTTTTCAATCCCCTAAAAAGCTTTACAATTTTACGCCAATACATTATCTTAATAATAACTTATGCTATATAAATTTGACTTAAATAATATCGAAACGCAACAAATAATTCAAAAATTCTACTTTTCATAAATTATAAAGTATGGTAGCGTAGAATATTATTGTCTTTAAGCATTATAATATTGTTATTGAGATCATTGTTATGGAAAATCTTTGCATATAAGCCCGAAAAGGACAAATAGTCAAGAATAAAATATTTGGCATCGAATTTGTACTTATGGTAGATATTCTATTAGGTAAATTCAGAATATACTTTGACTCGAAAAACCAACAAACCAATAAAGCTGACAGAACCTTCTCAAAGAACTTCTAAAATTCAATACAAACTTTGGCAGTCACATGAAATAATATTTACCCCTTATATTAAGTTATAAATAAAAGTGGCAATTACAGATGAAAATATAATAGTTATTACTTATAATAATGGTAACTATCGTTAAATATTCGATAAATTTCATAAGCATAGTTTATACCGACTTGGCCGGATGTTTATAATACTGATAATTATCTTTCGTATGTTAAAAACTACTGGAATTTAATATTAGTAGGACCAGTGTCTTCTATGAACTCCATAGATCGCGTACTATTACAGTAAAAATCTTCGTCGTTGATGCAAGACACACACGACCATACAACAAGCACCTAAATATGGCCTAACACGTTACGCTATATGCGATCTATGCAGTTTATTGAAGACAAAGCCAAAATGCGTATGGCCCCGTGAAAAAAGTAGTTAGTTAAGTAGTAGAATTAAAAGGTAGATAGTATTTTGTTTCTAAGAATAATAGACCGACGAAGAAAAAAGTAGAATACAGAAGCCTAATTACAGTACTACCAAATCAAGGAAAAACGCTTTTTCTTAGATACATTATTGACAGTGATCTTTTTAAGGTTCTTATCCTTAACACCTGAGCGTGGTTTAAAGAGGTTTACCTGGAGGCCGACTTTGATCTTCTTGGTCAGAGCGCCTTGAGGGAATACGGCTTGGACTTGTGGTACTACGGAGCTTGACACCATACCACCTGAAACGAGTTTGGGGTTTAAAGTATTAAATCACCAATATCGTATATAGCACACAGCCTGTTTATTGTGACTCGTAATAAGATCGACAACAGATCATGGGATTCTGGATTGGTTAAAATTCTTAATGCCGGTCTGGAGTTTGCCCATAAAAACACAAACTCTCGGCCACGGTTCTGAATCTCTTTCTTACGAAAAAGAATCTGACTGAAAGAAGTTGACTATTTACAGGATTATGCGATGGCATAAGTGAAGATAGTTTCACAAAGAATGCTATACCTAACCTTCTACCAACCAAAAAATAAAACCAGAATAGTTTAGATTCTGATACTGAAGAATTAGACTGGGTTCTTTAATTATGTTTATTTTACATGGTATTAATAAATGTACTATGCAAATTGTGGGATCATACGACATCTTTGGATATTTTTTAAGTTTACCTTCAGGGCCAATAGCGTGCACCTCCTGTCTTATACGGGAAATGACAGCGAAATATTGAGGGAAGTCGTGTGTTAAGATGCGCGTCACACGAGCAGCCTCCCAACTCTTCTCTTCTTCACTTGTATCTGATACAATTTCAGATAAAAAGTTAATTACCAAAAACTTTAATGATTTAAATGTGGAAGTCTACTATCTTTTATATTTTACTTTACTAGGCATGATGGCAGGTAAATCTTCTTTAAAGGATCGATTTTTCTATTTCCTGTGTTCTCTTTTTAAAACAGGCAAGTTATGAAACTAAGTGAAATTATCGTGCTAGCTGTTAATACAAATTGGCTTAGTCCGGTAGATTAAGCTATGTTGTTCTTACCTTCGATCTCCAGTGTTTCATTAAGTATGTCCTGAACGACATCATCAGTTGCATCAGTGTTATGTTCTCGCCAGCTACTTCCATTGTCTGATCTCAAGATGACAATTTCTCTCTCTTTGCCTCTGAGCGAAGCATAGTGCGGTACTTCTAAGATCACTGGCCTGAAATTTGTGTTAAATATATGAGTTAGAGTATAATATATTAGGATATATGCTGTGTAATTGTACAGCAGTGTTGGGGTGATTATTTTGACGTAACATCTGATGATTTCTTTGACCTGCCAGACCGAAACAATTCGTCGTTTCTCCAAGATTCGATCTCGTGTTAAACACAGTCCAGATAACTTATTTAACCATTGAGCTGAGGTGAAAAATGTGTGTGCAATGTACATACCCTAAAAATTTTGCAGAGATAGGTCCCATCTCTAAAACCCTAGCTGCTAGAGCCTCTCCTTCCATGAGCGGTGGCATATGATTAATACGAGAAGGCTTCAAATATCTGCAAATGAAAATCATATCTAAAGAATACGGATTTAAAGTTGTTAAATATATAGACCTTAAAGTGAAGTTGGGTTAGGAAATAAGTAAAATATTCTAAAAAAAAAAAAATATTTTCGTAGTTACCATAAATACTTTCTGGTTCAAAACGGGTAAGGTCTCCGCCATTTGGGATATTTATTGGGATACATACCTGCAAGTGATTCTTGTCGGTTGCTGAGCAGAAAGTGGAGGGACAATAACGCGTACGCCACCCCCACGACAACCACGCAACGCTCCGCCGCGCGCATCCACAAGAAATGATACCAGGAAACTACGCACAAAATGGAATCTATATAAGAACGCATTTGATGACACGAGCGGATATCGAATTGACTAGAAGATGTGTAGAATAATAAAGTTTTCAAACAATTGTTAATTTAATGTTGAGAATCTCATAATACTTACTTTTTCCATTGTAACTTTTTTCTGTTATATCCAGGCAGCATGCGCACGAAGAAATATTTAAAGCATATTTCGGAATAATACTACATCTGTAATAATATTATGGCGAGTTAGAAGTTTTCTTTTACTTAAATCTCTTATAACCGCTTAAAAAGCGAAATATGTTACTAAGCCTAAGCGACCACGGCTACTGCAAAGCATCTGATACGTCAACTGGTAACTCAAAATGTACGTTAGCTAATATATTGCGTTTTAAACTGTTAAAAGTGTATTCCTTAATACTACCACTAAATAAATTACCTCGTACAGTATATGTGCTATTTACTTATAATAATTTAATCATACAATTTCATGTCCATAATCTTTATAGGATCTTAAAAAATCATACTGACTTTGGCAAAGTAGGATCGACATTGTAGCAGTAGCCTTCGGGCGCATGCGCGGTGCTGTATCGACTGACGCTCTTCACGACTACCTCGTTTTGTGGCGGGAAACCCAATCCGTTTACGGAACCTTAAAAAACACCACAGATTATGTTAGTACCAAAGAATCGTCTATAATCTAGATTTTGATTGAAGATTTCTGAACCTAAATCTTGGCCTTAAACTTTATACTATACAATACTCACCATGAGATATTTCCATAATGTTTTTGTGGCTCAAAGCAGATTCGGTCCTTTCATCCTTAGTCACGTCGATGGGCAAGGAGTCATCTCCAAGAGATTTCATATCATCCGCCGTAAGGTACCTGTAGGGTTGGTCGTTGAGAATTGTGTCTTCTCCTAAAAAAGAAGTCAAATTTCAGAAACACAAACAATTACAACCTCAATAGTTAACCATGCTTTAAAATATTGTGTGTCGTTCTTTTATAGCTCAACAATTTCTGTTATTCAACATGGAAGGTAAAGTACTATTGTTAAATGATCATTTAGTTTTAATAAGTATTATATTGCAAATACTTTTTTTTTCATTGTAACGATTGTAACATATGTGCTGTTGATCTATTTTAGATTTAACAAAAAAAAAACACGTTTAAGATGTACGTTTGTCTGTGTAGAATGGTTCTTCAACGATATTCCAATTACTAATATAATATAAATAAAACTAATATACACAATTTCCCCGCAAAATGATTTTGGCCGCAACATGATTTTTTTTAATTTATTTCAGCCTAAAGCATAATTTTAATTCGATCAAGTAGTTTCTGAGACATGTTTAAACAAACAAACTCCTCAGCTTTATTAGTATAGATATATCGATATACCTTCTTCCTCCGAGTCTGACATAAACGTTTCCAACATCGTCTCAGGTGCCATCACTTTGTACTTGTCTTGAGAAGCCGGGGCAACTGAAGGCTCTGATACTTCCTTTAGTGTTTCCATCACTGTGACGTAGCCGAGCTTTGAAGCGATGTCCAATGGTGTTTGTCCGTTCTGCAAATATAAATGGCGTTCGTTATCTTGAACGTCGCCCGCGGGTAGAATTATAAAAAGTTAGGTGCATTTGTATAGTGTTCTCAAGTAACTTATAATGAAAACGCGTCTGATGTTGGATAATGACTACATTTATTTCAAAATGACACTTGACAGTTTATACAATTGACACCAGATGTCGCCACAATGCTACTTTATTATCTATTTTGATATCACTCTATAACACCCCCACTATATCAAAATATCAAACAAACTAGTTGCCTTATAAACTATAATACATGTATATAAACCTATATAAACTATATTGCCATACATACATATATATTGCACAGTTCACAACTCAAAGAAACAATAAACCTTATTTTTATTTCAAATAAATTATTTTTGCACAATACCAAGTCTTTGCATAAACTCATAGTGTTTTAGTCCAGACAATCCCTTAGTAAGCAAATCCGCAGGCATACTAGAAGTTGACAAATATTTAGTCTCAACCTTATTGTTGCTAATTACTTCTCTGATAAAATTGTATCTTATATCAATATGTTTGGAACGCTTATAAGAATAATGGTTGCTTGCCATCTTCAATCCACAAAGCCAACCAGTTCTGCTTCTTCTTTGGAATATCTTAAGCAATAATTCTTAGTTTTTAACAAATATTTTAAGACTCTCTTGGCATAATTCCAATGTAACTGTGAATAACAATTATTAAATTGACTAAGGTAACTAACTGCATAAGCAATATCTGGTCTTGTCAAGACCGCTAAGTACATTAGACTGCCTATTAATCTCTGATAAGGTAGGTTATTATTACACTGTTTCGGTTTCTCTATACGGTACATTCTATGGGTGTGTTTGCCAAATTACTATCAGTCATATTAAACTTACTTGCTATCTGTTCAATATAATTCTCCTGATCTATTGTAATAACATTTTTGCTTATATTAATTCTCATACCTAAATACTGTTTAACTTGTCCCAAATCTTTAATCTTAAACTTTTGACTCAATGTTTCTATCAAGGACTTAGTTTCTGACTCATTATTCGAGAAAATTATAAAATCATCAATATAGACACCAACAATAGTTTTCTTATTGTTATTATGATTTTTTATAAAAACACAAGGTTCAAGTTCACATCTTCTGTAACCTAAATTGCACAATGTTTCATCTACTCTTTGATACCAAGCCAAAGATGATTGTTTTAAGCCATAAACAGCCTTTTTTAATTTCATTACTTTATTTGGCTCTTTATTAGGAAAACCTTCTGGCAAGTGCATAAATATACTCTCTTTCAAATAACCATTAAGAAAAGCTGTTGTGACATTTAAGTGAGTAACATTCATATCTAACTGCACACTTAAAGATAAAAGTAAACGCAAGGTTGAGTGCCTAATCACTGGGGAAAAAGTTTCATCATAGTCCACACCAGCCCTCTGCGTGAAACCTTTTGCTACAAGTCTGGCACGATATCGCACTTTATTGTCACAATCTATTTTCTTTTTTAAGACCCATTTACACTGCACTACACTAGCACTATCTGGAGCATCGACTATCTCCCAAACTTGGTTATCATCGAATGACTGCAGCTCTTCTGTCATCGCCTGCAGCCATTGTTGGCTCTCAGGACCGCTGATAGCCTCCGCATAAGTCAGTTCATTGTCTCCTATAGATGTAGTACTCATATTTGCAAACCCATATCTTTCCGGTCTTTTTCTTAGCCGTTTCTTTGGTTCTTCATTTGTCTGAGGTACATTGTTTGTTTCTTCTTCTTTCTCTTTCTTGTCACTCTCTTCCTTTTTTTTATGGAAAGAATTATTTAGGCTTTCTGAGTAATCACACTCACTGGAACTTGAACTTGACTGATTGTAAAGAAATTCTGTCTTCACCGCAGATTCCTCCAACAATTCCCCCACTGAATCTGTGGTCTCCACTACTGGAATAGTTACAGTTTCTGTAGTGCGAGCACCGCCTATTGACATTGTCTCCATGGGCCCACAGACATCAGAATGAATGATTTGAAGAGTTTCTGTGGCTCGTGATCCAGAATTAAATGGTAATCTAGATTGCTTCCCCTCGCAGCATGTTTGACAGCTGGATTTGCTTATAACGAACACATCAGGATAATTTAGTCCTTCTACCAGTCCACACGTCTTCATCTTGTTCATATCTGTGCTATTGATATGGCCAAGCCGTCTGTGCCATGTTTCTCCACTGACTGCTGTCAATAAACAATTCTGTGTTTGTATTTTCAATTTATACACTCCATCAACCAGATATGCTTCCGCAACTAATTCATCCAATTTGTTTTTAATGAGACACTTATCTCTCTCAAATACAACGCTGTTTCCGTTTTTTATCATTTCACTCACCGACAATAAGTTAGTCGTGAGACTTGGTACACATAACGCATTCTACACAGTAATATCATAATTGTAGCTTGTCGTTATTTCTATGTCACCTGAACATAAAACGGGAATTTTCGTCTTATTTGCGACAACTATTTCTGGTAAACTTGATGAGTATTTAACATTTTTCATCCAACATTCGTTCGGCGTCATATGCATACTTGCACCAGAGTCGATATAAAAATCACTTTTACTGAAACCGCCACTGAGAAAAACAACGTTGAAAGCATTACTTTGTTTCTTGTTTACTGTTTTCTCCTTTAAAAGTGGACACTGGTTCCGATAATGTCCAGTTTCCTTACAACGATAACAAGTTATTGTTTTTGTGTTGTTTACATTCGATTTTGACATTGACGTATTCGGGATCTGTCCGCCATGTTTATTAGTGTTGCCCCCTTTGCTCGATTTATTCCGCCATTTTGCTGCCAGTGCTGAGTTACGTTCCGATTCACCTGAATCCGCTACTTCCATATCAAGTAATTTTGACTTGATCGAATCAGCCGTTATTTGAATTCCGGAGTGCTCGATGGCCATGATCATAGGCATAAATCGCTCTGGTAATCCGGCAAGCAATAGTGAACCAACCCATTCATCATTGATAGCGAATCCTGTTCCGCTCAAACGTTCTCAACGTTTCAACAATTTGTGTCACATAATTCGTCATATTCTCACAATTTTCTAACCTTATAGAAATCAGATGACGAAGCAACGTAATCTTCCGAGAAAAACCTGAATCGTCGAACAAAGAACGAAGTTTTGTCCACAATTGCTTCGCGGTCGTTGTATCTTTTATGTGCACGAATAATGATGAATCAATCGTCAAAATCATCTTAGCACGCGCCTTTGCAACGGTCGCCGCTGCATCGCCCGTTCCTTCTTGCTTCAGGAAAATGTCCGCGCCCTCCAATATAAGCAAGTTCTCAACTGCGAACGCCCAATCGTCAAAGTTTTCGCGACCCTTCAACTTCGGCACGTTTGCGAGATAACTGGAACTCATTTTTAACTTCACAAAACCACAATAACTAATTATTTGGGACTGGGCCCATAACCTATAAAGAAAACGCGTCTGATGTTGGATAATGACTACATTTATTTCAAAATGACACTTGACAGTTTATACAATTGACACCAGATGTCGCCACAATGCTACTTTATTATCTATTTTGATATCACTCTATAACATAACTGATCTTGTGTCTTTTTTGAGAAATAAATGTCTTTAAACCTTATTGGTTACGGTTGGTGAAACCGTGTTTTATTTCATTCACATGTTGGGCATGGGGCGTACATGGTTCTGTGTCGTTTATCTTCCTGATTGACTTTATATAGATGCAAGCTTGAAAGCTGTTCTTCTGTGTCCTCCCAGACCGAAACTTTCGGTTTCCTGGGATTCGAACCGACGACATTTTATTTATTATAAGTATTTAAATTGAAAAAAGAGCTATTTATTTAATTTAGTTTTCTTTCACCGATATTTTAACATGGATTATAATACATGTTAATATATTGTTATATACAACAATATTAAATTAATATTTAAGTTTGACTTAAATGCTGTCTGTTGTTTAAGTAGAGTATAAAACATTTAAAAGACTTTTAACGATATCACGGAAACACCGGGACATGTAAACATAATTTGTAAATATTATATTTCAGATTTCAAACCGTTAAATGTGTTTTATTTAAATAAATTTGACTTACCACAGTCGTGGCGTTTGCATCAGCCTTATGCTCTAGTAATATGTTGACGATATTTATGTGACCCTGTTGAGCGGCATGATGCAATGCAGTGTAACTAAAAAACAAATACTAATTATATTCCGTACTGCAGTATCCGAATAACCAAAGCCAAAATGGGCCGATAACACATCCGGTTTGTATGTTATTTTCGCCAAGCAACCATTGAACCCAGTGTTTGTCTGTCCTCTCCTATCATAATACTAATAATAATCCCTTACCCATGCGATGTCTGGGCCTTAACAGATGCGTCGTTTTCCAGCAGATAGCGTACCATGTTGGCCTGGCCGTAATGGCTGGCGATATGCAGAGGTGTGTAACCACCCTTAGTGCAGATGTCCACCTTAAGATAACGAATTAATTAAACAAAAATAAATTAAAAACAAATAAAACAAGAAAGGATTAAAGTAATCGTTTTTAAGTCTATTAAAGAATAACACGAGCGGGACTCGAATCTTCGACCGCATGGACTAAAGGGAAATCCCGTAGGGTATGGGGCGATGTCTCTGTGCGTTTCATTGATCGGTTTTTACAGTCTTATAGTTGATCAGACTGTACCGGACGAAACAATCTATTGCTTTCCCAGGATTCGAACCCAGGAACTATCGTCCTTAACGCACATGTCTTCGTCTTATTTAGTTATCCTGTTCATTAGTAGTATATTAAATAAATATATTTTTTTAATTATACATTCCCGAAAAGGCTGCGTTGTTAAATTTATTAAATAAATCCGTTAGGACCTATTTTCTAATATCAAAAACGATTTTAATTTTGTAAGCAACATCGAACCTGTGCCCCATTTTTGACGAGCAGCTGAGCTACTGGAACTCTATCTTCCTGCGCGGCGAGATGCAGCGCCGCTAGACCATTCTTAGCTTGCTGGTCTACTTCAGCTCCTTGTTCCAACAGGAGAGAACACATCTCGGTGTGACCCTGAAGAGAAGATACACACGTTAAAATCTGGAGCTAAATTTATTCACGTTGACATTTAATATCATTAGCGTTGAGTGCTGTACTTTACACGAGTAGTAAACATTTTAATAAAACACTTAACGGTTTAAAACGCGAAAAGTATTAGAAAAAATGATTTACAAATTTTCTTTGACATTAAGGCCCTCCTCCATCTTGTTTTCCCGTGACTAAACGTAATGAAACATCGGGCCGTAGTTATAATAAATTAAGAATGATTTACCTACCACATTTCGCGTTTTATTCCGTTAAAAGTGGTTTATTTAAATCATTGGTGTCCATTAGTGATACCCTGGGTTCCTTGGTTCGACAGCTTAACGGATTGCGATAATAATTTATTTATTAAGAGAGAGACAATAAACATATTTTATTTTATTTATTTTATTATTCACACACCCGTATAATGACACAATTTACGATTGAATTTCTCGATGAATCAATTTATCTATATTTAATTTATATAGTTTTTGTTGTACAGTCACGGTTTTCTTTGGATTATAATTTACAAACCTGTTGAGCTGCCAAATGCAACGGTGTGAACCCAGCTTTCGATTCAGCATTCGTCAATGCCCCATATTCCAACAGTGTAGCAGCCGTCTCCATTTGGTTCTTGCGAGCTGCTATGTGCAGTGGTGTATGGCCGTTTTTAGCGATCGCCTAAAAAATATTACAGTTAAATTTTTTAAGCTTATATGCTCAAATATTGCACACGAAATCTTTAAGCAATGTGGCACTATTGGAGTATAAGTCTTAATAGAGGTCTTGAAAAGGGACACATTTAAATGTTTGTTTCTAAACATAAAACCGAGCAAAGATGTGACTCTGGACTATTGACTACGTTTAAGAATTTCATATTATAACTATTATTAAAATCGATCTAAAATAAATTTTCACGAGCTGGTTGAGTCAAAAAACGGCTCCAACGTGTAACACGACAATTTTGACTTTTCTTGCATCATGTTGGACTTCGTCTGGAAATCTTAAATAGGTGGTAGGATATCGAAATTTCGTTTGGGTCACAAACAGCCGTCCACAGATAAAAACGTAAAGTTACATCACATTTCAGTTTCAGTCTATCTATTTCCGTACATCCAAAGCTAAAATAGGACGACAGCGCATCTTGTTAAGATGTTATATATAGGTATGTCACCTACCATCAAGTGAGCCCCAAGCTCGTCTGTCGTCCTCTATCATTTAAAACATTGTATTTCTTTTTTGTGAAAATTTCTGTTATACATTCTCGTGACAGGCAAAGAAGTCTTTGTTATATGTTGTTTCTTTTATTACGGAACCCATGTTTTTTAGCTGATGGTGCGAATTCCTAATGCCAATAGTGACGTGGGGAATGAGATAAATCGTATAACCCTTCTCGGAAACCATAGCCGACCAGGACCACTAAACACACCAACAGCCCGCCACGGTGCTTTAAGAGACTTCTAGGAACACGATTGTATTATTGCGGAGAAGCTAATCCAATGAATACCTTTGCATCAGCTCCCTTCTCTAGCAAGGTGTTGGCAACAGCTTGTTGATCATACTGTGCAGCTATGTGCAGCGGCGTCATTCCATTTTTTCCAGCTTGGTCTGGTGAAGCACCATTTGCTAGAAGCAGGTTCGCTACCTGAAATGAAAACACACTTTAATCTTCGCTCTAAGAACATAATATTTCGTACGTTCGTAGCAAATGATAGTTTAAATAAATCCAAATCGAACGCGCTAATCTCAGGAACTACCGGTTCGAATTGATTTTTTTTTTGTTTTGGTTGGCTATAAAATTTTTCGCATATACATTGCGCTGTGACTAATAGGAGCGAAGAAGCAGTGGGAAATGTGAGATCTTTGAGAGATTCCGATGAGTACGCTGCGAAAACGGTTCAAGATCTTTTAAGATTAATTTGCAAGAACGGGGGGGCTGCGAGCGACGAGGAGCGACGAGGAGCGACCAACTCGTTGGTAATAGTGTACATGAAGAGGTTTGCAAAAACAAATTTGGGTGTCCAAAAAAACTATTCTACGTGGATGAAGTCGCTGATACAGCTAGTAAATTATGGATTAAAGAGACTTTTAACAAGTGTAGCTCAATTGGTAGAACAACAGCGCTGTGTGATGAAGAGTTTGAAACCCGCCCATGCCATTATTTTTTTAATAGATTCATATCGAGTTTCATCTGTGAGATGTATTTGATGTAGCACATATACTGAGTATTTATTTTAATATCATAGAACATTCATTTATTTATTGTGTATAGTATAATATGTATAAATTTAAAACACTTTTTTAGCTACACGGACGTTATTTTTTTCTTAACGTTACACGTAACGTTTTCGTTACGTTATGCATACTTAACTTCACTGCAACATGACTTAGACTGAAACTGGATGTTTTTTCTTCTAACACTTACCTTTAGATTACCATATTTAGCAGCAAGATGAAGAGCAGTGAAGCCTTTCTTAGTAGTTGCTGTCAATGGTGCGTTATGCTCGATTAAAGCTGCTGCAACCTAAACAGCAATAAATAACTAACTAAATGGGATATACTTATATAAGGATCAAATACACATAAGTTTATCTGCAGTGAGTTATTTACGAGACTACACATTAAATAAGACATTGTTAACCGTTCAAAACGCGACATATATTGGTTAATTTGTTTTTAGCCGTGACCAGTAAAGCAACCTTCGGCCGTTCCCTAACAACCGATAATAACACAAACTAACATCATGGTTATGCTGCTTAGCAGCGATATGCAGCGCGTTGTAATGGTCTGCTGTCATCGCACGCACGTCAGCGCCATGTTGCAGCAACAGCACGGCAATGTCGACGTTGCCCAAGCGAGAAGCAATGTGGAGTGGAGTTTGACGTTCACGAGCTTTCGCTTCGACTGCAGCACCGTTGCGGAGAAGAATTCTTATTATATCCGTCTGGAAAGAGGACATTTAATTAGGTGATTCATCTATTCTAATATATAAAGAGGGAATTTAAAATGTTCTCATGTAAAAACTAAAAGTTATTTTCGTATCAGCTGTTCATATAACTACACATGTTACATATATTGTGTACATAAAACACCTTCATATAACTGGTAGTAGTGTATTGCAAGACGGTATTGATCTTTCGATGGTGTACTGAAAATCTGGTTTTAAAAAACTAAAGAGTTTGTTGTTTTGTTTGTTTGTACTCGCTTATCTGAGGAACTACTGCTTCGAATTATTTTTTTTGTGTTGGTTAGAGCATTTATTGAGGAAGCTTATAAGAGCGAATAAACATCGGGAAATGTTAAAAAAAAACTAACAATATAGATTGGCTGTAATAAACGCGCTCTTACATAAATTAATAAACAGCCTAAATAATTAAAAAATCTACCCCTAGTCACTATTCCACGCGGACGAAGTCGCGGCCACAGCTAGTAATATATGTATAAAGGAGGTTGTGGCCAAAAATAGATGAAAAATAGATGGTATGCTTTTATTTTTCTTTAAGATGAAAAACTTGCATGTAAATAAAATTGGCGAGTGAATAAGACACAATGTGTCTTTTCAGAGTCGTGGTCCTATTAATTTTAGTTTTCTTAGGGGAAACAAGCCTAGGTCAGCCCTGGTTTCTTTTCAATTGTATGTCCTTACCTACGTACTTATTATTCTCGTTTACGTATAATGAGTTTAATTCAAAATCTCCTATTGTTTTGCTTCTGAGTAAACACATTTATCTTCTATTCTATTTTACTAATTACCTGGTTAGCTCTAGCAGCCAAGTGTAACGGTGTCTCTCCTCTAACCGTTGGGACATCTGGGTTTGCCTCGTGTTGCAACAAGTAGATGACGATGTTCATACAACCCATGAACGAGGCCACGTGAAGTGGTGTCAATCCTGACTCCGTAGTGGCTTGAATGCCTGGAACAAAATGTCATTGTACCAAGTTTCTGGGATGTGATTCCGAAGCCAAGCTTTAGGATAGATGATTAGGAGTGAAAAGAATACTAAGAAGACTTACTTGCACCATATTTCAGAAGTAGCTCGACCACTTTGATCCTGTTCTTCTTGCAGGCAATATGCAAAGGTGTGAACCCGTTCAGGGCTCGGGCGTTGGCGTCAGCGTTTCTGGTGGTAATAAACAAATTTAGCTATTCTCCCTAGTTTCAAAGAAACACACGTCATTTGTAAGTTTATTTTTAAACTGAAAATGTATTTATTGTCTATAGTTCATGCGCCAAATTTGATCGGGTTAAAACACGAAATATTAATAATTATCAAACGTATATGAAAGGCTTCTGTTCGTTAGTTATCGACTACCTTTGCGGCTAAATTGCATTAAGCACGATTCTTGTTCATACCTTCAAGATACATAAATAGTAAAAATTATTGTAAGAAATAAATTTTGTAAGTTTATGTTTGTAGTTAAGTAAGCCTTTTATAAATAAATATATAAAAATCTTGGGTTCCAATCTCGGAGTAACGATAAATTATTTCGGTCTAACTACTTGCCTGTAAATAAAATCAACCACAGAATCAAGAAACAGAAATACAAAATATGTACGTTTCTTGCACCGTAGCTGAAAATACGTTTTAATTTTTTTGTTACCTATCTAAGAGCAGTTTGGCGACCTTCGCGTGTCCGCAGTGAGCAGCAACGTGCAGCGCAGTCAGATAATCAACGGTGACGTCATCAACCGGTGCTCTACGCCCGAGTAGCACACGAGCAGCTTCTGAATGATCCCCTTGAGCCGCCATGTGCAGTGGTGCTAACCCATTCTGGTGACAGAGGACCAATGTGAATGCGGGTTATAGTTTTGGTTGGACAGGGAATTGGGAATTGGTCAGTGAAAAAGGCACAGAAAAATGTCTGGACCCATTTCCGTTTAGTACATTTTACTTAATACTCTTAGTATTAACGAATTATCAATAGAAACATGTTCTTAACGTAATAAGGCCGCGTTACCAGAATACAGTAAAAGAGTGTAGAATTGTTAGAGACTGGATAACTCTTGTATTAAGTTGTTTCTTTATATAGTTACATATGTATGATGGTACAGATTTGATTAAAACTTTTTAAACGGATTGAAACACGAACTATTAAATCAAATGTTTAACGACTGACGACGCAATTTCTAGCACCTGAGTAAAATAATCAAATCAAACTCAATGTAAGACTTACGAACTTAGGTCACTATAAAGACAAAAGAATTTCTTCAAATTAAATCATATTTTGTGATATTCTTGTGGTGACAGTAAGTATTTTTTGTTGGTTTTGTTTTTGTGCGTACACACTCATTATAAATACCTTGCTTTTACTAGTTATGGGTGCTCCGCGGTCCAAAAGTGCTTCTACGACCCTCTCGTGGCCAGACCTGGCAGCACAGTGCAACGGTGTCAGACCATCTCTGGTACGAGCCTCCACGTTCGCCCCATTGTCACAGAGGAGGGATACCATGTTGTCTTTACCTACAGAAAATTTATGAAGCTGATGATAACATAATACTAGAACAGGAGGGCAAGTTTCCACTTAAGAGAAGCAGAGACACAAGTCGGAAGTTACGTCAGATTTGGGGGAAAATAGTAATTATCTCATTTTAATGTAGATGAGTGTTTACACATAATCTTATGTATTTTAAAATTGACGCGGGCGAGATTCGAATCCACAACAGCATATTGTGCTGTTGCTTTACCAAATGAGTAAACGTCAAAGGGTAGTTTTAAAGCTATTTAAAATATAAATTGTATAAGGCTTTCGCGAGTTTTTCGACCATCGGTGTTCAATTGTTTCTCTTCAGCATAAGCGAGTATGAGAGTAGAGTTTCTTCTATTTCACAGGAACTCGTTTGTTTTACTTTTCATAATACCGTATGTTATATTAAAACCTATTATTAGATATAAAAAAAAATTGTAATAACTTATGCAATTGTAATATTTTGTAAGCAGCAAAGAACCTTAACGATAAGTGAATTTACAATTTCGTGTTTCCACTTAATACATGAATACATAATAAATAGAATTGTGTATCTAAAATAATTTAAAAGAACTTACCCCACTTAGCAGCAACATGCAATGGACAAATATTATGCTTAGCAGCACAATTGACATCGGCCCCTTTAGCCAGCAGCAACCTGGCCACAGCTTCATTGCCGTAATGAGCAGCAATGTGCAGCGGTGTGAAGCCAGATTTGGACGTCACATCTGGGTTGTGTTCATTCTAAAGCAAGCAAAAACATATGTAGTTTATGGGTCACATGGGAATTACATTTGTGGCATTTAGTCTTTGTATTATTTTAAAATAATCGTATTGCATATTTGCATGTCAATTTCGAGTTATATAAATCTATACTAATATATAAAGCTGAAGAGTTTGTTAGTTTGTTTGAACGCGCGATCTCAAGAACTTCGGGTTCGAAAAGAAAAAATCTTTTTGTGTTAGTTAACGCATTTATCGAGGAAGGCTATAAAAAATCGCGCTGTGACTAATAGAAGTGAAGATACAAGGAAAGGGTATCTGATGCGTACGCTGCGAAAACGGTTCAAGACACCCGAAAAATATGTATAGAGGAATTCCTCATTAAATAATCCGAAAAAATGGCCTGAAAACTATATGTCTATCTTTTAAGATTAACGTACAAGAAAGGAGACGCAACCTATGTCGTGGGCAGCTTAAATTTATAAAGATGTAGAGGGTGGCAAAAACAAATTTTAATGTCCAAAACAACGAGGTCTCTGACACAGCTAGTTGTCATATAAGTGTTTCCTCTTTAGTGTGTAAGCTAATATATGTTGTGTTTTAACTACATCTCTGAAATATATACCTCCAGCAGTAAGTTTGCTGCCTTGACGTCGTCTTTTTTAGCAGCAATGTGTAAAGCTGGTAAGCGCACGCGACCGCGGGTGTCAGCTTCTAGAAGGACTGCCACGACCTTCTCGTGACCTTGTTGCATTGCAACGGCCAGGGGCGTGAAACCATCCTGAAATTTTAGATATGCTTTAAAACTTATTTTATTTATTTTTGCTATGTCCTGAAAAAATGATTTTTTTACAGTGTTAATGACTCGCTCTTTTTAGTAATCAGTTTAATACGAGTAAGTAAAATACTTTTAAATTTATATATTGAACTATAAATAGATGACTGAAATATATATATATAGAAGATTGAACTATAAATATACTATTTATATAAAAAAAAACCATTTTAACGGTTTTTATTATATATTTAACTACAACTTGGAAACTTTGGGTCGTGATAATAACTTATTTATTGAGTGTTTGTAGAGGTATACGTTGAAAAATTTAATTTCATGATCACTTGCGTAAATTACAGACGATACCTAAAATCCGTGTTAAATCGTTTACACTGGTTTTATTTGTTTGTAATACCGACCTCTGTAGCCAAGCTTTGATTGGCGCCGTTGGAAAGCAGAAACTTGACAACACCATCATGATTCTCTTGTGCTGCCATGTACAATGGAGTGAACCCATTTTGAGATTGGATGTTAACCTGCAAAAGATTATGTTTCAAAGTCAAGAATCAATAGAAGAAGTTAAAATTAATGTGATTATTACAAGTAAAAAATAGAAAATAATAATTTATGCACGACATAAGATAACAATTAAACTAGACGAAGGTTAACTTCGAACGGTTAAAAACGCGATTTTTTTTAAGTAATTCAATTGATTTACCATTTATTAGTTAGCAAATATGCACGACATAAGATAACAAAAGAAAGTATTTTTTAGTTTAAATTAAATAAAATTAAACTTACTTCTTGAGCTTTTAAATAAAAAACTTCGAACGATTAAAACACGAAATATATTAAAAAACTTACTTATATTCAATTTTATATTTCGCGTTTTAAGCCGTTAAAAGTGATTTATTCCAAATCAAAACAAACTGTTTGTAGGTACGAAGTTCAATCAATCAACGTGAATTTAAAGCACATTTCTCAATATGACAGTTAACAATTCTATAGTTTATGACTGATTAAGAACAATCGTAGGGGAGATTGGGGAGGGACGGATATTATTTTACAACTTTGCATAAACGTTATTTTTTACAATATTACGATATTGCTACGTAGTTATGCGGCGAGATATGCCACTGCAGCACAGATACAAAAATTGATCTTTCCTAAGGATGCAGTTCGGGGAATATGTTATCGGCTGGATGCCTCTTAGCCGGTGATCTGGCTTGTAGTTCCTGTGTAATTTAATCTTAAGCGAATCATTCACTCGAATACACGCTAATACATCATTTATTTTAAAAACGCGTTTACGCTTTTCGAGTTTTGACTGCGTAGTGTACAATTTCTCAAAATTTAAGTTAAAAGGAACGAATCGTTCAACGTTCACGTTTCAAAGAATTGCGTTGAAGGCAAAACCATTGCATTGTGATTTGTGCAGTAAATGTCACGCCATTTTTACATTAGCTTGAATATTGCAGTTAACTGCATATGGCTGCCAAAGGTAGAGTGGCCTAATAACAAAAAACATGATTTTCAATAAGAAGGAAAATAAAAATGCGCAATTAAATTAAAATGAATTTGTACTATTATTTTTGTGTAAAATTATGTTAACAATGTTCGCTCACTATGCTAATTAATAATTTTAGACTATAAAAATAAAAGTAAGTCAAGTCATAAAATTGCAGTTAAGCTACTCTGGCTCTAGCGGTGTCCTATTTACTTATACTAGTTTATCCATGCAATATTTTATTCCTAATGTCCAACATAATATACTTATATTTAAATAAAACACTTTTGACGATTTAAAACGCGATATGTTTCACTTGAGGGTAGTTATAACACATCAGCTGTAGAACGTCTAAACACGATGTGCTGTTGACCTATTGTAGCTTTAGATATTTGAACAGACAGGTTGGTTCGGCTGATTGAAACCACAACGTTTTTATCTGTGGACGGTGGTTCATGGCCTGGGAGAAATTTCAGTATTCCTACCACCAAAATAACATCCAGATATTCAAATGTTTCAGAAAAAATATAAATTGATTAGACAAAATGTTGGACCCCGTGGGGATCGAATCCACAACCCATTGATGGGGACATACCTGTGCACCATTCTGCACAAGAAGTCGAACCACAGCCTCTTGACCAGCCAGAGAAGCAATATGTAGAGCAGTGTTACCCTTCTTGGTGGCTGCATCTATCAATGCGCCACGCTGGAGTAACTCCCTCACCACTTCCACGTGCCCGTCTTTCGACGCAAGGTGGATTGCATTCAGACCATTCTGTAACAAATGAAAAATTTAATAAATATTGCATTGCATTGCATACCTCTTGCCCTCTTTCTGCCCTCTTGCCCTTCACCTCGCAGAAGACAATAAAACAGAAGCGCAAGCATCGAATGACGCTTCTCGCTCGATATTCACAAATCTGATTGATCTCTACGCTTTATTGAGTCTCGCGACTTAATAAAGCGCATACATGAAATATTATTTAAATAAAACACTATAACGGTTTAAAACGCGATATATTAGTTAAGCTTATTTGAATATTGATTTTTAAGTTCGGCCCGACGTTTCGGATGCCGAAACGTCGGGCCGAAGTTAAAGTTAAAGTGTTTTATTCAAATGTGTACTACTCGCGTAAACTACAGACAGTATTTAAAATATTATTTGGTTTTTATTTAATCCTCGATCGAATGGTTCCATCAACATAAATAACATTTAGTCCGTACCAGTACTTCCTAAGATTAACGCATTTCAACAAAGAAACTCTTCTGTTTTATAATAAATTAGTTTTAATTATAAAAAAGTAAATGAATAGATGGCCTTAACTCCCAATTTCTTGAAGACAACTTTGCATACAGATAAGCGAAAAGAAAGGAGAAACATGGAATAGATCCAAACTTACCAAAATAAAATACTAACACAATTTCACAATCCAAAGAACTAAAGTAACAAATAGATCACTGTTAAATAATTTAAACTAAGATATCATTTATGAATATTAACAAGTCTTTGAATGATACAAATAACGAGCCTGATCATTCTATAATTATACGATCACACAAATTTAAATAGGCGAAACAAGTAATTATGGTCAAAATTAATAAAATTTTTATTGGTACATCAAACTAGCAGTGTCAGTGACTTCGTCCGCGTACATAGAATAATTATTTTGGTCATCAAAATTTTTTTTGCTAAACCCCCTCTTCATGTTTATGGATTTAAGCTGTTACTCACGACGTCCGACGTTCTTGCAAGTTAATCGTAGAACATATACATATAGTCGCGGACATTTTTTTAGATCCTTTAAAGTGGAATCATTCTTTCATAAATATTTTTTGGGTACAAGATTTACCTATAATTGATTTGGTATTTTAAGTATTGTTGAAGGTTCTTTGTATACTATTAGTTATTTTATAGATTAATTCAAATATATATATATAGTGAAGGTAATTTTGTGGTTTATAACTAGGCTTTAAAAAGAGAACACATAAGATGTTTTTTACTAGAAATCTTAACGTTTACATACACCTTACTATCATCAAAGTCTAGACTTCTAGACATTACCGTATCAAAATTCGAATACACAGTACATAAAAATATCTACATTCGTGAGGAAATCGCGTGTCTCGCTCGCATTTCTAGGAATTTAGCCAACAAATATTATAATTAACCTTATCAAACGTTATGTAAGTCACGCTTAATAAACTAAGTATGGTCTAAGTAATTTTTGTTACTGCAATGTCCTTTTCACGACAATCGTCAACCTTCAGTTCTAAAGCTTTTGTAAATTAGCAATTGCTGCTAATAACTGTATTCTTTGACGTGCTCATTGGTGTAATGGGGGAAAATGTTTGCCTAATAATACACAGGTCGTGGGATCGATCTCTATCGGGTGCAACATGTCTTTCATCGATTTATAATTTTTCTAAAACATGTTAAACTTTGTCTGTGTCACGAACCATCGTAAACAAATAAAAAAGCCGTTAAGTCGCGTTTCGGCTTCAGTCTGAGAATTTCCAAATGTCTTATTGAGATGTTAGATGGCTGATGTGTTTCACCTATCTTCAAGTGAAGTGAATTACAGGAGCAGACAAGATAAAAAAAAAATAACGGTAGTAATCTTTATACATTTGTAGCTTACTACTGGTTCTGTTTTGTTCAGAGCATTTATCAAAACTTCTATCAAACATCAGGCTGTGACCAATAGGAGGCGATGACGCAATGGGTAGTGTGGAAGAAACGGGAAATATTATTCATTTATTAAAAATGTCCAAACGACGGGACGCAGATAAAGTCTTACGTATCAGCTATAATTTATAGAACTTCATCCTACTAATCCTACTAATATTATAAACGTGAAAGTTTGAAACAAACATCCACACATGGATGGATGTTTGTTGCTCTTTCGCGCAAAAACTACCGAATGGATTTCAATTAAACTTTCCAATAATATAGATTATACATCAGAATAACACAAAGACTAATAATTTATAAAGATATTGTGAGAGCCGTCCAAAATATGACAACAAGTGTCAAGTAACTACGATAGTAACTGCGATACGACGTTATCCTAATCTTAATTCTGCGTAGACGAAGTCGCGGGCATCAGCTAGTATATTATATAATTTATAGATATAATATATTGTTAGCAAAAATAAATAATACGATGCCCAAAATAATATTCCATGCGGACAAAGTATCTGGCACAGCTAGTAACTTATAAAGTTGAGGAGGTGGTTTGCAAAAAATAATATGATGCCCAACAGAACAAAGTCACAGGTACGAATAGTTAACAAATAAAATGGTACTTACAGCATTGCTAACGTTGATGTCAACTCCTTGCTCCAGCAGGCTTATGATTTTATCAATCTGACCAGCTCGGGCAGCGCGTAGAAACGCAGTACTCGCGTCCGCCTGAAGACAAAAATATAATAGTAACTATTCCGTAGATTCAACAACCACATTTTTCTATGTTTCGATTTTTTTAAAGATAGGAAGACATTCGTGAAATGATCGAAATCACTAAAAAGATTGGAAAATGCCCTGGTCGGCACGCGAATTTAGCTTTATACATATATACTAATATATAAAGCTAAATAGTTTATTTGTTTGTTTATTTGAGTGCGATAATCTCAGAAACTACTAGTTCGAAATTTAAAAAGTACTTTTGTAATTGGTGAGAGAATTTATCGAGGGAGGGTATTTTAACATCGCGCTGTGAAAAATAGGAACGAAGTAACACAGGAATAAGCGGCGAAAATAAATCACCTTTGTGAGTTGCAGAAACGGCTCAAGATACCCAAAAACTGCGTATAAGCGAATGATTCCTCTTTAAATAATCTAAAAAATGTCCCTGATACCATATGTCTATCTTTTGAGAACAAGTTGCAAGAACATTGGGGCGCGACCGACTTCGTGGGTAACAGCTTAAATTTTATAGATGAAGTGGAGGTTTGCAAAAGTTAAATGGGCATCCAGCCCAACATAACTGTTCTACGCGGACGGAGTGTGTATTAATTATAAGGCAGATTCATAAACCACATTTTTGAAAGGGCCTTCCTTGTTTTTGAAAAAGATAGGAAGATGAAAAGTGGCAAGAGTCACATAGAAAAGAGTAGGCTTTTGCCGATCGGCCCACGGACTTAGGCTTCATATGATAATAAAGTACATAGTAGACTACACTAGATAGTAGAAAGAAGAAGAATTATAATTGTATATGTTGTAAGAAATGAAGAAGAAGAATAATTGTTGTAAATTGTGTTGTAAATAAGAAACATTAAATTGCAGGTTATTTAACTTAACGTCCGTAATAAAGGATTATTAGTGATGGATACTATTCAATAGAAAACTTATTAAGCGGTTAACTTTTCCAAGAAATAAGAACCCTAATAGTTCCTTTCCTTCTATGAGTCATCCCTACATTTAACTATAAATTAATATCTATTCTAATATTATGAAGCTAAAAATTTCTTTGTTCGTTATTTGATAACTTTCGAATTGTTTCTTTGAATGAAAAAAAAATGTTTTGGACAAACCATTTATCGAGGAAGGCTTTAAGACAATGCTTTGTTGTT
Source organism: Leptosia nina (assembly GCA_963661955.1). Classification (NCBI taxonomy): domain Eukaryota; kingdom Metazoa; phylum Arthropoda; class Insecta; order Lepidoptera; family Pieridae; genus Leptosia; species Leptosia nina. Next base: position 6,296,891 of record CAVLEF010000008.1, read on the forward strand.
TAGTACTAGCACGGATAAATAATTTAGCCGTAGTTATTAGCCCGTCAACCCGTGCTGGAGCAGCGTAGTGGGGTAAGATCTTATACAGCCCAGCGGTACTACTTCACCTTTAGAGTCCAAAAAGGCCCAAATGTTTTACGATAATTCTTTTATGATAGAAGAGGATATACAAGAGTCACCTTCACTGGATGGTAGGTGAAATACGAAGACGTGATTAACCTTCAGAGCTTTTTCACCTACGGACGGAATTTTCGATGTTCCCACCACCCATTTAATATCCAGAATTCCATTTAAATATAACAATTTAACGGTTTAAAACCCGATATATTAGTTAATTATTATTTACTAATATATCGCGTTTTAAACCGTTAAAGTGTTATATTTAAATGTGTACTACTCGCGTAAACTATAGACAGTATCCAGAATTCCAGACAAATTCCGACATGTTTCAGAAGATTTATAAATTGAATCTTTGAAACTTGTTACATATGTAAATATATACTAGTGCTTCTAGTTTTAATTGTAACTATAATACTGCAATCTCAAATGATAGGCATCAAGCCTATCATTGTTTTTCACGGTCTAGTTGTGTAAGTTATTGTTAAACCTCGATTTTATCTGTGAAACTATTAGAAAGAATATATGTACTCTATTTTTTATTTAATTCCTTATAATATGATTCTGTGATATTTCTGTTTGTTTCCTGTTTTCTTAAATAAATAAATAACTGTCTACGAACTTAAAAAAAGATAAGTCGATGTGCATATTATGTTTCCCGTAGCTACACGTCTACGGTGTAGCACGTCTACGCTTGATTTCACGTTCAAATAAGAAAGCAAGGTCAACATTGTCGGGATTCAGACATTTTACATAAAGTTATAATCCTTATCATGTTGAAATTTTAGTTCTTAGACATGACGCGTCTAATTATAGATATAGTTAAAAGAATTTAATAATACTGACTGTAAAGAAAATAGGGAACTCTTTCAGATTTCAAAGCCTGATGTGAGTTCAACTGTGCAACCCTAAGTACTGGGTAAAACAAAGCCCCCCCATAGGGTAGCGTCGTAATTATTGTACTGATTGAAATGGTCCTTCTGAACTTTTTTCTAGTGCTTTATTTTTAATAGTAAATTCATACGTTTACATATATTTAAGAAAGGGTGATACTGCATCGGTGCTATAGACAGGTTGTATGTTATTTGTGCGACTGTTTATAAATTTTCCTGATTACGTTATTTGCTCCAGATTTCGAAACGTCTAGAACAATTTCTATTTAGGACAACCGAAAAGCTACCTACTGTTTATAAAGCGGAGAATTCACCCTCGATCGTTTTCTAAGATCATTATATATGTCTTAGCTGATCTGATGTTTTATTGTTTAAAAAAATAATCATTATGTTAATACCGCATAACAAATTGGTAATAATGAATTAAATTCCCATAAATTTGTTTACTATAAAAACGGTTTTTGTGTGTTAATTTTCAACTCGAAAAATTGAAAAATTGGGAAAATTATTTATCATAATATGTTACCGTGGCGTAAGTTGTAAAAACGGTTTAAGATAACCTAAAAATATGTATGAAAGAATGATCTAAAAAAAAGTCTGCGACGAAGCGCGAAGACTATATATGTCTATCTTTTAAATTTATCTTTTAAGAACGACGGAAAGGGACGCGACCGACGTCGACGTTGTCGACGTTTTGTTTTTGAAGTAAATATATTTACTTGTAAAATAAAACTGCACTGTGCACTGTGCCATGCAAAACTCAACCCACCTTCTGAAACTTTAATTGCTTTTTCTATTTCAGAGAGATCTAAACAACATGAGTTTAATGACGTTATTGAAGAGGGGTATGACTAAGAAAAGTTGAGAGCACGTGAGCAATTATTTTCCTCCGAGGGTGGCTCCGGGCAACTATATAATGGGCAGCGAGGTCCCAATAAACAATTCGCCAATTGGGCCCGACACGCCAAATTAAACAAGACGCTCTTGAAAATAACAATATGTACACAAATAAATATAAACAGTATATACCTATTGCTTACGTTATATCTATACTAATATTATAAATGCGAAAGTAACTCTGTCTGTCTGTCTTTCTGTCCGGCTTTAACTCCGAAACTACTGAACTGATTGAAATGAAATTTGGTACAAAAATATTTTAGAGCCTGAGAAAGGACATAGGTACTTTTAATGTCAAAAAAGGGTTGATAGGGGTTGAAAAGGGGATGAAAGCTAGTCTACTATAAATTTGCTTCAATAGAGAAGGACAGACGAGCATATGGTTCATTTGTTGGTAAGTGGATTACCCCAGCCCTTTAACTATAACTAGAATAGTTAGTATAGTAGGCTTTAGATATTTGGTAATCCACAGACTGAAATCGATAAGCGATTAAAAAACGTTACGGCTTTTTATGTAGGTAATTCGTGACCCGGACGCAATTTCCACATTTTTATTATCCAGATTTCCAGATGAAGTCCAAATTGGTTAGAACCATGTTGGACTCGGTGGGAATCGAACTCACGACCCGTGAAAGCCATAAATCGCTGCCATTACACCAACGAGCCAACGAGCCGCACTATTACGAAAGTGGGGGTTTAAAGCTTGAACGGTCTTATAATAACGAAGGTATTAAATCTAAGACCACGCAAAGATGACATACTGAACGTGAAACGTATTGCTTAGCATTTTGTTAAGGGGTTCGAATCCCAGGGAAACAAAAAACTAATTTGGTAAGTTTGATCAACTACTTGCCTGTTAAACAACGGATCAGTAAAACGGATACAAAGAAAAAAATGTGTTCGCCCCATGCCCCACGATTGGGGATTTCACACACATGTTCATATCTTGTTGGGTAGATTAATATCTATTGAACTTACGGGCTCGTTAGTCTCTTGTTAGCCATTAATATCTATTATTAGCTACAAGCGATCAACATTTTGTAATCAATGTATATTCTGAAATGGGCCTAGTCTCGAAAAGACGGAATATATAAATAAAGTTCAACCGCGTTATGTTTCAGTTAAAATATTTTCGAATAAGTTTAACTAATATATATCGCGTTTTAAACCGTTACAGTGTTGTATTTACATTCTACTTCTCAACATTTCTAGGTAACAATATGTCGTGTAGACCCAATACCTATAGGATAGAATAGTTAATCGCATTGATTCTGGCAAGCTGCCAAGAACGACTGAGCGCCTAATCCTTACAAAAGATGTATGACTACCTGCATGTAGACGTATAAGTAACGTTGATAAATTAAACACTACAGCAGATAATTAAAGAGAATCTATTGTTGATAATTTCTTTAAGTTAAGTTCAGCTAAATATAACTACATACTTAAATATACACTTATCTATACTAATATATATAGCCAAAGATTTTGTTTATTTGTTTGAACGCGCTAATCTCAGGAACTACGGGTTGAAATTGAAAAACACATTGCTCTGTGACTAATACAAGCGAAAATACAGCGGGAATCGTAAAAATGTTGAGAAAATATTTATCATTATGGGTTTCTAAGGCTTACTCTGCAAAAACGGTTCAAGATACCTAAGAGATATACAGTATGAAAGAATTTCTCTTTAAAGGAACTAACAATGTCCCCAACGCTATATGTCTATCTTTTAAGATTAACTTGCGAAAAGGACGAGAAGGGACGCGACCGGCGTCATGAGTGCCAGTTTAAGTTTATAAAGAACGAATTTGGATGCCCAAAATAAATATTCTTAGCGCACGAAGTCACTGGCACAGCTAGTACGAGTACCTAAAGCTAAAAAGTCTATTAAACAATGTGTTTTTACTCAACATAACTAATTACCTAATGGACACTTTAATTTAAATCTGCGGGTAGTTATAAAAAGTGTAGGTACATCTTGTTTTAATTTGGCTAAAGTACAGTTGGTTTTGCAAATTTATACGTTACTCTCTATTAGCCAATAATTGTTGTATGCTAGATTTTTAAAACAACAAAAAATGTTATTTATTAATTATTATTTACATAGTTACTGAGATAAATAGTTGTCTTTATACAACTTATTTGCGTTGAGTACCTATGAGTACTTCTTCTTAGTTTGATCGCTTTCCGATTCTATTTATTTATTTATTTATTTACATTTATTTACATTTATTTACATATATGCACTGTCATAACAGGTTGGATCCCAATGCGACAGAGATCTAAAAACTAAACAATATAATTATATATGATAGAACAAATATATATGAACTTAAACCAAACTATCGTTCATAACTCAAAATAAACTTTAATGTATTTGTGAGTTCACCCCAAGGACTGTAAAAAATATCTGCTTTTTTGTGCAAAACATTTAGGACCTCGACCGTCCTCGTCCATTGTGCCTTTGCCATTAAGTTCGTTCTAGCAAAAGGCACCACGAGAAGAGGTGGCGCGTGTCTTTTGTCCCTATAGCAGTCAGGCACGTTTATGCTTAACCTGCTTAGGACGCCGATGTTGCATACTTTCCCTCTTAATAATTTAATGATATAAGTAGCTAGAGCAAAATCCCTTCTTACTCTCAACTTATTATAGCCCACCATTCCCAGCACAAAGAGTGTCGGGTACATAAGAGGATAATATGGATAAATTCCGTACATTTTAAAATACAAATGTCTTACAAATTTGTTTTGGATTTTTTCCAACATAGCACAGTATTTTTCTTCGTGAGGTGCCCATATTGTAGCATTATGTTCCAAATGGCTTCTAACTAGTGCATCATACAGCACTCTCACGGTTGGCATGCTAGTGAAGTCCCTCGCCTGTCTCAGCACAAATCCCAGACTCCGGTAGGCTGCTTTGCATACTCTAACAATATGATTCCTAAATCTAAGATCTGCACTAAAGAGAACGCCAAGATCCCTCACTTCCATAACTCGTTCCAAAAAGACCTCTCCCACCTTATAATTATATGTCTGGGCCGTCCTTGATCGAGTAAATTGCAGGACAGCGCACTTCTTGGTATTGAAGCTCAGCTTATTCTGGATACTCCAGTTCAACACATTTGTGACATCATTTTGCAGTATTTCACAATCTGACTTGCTTTGACACTTCAGAAATATTTTCAGGTCATCTGCAAACATTAGACATTGGCTGTGCTGAATGACTTGAGGGAGATCGTTGACCATTATGCTGAACCCCAAGGGTCCAAGGTTGCTGCCCTGGCTTATTCCCGAACGTGTAAAATATGGCTCAGAACACCAGCCCTTATACTCAACATATTGCTTTCTGTCCCTCATGTATGAAGACCAAAAGCGCAGCAGTCGCGGAGTGTATCCCATAACCGCCATCTTCCTTAAAAGGATGTCCTGGTTCACGGTATCAAAAGCCCTCTGCATATCCAGGTACACCACGTCGACTTCTCCCCCGGAGTCAACATTAGGAATAACGTAATTCATTAACCTGAGCAAGTTTGTCGCAGTACTCCTAGCGGGCCTAAAACCATGCTGAGCTTCACAGATTCTCGCAGCTATCTGAGGAAAAACAGCGGCATGTATCGTCGACTCGAACACTTTTGCTGGTGTAGAAAGAATTGCCACTAAAGGGATTGTGCCAGTGTCTTGCGTCTATGAGAGCCGTGACAATATAAACTATAATACTAACTTGGCATGTCTGAACTTATGTTCTTCTAACTTATGTTAGGCGAACATAATATAATATAATAGAACTTTGGCGCATGTACACTCGTAAAAAAAATTAATTCTGCCTTTTATTTTCGTTACTGGGGTTTATGAAAGAGTGACTTACCAATAATTGATTAAAAGAGAATATAGGTTACAAAAATTTATCTTTCACGAAAACACTCGGAAAATCAAAAAACTGACAAAAAAGAAATAATAGTATTAAATTTAACAACCACTTTTGTAACGAACTGCGCTACGGAGTGATCGAGACACACTAATGTTTACCGAACATTACCGAATATGGACGGTGCTTTACGAAATAACAGAGATGTCCATACGCGTACCTAAGAGCGTTTTATTTAATCGATTCTAATTGAAATTGACAAAATTATATTGTAGAAATATATTTGTATAAAAAGCATTTATGAATGTAAAAATTTTTTTAAATAAGTTTAAATCGTATGTTAAAGAAAAACTGCTTGGAAAGAGCTCTTATAACGTAAAATTTAATGTGAAAATTTAATTGATAAAAATGTTCGAGGTACCCGCTCCAACAAAGAAGAAGATGAACACCTAAGTGCGTAAGGAATGTAATAAAAAGTTGGAAATTAAAAGAAGTGGCGGCGAGTTTTTTGCCAGTTCTTCTCGTTTTTTAAACGCTTTTAACTTGGAAACAGGTAGTAACTGTAAATTTAGAATTTTACATTTTTAACTATTTTGTCGTTCATAAGTGTACTAAGCTACCTACATTAATAAATTATTTTTAATTTTGATTTATATTTAAATAAATCACGTCGTTTAATAAAGAAATAGAAGTTTTAATTATTTTATTTTCCTTTAAAGTAATGATGGTATCGTTTATTAACAACACCATTCACTGTTTCCGTAAATCCGTTAAGTACAATATCTCTTACGATTAACAATCCAAGTTGAGTCAATCTTAGACCGTGCACGTCGGTTTTACCACTGTTAACATTCTAAGGAACATTTCTTCGCAAGGTTTCGCGCGAACTTCAGACTTACCAAGTTGCGTCAATTATTTATATTTTATTGCAAAGTAAATACGATATGAATGTCCAATGGCGGTGGTCATATTCACATACGCCATTATCACGTAGAAATAAAATGTGACAGTTGGCATCTGACTGTTTGACAGTTCAATTGCGGTTGGTCGACTGCGTTACCAAGCTTTTCGCACTGCGTTAGTCGCAGAATAAGATTAAATGAACGACAATACATTTATTTATTAAATCTATCTTTTATATATTTATATATACTAAATCCATTATTCCATTCCCCTTTTATGGCTTTTAGCTAAAGCTAAATCGTTAAATGTATGCACATTAAATGCGATGAGTTTGCAAAAGTTCTCCCTCTTTCCTCAGTAATAGCGATAGTTATCGAATTTATTCAACCATAAAATAAAATATCACTTCACTTATAAGAAATGTTGAATAATTAAAGAGCTTACATTTTCTTAATTTAATCTTAAAATTATTATTTTAATGGATATTAATAATATAGCACACGAGAGCAATAAATATGTAAACGTGTTAGGTAGACCAATTGCCAGAGGTAACAAACTGCGTACCATAAAAAATAGTTCTTTAAACGCTGCAAAAGTATTTGCAAAGATTAGTAAGAAAAAGTCATAGTGTGTTATAAAAATTTGCTTAAAATGCATGTATATTTATATTTGCAATATTATATAGCAACACTTACGACAAATAAAACACTTTTAACGGTTTAAACGCCAACAGCAGCAGCCATAATAGTTTAATGGGATACATTTTTATCATAATATAACTTGAAGACCCCAATAATGTCTCAATCAATATCAATGTACAATCTCAGACACAACAGTGTTTATAGGACCCCAAAATTTTCACCCTCGAAAGTTTCGACCCCAAATAAGCAGTTCTTTTGTCACCCCCTATGACGTCACAATATCAAAATAACCTATCAACATTGAGCCATTTGTCCACCCTTGCACGGCTCGGCGGGCGAGTAAATGGGTCGGTCGACCCTGGGGGTATAAATAAACGACACAGAACTGTAAGTCCTAAGAAAAACAGAAGAAAAGAAGAGTCAACCAATGCCAATCGAGAAATGGGTCAGTTATTTTATACAAATTTATCACTGTATTATTCAAATGTCTGCATCTTAAAGTGAAATATTAAAAATGCTCAGAATAAAATGTTTAAAACCCCTGAACTCGGATAAACCTGAGTCGTCGTGCTCAACTATTTTTTATATTTTGTTGCGCTTAAAAACACGTGTACCGACTTTTTAAAAGGTCTACATTTTTTGAAAATATATATAACTTCAAACACTACCAACTACCTATATTAATTAATATATGTATGTACCTATTATATACTAATACTAATATATAAAGTTTGTTCGTTGAACGCGCTAATCTCAGAAACAACGGGTTCGAATTGAAAAATTTGTGTTGGTTAGTGCATTTATTGAGGAAGGCTATATATCTAAACTTCTATACTCTATACTAATATTATAAATGCGAATGTAACTCTGTATGTCTGTATGTCTGACCGGCTTTAACTCCGAAACTTCTGAACTATAGATAGGCTACTTTTTAATGCCCAAAAAGGGGATGAAAGTTTGTATGGAAATTCGTGGTTTTTATAGCTAGAACAATGAAACTTTCTTCTTTGCTTTTTGGGAATAGGAGTGGGAGTGGGAGTGAGAGTGAGTGTAGGAATGAATGTGGGAGTTAGAGTAGGAGTGATGTGAGGTGAGAGTGTTGCGGCAAAGTAGCACAACATAGATTGGCTGCACAAAATGACGATACTCGCGGAGGAAGTCGCTGGCATAGCTAGTAAAATAAATAATTAAGCGTTTGTTTAACTACTTAAAATTAACAATAGACAATTATTAATTAGTAAATGTGAATTTAGTCTTTAGTTTTTAACTGATGTGACGTTAAATACTGTCTATAGTTTACGCGAGTAGTACACATTTAAATAAAACACTTTAACGGTTTAAAACGCGATATATTAGTTAAACTTATTTGGAAATGATTTTTAACTTCGGCCCGACGTTTCGGATGCTTTGCCGCAGCCGTGGTCACGGGGAGAAGCTAAAAATCATTCTAATTTGAAAACGTTACTCGGTAGCTCAATTGGTAGAGCAACAGCACAGCTGACGATGCCGGTTCAAGTCCTGCCCGAGTCGAAAATTTTTTCAATTTATTTTCGATTATTAAATTGAAAACGTTAACAAACTTTTTCTACTAGCCTAACATTTAACTATACGTATATATTTACATAAAACTGAAGTTTGTTTGTTTCTTTTATTTCTTTCATCTTTTTAGTGTTGCCCTATTTGAATCTGTCAAAAAACGCCAGCAATCCCTCAATCAATCTCGGACAATACCATTCTGATATTTTAACTCACTATGGTTTGAACTGTTGAATGGAAATTCGGAAAATGTTCATTGTGATGAGCTACAGAAATGAATGAAACATTTTGTATGGCTTTGTGATGTATTGTTTTTGAGTCTATTTGTAAATATGCTTGCCGAGAGAGTTACAATTTTATATACTACAGCTCTGCCAGCGACTTTGTCCGCTAAAAATATTTATTTTCGGCATCCAAATTCGTTTTCGAAAATTCATCTTTATAAACTTAAGCTGTTTAACCCACGACGGTCGACAATCTTTAAAATCACATAATCGAAACCAATTTATGGACAAATTATTACTTTGAAATAATCCTTGAAGCATTATTAAAAGTTACTAAATCAGACTGAAATATTAACAATCTATCAATACTTATATATAAAGCTGAAGAGTTTGTTTGTTTGAACGCGGTAATCACAGAAACTTTCAAGGAATTTGAAAATTATTATAGACAAATCCGGTTCAAGATATATGTACGAAAGAATTATTCCTCTTTAAAATATCTAAAAATAAAGTCCGCGACGCTATATGTCTATCTTTTAAGATTAACTTGCAAAAACGACGGGGCCCGAACGACGGGTTGTGACGAAGTCGCTGACACAACAAGTAATGGATAAAAATACAAAAATATCTTTTTAAAATAGACACAAAACGTCTGTAGGATTATTGTACTAATAACTTTATTAGAAAGAATTAGAGAAGAACTTAATATAAGGTAACAGATAGATTATAAACATGGATAAGAATTTATAACGGGTTTGTGGCTTAATGGTAGCAATGTATGGCTGTAAAATACCTTTGTATGTAATGTATTAACGTGGGTTTGATCCGTACCGGATCTAACATGTTTCTTAATTTATAATCTTTCTGAAACATGCTAGACTTCGTCTGGAAGTTTGAGTATAGGGAATCGAAAAATTCCGTCCGGTTCACGAACCACAGTCTACAGATGACAACGCCATGAACCTAATCGAGTCAACCCCGTGCTCGTCTGTCCTCCTCTAACATAAAAAAGAAGCAAATAAGTTTATTTTATTGAGCGGAAAGAGACATTGCTGTCTACTATCAAGAACAGTAAACATCGTGTGTAATTATACGGACCACTTCATATAGTCTGTCTGTCGCTTTCAGAGCGTTCACAAAGCGCCGTCTACAGACTATCTAACCAGACTGTATTGTTGCTTTGTACTGCGATCCGTACGGGGTTTTGTGCTTAAAGACTACTTAGTGGATAGTTACAGAGATCAGGTATTAATTGAAAAATGTTTGCTTCGAACTATTAGAAAGGTACCGTCTATAGTTTACGCGAGTAGTACACATTTAAATAAAACACTTTAACGGTTTAAAACGCGATGTATTAGTTAAACTTATTTGAAAATTATATTTAACTTCCGACGTTTCGGATGCTTTGCAGCAGCCGTGGTCACGGGATGAAGTTTAACTAATATATCGCGTTTTAAACCGTTAAAGTGTTTTATTTAAATGTGTACTACTCGCGTAAACTATAGACAGTATTTACTGTACGTTATTATTAAAAATCATACTTTTTCACATACAAATGATGGCACTGTATAAATTAAAAATTCATTAATAAAATTGACTCGATTACTCAGTTAGAGCAACAGCACGGTAGTTTCGCCGAATACCAACTTCGACGGAATAGATGGCGCTAGCGTAGCAAATTTTTACTTTGACGTCGTAGACATCCTCCATCTTTAGTCTCCCAGTGACCACGGCTGCTGCAAAGCATCCAAAACGTCGGGCCGAAGTTAAAAATCATTTTCAAATAAGTTTAACTAATATATCGCCTATTAACTAACTAAATAACGTATAGAATTAAGTGAAGTAAGAATCAGTTTTTTTATCATCCCTCGCTTGTCTGCATGTGGTGGTTGAACTTTACCGTGATTAAAGCAATTATGCACCCCTTTCTGATAAGGCCCCTGCACGCGACATGCAGCAGCGATAAGGGAGTTCTGATTGATCGGGATTGGAAGTTGCATTTTTATAAGACAAATTATTATTAAAACACTTTTAACGGTTTAAAACGCGAACTAATTTGATTCTAACTACGAACAACAGTTTTTTTTTCCTCGAGTTTCAATTTGCTTAACGCAATGCATTTAATCAACTAGCTACCGAAAAGGGACTGACATAGACAAGTTGATTTATATAATTTAAAAATCGAAAATAAATTGAAAAAAATTTCGACTCGGACAGGACTTGAACCGGCATCGTCAGCTTTCCGTGCTGTTGCTCTACCAATTGAGCTACCGAGTCCTGGCCGAGTCGAAAATTTTTTGAATTTATTTTCGATTTTTAAATTATATAGTGTCTTCATGTGCAATAACAAGTGAAAAATATTAATGTTTTCAAGTTGATTTATTTTAAATTTTTTATAACAGACGAGTACAGACAAGCTGCCATCAGCTACATTACGTTCCTGGTCGTCTTTCGTATTTTCTTGTATTCAATTTTTTTTTAGTTACTAACACATCTATACTAATATACAAAGCTAAGGAGTGATCGCGCTAATTCTACGCGAAGTCGCTGACACAGCTAGTCTTGGATACAGGACAACGTTGTTTTATGAAGTAGGTTATAACCTCAATATCATTTCAACAAGGTACATTACACGCAGACGACCATGACGCACCCCTAATATTGACACGCTCCAGTTGAGAATATTGTATTCCTAATTAGAATTAGTATTAATTATTCATATTTATGATGCCGGGAACGAAATTTGGAAGTAGAGAATAACACGAATTCTACTTATATTTTCCTTGCAAAAAGTTTTTGTGCAATTAGCTTTTAGTGCAATTACCTTTAAATGTAATTTTTAAGAAAATAGAAGAACAATACTAGCGGAATTCAAGTAAACTTTTAACGGTTTAAAACGCAAACTATAAAAGGATCGGCGTTTCGAATGTTCCCCTCGGTGCCCACGGTGACCACGACCGCTGCAAAGCATACAAAACGTAGGAGAGTAAACAGTAAGATATATTAAATACTGTATATAGTTTACGCGAGTAGTACACATTTAAATAAAACACTTTAACGGTTTAAAACGCGATATATTAGTTAAACTTATTTAAAAAATGATTTTTTAAATAAGTTTAACTAATATATCGCGTTTTAAACCGTTAAAGTGTTTTATTTAAAAGTAAGTTATATTTCGCATTTTAATCCGTAAATTATTTTATTTAAATGGGTACTCCCATAAAGTACAGACGATACTTAATTGATTATTTTTCCTTAATAAGTCAATATAAATCAAAATACGTCTAAATTATTATATATTTTTTATGTTTAGATATAAGTCTAATATGATTTGGTGTGGCTTATGGGAGTAAATAAATAGCATCGCTAAGACGTCAATGTGTTCCCACGTGTCCTGCATTCGGATCCCGGGAAAACAATCGCTTAGATCAGAAACTGTATTTCAATTGTATCTGGCCCATCGTACATTCGGAGAACATTCAAACAATAGCATTAGTATGTGTTTAAATAAGTCTGCAGGATTGTGGGAAGCCGTACAAACAAGCGAAGAAATCCAATGCAAAGTCAAGGGCGTGGCAAATAGGTCGGATAATGTGAGGCAAACCTTCGACCTGGGAGCCATTTTTACACTTCAACAAAACGTGTAAGAATATAGGCTTCGAATTTAACCACACATTATAAAGTAAGTTTACGCGTATACACGGTAGCACACTTGCTTAAAGGTAATATAACCCAGCCATATACAACCTGAGCAAGATGCGCTGTTGACCCATTTCGGTGGCAGACTGAAACCGAAAAGTGACTAATAAACTTTCCACCTGTTCTAAAAAAATCGAAGTTTTTCGAATAAAATTTTAACATCCTCAAAATTAAATCACTTTTAATGGTTTAAAACGCGATCTAAATAACTCAGTATTTTTAACCGTTTAAAAAGCTTTAGTTAAAAATTAGTTGCTTAATCTGATAATATTATGTGTACTCAAAACGAAACAAAAATTATAAAGCAAGATATTGTTAATAATGTTTTAGTTGAACGATAAATATTCCACTAATACAAAATTAAAAATTTGTAAAAACAGAGGAATGTTCATTACTGAATAGCCCGTACCGAGTTCTCCTTTTAACTAAACAAAAAAGCAGTTTAACTTTTTCATCGTCATTCAAGGAGCCTCTAATTAGTGTTCAATTCAGTTAAATTTCACCCAAACCATAACATTGGCTTGAAAATTCCAAGTTCAATTTTTACTTTTTGCTGAGATGTGGGGCTTTGGCGCAATTCGGCAGGAATCCAGGTCGTCACTTCCATTGTTCTTCAGTAAGATGAAGGGTAGTCCCCATTGTAATGACGTCATTATGCTTTTAAAACGCCTTTGTAACAACAGCGGGTCTGGGGTCCTTCGACACTTTGGCTTAAATAATTATAGGACGCTTAAAACCGTTTTTCTTTACACATATCTAACAAAACGAATTCATTTAAATAAAAAACATTAACGGTTTAAAACTTTATTTTTTAAATAAGTTTAACTAATGTAAGTATATCGCGTTTTAAGCCGCTAAAGTCTTATATTTAAATATGTACTACTCGCGAATACTACAGGCAGTATTTAAAACGAGTCAACACTGTAAACTAATAAGAAAAAAAATCATTTTCATTTCATTTTGCACAAAATAATACAAATATGTTGAGTAAGGCAGCGACTTTAACATTATATTATAATAATATAATATTTTAATATATAAAAATGTTAATTAAATCATCTCAATTTTCCTTCTTCAATCTTCCATGTTTCTCTATAGTTTTATATTCAAAGTCGGTTCCTTTTGTTAAAAATTATTTCATTATACGTTATTACGTGTTAGATAGATTATATTTATCGCATTCTAAATAGACATCTCTCAGACAATAGAAATTAAATTCAAATACTAGGCAGCTACTTCAAAACGTTGAAGAGTTTTTAGCATCAAGACCCTTAATGATAGACACAACCCATTTAGGCGTAGAGTTCTTAACAATACGAGTAATTCAAGCTCAAACAAAAAGTGGCTGCTATGAATCGTCAAAGAGTTCCTTCGACTCACTCTCAACTCCATCATCAGATCTACATCAAACATTTATTAAATTGTACTGCATTCACACTTCATGAAAAACTCACAAACGCACTAACCCTACGATTCTTTAAAGGGACCCTCTCATATTGTCTGGTCTGGCATCATACCCTAATGACGAAATATTATTTCCAAGAAAATTGGAAATCATGAAAATCGGTCCATAAACGACAGTAACAAATCATAAAAAAACCAGTTACACATATAGTATAGAATTAAAAACCTCTTTTCTTTGAAATACGAAAGTTTAAAATGTATTTCCAATAAATTCTCAAACAGTCTAGAATATTCAAGAACCTCGCTGGAAAATTTGGGAAATGCCACCGACATTTTCCGGCAAGATATACAGCTACTTGATGGAATGTCTGAGTGAAATTTCCACACCGGAAACTCAAGTCGGCGCCTACCGCAGATTCCATTAGGGCTGCTACATTCGATAATTCAATTGTATCTACATCTACAGATAACCTAAGCAATCAAATTATTGCTTTATCTGTGGTTCTATTTGGATTTACTTATTACATAGTATAAAATATCTAACTTTGTATAATAGTTTGATAACTAAAAACTCATGTCTCCTGATCGTTCTTATTTTTATAAAGGTATTCTAACATTTAAATAAAATTCTTTTACGGTTTAAAACGCGATATATTTTAGTTATAGTTGTATGAAAACCTTTAACTAATTATTTAAAATTTATAATTAATAAACTAATATATATCGCGTTTTAAACCGTTAAAGTGTTTTATTTAAATTTCGTACGTAAACTAGAGACAGTATTCTAACATTTTATGTATTCCAATTATTTTTTTTACAATATATCAACTGAGTTCATAAATTTTCAATTTAATATGAATTATTTAGAGATAATACAAGTTACTGAATTTATTTTTATTTAATAATAGTATTATCATTATTAGTAGTAAAGCGATGTAGTTTGAATCAAATTATGAGAATTAAAATATTTTCGTCGGTACAAGGACACCATTTTATGTTCTTGCGGTTTAAAATCCTGCACGCGAGGCCTGTCGTTCCAACCCTATCTTTTACGATCTTATAATCTAAAATTTGGCAAGTATAATAGATACCTATATAGGTTATACATTGGATAACATACAGGTGATATACAAATGAACAGTCCAAGAATACTTACCGATAATCTAGGACATTACTATTCCAATATTTGTAAGGGTGTGGAAAATATTTTTAGGGATTACAATTGTAAATAATATGTATTGTAGTATGTGATTGAAGGTCGTTAAAACTGTTACATATAATCGATAAGACCTTACGTAAGTTAAAAATATGTGTCCTTGACCGGACAAAGCGTTGCGCTTTGCGGCTAAAATAGGCTTACCTGAGTGGGCGTCCCTGTTTCAGTAGTCATGTCTGTCTATTTCCTT
Source organism: Leptosia nina (assembly GCA_963661955.1). NCBI lineage: Eukaryota > Metazoa > Arthropoda > Insecta > Lepidoptera > Pieridae > Leptosia > Leptosia nina. Next base: position 6,312,475 of record CAVLEF010000008.1, read on the forward strand.
TTCTTCCGTGACATGTACCACATAAGGCTAGGTCCAACTACAGACTATAACTACAGCGGAGACATAACGCAATATCGATTTTTAGACTTCGCACAAAGCCGACCGAATCAAATCGTCCTCGCGCTCATTATAAAAAATCCGAAATTCGAACGCGCTAACGCGACGCCATCTTAATTTCGGCGCTACGGAATCACCTACGTAAAATGGAAAAACTCACTAAGCGAAAATTAAAGCTGAAGCAACACGGAACGTTAAAAGTACATTATTAATATTTATTTTTATTTCTAAAATACGGGAGCACGAACTAGTTGTTGCGTTTGAGACGTAACCACGGGGGTGTAAAAGAATTTTGCCGGCGGACAAGTGATTCGGGTGGGGTGGAAATGGCGCGCCTGCGCGAGCTCGCCCTGTGTGCGTGATTTGCGTGTATGCCATTACACACGCCAGGCTTCTCTGACCTCCCCCTCTGTACATTTCTCTTGATTCTAAGCCTATTTAGATAGGAATGAAAGGTCACCCTACATTGGTTTTATTCACAAATACAATCGATAATGCAGACAGCTCGGGAAATATCAGACATTTTGTCGGTAAGACAAAGCATTCGCAAAATGTCAAATGTACGCTGAATTAATGTAACGATAGATCGAAAAAGATACATATTGGCTACATCTATCACCAAAAGTATTTTATTAGAAATAGCTAAAGTAAAAATAGAACCGTTTTGCTACAAACGTTTTCGTACATATAAAAAAAAGGTAATGACTACATTTTTTGTTATAATTATTTTCATTAACAGAGAAGTAAGAACAAAATAGAAACAAAGTTTATGTTAATATTATGGTAAGGGAACAGACACGTTTTTGGTTAATAAAAGCAAATAGTTGATTAGGCGTCTGTACCCTTCTTCATTTTTAATGTTTTCCAAGGATTCGAATATCTGGAGTTATCGCAATACGTCTGACCACTAAATGAAGGGGGCACGTTATTTTTTGTTCAATAAATTATAGTATAATGCTATATTAGTTAGCAAGCTGACACATCACTAGAATTTATATATGTTGATGACAGCTATTAGCTTGTATACTAAATTCATAAATATTTTAGATTACAGTGTATGATTTAGACAGTGACTCGAAACCACAACGCAGATCGTACTCTTGCCTAAACAAAAGATTACGCGAATAGTACACACTGAAATAAAAATACATAGCGAAATTACTTAACAATATTTAATTTATTGTATTTAGCTGCCCCCGTGTCCTCGGCCGTTGCAAAACATTAGGAACGCAAAACTTAAAAAAGAGTTATATTATAAATTTCACGCTAAACCGTTTATTTAAGTCAACAAAAGATGTCGCAGTATGCATACATACAAATATACATTCTATAGTAATATATAGTTTGCATGGGATATAGTGAGCTGTAATTCAGCTCAGGCTAGCTTAGGCCTCCGGTCAATGAACCCAAAACGCGCGTTACGCTGAATAAAAGATGATACCGAGTACCCACTTGTGTCGCGTCGGAAGCACTCGCAGCAGCCACGTATTATAAAACATGGTATATAATTGATTTATATACCATGATATATGATATTTAGGTTGATTAATGCTTTTCGGTTGATGTAAGACGTCTGTTCTACATCCGACCTTTGATAGAAAACATTCTACAAAGTCGCCAGTGAATGGTATAGTTTAAACAACTGCTACAGCTAAGATTTTTTTTATTATTTTATTTTTTTTATAAATTCAAGGCATGAAAGTTCGTGGTTTAGTTATGTCTCTAAGCCAATATAAATACCTAAACTAGATGTAGATAATGCCGATCCCAATGCAAAACAACAAATAAATAATTCAAAGAACACCAAAAGTCTAATAAACTATAAATGGGTAGGTATTTGGATAATTATAAATTTTCATGTGTTCGTGATGTTTAGATGGATTTAGGTCTCATCACACAAATTAAAAAAAATTCGCTAACCAAGCGTTTGGTATGCATTAAAGACGTTAATAATATACTAAAAAAAAAACCTTATTTTGCATTTATTTAATACAGTGCTAGAAACGAATACATGTAATTACAATTAAAAAGAGATTTAACTTGATGAAAGGGTCACATAATCTGTTTAAAACCCTTCCCCCCATAGGGCACGGGGTGACTACATCTGTGTCCGCATAATAGACTTTTTTAAAGACAAGCCATTGATTAGACTAATATCTCCAACCTAATTAAAACGGTTTATTTTTCCCCCGGAATTCGAACTCAGAACCGAGAACTCAAGCGGTTAACACAAAACTTAACGCTTTGTAATATGAATCCTTATCTATAGTAGCGTCGTTACGCTATAAAAAACTCTAAGACAAGACAACAGATAAAAAATATATCATTCAGGATTTAAACAAAACACTAACGGTTTAATACGCGATATGGCTTGCAGCAGCCGTGGTCAGTCTCCTCGTGATCACGAAACGTCGAAATCGTTAATAATGGTTTTCAAATAAGTTTAACTAATATATCGCGTATGAAACCGTTAAAGTGTTTTATTTTAATGCGTACTACTCGCGTAATCTATAGACAGTATTTTATTATTCAGAATATTAATGTGTACGAAATAATTAATTTTAAACATTCAGTTATGATGCCTTGCATTGAAGAAGTCCTGGATTCGAGTACCAGTTAACGCTAATGTAAATGTTTCGATAGGTCAGGTTACAGAATTCCAATCACCTACTTGCCTGGCGAAGATATTTTTATACTGCGATACTGTGACGTCAATCGGAGACCTACTTTACTGTCATATAAAATCTTTATATTAGCAATATCAATCATTTTATTGAGATAATAATATTTTATAGCTAACTAAGTGGATGACTATTTCTCGTCTCCTTTTAAGGTTATATTCTCCTTCCTCATATAGAGACAGACACAATTTTGTGTCTATTTCACTAACCTATTCGATTTGTGAAATAGACGCAAAATTCTGCCCTGCCTGACCAGAAATTTTGTTCGGGCAGTGCACAGAATACAATCCACTGCAACGGTCATCATGGATAACACTTGGCCTTGTTTAATTTTATACATAAATACAAATTGTACGATTATTCCTTTCATAGAAATTGGTGTAATAGTCAAGATATTATTAGCTAATTGTAATAGATAATAGTAGCGATGTTTGGCTAATAACAAATGGGTCGTGGATTCGATTCTCATAAGGTACCACATTTTTCTAATGAATTTATATTTTTTTCCGAAATATGTTGGACTTTGTCTGAAAATTGTATAAATCAAATGGGTGGCAAGATTATCGAAATTCCGTCCGGGCCACGAACCACCGCCCACAGATAAAAAAGCCAAGTCAAGTTTAATGACGTTCATCGGATTCAGTCTGTGGATTTCGATATTTATTTGACGTAACCAAAAGTGAATGTCATGCTTGCCTGTCCTCCTCTAGCATAAAACAGACAATTTCTCTTATCCAGACAGCAATAAGAACTCATTTTTTCGCATTCCATTTACATTAAACGCCGTATACCAGAATAGCCTTGTAAACGATCACGAGACAATACCCGGTCTAGATTTATCGTACGTAACAAAAGGCGTAAATCAATACTAGTGTAATAATAGATATCCTGTCCCTTTGTTATCTATATTTTTTCTATAACAAGACTGCACCCATATTAATTTACTAGCTGACGCTAACGGTCTTTTGCCGTATAAAGTCAAAAATAAATCTTATGACTGTTATTCTTAAAGGATTTCTATCCTTACGGTCACGGGGAGACACGGCTGCTGCAAAGCATCCGAAACGTCGGGCCGAAGTTAAAAATCATTTTCAAATAAGTTTAACTAATATATCGCGTTTTAAACCGTTAAAGTATTTTATTTAAATCATTAAACTTCTATACCTGGCCGACCGAAACTATGAATCATTGGTATTTTCGCGAGATTCGCACCCAGCACCTCTAATAACGTATTTAAACATTGAGCTTCAATGGTGGAAAGATAATGTCTAGAATATAATCGAAAACCTCAAATGTAGTTTAATGGATTCGTAAATATTATGAGTGTTTCACTAACTAATTAAATAGACAAGTTAACCTCTTTCCTGTAAGTAGAGTATTAAACTGAAATCGTAGACTCGCCGTGCCCGACCTAAAGACCTATGTTGTACGGCTTCCTTTTGTATTATTTACCTTAATATCACACGGTGTTAATTTTAACGAAAATTCTTAATATTTTTTACTATTTCCCAACCGGCTTCGGGCTTTCTGTAATAAATTGTGGATTAATTTAAAAATCGAAAATAGATTGAAAAAAATTTCGACTCGGGCAGGACTTGAAACGGCGTGGTCAGCATTCCGTGCTGTTGCTTTACCAGCTTGAGACTCGGTAGCTGAAATTGTAGAGCAATAATGCCGGTTCAAGTCCTGTTTCATTCATTTTAACAAAAGTTAAAATGAATGAAAAGGTAATTGATATCTTACACATAACTTACCCCTATACTTATTATTATCATAACTTTTTGTACATATTTTTGCGATTATCATTCTGGGCATAATAATTCTTTCTTTCCTTATACTACTTTCGGTCGCTGCCCCAACAAAGTAAGTATACTTATTTACTTACTTTGTTGGGGCAGCAGAGCAGCGAATAGAATACGAGTAGTACGCGTATTCTATTCTACCATTCTTCTAGTATATAACTCACTAACTGTAGCGACTTCGTTCGCGTAGAATAGTTGTTTTGGGCATCCAAATTTGTTTTTGCAAACCTCTTCATGTTTATAAATTTAAGCTGCCCACGACATCAGTCGCGTCCCGTCATTCGGGTCCCATCGTTCTTATAAGTCAATCTTAAAAGATAGACATATAGTATCGCAGACATTTTGTTAGATTTTTTGGTTAACAAAAGACATTTTATCTGTCGGCAGACTTAAAATATTTCTGATTTTCGACACTAGATGGCAATGTAAGCAATAACAAAACTTATATGCACATTATAGTTAAAGATATGTATTCTGTTATATATGTTTCAGAAATTATTAAATATAAAAACGATTAAACACATCTTTTTATTTTATTAATAAAAATAAATAAAAGGTTTTTATGCATAATTGAATAACAAACACAATTACAGTTTGTCAATTGTCACTTTGGCATTATGTCTCCGACGTTGTTGTAATGTCGAAATGCAAAAATCAAAATACAAAACAATAAACATGGCCCAATAAACACAGTAAAGCTGTTAAAAACTGGAATGCTGGAATTGTTTATAGCAATGGCTACTGAAGTTACGGAAACGTAATCGTTCAAATAATGCTGTTAAGACCTTTACTTATAAATTCACGACCTCATCTCTATACCTGTATGACCCAAATTAGACACGCAAAGCCAACTATACAAGTCGGGAAGGACAAATTCCAACTATTTTTAGACGTCAGTCAATTCACAAAGGACGAGATACGTGTTAAGGCTCGCCCAGAATATGTTATCATTGAAGGGAAACAAGAAAGAAAGACCAAGGATGGATATATCATCCGAAAGTTTTTCAGAAAGTTCAAACTGCCTGATGGCGTTGATCCTCAGTCTATGAAATCAGAACTCTCTTCTGAAGGTTGTTTAATTATTACGGCACCCAGGCAAGCCTGTGAAGTCACATATCCGTGTGAAACGGTGATTCCTATAACTCGTACAGAAGCTAAACCTCCACCCGAACCCTTCCTTAAAAATGTAAATATTGAAAAATCCAAAGCACCACAAAAGGAACCCCCAAAAGATCAACCCACTATTAAAAAATGATATATTGTAAGTTTTTCGAGTCGAAATTAACTCAACTAAATAACATCTATTTATATAGGCAATAAGACAAATATAGCACTAAATAATATACATTTATTCTAACACTACAAGTATTTTTGAAACGCAACGCTAAAAATATAACATACTATTATTTTCTGAGTCATTCACACTAAACCGTCCGGTGTGTTTCAGCTAGAACTTTCGAGTACGAATACGCAAATAAACACGTCAGGATGAATAACATATTTAAAGACGATCGCGCCGCACTTCAGAACAGTATATCGCGAAAAACAAGCTGAAAATGTCGCTATCTCCATACTTTTTCGACTACGATCTACAACGACGATGGCCCAGACGCCTTCTCGAGCAGAACTTTGGCCTCGCCCTGTCCCCCGACGACATATTCACAGCAGCAACTAGTCCGATTATCCCACGTGTAAACAAATTCTGGTGGCCCCAAGAACCGAGTTCTTCCATTAAAGTGGATAAGGACAAGTGGTCTATCAACATTGATGTTCAGCACTTTGCCCCGGATGAAATTGCTGTTAAAACCGCTGATGGTTTTGTCGTCATTGAAGGTAAACATGAGGAGAAGCAAGATGAGCATGGTTTTGTGTCCCGGCATTTTGTGAGGAGGTTCAAAATGCCGCAAGAAGTTAACACTGAGGGTATTGAGTCTCGTCTTTCCTCTGATGGAGTCTTGAGCGTTTTGGCTCCCAAAAAAGGGGATGTGCAGAAGGGTGAGAGGTCTGTTCCTATTACACACACGGGGCCAGTGAGAAAAGAAGTTAAAGAAGAGAAGCCAGAACAAAAGGAAGAAAAGAATGAGTAGACTGATTTCATAGCTAAAGTGAACTAGATATTCTGGTAAATGGTGTTGTGAAATAAGAGACAGATCTTTAATATTATTTCTATCAAATAATGCTAATGATTCTGTAATCTTTCTTAATTTCAATTGATGAAATAGTGCTGATTGTGAGTTGACTGTTTTAAAAGACTGTTATATTTATTAAAGCAATTTTATACAATTATTTTGTATTTCATTTTTAATTCTGATAGGTTTTTTATTGAGAGAAGCTCGATCACTACTTTTTTATACATTGCTACATAAGCTACATTATGTTATTTAAAATCCTAAACTCTTTGGAATGTCAAATAATTATTTTAATAAACTTTTTGAACACCTTTGGCTACCTTATTTAAACACATATAGACAAATATATCTGAATATCTGTAAATTAATAATTACAAAAAATATGCCCTAACCTAACCTAAATACTGTCTATAGTTTACGCGATTAGTACACATTTAAATAAAACACTTTAACGGTTTAAAACGCGATATATTAGTTAAACTTATTTGAAAATGATTTTTAAAGCATCCGAAACGTCGGTCCGAAGTTAAAAATCAACATTTCTAGATCGTTCGGCAACATTTCTAGATCTTTATGTGCCACATTTAAATACATTTATTTATTTACGAATGTAAGTTCGTAAAATACCATTGTTTATATTATACTTTATACTTGGGTTCGAATCTTGAGAAAACTTAATACGGCCATATACAAACACAGGACGCAGAAGTATGTTTAACTAATTGCAAAATAACATAGACATATCGAATTGAGTATTTTTTTTAAGTTAGTGCAGGATAAACACGCCTGTGGTTCACTTGATGGTAGGAGCACGGAAAGCTGACGATGCCGGTTCAAGTCCTGCCCGAGTCGAAAATTTTTTCAAATTATTTTCGATCTTTAAATTAAATAGTGCCTTCATGTGCAATAACATGTGAAAAATATTAATGTTTTCAAATCTTAAAGTGCATAAGACTTAAGAATATTCATAACTATTAGTTACGACTCTTTCTGTCGTCTGCTTAAACTATCGTCAGTAGTAAGTACTACATTTACCCACGTTAAGTTGCGAAATGATAATGGAGAACGGACTAACTAACTATTTATTTACTTACGAAGCACTAAGGGAATGACGTAGGTATATCAGTTTCAAGAATGTAAAACTGAACCTTCGTGGGAAGCAGATATCATTTTTCAACACAAAATATAACTAACTGCGTGTGTTATTGTTTTAGTTGCAATCTTCGATTTTATTATTTTATAAATTTCACTGTTCCTTTACTGGCTGAAAATCAGCGCTGCTAAATGTGGCAATCACTCATCAGCACAGCTGTGACTTGTACCGATTACCATTTATCTATTTATTAATAAGGTTCACAATTCAATACTTATAAAATATAGTTAGAATTGTGTTTAATCGAGAAATACCTAAATAGTTTTGAATTTGATCATTTCAAGTAGGTAGGTAGCAAATATTTACATAACGCCGGTAGAAATAAAAATTGCATGCAACGTCTTTTCAAATATTTATATCATATTTGCTCGTAAAGTGGTTGTAATTACACAAATTTCAATATCGTAATGTATCTCATTACGTACTTGTGCGATAATGTAATAAAAGGCACGTGTTTTTTTAATAAAGTTTTAAGATACTCCGTCTCAAAATGAACGATACTTTTAAAAATCTTAGCAAAGAGGTTTAATGTCAAGAAAGTCGTCAATATTTTACTTGAACTTCAAGTCAACTTTAAGTCTTTAAAAAACATTTAATTCTTTAATTTAATTAATTTTGACAATAAATTACAGCCATATATCTATAACAAAAACACAAAAATATTAATTTACTTTATTAGTAATACTGGCTGTTGTTGTACCTTTGCCTAAAGAAATAACGTTGATGCGCGCGCATCGCTAAGTTAGAGTTTTATTAATTTCCTCGTAAATATGTTATAAAACGTTGTATGACATACCTACGTGCGCTTTGAAAATTACAGCCTCTGCTTTCTTATAGCCCTCGCCGGTGGCTCGGGCTAGTAATATCGCCTCGGCTGTTTTTAACTTACCGCACTTATATCATAATGTACTATTATTACATGAGAAAGATTGCTTGTCTAGAATTCAACAATCTTATAAGAACTTTAAATACGAATTACGGTTATTGAATCGACTAGTTAAAAAATATGGGTAAATAAAACAACACATTACGGACTTATTAAAATGTATTAAACAAAAATTAAAACTATCAGTCATGAGAAAATAAAATGGAATGACTTAAATTATTGCGCCTTGTCGCCGTTAGCCTGATCCTTGATCTCCTTGCGTACAGGTCCGGTCTGTGCGATTGGTACACTCCTTTCACCTTGAACTGCTGGAGGCACCTTCCTCGGAGCGACCACAGTCAACACGCCATCAGAGGACAGACGCGATTCAACAGCCTCGGGAGTACAGCCCTCCGGCAGCGCGTAACGTCTAGTAAACTGACGGGATATGTAACCATGTTGGTCCTTCTTCTCTTCATGTTTACCTTCCACCACGATGTACCCGTCGGCGGTCTTAACGCTTATTTCCTCTGGGGTGAAGTGTTGAACGTCCAAATTCACCTGGAATTTATCTTTGTCGCTTTTGATGCTGGAGCCAAGGTCTCGGGTCGCCGCCGCCATGTGCCTCCAGGGCCTGTAGTACTCCCGACTCATGACGGGACCGGCTACCACGCTTAAAAGATCATCGGGTGTTAAACCTAATCCGAAGTGTTGGTCGATAAGACGACGTGGACGTTCCATCTCGTAGTTCAATAAGAAAGGTAGGAGCGACATTTTTGTTATAAATAATAATTAATTCAGCAACTCGAATCACGTATGGATGAAAGCGCAGGAAGAAATTTCGCACTCAGTATTACGAATCGCTGTGTAACTTCAACAATTGTTTGTATCTGACTGACGCTTACCGGCCGGCTTTCGTTGTTTATATGGAACCAGCATTCTAGAGTAATGTAGAAAATTCGCGACGCCGCATATAACGTCAACCTTTGGTCCATTGATAAACCGCACTATTGCTGTAAGTGTAACAAAATCTTAATGAAAATATTTTTGTATATCAGTAATCGTATAAACATTCATTGATATGTAATAATAATTAATTAGCTATGTTTCAAGAGTCATAATTTCTCCGTATACTATAATTACGAAAGCTTTTATGCAAATATAAAACATTGTATGTGTGTCTATTTGATGCTTATATTGAAAATAAATACACACTTGCCGATTTGATTATGGCTTATTACTAATAATACAAGTTATACTATGAATTGAAAATAAAAATTATTACTTGCAAAAAGGCCTTATTGCCGTCAGTAACACTACAAAAACACTTTTGTATATCAGTAATTGTATAAACATTATTTGCATACATTCATTCTTTGATACGTAGTATAAAAATAAATTACCTTTGGTTTGAAAATAGAGTTTCTACTTATTATATCCAAAAAAATGTAAATAACCAAAATTTTAATGCAACAAATAAAACAAAGTAGTAGTATGTATTTATGTCGAATGGGTGTTGCCCACTTGAAACAGTTTACCACTTATACTATCTCACTAATATTATAAACGTGAAAGTTTGTATGTGTGGATGGATGTTTGTTACTCTTTCACGTCAAAACTACTAAATGGATTTCCAATAATATAGCTTATACATCAGAATAGCACATATGCTACAAGAAAAATTGTTGAGCCGAATGACAAGTGTCAAGTAACTAGGAAAAAATTACCTTTCTCGAGCTATTCTGGCGTCCTGCATAACGTTAGCACTAATATGTAATGTAGATATAAAACTCATTTAGTTTAAATGCACGATACTACGTAATCATCTACTTCCGCAACGGACGGTATAGTTAGTTATATATATCGTAAAAAAATCTACACAATCTACATCATACATTTTTAAACCATTTATTAAAAAAAGAAAGGCTTATAAAAATATATGTTTATTTAATTTGTTATGTATAACAATATATAATTAATTATCAAAATTCACTTGGGATATAGTATTCGTACATTGCGAAGGTTTGTCACCTCTGTATAGAATAGTCCAGAAACAAAATTCTATTCGCGAAAATTCTATGACGAAACTACTGACATCTAGTGGCGAGTAGTGAAACCGTTAAACATTATTTTCCTTGAAAGCGATCTTAAGACCAGAAATACTACAGATGTCACTAAATTAAATATATTAGATTTTAATATTGAAATCAACGCCCTCTATAACATTACAGGAATATTGTGTAGCAACAGTACTAAATAAAGAAAAAATATTTGTTATAATATTATTGTAATTTAATTGTTGTGTGAATAAAAATCTTGAAAAGTGATATTTAATATTATTTCTAATGCTAGAGATAGTTTCAAAGGGAAACTAATAATTATTTAGTGATGGCAAATCATATAAGTGTTTACTGTAACAGTTTAGCAATTCGCCAATGTTCCGATAAGAAATAATCGATTTTAGTTAATAACATAAAGAAAAGGTGTATTATATTTTTATTTAATATTTTTAAATTGTCTTTATTTAAAGTTTTTTATCACGGAGTGATTCATAGCGTTATATTCGATAAGTAATATTTGTAGTATAATTGAATACAACTACTTAAATAATATTTTTTAAAGTAATGTGCGAGTTATTTGAAAGTACAAAACCTGGCAACACCCGTCTATACACCGTCATCGAAGTTCAAACAGCAAGTTGAACTCGTTCGTTGAACGAGCTGGGGCGCGAGTAGATTAGTTATTTGTTTCTTTCATTTTGCTATTGCGTATTACGTTCACGGTTACAATTACAGTGATATTGTGACGCTCTTTGTATTTAATCGTGCATCCAGCTAAACCGGCGAACAGTGGTGTGCTTGTTTAATATTATTTGCTAGGTCCGTGTTGTGAAGTGATTCTTAGTACCTACGTACATTTTAGTACAACGATATAATTGTCGTAATTAAAATTCTGTGATAAAACTTTAGCAATGGCAGATAATTCAAAACTGACCGAGGAGGAGCGCGTTGAAATTAGGGAACAGTTTTCTCAGGTAAGTGGCGTTTTATCTTATAGGCCGGTAACAATGTAAGGTGGACAATCCACTTTGATTCGAGTATCGTACTATTAAAATACAATCGGATCAAGTATGTATATGTTTTATATCAACAAATTGTTTATTAAAGACGAAGTCTTGCTTAATATGCTAAGATTGACGCCGCGTGTGGTCAAAATTCTTGAAATCTATTTTGCAAACTGTACTTTGATAATAAGAAAATGAAATGATGTAATGATTTCCTAGGATTTAGTAAGATTTTTGATTAATTTAATAAATAAAATATAATATTTTAAAATTCGTAGTTCAATTAATAATTAAATTTAGGAAAATATTATGCAAAACTTGTCTATAAAATGAAAATTTATGCAGCAGACACAAAAACGTAACTTAACATACCTGAGTATTGTTTTCATATTCTGATCTAATGCAATGGTTACATATACGAAATCTTCCGGCTACACTACTAACTACACATGCATTTAATCATAATTTCTATTTTATTCCATTAAAATTTAATACACATGGACTGACATATAAAATACAAGGACATATCGGAAAGAAATACAATACCATGTCAAGGAGACAGCTGTTATGTGGTTTGAATATGAAAACACATGGCAAAACCAAATTGCCTCTTGTGTAACCAATGACACATGCTGAGAATATTCAACGTCTACAACGAGTCGTGATCAGGACATTGTATAATATACATTTAAAGTTTTATTAACGATTTGTTTCTACCAACAATCAGTATTCGTAATACAATGATTTTCTCAAAGAACATCAAACTTAATAGACCATAGAGTGTAAAGAAACTGAATTAATTTTGCAATCAATGAAGAAGAATGTATTCAAATGAAAAATCCACTTTCACAGTTTATTAGATAATGCACAGAGCATATGAGAACAATAATTATAATTGTGACTGCCTCTATAGCTCAATGTGTTAATAAGAGTGATCCTACATTCATATCTCTGGAAATCAATAAATTTTTTGCCTGTGAATAAAATTAATGAGTAATTGTACTACAGTAATGGTTTTGCCCCATGCCCTACAGGAGGAACTGAGATTTTGCTTTTTTTACTATAAATTAGTTGCATCTGGTAGCAAATTGATTATTTTCGATGTTCTGTGAAATTTCAAAATTGAACTTTAATTTGTTCTAAAAATTTAATCAAGGTCGATCAGGGAATGATTGTAAAATAATTTGTTGATCTATAATATAAATAATCAACAATCAACATGCTTTGGCAGATAAAATGCACCTTATCGTAACTTCAACGGATAAGATAGTATTGATAAGGCCTAAAAATTAGAAACAAATTTGTTTTCAATATACAAGTATCTTGTTCTCTACTCAATATGTAATAACAGTCATAATTTTAATATCACAAGTACAAACCGTAAGCAACTTACTTACCTAGGTCATAACAAATATGTGACAGATACTAAAGACATTTTTTAAAATTAAATTTCCACCTGGTGGGTTTAATTCCAACCGCTTTTAAAAAAATTATAATAATATCCAACCCACTAAAAGGGAGGAATTTAAAATTCCCCCCCCCTTGGGGGTTTTTTTTTTTTTTTTTTTTAAAGGGGGGGGAAAATTTTTTTTTTTTTTTTATGTTCATTAAGACATATATATACTTAGTTTTATTTTTATAAAGGTCAGTAAATGTATAACAAGTAAATGCATTTAAAACACGATTTATTCCGCTTAAATTTATCGCCTTTTGCACCAATAAGGTAATAATCAAGATATTAATTTCACTTCAAGGCAAAGATTTAAAATTATACACTTATTGCCTGGAACGGTCGATTTTTTCGAGGTCAAACTCCTTCCGCTGTTTTACTCACTGGCGTGCAAGAAAGATACACATTTAAGTACCTTAAATCTTTATATAAAATTTATTATAGGGGAGTTGTCTGTAGGTTGTCTGTTATTTTTTTACTTAAGAGTAAAAAAATATGATAAAACTTTTGAAATAATTATTATTGTTGATTTTGACATTCTATAGAGTATTAAAACGCCATATATATATTAATTAAACAGGTGTCAAAATTATTTTAACTTCGGCCCGACTTTTTCACTTTGACATCAGAGACAACCCCATCTTTAGTCTCCCCGTGACCACGGATGCTGCAAAGAATCCGTCTGGCCATATTAAAGTAATTTTCAAATAAGTTTAACTAATAAATATCGCGTTTTAAACCGTTAAAGAGCTTTATTATCCTTCCCCCCCCCCTCTATCATGCAAAAACTTTCAAATACAAACTCTTCAATTACTAAACCCAGCCAAGCTAGAAACTAAATGTACACCGACCTTGTCGTGGAATGTTGTCTCGTCTTTGTCTACCTAATGACGCCGAAGTATAGTGTATGTACCTATCCAGTAACAGGACTTGTATGAAGATGGGACCTGTTACTTGCAAATAAATCATAACATTTAAGTGATTGCCATATTTTATCGTAATTATAACGCATGTCGTGTCTTAGTTAAGGATCAATTAACTATAAATTTCGCGTTAGGCACCGTTAAAGCTGTTTTATTTAATTATAATATACTTACCTAGTTATATGTATGATTATTTTTCTGTTTCTATTCTTTAAAAGACTTAAACTTTCACACTTTAAGTATTCAACAAAGAGACACAGTCTCGCCATGACCACGGCTGCTGCAAAGCATCCGAAACGTCGGGCCTAAGTTAAAAATCATTTAAAATAAGTTTAACTAATATATCGCGTTTTAAACCGTTAAAATGTTTTATTTAAATGTGTACTACTCGCGTAAACTACGGACCGTATTTATATTACAGTAGTTTCAAAAATAATTCTATATTAGCACTTAGTAATACCAATGCAAAGACAAAGTAGGTCATTTGCATCCGCTGCGCGTAATAAAACACGTTTGCGGAATTCCATGGTGTTTGAGTCATCGAAACTTAAATTTAAAACAAGTTGACGTATATATGATGACGTAAGTGACAAATAACTGTTTATGCATTAGTTATCTACCCTTTTTACCTTGGCCTGAGCTTACGCTGAGTCTCCCCGCGACCAAGGCTGCTGCAAAGCATCCGAAACGTCGGGCCGTAGTTAAAGATAAATCAAACAAGTGTAACTAATACATATCGCGTTTGAAACCGTTAAAGTGTTTTATTTTAATATTATTTGTTTTTTAAACCTGCTTCGTCAATCATGATAGGTACATTTTACGCTTTTTATTTAGATTTTAAATTGTATTAAGATAGTATTTAGTACCAATCGTAAGGTAATTTTCTTAGGCAAACACAATCTGTTTGTATTATATATATATATGAGTCACCTCTGTTCCGATTTCGCTAAACGTATTCAATTGGTGACGGAGTTATTAGTACCGTTCATGCATATTCTTAGAACAATTGTCATGAAATTACTATTGCAATTAACCTTTCAACGAGGTTTTGAAAACCAATAAGTAGTTACGACGTCAAGGAGTAACAAACTTTCACACGTTTACAAACGTTCTTTCTGGTCTTCATTACATTAATTTCCAAAAGCTCTTGGTTCCTTAAAATAATACAATTCATTGTTTAGAGTTTAAACAGTCAGGGATTTTGTATTTCACCTAAAATGCTATTATACTAGCTGACCCGGCAAACTTTGTTTTATTGTTTGTAAGATTGATACTATTATCTTGATACAGTCACCAAATCTTATTACCATAAAATAAAAATTAAATATCCTTATTCTCTTTAAAATTAAAAAAAAATGTTTAATTCGTCAAACATTGTTTGTCTGTCTGTTCGTCGTGATTCTACAGAGTGTTCAAAAGAGCAACACAACTGAGAACACCCAAGAAACTCAGTCCGGCTTTTTTTAACATAAAACCGGTTATTTCCATGCAATTTTTAAAAGATTTGTACTGCCGCCATTTTTTTTAATAATTTATAGAGGAATTATTCTTACATACATATTTTTTTGTTTCTTAAACAATTTTTCCCGATTCCGATGAATAATTTTTCCGCTTTTTTTTCCTCGTATAGCCTAAGGTCTCGATAAAATGGTCTTTCCAACATAAAAATAATTTAACAATTTGAACCCGTAGTTCTTGAGTTTAGCGCGTTCAAACAAACTCTTCAGCATTATAATATTAGTATAGATGTTAGGGACTAGGCCACTGTCCTTTCCCTGCCGCGTGTAAAGTGAAATTTTAATTGTGTCGCGAAAGGGTTGAATAAGGGGGCTTCGTAGTGCGTCACGCGAATGGTCAATGCCAGTGTCCAATCTAAGTTATAGTTACTAATTCAGTTTCATAGGCAGGGGTAACAAATCAATACTCAGTTTGAAAGGGTCGTCTCCCCGGCTTTAAATTGACGAGTATGTAAATTTTGCAAGAGGATTTTTCGTTTGGACAGTCAGCGCCAGTTACAGTCGAGAGATAAAAAAGTGCAGAGCTAGTAGATTTTCTATTCGACTGTACATATGGACGCTAATGTTATAAGAGCTAAGTTTTCGGTTGTTTAAACGTGCTAATTTCAGGAACTACAGGTTTGATTTCAAAAATTTTCATTTATCGAGCTAGGCTTTAATATGTTTAATATCCCGCTGCGATCAAGAGAAGCGGAGAAATAGAGGAAAACGTTGAAAGAACTGGGGATACTATTCATTTTTGTGGGCCTCCGTGGCATTCGCTGCAAGAACGGTTCAAGAAACCAAAAAATATATGTATGATAGAATGATTTCTCGACTTAAATGTCTATCTATCTATCTTTTAAGATTAACTCGCAAGAACGAGGAAACGTTGTGGGCAACAGCGATATATTATAAAGCTAAGGAGGTTGTTTGCAAAAATAAAATAATGCCCTAAATAACTATTCCACGCGGACGAAGTCGCGGGCGCAGCTAGTTGGTTTACATTCATTAGTTTTATTTATAGTTTTGTTTCACTAGGCTTCACGGACATAGAATGCTCCATTAATAAACATAATGTTAAATACTGTCTATAGTTTACGCCAGTAGTCAGTCTCCCCGTGACCACGGCTGCCGCAAGGCATTCGAAACGTCGGGCCGAAGTTAAAAATCATTTTTAAATAAGTTTAACTAATATATCGCGTTTTAAACCGTTAAAGTGTTTTATTTAAACATTAAGTTATTTTCTAGCAGATTGTTCAGTAAGGATGAGAATAACAAGTCTATTTTTTATATATCGTAAAATATTATAACGGGCACACTATATGTTTAATAAGACGTAGAAAATACTAAGTACATGACACAGTGGGCAAAGTGTACGCGAACGCACACAGACGCTATGTTTTGTTGTTTTGTAGCCTCGTAGGTCAACAGTCGGTGACTCAGAACACGCTGGTCGGAAGGTGAGCTGGAAGATTCGTCCATTTCATAAATACTAGTGATTGACTGCCTTTGTATGGTATAGTTTGTAAGCTACTCTCAATGTCATACGCATACAAAAGTTGTTCAAAGTTACGCATTTAAATAAAACACTTAAAAAAAATTGTACTCTTTACGCAACATCGGGTGTCTGTAGCCAAATGGTTAGACGTATTGCTTAGAGCAGGGAAACAAAAATTGTTCCGGTCGGGCAGGGCACAGAAGTCTGATCAACTTGCCTGTTAAAGAAAGGGGATCAGTGTAACGGATACAAAAATGTGTTCGCCCCATGCCCTACGAGGGAGAAACGGGATTCCATTTTACGTAACATCGGGTCGTAGTTAAGATATATCTACGGTTTTAATATAACATTAGTTAACTGAAAAATAAAGGTGTGTGTGTCGTTTCTTTCATTGATTATAGTCATTTTTTTTTTAAAAGCGAGACCGTTTATACTGTATTTTTATAACGTATATTACCTACTTAAAGGATAATAATAAAACTTATAAGTCAGAAAGTTTCATTAATTAAATCTTAAAGACCGTTAGAACGTTAAAGAAACTTCATATGGGTATTATGTTTGACCTTGCATTGCGTTAAACACAAAAATGGTAAAATAGTTTCGTCAAGAAGGGCGTAGAAGTCTGATCAACTACTTGTCTGTACATAAAATTGATCAGTGAAATGGATAGCTAATGTGTTTGCACCATGCCCCAGACTGGGAAATAAGATTTCACACAATGTGCTGTGTTTGAGTGGGGCATGGGGCATAGCTTTATATTCTGTGACCGTCTCCTGACCAACTGAATTTATCATATGAGATATTACGTCACTATTCAGTCTAATCTTTCGAAAAGATTAGACTGAATAGTGACGTAATATCTATATGTAAGATAAATATTTATAGATACCAAGAAGTACAAAGCCACTTAGATGTGACCAGCGACGTCTTATTGTGATTTGGTCCAATGTGTGTTTAATAAATGTCCAAAACAAAATGAAAATTGATGTTCCTACTGTAGACAGTATAAAGATTGATGCGAGGCTAGGCATAGCCTTGTCTTATATAGCAAATACACTTTTAACGGTATTAAAAGTGTTACGAAATTTATTCGGGTTTAAAAGGTGGGTATACGTTTTGAAAAACAGAATTGATGTGGTGGGTTAAAAATCTTAAAGGAAAACCTTTAATTATTAATTAATGTGTTATTATCACAAATATACACACATTGCACATTATCGTGTGTATTAATCAATATATTCTTTATCTGTGAAAATGTCTGTACTCTCGAGTAATAGTCTGTTGTCTGTAATAAATAATAACTGTTTGACTGAGCTACCGTAACCTAGTACAGTTGGTAAGAGCAACACGGCGTCGTAAATTCGTTTTCCGTTCGTGACATTTTTTCTATTTTAAAATATATTCAATTTGTATTATTATGAACCTTTTTTAGTGAAATTAACAATTCAAAATAGTGAAACTCATGTGAAATTGTCCTAATTCTTTAATTAATGCCTTCATGTTTATATCCTTTGTGTGTAAATCTTAAGCATTCTACTTTGAAATAGTGGGAAATAAGATGGAAAAAAAGTTTTATATAGTTATATTTAATCTTCGTCGTTATTTTAAATTTTAATGGCTAAAAAGGCTTCTTCGTGATACTGATGATGATATCTGATACTTAAGTAGTTCTAGAAAGTTAGGGCTTACATATCATTTATAATTTACACAAAGTAGCTTAGACTTACTGAAAAACAAATAGTAATGGAAATATTTTCTACTTGAGTTTTAAATAAAATCAACACCGACTAAATGTCATTACAACCTCATCTTTTTACTTATTTGAGTTTTAAAAGAGTTATGATTACAAAAAATAACAACTTTCATTTTCGATCGCTAGCTGGAGAAATAAAGCCTTTGTAACTTCAGAAATGTAGTTAGACTCGTTCGTAACTTGACCTATAGCAATATAACACTCTACAATAGCTTTAAGTTGAAATACGAAACTTGTGTGCAACGCGGCCTGCGGAAACACCGCACGTGCGCCCGCGCAGTGCTACCACAAATAGCCCGCGGCAATAGTGGGACCTATACTAGTTTGTTTATTGCGTCTGCACTTCGGTATGTAACGGCATGTAAGTACTCGACTTTCGTAATGTTGATATCTATCGTTTACGATAATTTTACGGTGGTACTAAAAGGTTACAGTTCCTTTGTACTGTACCGCTGGGATTATGATTCAATTTTATTATGTTAAGATCGATTTGAAGTAGTTTTTTTTATTGTAGAGACAAATAAAGAATGCACAGGCGCAACTTACACCCACACACAACTGCATACAATAGGGTTTGTTGTACCAATAATCTACAGTAACACGTGTGATCATCGAATTTATGATTGCTCAATTTTTTTCTAAACTTAAGTTTTAAACGAAATATTGAATAAAGATTGGAAATGTGGGGTCATAAATTCTATTAAAAATAAGTTAACATATATTTTTCAAATTTTAAACCGTTAAAAAAGTTATATTTAAGATTTTAGATGTATACAATGAAATAGGTAATAACGCAGTTGTAATTAAAAATAATTAGATCTCTTATGTTAATGAATAAAATATTACTTAAAGCGGTATTAGGTAAACGTTAAAAATTTGTAAGAAATAATATTACTTATTCGTTTTTCCCGCTACAAATGAAGCAATCGTTAGTATCTCGTTATTGTAAAGATATTAATTCAAACGAGTGTCAATCGGTTTTAATTAATCCGATTACTTCACCAACTTATTTACTTGCATAAGTCCTTACTGGTGAAAGGTCAATAGATTCTGATCAGCTTAGATGAGATATTTTAACGGTCTGATGGTCAATTCTATAAATCAAAACGAACCTACGATATATTGCAGAGAACAACAATAAATAGCTAGGCAAGTTTAAATGTTACTGTTCTAGCGATATGTATAAAGAAGTTTTCGGGATTGTCATGTTACTGACATTGAGTTTGCCTCTGCGCTGTGTCTCTCAAATATTATGTAGTAACTGATCCGGCTAAACATGTTTTTACTTGTTGTTTGCGACGTTATATATGTTGATACAACTCTAACAAAGAATTGGTAATAAGCCATCAATTTCGACGAAATCTGATTACCATAAACTTCTCGCGAATCTTAAAGTGTTCCGTCGCTGACAATTTGAAAAAAAGAACCAAAAAAACCCCCCTTTTTTCCCCCCCCCCCCCTTTTTTCCCCCCCTTTAGTCTTGAGCCCAAATCGATAAATAATCTATCCAATAGAAAAATATTTTTTTCAATCCACCCCAGTAGTTCCTGAGTTTAGCGCGTTTAAATAATCAAACAAACACATTTTTTTTTATATTACTATAGAATAAGTATGTAAGTAAAAATAAAAGTGACTTGTTTTATGCGATTTCGTTTTGTTTATTCTAAATTTGAAAACTGGCTGTTCGACCGACGTGAGCGAGAAGAGGTTCTCATAATTTTTCGAGCAATCGAGGAGTTAACATCTCCTGATGAAGCCGTCCGCACGTTATGGCGAAACGTCGAGAACCTCTTCTCGCTCACGTCGGCCGAACAGCCCGAAAGACAATGATATGCTGAATGATGGCCGTTAAAGCCTTACACAATTTGGCTTTGTAGATTTACGGTATCGTTTTAACTACTGTATTGATTTATTCATGAAGTTCTATACTTCTGTGCCCGGTCAGACCGAAAAAAAATATTGTTACCCTGGAATTGGAACTTAAGAGGCGGTCAGACAATGTTATTATATTGTATCATATTTCAAATGAAAGATAAGAATAAATACTGTTGTTTTCCTATAGTAAACAACAGTATTTATTCTTATCTTGCGTAATTGCGCTAAAAACAATTAATATTTGTAATGCGTTGAGTTTTGGTTCTAACTTTAGAACAATGTTGTCTGTTTATATTCCTGGTAACATGATAAATGTATTTCCGTTTAGTTATAAATGATAAAGTTATATATACATAAAACAATGCCGTAAAAAATGGAACGAAAAATATGAAAATTCTTTTCTCGCGCACAATGGAAAATGGAAAAGCGTATTTTTCCGTTGCGAAAGGGTAGTTTAAGCTTCTATAGAGGCGGTTTAATTTACTTTTAATGATCGTCCTAGAAAGGATTTGAAAAGGTAGTATTTTTCCAAAAGAAAAAGGTTTATGTTACAAGTTATTACACATAAAAGAGTAATTCCGTTTCCCCTACGAGGCCCGAGGACAGACACTTTTCTGTGCCTGTTTCATTGATCTTAGTTACAGGGACATAATTTGGTATTGTATGTAGTTTACACGAGTAGTACACATATTAAATAAAACATTTTAACTTCACGTCTAAATATCAACTACAACGTAAAATTACGTTAGCGTGTTGATTAGAATCAGGAGTTTGGCACCAGTGCAAAGCATCCAAAACGTCGGATCATAGTTTAAAAAATTGTAATAAGTTAAATAATATTTTACACGTTTGAAACCGTTAAGAATGTTATATTAAAGTGGGCAATATTTTGATTGTCTCCGAGATTCAAATGTCAATTCCTTGCCCTACTGTTACACTACCTACTTACTAACTTTTAAATACGTCGAGAAACATTTACGAATAACGATATAGTGAATATTTCTTACGCTGTTACGAACTGAGCAGGTGTTAAATAATTCATTGTTTGCTTTAAGTACTGGGACAAGTGCGGTGCATAGCCGTTTGAATACTAATGTTATACGATTTAATAATATTGCGTTTATATTTTTACATAGGAGAATACATTTTCGTGTTTAAACAAGTTTACAGCAGTTTTTAACATAAGTAATTAATTTTCAACATGTTATGTAAGTTTTGTGTTGTCTCCTTTTTATTTCACACTAGCTGTGGCAGCGACTTCGACCGCGTTTACGTATAACATACGTATATGATTGTCTGTCCTCCTCTAACATAAAAAAAAAAACAAATTTCGTAGCCTGTGTGTTCTTCGACTAGCTGAGGATAGAGATAGCTGACCGACGTCAACGTCTAAATAAGATCCGCTGTCGATCCATTTTGGATTTCGATATTCGAAAAATTCACAGACTTCGCGGCTTTTTCATCTGTGGTGGTTTCGTAAGTTACGAATCAACTTAAGAAACAATGAAATAAATGTTTTCTCGACAATTTAAATAAACAACATCCACTTCCTTACATTTTGTTGACTTGTACAGTATATTCCGATAATTAAATCTTGATACGACGGTATTTTGCCACGCCTGTTCCGCGGCATTGTTCCGTATTCGCCTTGACTTTTATAACGCGGTACCGTAATAAACTTATTTTCTTTACTTCGTTGTACAACATAACATACAGTATGTTAGCACGGCTATGGTGAATTATTGGTACGCGACGCGATGTCATATATAAAAATAATAGACTAAAAAGAAAAAAAATTGTTAGAAGATTGATCATTAACAATTTGTACTGGGTTAGTAATTTGACTTAAATAATAAATGAATAATAGATTAAGAAAAAACCAGCTAAGTGCGAGTCGGATTTTCACACAAAGGGTTCCGTAGTAATGACTAGGTAAACAACAGTTTTTTTTCATGCTGTTTTTTTATAGCGCCAAAGATATTTCAATTTTTACCTTAACTGTAACCTTAGTGACAGACAGACAATGAAATATTAATAAAAGAATTTGATGATAACTGAGTGGTTTTTAAATCAAAACAATGAGTTGATAAATGCTTGAATTTAGTTCAGGACTGTTATGTTATGTTATAGTGAAGTTTAAAATTGCACACGGATGTAAGACAAAGGTTAATGAAACAAGTGTTGCCAATATAAATACATAAATTTGATTGGGTGCATTATCAGGATTCAATTCCCAGAGATTTAAAACGGAACCCTATGAGGAATACGCCGCTGTCGGTCCGTCTGTCTAGACAGACAACTTGGATTCTTAACGTCCCTATCATTCAACTTCTTAGAAACAAATTAATTTATGAGTGAAATTAATGTAATTCGAATATATTTTAACTATACATTCCTATTTAATACAAGTCCCAATAAGGTAAATAGAACTAAAACTAACGAGAAACAATCAAATAACATTTTGGTTTGAATCACAAACACATTGCAATCTAGCGTTAGTATAAATATAATCGCAGTAAACGTGAAGTGTTTATCAGGTCCATTGGATTTTTTGGTTCAAGCGTTATAAGTGATTGAATTAATCCAAGTTAGAGTTTGGAAGTACCATTAATTACCTCCATGCCTCAAAAAACATGTTAATCTGTCGGTCCTGAATATCAGCAGTGTTAGTCGTTATTTGTTTGTAGTGGGTCTCTAAAAACCTTTTTTTTATGAAAGAGTCACTAGGTCACTTGATGGGAGATGAAATACACCAGCCTATAGCATCTAAACGAGATGTCGACCCATTTCGGCATTGGATATTCGGAAATCCACAAACTGAAACCAAGTAGTTTGTGACTCGGACTTCATTTTGATATTCCTGCCACCCATTTAATATCCAGATTTCCAGACGCAATGCGACATGATTCAGAAAAATTATAAATTGACGAATAACATATAATTATATATTAGACCTAACCCGTCGAACCTCAGCAGTGGGACTAACAGTTAAACCAGTCGCCAATAAGATGGTAATTTGATTAATATAGATGTGAAGTAATTTGAGCGTTCCTTCCCCCCCCAGATCGTATTTAAATAGCGTGCGAATGTCTGCGGCGTCGTCATGCGAACCACTCCACCATTCCCATGCTCTGTTTCCCAACCGGAGTTATTGTACACTCTGACCTCAACACCAGTGAAAATTATTATACGCTTTTTATTAGACGTATTTAGGTTTACCGTTCGTCTTTAACGCTGTTACTCAGCATAGAATTGGCACTATTGTAATATACTAGCTGTGTTAGCGACTTCGTCCGCGAGAATTGTTATTTTGGGCATTAAAATTCGTTTTTGCAAACCCCTTCGTCATTATAAACTTAAGCTGGTTCCTACTATGCGCGCTACGGTCGCGTCCCTTCCCGTCCTTCTGGCAAGTTAATCTTAAAAGATAGACAGACATATAAATACTGTCTATAGTTTACGCGAGTAGTACACATTTAAATAAAACAATTTAACAGTTTAAAACGCGATATATTAGTTAAACTTATTTGGAAATGATTTTTAACTTCGGCCCGACGTTTCGGATGCTTTGCAGCAGCCGTGGTCACGGGGAGACAACGTCGGGCCGAAGTTAAAAATCATTTTCAAATAAGTTTAACTAATATATCGCGTTTTAAACCGTTAAAGTGTTTTATTTAGATAGACATAGATTATTTTAGATCATTCTTTCTTACCTATTTTTTGGGTATCTTGAACCGTTTTTTGCAGCGTACGCCTCAAAAACCCATGATCAAGAATAATTTTCCAAAAAACACATTCACATTGCTCGTGTATCTTCGCTTGTATGAGTCGCAGGGCGATGTTTTACAGCCTATAGCTTTATTCGATGCTCTAAAAACCAACAAAAATAATATTTCAATCCGAATCCGTAGTTCATGAGATTAGCACGTTCATACATACAAACAAACTCTTTCTCCTTTATATATTAGTATAGATATGAGGCCGCTAGAGGTAGAGTAGCCTAAATACAATTTTAAGATTCTATATTTTCATAGTCTAAAAATGTTATTCTACAAGAGCACAGTAACCAAAATTTTGTTAACATATTAAAATAATACTAGAAAATACTTTTCGCCTAATTGCGCATTTTTATCTTCTCCTTATTGAAAATAATGTTTTTTGTTATTAGGCCTCTCTAGCAGCCTCGTGAACTCTCTTATTAATAATGTAGCTGATCCGCGTGAAGTTGTCTTGTTGTTTGCAAGATTAATATCATTGTGTTTACCAACTCTAACTAATAATGCATTAAATACTGTCTATAGTTTACGCGAGTAGTACACATTTAAATAAAACACTATAACGGTTTAAAACGCGCTATATTAGTTAAACTTTTTTTAAATTTGAGTGGTCACGGCTGCCGCAAAGCATTCGAAACGTCGGGCCGAAGTTAAAAATCATTTTCAAATAAGTTTAACTAATATATCGCGTTTTAAATCGTTAAAGTGTTTTATTTAAATAATGCATTAATTTCAACGAAATTGGATTAACATAAATACATTTCTTGCGATTTCATTTTCAAAGTTAGACGTATACTGTAGCGGACATTTTTAGATCACTAAAAGGAGAACCATTATTTCATGCATTCTCATGTGTTGAGCCGTCAAAAGATAGAAAATCCCCCGTTCCCTTCCGAAAGTCCAATGTTCCAAAATTAGGTCAACAGTGTAATTTGTTACCTGTGTATACAACACTTATTTCATCTTCTATCAACTGATCCTTATGCTTGTCTATCCTCTGTTAACCCCCCTCCCCCCAACTTTGACTCATTGTTGGATCAAGTGTCCCAATATGTAGTTTTCCTCATACTTGTGTATTATTAAAAGACGTCATTCGAGTACCTTGTTGAATTAATCATGTTATTTTACTCACATTTTATAAATATCTGAGATGAAGTCCTGCGAGACACAAAGACTCTCGTTTAATGATATGCAGATACAACATTCCTTAAAACACAGCTCCTTATAAGTACAATGCACTTGTATGAAGTCATTTGATGGCTGATAAAACCTCGAATGGATACTTCTTCGCCTTTATGTGGTTCAGATAACTAGCTTCATGCAATCCCGTGGCGTAAGATCATTTCTGGGTCCATTTTCGCCGGTATTCGAACCCAATATCCACTGTGCTTGACGCAATGCCTACATTCGGTTGATGCTAAGTAAAAAATAGTTCATAAATTTATGTAAAAGACAAGTGACCTTAAGTTATTTTAATTGTCAGTTACAGTGCTGCAAAGACCTAAAGTAATCTGCTATAGTAAGAAATTAAAAATAAATAATAAAACCGTTTAATACCTCAGATTTACAGTTTAAAAAGGCTGCTGCAAAGCATCCGAAACAGGGAGCCGTAGTTAAAATAATTTCCAAATAAGTTTAACTAATATATATCGCGTTTTAAACCATTAATGTGTACTAATACTGTCTGACTTAGAGGAACCATTCTTTCATACATATTTTTTTTATTTCTTGAACCGTTTTTGCAGCGCACGCCACGGACGCCCTAAGAGAATAATTTTCCCCATTTCTTAAAAAAATCCACTGTTTCTTCGCCTCCTCGATAAATAGTCTACAAGATTTTAAATTCGAGCCAGTAGTTCCTGAGATTAGCGCGTTTAAACAAACAATTCAACTTTATATTAGTATAGATAGATAACCAGTTAACGACAGCACAAAGTAAATACGACAATACGTATAAAAACTCGGGGGCTTACCTTATAAGCCGCGACTGGTTTTCGTGGACACAGCGCGATATTGTATTGATCCCAGTTCAGTAAAGTATGTGGTTTTAATTATATTACGAATGTTATTTAACACATTACGTCATAATATCGGACAGGCTCGTTCGTTTTAATTGAAGCATTGTATGGCCTGGTCGTGAGTTCAATCCACACCTGGTCAGAAAAATAATAAATTGATTTTTAAACATGGTGTTTGTTTAGAAATCAATTTATTATTCTATACTTCGTCTGGTTATCTGGATATTGAATGGGTAGGAAAATTCAGTTAGGTCACGAACCACCGTCCATAAATGTGTAGTTTAATCGCGTTTCGGTTTCCATCTGCGGATTTCCGATTATCCAAAGACGAAATAGGTCGACAGCGGATCATGTTTGGATGTTATTGGTTAAGTGAAACCCATGCTTTTCTGTCCTCCTTTAGCATTTTCATTCATATTATTTGACTTGATAGCTTTATGTGAAGTAAATATCTATTTTTCATAGAAACATCTCGATGACACAAGCGGGACTCGAATTAACTATCACAGCGTTCCGTGTATTAATAATTTTATTTACAATGAGAACATAAAGCTGAAAGAGTGAAAGTGAGAATTATATTGCGCAGGAGTTGTTCGAAGTAGAAGAAAATGGACAGCTTAGTGGTAAAGCAACACGGAACGCTTTGTTCGAGTCCAGATCGTGTCTTTCTTACTGGAATATATTTTTAAGTCATACGTGAAATACTTTTTTTTTTTCAGTGAGAACGACGTATTTTTTTAACTAATAAATTAATTAAAAAATACTCACCGCATTGAAAAGCGAAGATTTTAATTAGTAAATATGCGTACTTTAAAAATATGTATATTTAAAACTTAATTAAAACAAGCGGACAATTATTCGCGCGTTTCTTGTTTATTTGGGTCACACTGTAATTGGCATAAGTCAATTAATTATCCAATTAAAGGGTGCATACATATGTGATACCTTTATTTTAAATTCTTTCTTCCTTACTTAATATTATAAATGCAAATGCCAAAGTAATATGTTGTTCGGAAAGTTATTTCGTTTTTTTTGGGGAACATGAAGAAGACAGTTTTCGTATATTTATTCATTATAAAAACGATGTTATTAAATTATATATTGGCCATTCTGGTCCAACACCTTTTGCCATCTCGTGTGGTTATTCGCCGATTTGCATCAACTAATGCATTTATCGCAGCTTTGTCAGCTTTCGACCTGTCTGTCTGTCTACACGCTAAAACTACTGAACGGATTTGAATGGAAATTCGTGGTTGTTGAGGCTAGAACAATGAAACTTTCTTCTTTTGCTTTTTGAGAATAGGAATGGGAGTGGAAGTGGAAGTGAGAGTGGGAGTGGGAGTTAGAGTAGGAGTGATGTGAGGTGAGAGTGTTGCGGCAAAGTAGCACTTACAAACATAGATTGCGGAACCGGGGGGGCCCCCCCCCCCCCCCCCCCCCCCCCCCCCCCCCCCCAAAAAACCCGGGGGGGGGGGGGGGAAAAAAATTTTCCCCCCCCCAAAAAAAAAAAGAAAAAAAAAAAAAAAAAAAAAAAAAAAAAAAAAAAAAAAATTTTTTTTTTTTTTTTTTTTTTTTTTGGGGGGGGGGGGGGGGGGCCAAAAATATTTTTTTTTTCCCCCCCCCCCCAAAAATTCTTTTTTTTCCCCCCCCCCCCCCCCCCCCCTTTTTTTTTTTAAAAAAATTTTTTTTTTTTTTTTTTTTTTTTTTTTTTTTTTTTTTTTTTTTCCCCCCCCCCCCCCCCCCCCCCACACAAATTTTATTTTTTTTTTTTTTTTTTTTTTTTTTTTTTTTTTTTTATATAAAAATTTTTTTTTTTTTTTTTTTTTTTTTTTTTTTTTTTTCAAAACCCAAATATAAAAATTAAAAAAAAAAAAAAAAAAAAAAAAAAAACCCCCCCCCCCCCCCCCCCCCCCCCCCCCCCCCCCCCCCCCCCCCCCAAAAAAAAAAAAAAAGGGGGGGGGGCCCCCCCCCCCCCCCCCCCCACCCCTCTTTTTCTTTTTTTTTTTTTTTTTTTTTTTTTTTTTTTTTTTTTTTTTTTTTTTTTTTTTTCCTTTCCCTCACCCCCCCCCCACAAAAAAAAAATTATAATATAAAATATTTTTTTTTTTTTTTTTTTATATTTTATTTAAAATTTTTTTTTTTTTTTTTTTTTTTTTTTTTTTTTTATTTACAAACCAAAAAAAACACATAAATATAATATAATCTCCCCCCCCCCCCCCCCCCCCCCCCCCCCCCCACCACCACCCCCCACCCCAAAAAAAAATTTTTTTATTTTTTTTTTTTTTTTTTTTTTTTTTTTTTTTTTTTTAATCTCTGATACTTTATATTGCCTAACGTTAGTTTGACTCCCGGGAAAAAAGATAAAATGTTGCGATCGGACAGGACAGAAGTCTGTTTAACTTCTTTCTATTGATAACATCAATCTTTGTTAGTCGAATTGGTATTTTATACACTCTCTCGTAAACTATAAGTAAATTGACACATTTAAATAAAACCCTTTAACGGTTTAAAACGCGATATATTAGTTAAACTTATTTGAAAAAAACTTAAAAGAAGTTAAAACACATTTTCAAATAAATTAACTAATATATCGCGTTTTAAACCGTTAAAGTGTTTTATTTAAATGTGTAAAAAATAGTGTTATCTCCGTACTACAGAAACTGTCAAGGCAATGTCTATTTCTTATGAGGATACGAATAACGGTCGTGCTTGATACGATCAGATAGTTGCGTGCATCCGTTGTCGTTTTGGTGTACCCTAACTCGAAACTACTTCGTTAACCTTTGATCAAGACTTCGCAATGTGGATTTGAACTGTTCCATTTCTTATAACACTTGTAAAACGCTGCTTCAGACCACTACACGTCATGGAGATTCGGGTTCGATGCCTGGCGAAATGTGGTATAGCTATTTAGAATCTAAATAAAACACTTTAACGGTTTAAAACGCGATATATTAGTTAAACTTATTTGAAAATGATTCTTAACTTCGGCCCCACGTTTCGGATGCTTTGCAGCAGCCGTGGTCACGGGGAGACATATCGCGTTTTAAACCGTTAAAGTGTTTTATTTAAATGTGTACTACTCGCGTAAACTACAGACAGTATTTTATTTAGAAATTGTTCAAAAATCTCTAGTACCATCTCAAAGTATCAAGTACAATCAATGCTATGCTTCATAGAGTACCATAAGCATGGTAAATTGGTGGTGATAGTCTTTGAAGGACCATCATCTATACCTACTTATGGAAGACCTTTGCCCAGTAATGGGATATTATGTCGACACTCTCCTATAAGACGATAAAAGAATTACTTTAACTACTGTAGCCGAAACTAAAGACAATATTTATTTATTTGATTCACCAACATTCTTACAATTAATACATAACTTAAGATACAAGTTTAAGGAAATGCAATGGAATGTGAAGAATACAGCAAGCACACATCTTGATTTGATTTGAAGCTTCTAAAGATGTAAAAATATGTGGAGATACTTCAAACACCAATGTTTAAGATTGGAATACCTGGGGCGCAAGATTTGCTTCAAACATGATTTACTTCATCCAACTAAAGTTACTGTTTTTCAAAAATACTGTGATTTTTTGTTTAACCGAAGGATTTATCTGTGTAAACGGAAACACGATTAACAATTAAATCATATTATAATGTAACCAAAGAATGCAATACGCAAAAACCTAAAGATTCCAAATAGCGTTTTATCGTTGTCCGCTTGACGGAACTGTGGTATTTCATTATTATATCTATTCAACTGCGTCCGATTATGAATGAACCATTTATACTGAGTTTCTTTACGCAACAGTAGGGTCTCAAGCAGGGGTGCCCAACCTTTCCATTACAATGCGGCATTTTGTAAAGAAATTTAACCGTGTATACAGCGCTGATAGGTCAAATAAAACACTTTTAACGGTTTAAAACGAAATATATTAGTACACTAATTTACAACCTAGTTTGGACGCTGTGCAGCAGAAGTTTTAATTGTTAAAAGTGTTCTATTTCAATGTGAATACTCTCCTAAACTACAAACAGTACTTACTATTAACATCTCTTGAATAAATAATATTTTAATCCCAATTGTACTGTGAAGTCCTACTTTTATGCCAAAGCTCTACACAACAGTAATATTTACAACAGGTTTGGGGTCAACCTTTGCATAAACCCGTGTCAGTTTTAAGGAAATGTATTAGTGAGTCCTTAAATAATTATGATTTTCGTTCCAACAGTGGGACACTAAGTCTTACCATATTGCCTACACTCTACACAAGAGTAAGATCTACATCAGGAAAGGGGTCAATCTTTACATAGCAACGTCATTTAAAAAAATACGATTTTCGTCAGCTGTGGGACGCTACGTCAGACTGACAGGGTTGGTCAATCGTATAGCAATGTTATTGTCTAAATGATTTGTTCTCTATATATTTTGTAGTATGTATAGTATTGACTAATATTCAAGAGATAAGGATGCTAAGTTACTCATGGGTGTGGTCAATTCCCAGGAAGGGCTTTCAAATCATACGATGTACTAAGCTCTTAATCATTCGCTTCTAATACTCAATACGTAAATGACACCGCAAACTTATTTATATTCCGCATTTGCGCGGCTTCCGAGGACTATTCCCCTAGACAACACGATACTGGCGCGGAGGGGGCGAGACTCGGGGGATTTTTAATATAACATAATACGTCATGTCATAGTGGATTACTCCACAACATATACATATACACAAATTAGTTTCTGAAACTGTTTTTTAAGTCCTTCATGATAAATAATTTTCCTAGTTTTTTTCCACGTTTTCTTCGCTTCCATTGGCCGTCGATGTGCGCTCATATTATACTTATAGCCTTTTTCTCGATAAATAGTCTTGTTATTGAAATAATATTTTTTTATCATATTGCTTGTGAGGTTCTTCACGTAGAACATATTTAGATAAAACTTCCTTATAACGGTTTAAAATGCAAAATTTATAGTGAAACAAACTTCGATAACAAGAAATGAATTACGATTAACTCTAGTCGCCAAAACACTAAATCAATTTCGCGGCTAATATTAGGGGTCAATGTACCCCTAATCGCATCACACGCTAAGGTCCTTGACCCCGACAGCCAAGCATGCAACACTTACTAAAACAAAAATTGCAACTTGGCACGAATTATGCGAGCCCCATACGTGCCATGTGATTGGTGATGTCACATATATGAATTAAAAATATTGACACGAACGGGATTCGAACCCGTCACTGCTATGATGTTAATATTAGTTATCTATATTTAAATAAAACACTTTAACGGTTTAAAACGCGATATATTAGTTAAACTTATTTAAAAATGATTTTTAACTAATATATCGCGTTTTGAACCGTTAAAGTGTTTTATTTAAATGTGTACTACTCGCGTAAACTATAGACAGTTTATTAGTTATCTATAGTGTATTACTAGTAGATAAAAAACATATTGTAAGTGTGATATCTTATACGAGTATATAATGATATAAATGAGAAAAGCTTCAGGTTAACACAACACCCCCCCCACCCCCCTTTTTCTTTTATTCTATCCTATCTCTTATGGGAGTAAAAAATAGATACATAGTAGCTGAATATCAAACCCATAGGC
Organism: Leptosia nina; assembly: GCA_963661955.1. Classification (NCBI taxonomy): domain Eukaryota; kingdom Metazoa; phylum Arthropoda; class Insecta; order Lepidoptera; family Pieridae; genus Leptosia; species Leptosia nina. The sequence goes on from CAVLEF010000008.1 coordinate 6,344,643, forward strand.
ATATAAAATTTAATACAAATAGCTCAAGCCATTTCGGAGGATGGGATGATAACTTAATAACTGGTAACACTATGACACAATAATTGTATAGATTAAAATAAAGCGCAGAATATTTTATATTAAAGAAAAGACATTTGCAAAGGAAGTTTCTGAATTATAAATTTATTTTAGAAATTTGATAACCCGCTGCGAATCAAATCCACGTCCCGATATTAGCCATACATTGCTCGTCATACGTAATATCATTTACATCGTAACATGCGCGTGGGCATTCGACGTATGTGTCCCACGAGAAATCTCGTCTGGCCTTAGTGGTATTAAAATCTAACGGTGGTTGAACTTTTTAAGATCCTATCTTTAGATTTGGTCTCAATCGAAGCATTGTTTGTTTAATGTGTGGTGATTAAAACACTACTCGAACAGACAAATAACGTTGTCTCTACGTGTTAAAATAAAACACTTAACGGTTTAAAACGCGGGATATATTAACTTATTTGTTATACCTATGGCCCTACGTTTTGGCGCTGATTGTAGTAACAGTAGTCACGGAGAGGCTAAAGATGGAGGGTGTCTCTAATGTCAAAGTCTAATCTAAACTACACCAGCGCCATCTATTTCGTTGTAATTGCGTAGACGTAGTTAAAAAAAGTTAAGTAATGTATTGCGCTATTACTATAACTCTGTCGCTTTTTTAAACTCCAAATTTTTCAGACGAATACTGTCTATAGTTTACATGAGTAGTACACATTTAAATAAAACACTTCAACGGATTAAAACGCGATATATTAGTGAAACTTATTTGAAAATCATTTTTAACTTCAGCCCAACTTGTCTGATGCTTTGTTTTAAACCGTTAAAGTGTTTTATTTAAATTTTAAGACAAAGTTGAACTCGGTAGCGATGATCACATTGCTATCATTGCACCAACGAACCCGTCTATATCAACTTCCTTATCATTTTTGCATCCTTGCCAATATGTTCTACAACAAACATACACTTCAATTCAAACTACACATTCGTGTCCGACGAAAAATTCGTTAACACTACATAACATGTAAACATAAGCTGATTCATACAATGTGAGTCACCTTTCCATAAACTATGATAAAGGAAGGACATTCATGACATATTACGTTTTAGAATCTAGATGATTAGAAAATTATTATAGTTGAACCTCATTTGTCTTCTTCTAATATGACACAATCGGGACAAATTGACACCTGAAATGTGGTCATTTGTTTGTCGTAGTAATTTTAAAAGTTTTTTTTTTTAATTTTCAAATAAAAAGTTGCAGTTTCGTTCCATCTTCACTCCCTGGGAAAAATTTATAACTTGGCTTATTTATATTTTTATAGTCTAATAAGAGCACAATGACCGAAAATTGTTAACATAATTATTTTAAATAAAACACTTTAACGGTTTAAAACGAGATATATATTAGTTAAACATATTGGAAATATTATTTTTAACGGGGAGACCCCCCGTGACCACGGTTGTTGCAAAGCTACCGAAACGTCGTGCCGCAGTTAATGATAATTTTTAAATAGTGGTACTCACGTAAACTACAGACGGTATTTAACATAATTCTTACACAAATAATAGGACAACTTCGTCTAAGTTAATTGTGCATTTTTTATTGTTCTCGTAATTGAATATATTCTTTTTTTATTAGGCCACTCTGCCTTTAGCGGCCTTATAATAATAAATATAAAGTAAATTAAAATAATTAATGAGAGACCTTACCTTACCTTGTTTAACATATGAAAAATATGTTAAACAAGGTAAAAACCAGATCCCATCGGAGTTAACTTTTTCATTGAAAGAAAAATATAATTATTGTTTGAATACTTAATTAGTTGTGAAATGTGGTAACAAGGTCAGTAGTAATGGCTAATTTATACAAGTCTGTACTATTTATCACGGTACCGTGAAGTGCAGAATTATGTAAGAAATATACAGCCAAGAAGTAACTATTAATTCCACGGTTGAGTACAGTAATTGAATAAGAATTGTGAAAAATTTCCTTGATAAAATTATATAAATAAACTGGATTGAATCATACTTTTTAAATTTGTTTTTTTCATACATATTTTTTGGGTACCTTGAACCGTTATCGTTACGTACCTACCCAACGGATAAATATTTTTTCCCGTATTCTTCACATTTCCCGTTGTTCTTAGCGCCTATAAGACACATCGCGATGTTTTATAGCCTATAACTTTCCTCGATAAATGCTCTGACGTACCAAAATATATTTATTTATTTTATCCGGGGGCTCCTTGTTCAAACAAAAATATATATAGTATAGATTTATTTTGTAAAAATCTTTCTAAACCGTTAAAAATGTTTATATAAATGCTACTATTATCAAGTATTATAGAAAAATTACGCACGATAATGACTTAATGCGTACAATATTGTTTAAATAACACGAATATAATACGAACGTTACGATATTGGGTAAATAAGTATTGTTTCATTTGTATTGTTCGGGTTTGGATGTTTGCTTAATTGTTTTATAACGCGTTTTCAATGTGGTCTTACAATATTACGAATTTAGAAATGGTTTTTAAAATAGTATGTTATGCGTTATATATGCGTCTATGCTTATTACTTTATAAGAAGTATAACTGTTTAATTTTAAATTGAATTGCTCAAAATGCATTGTACTGCTTTGTCACTTTCACGTGAAAATTATTGTCTTATTCAAGAACACCCTTGTTTTTTTTTTCTTCAGACGAATCAAATATGTTTTCCTAGGAATTCAGTAATTTCATAATTGAGGCTGCTAGGAAAATAAAAATGCGTAATTAACTTGACGATTGCACGAAAAAGGCTTTTTACCAACTTTTGTGCAATTTTTAGTCACTGTGCTCTTGTGGATTTACATTTTTAGACTATAAAAATATAAATATAAGTCAAGTCATAAAATTGCAATTAGGCTACACTGGCTCTAATCTGCTTCGATTAAAAATGAAAATCGTTTCAGTTGCGTTTAGACAGCAACGACGATTATAAATGTCCAAGGCGTATTAAAAAGAAGTTATTTTATTATCCGTTATCATTAATTGTTGTAACATGACTCACATTTTTCAATGATTGTGTGGTAAATTGACATTCGATGCAACACGCGTCATTCAAATGATAGCGATTTTAAGTAGCTATTAATTGTAAAATATCAATTTCAACTGATTCACAATTGTATGGAGACGTGAAAAATATATTTTTTGTTCATTGAGAATAACCTATATTAATTTGAAAGATTTGCATTTTAAATATGACACGGGACTCGAACCTGTGATTAGTACGTGCCGTTGCTCTAATTAGCTACCCTGCCAATTATCAATCATAATTTTCAAATATTAAAACCATTTCAAAATAAACATAAGCTAAATGGCTTGGCCATAAGCTAGAGACTCTGGGTTCCAGGTTCAAATCCCTGGAAAACAGTTTGTTTAGCTCGGAAAGGGTGATATAATTAATACAGTTAATAATGAGAAATGAAACACAGAACCGAAAAAATATAACTTTATACCCCTAAATACTCCTCGTACATATCATATACTACATGGGCTTGCTAACTAATATTTTATTTGATGATAGATTTCAGGAACTACTTGTTTTTTTTTTACCTTTTTTTTTTTTTTTTTTTTTGGTTTTTTTTTTTTTTTTTTTTTATTCCCCTTTTTTTTTTTTTGGGGGGGAAAAACCGAAAAAAGGGGGGAAAAAAAGGGAAAAATTATTAACTATATAATTCATTATACCACTATGGAGAATTTTCTTTTTAAATCTTTTAAAAAAATCTAATATATATATATACTGATATATAAAGACACTGATGACGTAGATAATAATTTGCAAAACAAATTTTGAAATAACCATTCCACGCGGACGAAGTCCTCTGGACTCAGCTAGTTTTGTAGATTTTGTTATTTTTTTCTTTTTTAGATTGTTATATTTGTTGTTTCCCCGTACTTACCTAATATTCTTTTATTATTGTATTGTATTTGAAAACTTTCATATTTCTCACATGTAGATTACTAATCTATTTACCAATCAATCTTACCTAGATTGAGAGCTCAATTGGTTAAAGCAACAGCACTCTGTGGATGGCGATTCGAGTCCCGTCCATGTCGTAAATATACTAAATAGATTTCTAATTTAGGAGCATTGTAAAGTACTCAGAATCTCAACTTATTACGAGGCTTTAAATTCCTGGAGCTACTGTGTCCTTGATTGAATTGTCATCATCGTGTGATTCGATTCAATCATAAGAATCAAGTCATTGATAACTGCTTATGTGTACCTACTGTACGTGTGTAATTGCTTTAATATTTTATAGAAGCGAGATTTTGTCCGTGTAAGGTATACGGCAAGAATATTTATTTATTTTTATATTTGAGATTACATTGCGCGTGAGGTGCATATTAATAGGTAGAAAAAAAATATCGTCGATGACACGTAGGACATGGTAGCTCAATTGGTTAAAGTATTGGACCTGATGCTGTGCCTGACCGAATTTCTTTTCCGGGTTTCGAAGCCCGGTACTCTTGCCCTCCTAGGTAAAGTACACATGAAGGTATGAAGGTTGGGTGTTTTAAAATACAATTACTTTGTGAATTCTAAAAAAAAAATATATAGTGCCTTCATGTGAAAAATATTAATGTTTTCAAATTAAACTTTTAATTTCATATATTTTAATCAAAAAGACTAACTAGTACAAGTAAGGTTGAAATTAACTCCGAGAGGTGCATCATCAATAAGTTGAAAAAATTCAGAGGTGTAGAGTCGGTAGCTCAATTGGTAGAGAACACACGGAAAGCTGACGATGCCGGTTCAAGTCCTGCCCGAGTCGAAAAATTTTTTCATTATTTTCGATTTTACATATATAGTGCTTCATGTGAAAAATATTAATGTTTTCAAACTTAGAAATATAATAGATTTACAGCCAGGGATTATTGGGAACTTAAAAAATATACTTAAGTTGTCTAGATTAAGGCTCATAAAACGCGTCGTCATGCTATGGTATGAATATGTTTGTCGTGACGGATACAGCCTTAATCAACTATAAAGCCTTAAATCCGGGATGTAAAGTAGGCCGTTTACGACTTAATCAACTTTAATCCTCGGAACAAAAGCACGTAAAATGGGTCATTTTGACCGTAGTTAAAATTAACAATCGTTACGTTTCTAAAGCTGTTAGCTCTTGTGGAATTTCCCACTTATGATTATTAAGGGGGAGAGGGGAGTCAAAATAGGTATATTCAGCCTTCAATAGAAGTTTAAATAAAATACTTCTAACGATTTAAAACGTGAAATATATTTGTTAACTGATTACAATTTATTTTAACTACGCCCCGACGTTCAGAATGCTTCGCAGCTATTGTGGCCTCGGGGGAATTGTATATACAGGTCCATTGTCTAACAGTTCAACTTTTCATAGAATATCGATTCTAAGTGCACCTACTTCAGTGTTTAATTTTTATTATTAAGTTTAAAATTATAAAAGTAATAACATTGTATTTTTTTTTTCAGTTGGACACGAGTGGAAATGGGTACATTGACTTGAAAGAGCTGAAAGACGCCCTCGATGGCGTCGGATACAAAATACCGCAATGGAAGGTTGGTGTAACTACCGTATATACACACTCTTTATTATACCTACTGGTACAGATGATTGTATCAGCCTATAGATCGGTCCCATAGCTGGGACTCGAGCATCTTAAATGGGTGTATAGATAGGTTTTGCCACGCTGGCCAAATTCATGATGCTTTAGTTATAAGACACCGATTTCCTCACCTTGTTTTCCTTCAACTGAAAATCACTTTACCCAAGTGAAAAAGAGAAATTTATGCTTATTTTCTGGACAAAGCATACGTTTTTTTTTGTATTGCGTGAGAGGTATTTGTTGAAAAGAGTCGACGACGATAACGGGTAGAACAGTATCCCATTTGGTTAGACCAGGACAGGTATTATCGAGTCCCGCCCGGATCGTAATTCTTTTCAGTGACGGCACTAATCATCTCGGCCTGAGTCATGTAAAGAGAGTAATTAGTGCTTTTCGGGTTTCCAGAATTGTTTATGGAAACTGAAAGACTTACGCGCGAGATGGGGAAGCCCCGTGTCATTGAACATTTTATATCGCTTTTGCTACTGTAACGTAAGCGGGTGAAATGGGGAAAGTCGCGAACCCCAATTTCGCCGCTACTGTATTTACGAATTTAACTAATTGTTAGCTCTTACCAAGTATAACTGAGAAGAAAATATTTTAAGAACCAATTATAAATTGAAAAAAGATTACGACACGGGCAGAACGTGAACCGGCATCCATAGCGTTCCGTGCTGTTGCTCTTACAAATTGAGCTACCGTCTCGTACACTGAGCACTTTGGATACATGCAACTCTCGCGCAATTTAAAAAAGAACAATTTATTATCGATCTAATATATTTTGTATATCAAGGTCCGTTGCATGATCGAGGAATATTACGATAACGGATCAAAACACGGCAGAGCAAACGGCAGTGTCAACGGTGACTCCAGAAAGAACGGCATGACCCTCACAGAGTTTGAGGAGCTCTGCGGCAATCTCAAGGCCCAACAGGTAAAGCAACATGCCGTTTAAATAAAAAACGTTAACGGTTTAAAACGCGAATTATATAAATAATAAGACTTATTTACAAATTATTTTAACTCGGGCCCGACGTTTGGGATGCTTTTCAGCAGGAGACTGCTTCGAAGCTCGAACGGCTCTTATATATTTCGCGTTCTAAACTGTAAACCGTTGTTATAATTAATACACGTAACGTCCGGGGTTCAAATCCGGCGATATATGTTTAGGTTTGGCAGAGAATTTGCGATCGCTATAAATATGTCAATGAATTCATGAAATAGACACATGGTGAGACTCAGATGTCTGTCCCACGCCCTTTCTTTATGAGTATTTTTATGTTTTACTATCTAATACGGAAAAACTTTATTTTCTTGTTTGCGGGAGTGACAAAGAAGTTAATAATAATGCCTTAATTTCGAGAAAAATCTTGATTAATTAAGAAAATGTTATATTCGAACCAGTACTTGCTGAGATATGCGCGTTTATACATCCAAACTCTTTATATTATTAGTATATATATAGCTATGTATATTTGATGTAAGATTAGCTTGCTTACTGAATATGTATGTAAAATCCTATCATAATTTGAACTAAATGACAACCTCCCCGTGACCACGGCTGCTGCAAAACATCCGAAACGTCGGGCAGTAGTTTAAATAATTTTCAAATAAGTTTAACTAATATATATCGCGTTTTAAACCGTTAAAGTGTTTTATTTAAATGTGTACTACTCGCTTAAACTATAGACAGTATTTAAAAGACAATGTCAGCACTTCTAACAAGCTTAATCCATTAAAATCGTTTAACCCTTCGTGTTAAATGGCTTTTTATTGCAGCATAGAACCAATCAGGTCATCAAAGATTTTAATTCTGGCCCTTAAGAAGTTAAACAGCTTTATTGGCAGTTAAATTATGTCTGTCAAATTCATTGAGGCCTGAACAATGTGTTCTGATTAATTATATTACGATGAAATTGGTTACTTCAGTGTATTTTAAATAAAACACTTTTAAAACGGTTTTAAACGCGAAATATAAGTTAAACTTATTTACAAATTATTTTAACTACGGCCTGACATATCGGATGCTTGGACCGGAGAAACGGGTGCTGAGTCTGAGAAACAATTAATAATAATTACTGATTTAGTCCACAAAATAATTTTTAAACTATAACTGAAGCTGAAGCGAAACCTGAAGAGTTTGTTTTAACGCACTAATCGCAGAAGCTACTGGTTCGAGTTGAAAAAATATTTTTGTGATGGTAGAAAGGCTTTAGGATATATATACATCGGGATCCGACCAATAGGAGCGAACAAACAGTAATGCCCAAAATAAGTATACCGCGCGGACGAAGTCGTGGGCACAGCTAGTATAATTTTTGTCAACTCGCGATAAAACGCGATAAACAACATTACTTTTTATGACAATCCCGACAGACAATACTCTTTCTTTGTATTTTTTCAATAAAATGATTTAAAGCGTAAATGACACCTTGATATAAAAGTTTGCATTGCTGAAAGCTGAGCTACAATTCGTCGACGCTCAAAGTTTAATATTTAGCAACTACCCTCGTACCTCGCTTCAAGCATAAAAGACCGCAGTCAATTTGTATAGACACCCAAATAATGACGGTATTTTTCAGCGAGCTTTCACGAACAATAGAAGCGATTGTTCGAAGCTGACGTTTAAATGTGAAGCGTTATTTGCTGAAATGTATTTTCAGGTCGCCAGCACGTTTAAACAGGCTGTCAGCAAAAAGGAGAATTTGGAACACCTCGGTGGAATGAGCGAGGCTTCCAGTGATGGTATGTTGTTGATTTATTGCTTATAAAATTAAGATTTTCCTTCTTTTTAGGAATTTTGAGGTGATTCACGCGGTGGGTGTCGATTCGAGTCCCGCCGCTGTCGTATTCGTTGAAATCTAAATAGTCTTTTTAATTTATATAATTCACTACTTTTTTCTGTTATATTTGTGTTGTGGTAATTGTTATAAATAACAAATTAAATTCTTTCTATCTCTCCTCTTTCAAATACCTTTCATCTTATTTTAAATAAAAAAAGTTTAATTCCTCTCCGAAAAAGTTTTCTTAGTATATTAGGTTAAGCTATGTATAATTGTTTTTATACGTACAACTCTGCTGTCACGCATACCTCTTTTATTACTGTGTTTTAATTTTGCGGTTGCTTGGAAGAGACGGCTATAAAACCGCCGTTTGACCCTAATCAATTTTGTTTTGTGCTATCTTCTGTTTCTTGTTTTATGACAATAGAGAATACATATTTGTATTTGTACTTTTTTGGGTTCAATAGATAACGTGAAACAACAATTAGAGGGACAGATAAACTGAATTTATTATTGTAGTCTTTTGTTTTCTGTTCAATTTTAAAACCTCAAATTCCAGGAACAACACATTCAGTACGGTTAGAAGAGCAGATGGCTTTCTCTGGGTGGATTAATAGTAATCTTGAACACGATCCTGACCTGGCCCATCTGCTTCCAATCGATTCTGAGGGAAAGCAGCTGTATCAGAAACTGAAGGATGGGCTTATTCTATGGTAAGAAAAAAAACACGTTGCTTCGTTCGATAGAACGGCAGCACGGAACGCTGTTTAGGCCGGTTCAAGATGAAAATTATCTGATTTAAATAAAACACTTTAAAGGTTTAAAACGCGAAATGTATTACTTAAACTCCGGGCTGTAGTTAAAATATGTTAAAATAAGTTTAACTAATTAACTTATAAAAAACTTTATTATTATGCTACATAATTTTTTAGAGTCGTTATTTAATACACACAATTTTCATATTGCGGTGTCATAATTGCAAAACAATAATGATTACTTGAATTAATAATTATATTAAGGAAAACTGAATTTCAAGGAAAATACAAGTTCTCAATGCAGTTACAGACATTGTTTATCACGTTTTCCACAGACGGATAAAGAAAATCCTTTACCATTAGCTCAATTGGTGTTGTACCAAGCACGGAACGCTAACGATGCCGGTTCAAGTCCTGCCCGAAGTGATTTTTTTTTCAATTTATTTTCGATATTTAAAATATATAGTGTCATGCGCAATAACATAAGAAAAATATTAAAGTGTACAAATAAAACCCTTATTCTACGGATTTACATATCATTTACACGCAATTTTTGATAATTATATGAAAGATATACAGGTACCGATAGATGTGTAGAATTAATTTTAATAAAATTCTAAGTCAAATTACTTAAGGAGCTAGAACCCTTGATAACTGCAAAGTTATTTTCAAACATTTAAGATGTGGTAAAATTCAACAATTTTATCGCTATTTCTTCTGTATACATAATAAACTTGTTTAAATTTCATCAAAAATGATATGAACTTTTTGAAAATGAAAATTTAAATGAAAATTTTATTATGATAAGCTGGCTCTTTATATAAACGCGAGAGGTCCTAGGTTCAAAAATAAATCATTTCGGTCATGCTGTGTACAAAACCTGAACACGACCTCGTCAATAAATAAAATCGATCACTTTTACTTTAATGTTATATATATTTTTTACAGTAAAGTTATCAACCACTCCTGTCCTGACACGATTGATGAACGAGCGATAAACAAAAAGAACCTCACTCTTTACACAAAACATGAGAATCTTACGTTGGCGCTGGTCTCCTCACAAGCTATTGGGTGCAATATCGTTAATATAGACGCCCATGATCTTGCCAAAGGTACGCATACAATCAGCTCTTTTTTATTCCCACAGCTGGGAAACTAACACCTGTATAAGTAGAACACGCTAAGACTTAGAAGACACATGTTAATTTTTTCATGATCCTAATTATTTTTTGTGCACCGCTGAGATCGAAGTCGCGACCTCACAAACTGGAATCGTTTGTACTGTAGTGTGTATGGATTGTTTTTTTATAATATTCTTCGTGTACACACATGTTTTTTTCTCTGTTGTTTGTAAGTACAACCCACGCTTAGTTGTTTTTTACATTGTCTTCTTGGCTTTAAACATTTACAAATTTTTGTTTTTAGGAAAACCTCATCTTGTTCTCGGTCTGTTATGGCAGATTATTCGCATCGGTCTATTCAACCAAATTACGTTAGAGCATTGTCCGGGACTCACAGAACTTCTTAACGACCAGGTACATATATAATAATTCTTTTACTAAAATACTTTTAACACATAATACAACTTTTAAATTGTTATATTTAAACGTAAGGTATTCGTGTTAACTGTTATCCTTTCTTATTAATAGGTGGCACTACGATACCACACCTCAGTCTTCTAATTAAACTGTAACTTAACTACATATATACAAAACATTGCTGTGCAAACAATTTTTTTTAACTAACAATCTTTTTTACATGCATAAATTACTATTAAACAAACTAACAACGTTCAATGAGAGAAGAAATGTTACATACAACGACGACAATGGTTCAGTTATGTCAAGTTATTTCAACAAAGTAAAACAATTAGACGCTTATACGCTTCTATATCATCTAAAAATCAAATGTATATATCGCATTACTGTACATACACATTGATTGAGTGTAAATATTGACAAGTAAACTTTTGAGCTAAGAATTTTGACAAGAGCTAAAAGTTTTGTGTTATTTCAAAGTTGTGATTGATCATTAACTTCCAAATATAATAAAACCACATGAAATAATTGACTTTTCACTTGCTGACTATTTAAGCACTGAACTAACTAAATGTACATAACTTCAAAGCCATTCAAAAACACTTATGAAACTTAAAATAATGTAGTGTATTTTTCTAACTTGGCAAAAGACCATTACAAATATGGCCGATGTAAAATCATAGAGAACTAATGATGATACGAATGATTACCTTTCAGACAGTGAATGTATTGCCAAAGATAACACAAGGACAAGGAAATATCGATTACATATGGCCCAAACAACCTCAATTTTCAAAATCACTTATGGCGATCTTTTTTATAAACTTTCTATCTTTTGGATCTAAATAATCTTTTTAAAGTATAATTATTATTATAAAACTCTACGGTTTTGACGCTTTTCAGCGATCGCTTAAACTTTGCTTACATCCCATCCCTATGTAAATGTCAAACTATAGAAATTTAAATCTGTCCATATCTGAATTTGAGGTAGTTCGGTAGTATAATATATAATCCAGTATCTCAAAGTGTTTTTTACTGTGAATCAATCCCGATTTCATATAAATTGTGTTTTTTTTTTAATATGCCAAGTTAGAAAAAATACACTATAGATTACCATTGTTTTTGTTTTGTGTACTTACCAAATATAATTATATTCAGGAACGCATCGAAGACCTTCTAGCCTTATCTCCCGAGGCAATTCTCCTGCGTTGGGTGAACCATCAACTGCAGTGCGCGGGAGTCACTCGTCGCTGCACCAACTTCCAACAAGATGTCGCTGACTCCGAGATCTACTCGTACCTGCTTAAGCAGATCGCGCCAGATGACGCAGGAGTTACCTTGGACGCTCTTAGAGTAAGTAAAGTCTTTCATAAATGCCGTTATTAGCAAAGTAGTCCACAATAGTTTTAATTATTGATGACGAATAAATAATCCTGTTGTTTTAAAATAACCTAGCTAAATGGAAAACTCTAAATCTATAGTTATTGTAGCCACTCCGTTTAGTAAGCATATTCTTTTGTTTTTCATTGATGCACGGAGTTGCATATGTACTATTTATACAATTACTTACGTATTCATCTTCAGCAGCTTACTGTATATCTCAAAAAACATATTTTTTAAGTCTTAAAATTAACTAATCCTTTTATTTTTATGAAATCGTATAGCAATTTAGTATTGTCTGTTGTTTACGCGAGTAGTTCACATTTAAGGAAAACACTTTAATAGCGAAATACGAAGTAGTTAATTTATTTTAACAAGGGCCCGACGTTTCGGAAGAGAAAAAAATTGAAATTAAAATTGATTATATTGACTTACTAACAAATTTTTCCAACACATATAATATTCACATTAACAAGTATTTGAGGGTAGCTGTAAAGGAAATCATTATTATTCTATCGTCATGTATTTCATCGGCGCGTACGCAGTTGATCAACGATACATAGAAAAAAATAGTATTATTAGACGCATCGAAGCTCTTACGTGCAAAATTTTTCTTTCTTTATTTTATTTTCACGATTGTACATTGCAGGAGACAGATTTACTTCGTCGCGCAGAGGTCATGTTGCAACAGGCCGCCAAGCTGCGCTGTCGTGCCTTCGTGGCACCAGCTGATGTGGTTAACGGAGTGTACAAACTTAACTTGGCCTTCGTCGCTAACCTGTTCAATCAGCACCCGGGCTTGCAACGCAACGAGACTGATGCAGATACCTACCACCAGCTAGATGAGACCAGGGAAGAGAAAAGTGAGTTTTTTTTCTTATAATTTCGATTATAAGGGTTGTCTCGTTGTTTCAAATTTAACATCACCTTTATAACTTTTGTAAAAAAAAAAATACGTTACGGCATCCCCATTATAAAGCTGAAAAGATTTTTGAATACGCTAATCTTAGAAACTACTGGTTTGAATTGAAAAGTTTTTTCACTTAAACCAGTAGTTACATACACCATTTGTTAAATATGGCAGTAGGTATTACGCGCAGAGACCAATAAGATCGAAGAAAAAGGGAAAAACCGGAAATACATCGTCACTAAAACGGTTCAATAAACAGTAATTATTCTTTAAATAATATTTAAAAAAAACGCGACTGTGTATGTCTATCTTTTGTCTTATAACATTTATTAATATATTTTTTCAGCTTATCGTAACTGGATGAACTCAATGGGCGTAGCCCCCCATGTCAACTGGCTCTACTCGGATTTGACGGACGGTCTTGTTATCTTCCAATTGTACGATATCATCAAACCTGGCATTGTAAACTGGAAGAAGGTATTATTTTGACTTTGTCCCTAGATAATGTAGCATATTTTTTATAATATAACATGAATAGTAATAATGTATCAAATACTAAAAAAGAAATTTGAGACGTAAAAAAAAACAACAACACACATTTTTTTAATAAATAGTATATATTATAGAAACTTATATAAAAATATTTTTTCTACCTTCTTGTATTTATGCTAATACTCCCAATATAAAACACTTTAAAACGAGAAAGTATTTGTCGACTTGTCTGTCTTTCAGAGAACATAGCTGCTGCAATAGCTGATACTAATATAATTTGCGTTTTAAAGTGTTAAAAGTGTTTTATTTCTAATGTACTTCTGCCTACAGACAATACTCCTAACTTTGTATTGTGTACTCTCAGGTACATCGTCAGTTCTCCAAGCTTCGCAAGTTCATGGAACGGTTGGAGAATTGCAACTACGCAGTGGAGTTGGGGAGACAACTCGGTTTCTCTTTGGTTGGAATAGCTGGTGCCGACATCAACGAGGGAAATGCCACACTCACGCTTGGTACATAATAAAGCTTATTATAATTATACTTGTGACGGGCTCGTTGGTGTAACGGTAGCTATGTATGGCATAGCAAATTCCGTCCGGGTCACAAACCGTTCCCAGATGAAAAAGCCGTCAAGTGTAATCGTGTCTTGGTCCCTTTGTGGATATCCAAATATTCAAAGAAAAGATAGGTCGACAGTGCATCTTGTTTAGATGTTATATGGCTGAGGATTTTCACCTACCATCAAGTGCCACCGATGCTTATCTGTCCTTCTATGATAAAAAAAATACAAACTTATACAGTTCTGACAAGTCCTTCCGTTTTAATCTATTTGTGTCTCATCGGACACAAGTCTAATAAGAAAGGGGTTTTAAAATCATGCTGCGCAAGCGCAAGCCTTAACGACTATCGCAATTAGTTAGAAGTATCACTTCGGCCTTGAATTCGAACCCGGGATTGTGATCTGCAGTTGCATGTACAAATTGATCAACAAGGCAATTATTTATAATTCGTTTAAGGACATGAAATTCGTTATATTTTTAATATATAATTACTATATGCGTTCTTGAAGCAACGTTAGAACTTAAAGAATATTATGGCTAAAGGAATTCATAAATTAGGTTATTTTTTTAACTAACAGACTAAATTAGTTTTTCTTTTTTATTAATTGCTTCTTATAACAAACAGATCGAAATCCAGCTGATTTTGATTCTCTGAAATTCTCAGACCCCACATTTTTATTTATATTTAAAAGATAAAATTTGAAACTGATGTTAGTGGTTAAAATTAATATGGAATAATTAATTTTTTTAGCTTTAATCTGGCAACTAATGCGCGCTTACACACTATCTGTTCTGACGCGGCTGGCGAACACTGGAAATCCCATCATTGAGAAGGAGATTGTGCAGTGGGTAAACAACAAGCTGCAGAGCGCGGGAAAAACTTCGTCTATTAGGAGTTTCCAGGTATATTTAGCTATTTAACTATAAAGCGATTATTTCGAACTTGGGAAAAATGAAATATCGCCAATTGCAAACCACAACAAACCCAATCATAAAGTGAAGTCGTTGCCACAGATGACACAGGGATAAAGGAGCATGGTAGGCCGTTAGGTACCTAAATTTACTTTTAAGCATATAATCTTCTAAAATTTATAGAAAGAAAACGATAGGTTTGTTCGTCCAGTGGTCCAGTGATGTATAGCTACTAACCTACGGATTACGGTATCTACCAAGAGGACCAACCTGATGAGACTAACGAGAGCGAATATCCGACTCATCGTAGAAATCATTTGCACATTCGCTAACATACACCTTACAATGGTAGGAATAGGCAGCGACCCCCTGTGTCCGGAGTGCAGTGAAAGTGAGGAAACAAGCATCTACTCACTGAATGCTCTGGGTACTCGAGACATAGGCAAATACATATGGGTTCGGACGAAGTTACAGAAGATGACATCAAAGACCTACAGATGGAAAAAATAATAAGATTCTGCAGGCAAACCGGAAGGCTTGAAGGGGACACGGGGAGAGTTAGTGGATCCTAAACCTCTGCAAGGAGGAAATGAGTGAAATGGTGGACTGATCACCCGTCCTAACACAGGTGTCCCCGAAAGAAAATAATTATAACCTACGGGTGGGAGGTTCGATTACTAACCGGGCCAACGTGTTTCTAAATATAAATTTACAATTTTGCTAAAACATATTTCAGTTAAATAAATTTGTTTATTATTAATGGTTGGTAGGAATTTCGAAAATCCATCCGGCGTGTGAACCAGTCTCAACAAATGAAAAAGCCTTAAAAATTAATCGCGTTGCGGTAGATGGATTTCTAAATCAAAGCCAAAATAAGTCGCCAACGCCATTTCTTTTGATTTTTTATGGCTAAGGTATTTCACCATTTATTCAGTGAACTATGTACTAGTCTCATTTTCATGAAAATTAATCTTTGTGATTTCAGGATGAAGTCCTGGCCGATGGCAAAGTTGTGATAGATTTGATCGACGCCATCAAACCTGGATCGATTAATTACGATCTCGTTCTGCCAGGCGCTAACCAGGAGGTGAGAAGTTTCTTCCATTTATAGAACATAAAACTATTCTATTTCCTATTAAAATTACTGATCTTTGTTAATACGAGTAGAGATTACATAGAATAAAGTATACTGAATCACCTTAACTAGTAATTATTGGATTATTATAATTTTGATACTATACATTTAAAGTGTGATTTATTAGAAAGTTTCATAGATAAGATATAATTCAAAACTAGTGGTAAAAACTCAGTTGGGTCTGAGAATCGGTTACTATCTATTTTTCATACCCCTAACAGGTTTACTCATCAATTATCACTTGGTGTGTTATCAACCCCCCCCCCCCCCCTCCTGCGTTTACGCTATCACGCTCGCAACACAACCTACAGAATCTCATTATGTTTTGTATGTCTTACAGGAGTGCGCAGCAAACGCCAAATACGCAATTTCGATGGCGAGAAGGTGCGGTGCGCGCGTGTACGCACTACCTGAAGACATCACAGAACGGAAGCCCAAGATGATCATGACTGTCTTCGCCTGTCTCATGGCCCTCGACTACATTCCAACAATGGACGCGCCCGTCGCACAGTGAGTAAACAAAATGGCCGAATAGGGTTGACATTGCATTTATTTCTAAACGGAGAGAACAATGGCCAAATCGTACCTGACGACGACCAGATGCGAGTTATATGTCAAAAAATACGTTTTTTTTTATTCTAGGATATGTTATAAATAACTCATAGTAAAGCCGGGAAAAAAGATATTGACTTTTCTCCCAAATTACTAAACTATGGACGATATAAAATAATGTTGGCTTTTTAAATGGTGTTTTTATACTGGATGGCATTTAATACATCAAAGTAAATCAAACCCTTCGTTATTTGTGCGAAAAATTATTGTCAGTTTACCTCTACAAATTTGGCCATTGTTCTTCCACTTGCCGTATGTAAGCAACGAATCTATAATTAACCCTATTTCAAGGCCGATACGTATAAAAATTATATGGCATAATGTCTATATTGTGTCAAATGGCCATATTAGCGACCTAAAACGTATTGTACTGTAAAAATCGCTTATTCCAATGTATTTTTGGGTGTTTTCGTTGGGAGCTTTGCATATTGTTACATGGTACAATGGTATACGGTATGCATAATTCACCTAATGAATTACTAGCGTACCTACATTATATTATTGGACTGTGCTCTCGAATATAAATACTGCTATTTATTTTTAAGTTTCTATATACAACGTGGTTATTATATTTTATAATTCGTCCTTATCGTTTAAGTATTACGTAAGCTAATTTACTAAGACTATTGTCCCCCCCGCTCCCCCCTTCTTTCTGTCAGGATAACTACTAGAAATAAACTATCGACTACTCAATAATTGACACCCCTCCCCCCCCCCACTATAGTACTTACGTAATACTTGAACGGTCTCTCTTAATTAAAGCAATTCATAATTATTGCATCTAGCGTTCATCAGATTGACGAATACTAAAATGTGAATGACATTTTGATAATCTAATCGACGTAGAGATGACAAGATCTTTCTATTTAGTATTTTTTTATCATTTTAGTATTCATATAGGGCTGTCATTGGAAACATCTATCCATTGAACGTATGCATGATAATTTTGATGGAATTCGTCTTTGTACAGGGGTCAGCTATGATCATATTCATTCGAAAGAAGCCTTTTTTGGGAAAACACTGTATAAATATCACATTTGAGCTTCTATTATTATTTTGTTCTTTAAGAAAGGTCGCTGGTTGTTTCCGAAGTTTATACATTAAACAAAACACAATCAGCGGTTTGAAACGCAAAAAATTGTTAATTTTAAACTATATCCTCACGTTTTGGGAGCACAGGGACGACACATTGGGTGGTAGTTAAAAGTTAATTGCGTTTAGAACCGTCAAATATGTTTTATTTAATGTTTATAACTCCAGGAAACAGATACTACAAGGTTATATGGAATCGTGAAACTTATTGCTTTTAAAATTGCACAAATCAACTTCATTCGTTTACAGTATCTTAATTACTTGTTCATAAGAATAATAAAAAATGTGATAGCTAAAAACACCGCGCGATATTTGATTAACTTTTTTATTATAAATCATAAAAACTTACCAAGAAGTGCTACAACGGTACGCGTAACTTCTAATAATATTTGTGTAACTAACTTATTATAGGGCCTATCTAGTATTTAGGCCTTTAGGTCATAAGAGAATCAATTACCTATATGGCTTGCGTTTAGTACTTATTGTTAGATTAAATGTTTTTATACATTTTTACAACGAAATTTCGATTATTGAGAACTATCAAAAAATATGACGCGTACGCATGACATTTTTAGGATTCACATTCCATGTTGGGTCCAATTTTAGTTTTGACTTACGATTTTCAAATCGTAACGGGCGTATAACAGCGGAATTTAAGACCAATTTATTGAGAACATTCCTTGATTCTGTTTGGCATTCCCGACGCATTTTTAGGTTTAAATCTTCTATAAGTTTACGTGAAAGTATTTTTAGAGATTTTTTTAAATATAACATTCCTATGGGGATACAACGATTTATTTTGATTATTGTATATTTTATTTTGTTAGACATTTTATTGAATATTTTCTATCGGTCCGATATTTAATCATTGTGGTAATAATATTAAATGTACCCGAATAATGTATTAAGCTACCCGCTAGCAATTATTAACATATAAATACATAATAATGTAAGGCTATTAATAAATACATCGGAATTGATAATTCTTTTATTTTTGCACTGAACCGTCTCTGTCTGTAGTTTACGCAAGTAGTACACATTTAAATAAAAACACTTTAACGGTATAAAAAGCGATATAAATTAGTTAAAGTTATTTGAAAATTATTTTAACTACGGCCCGACGTTTTTTAATAAATTTGACTATTTTACATCACGTTTTAAACCGTTAGTGTTTTATTTAAATTGAACTGTCTCTTCCAATTCTCTTACTCTTGAGTCTTGACCGATATACACAAACTTTTGTCGTGTTTGTAAAATACATGTGTATTCATCTTTCATAGCACTAAGAGTCTCGTTCTTACCAGCTTGTGGTATTGTGAATGTCTTCTATTTGGGTAATATAAGCCATTTGGTGTTGTGCTGTCCTGTTTGGCCTTTGGCGTTTGTGGGGTAAGGTGTTTTTATCGTTACCTTATTTATCTTCCGTGCATAATAGAGTTGTCTATACAACTTTAACCTAAATAAGACTTTTTGTTACTCAACTTCTCTTTAGGCCCGAATTAATACAAAACGTAGAGAAAGACTTGGAACCCGTATTCGTGGATGGTATAGTCGGCCAGAACAGACCAGAAGAAATTGTGGATACTAATACTACTAACCTGATTGCAACCGAGACGATTACAGCAGATGATATTGTTACTGCGGACAAAACGATTACTTCTGTAGGAGAAGTAACTGTGCTAACCAACCCGACTAATGGAACTGACACTCCTATTATTGATGACCTGGTTGCCCAGACTACGGAAAAGCCCGTGCTACCTCCAAAACCTGAAAATCTTACGCGCTCTCTGTCTGTTACTTCAGAATAAGTAGAACAAATAGTGAAATCAAATTTTATTCTAAACTTGGGTGTTTATATTCTTGTATTAAAATATAAATTATTATTTATTTGAGCAACTTCTTGTAGAGAATTGTGTGTTTAGTCAGCGTAGTTACTAATATAGAGATTTTTATTTTTAATTTACAGCGGTAGGTTTGATTTTTTTTTAATAATATGAAGGTAGAATGGACTTTCCGTACTCGCTACAATTACAGTCAATTACTTAAAAAGTGAATATAACGAACGTTGTACGTTATTAAATGAAATTAGAAATAAATTTATTTTTGTATTTTTTTACAGTTTTCTTTTCTTTTATACCTTTTTTTTACAACTCAATAGTTTCAATATTTGACTCAGACAGAGAGATTCACTCAAGTTTATATCTTCCATAGTACCACATGAAAATTGAGAATCTCTCAGCACATCAACCATACAGAGTAGTTTTGTATCACAAAAAAGGTCAACAAGTCGTTAAGAAGGGGCCGTTGCTAACGATTCAGTGGCACCAATGAGCTTCCCGTATCCGTCTTCAAGCTGTCAATCGATTGGAGACAAATAATGTGGGTAAGTTACCAGAGTTACGTCAAAGTAGCTGCGCGGGCGCTGATTCGTTAGCACTCAGGTATAATGGCTGAAGATGTCACACGCATAAACGAACACCACTTGCAAACTTCTGACACTAGTATCTTCTTGAAGTTGTTTCAATTTGATTGTATTGTATTTTAGAGTAACTTTTAACGGTCAGGGGAAGAAGACACCCGACAGTTTTTATTAATTATTATTATAGACCCTTTTTCTATTTGTTAACACAATCAGAAGACTCGCCTTCAACGCTTAAAGAATGCTTTGGTAACGAAGTAGAAAAAATACGTCTTACAGGAAAAAATATAAAAAGATCGGCATCGCCGGTACTTTGCCTATAGAGGGCACATCAAGCGGAGAGGGGGAAGCGACTTTTGATTGGATAAAACTGGCTGCTTAACTTAATACGGATTTCGGATGTTATAGAAAGATTTTGAATATTGATTTATACATTGTAAAGACGATATTTACGAGGGTCTAGGAAAGCAAGAATATCCATCAAAAATAAATTACTGCGTTTGTCAGTCAAGTACTTTAAAGTACAACAATTTATTAAGTGGTTAGGTAGATGTGACGATGTTGCCGAGAGATAGTCGAAGGAACTCCTCAACATTTCAGAGCAGCAGTATATTAAAAAAAATGTATTGTTAGTAACTTAACTCGTTACTAATTATCAAGAGCCTATAAAACGAAGGACGTTTAAGGAAATCATTTACAGTCTTTGTAGCATTCATAAATAATGGGTGGGATCAAGGATGCCTATTGAAGCTCTAAATAAAACATATAATGAATAAAATTGTGATGATTTATTCCATTCTTATTCCATAGCTGAAAACAGGTCATCGTTTGAACTTTTTACTGAGAGCAATTCAAAAATTAAATAATAAAAACATTGCATTGGATAAACGCTCGCAACATACGAGACAAATGAATCATTATTGACTTTATTACATTAAATTATAAATAAATGGTTTTATGTCGTTCCGTATGCACTGTTAATGTAACCTCAAAATGTGACAAAACCTTGCGTGCAGCAAACTTATTTACATAAAATACAAACTTTGTTTTCAAAAACATTACGAATTGTATCAGGAATTTTATAACGAGCAATTAGTTGTCAATTTTGGAATGTCTCAAAGAATTAGATTGATTATTTTGACCTTTATTACATTTTTAAACTAATTATTGCTTAGGATACATTTTAATCGTGCTAGCAAATATATATCAATAAACACTTAACGGTTTAAAACGTGATAGAATTGTTTTCACCCCATCACCACGGCTTGTGCAAAGCGTCAAAATATTTTTTTTCTTCGCGTTTTAAACCGTTAAATATTTTATTCATCGGCTGTTAATACAAATCGTGTCCGTACTTAATCATTTGTATGTAATCTCAGCTCTATCAAATTAAAGTCACAAATATCACATGCGATATTCTTAACATTTTCAACATTAATATAATTTAATAAATAAAATCGACTCTGTACCGAAATAAGGACCGATGCACACTAAGCGGTTTACCAGTGATCCTTAGCTCGTGTATACTAAAACTTATAAAAGTTCTGTATTTTTGTATGTTTTCTTTTTAACATTTTTTTAATTTGGCCAGCTGAAATAAAAAAAAGGTCGTTTTAGTTGCCTTGGTCGCGTATATGGAAAACCTCAAAAATGTTACTTTTGTTTTTTTTTCTTTTTGTTTAATTTTCGTTCTCATATAAATTGTTCAATATTAAACATATTGTGTTATGTTTAATGTTATATGAAACATCCATGACACCATTTCATTTTTGTATATTTATATATGTTTGACTCTACGACTTCAAGAAGCTGAGTGATGACCCTCCACATACATCGTATTTAAAAGTATTGTATTATTGTTCTATTATATTAAATTTGTGTGAAAAATAAATAATTTGATTTAAATTGTGACGCAGTAAGATTTGGCCGCCAGAAAACCATTGCGGGTAGTTAGAAAACCGCTTAGTGTGTATCAGCCCTTAGACTTGGAACAACAGACACATTATATACAGATGTTCAGCACGAGCCGATTCCAATTGTACTAATTTTATGCAAATTATACATAAAACATCCAATAAATAATTTTTCGTTCGACAAGTAAAGCTTTAATTTAGAGAAATCACATCGCTGACAACACGTGTTGGCTGGTTCAATGTATAACATGTGTAAACATGGCTCAACTCCGTATTATTCATAGAATATCGAATAATATCACATACTACATTGTCCTTACTAACTGGTCATAAAAAAACGGAATTAAACGGAAAATTTAAATATCGAATAGGAAAATTATAACGACCTTTTCTTAACAATTAGCTCCACTGGACAATCGCAGGACAGAATTGCAATCACACGATCGCCGCGAAATATCAACCACACAACGATTTGCACTCATACCTGAAGTTGAAAAGAAACAAAAAATAAATAAAAAGAAAAATAAAATAAAAAAAATTATTGCAATTGCGTCCCTAAAGGATATATATTGGCTCTTTATAGAATCTCTAATCCGACACACTACCCACGCCCGTCCCCCGCATCCCTCATCCCTCTCCCGCCAACCCCTTACAACCCCGGCTTCCCTCGCCCTTTTGCTTTTGTTGCTGATAAGTTGTTTAAAATTAAAAAAAGATACCAGTCGTCACGAACGACTAAATGTGGTGGGCACCCCCCGTGAGTAGAATGCTGGATTCTACTGTAGGTATTTGCTGTTTGATAAATGTAATAATGTGATATGACTTAAGCATTTAACAATATAATACACAATATATTACAAGCTTACCGTTGAGTGAGGAACGCTAAATGAATTAATATCAAGTCGCTGATATTCAAACGTTTGAGCTACATTTAAATTCCGTTTGAATTTCTATAAAAATATAAAATTATACATTCAAGTATCAAAAGCTATTTTCGTTAACCGCACTCGATATTGTTGCCATATGAAACGCTCGTTGAATATCAGCGACATGGCAATAATATACATATTTGAAACTAACAATAGTATAAATTGTTTTTTAGATCTATGGAGGCGCGAAGCGAGTATAAACTTTGAACGTATGAAAACAACAGTAGCTACTTGAATAGTTGGTCTGCATTTAAAACGCCTAAAAAATATCTTTTAATAAACAATTTAAAACATTAAAAATACTTATAAAACGCCTCCAATAAAAACACTCGTACAATTCAATATTTTCAAATAATCATGTCGCCCTAACATCGAAACGTCGGACTAGAAATGAAAGTCAGTATCCCAACACCGTGACCTGTGCTACGACTTAGGTTTACGTTTTATTTTCTTTGAGTAAAATTGAGCAACGTAGAAAATAATAATGAATATGATGAAGACAACGTCTTTAGTTTGTTTAGAAATATTATTATTTATGATGAGAGATGTGTATAGTATGAATTGAGCTTTAGAGAAATAAGAGGGTAGAAAGTTAATTGCATCTATCATAACGCGACGTGACTAGTACAATATTAAATTATCAAAAACGACTGTCAAAGAATATAAAACGTAAACTAAGAATATACGACCGATTCCGACAGTTGAGTGTTTCCTTTTAGATAAAATTATGCAGCATTACAGGAAGTTGTGCTTATAAAGAATTTAACGAAATATACCAGTTCCAGCCCCACCCCCTTTTTGGTCAGACTATTAAATGTTATCTTGGTCAACAATCGTAAATGATATAATTGCTCCCCCCCCCCCCCAAATTAGTTAATTGTAGGAATCGTTCGTTTATCAGCGGCACCAGTGACTTCGATTCCAATGGCATTACCTGTCGTGGTGCTTATCTAGAAGGTACTCCTTGAGACGTCTCACGAGGTGTTCAGATAGCTGCGTGACTTCCGGCCACTGCTTCAGGACCATGACACCCAACATTACGGCTAGACTCGTTGTTAGGACGCGCACTCTGCAAGCCACATTGACACTTCGCCTTAGAAAACACTTTTAACGGTTTTGAACGCGAAATATTTTGTTAATTGGTTTTAACACTAGAAACAGATAAGTGTTCTTTGAAAAATAAGTTCACAGATATAGTTTCGAATTTTTTTACTGTCTGGAATTTTTAAATAGCTGGTGCCCGCGACTTCGTCTACGCAGGATTAGTATTTGGAGTAGCTTATATTAACGTGGCGTAGAAAAGAACTAACATTATATAATAAATATGTGTAACTAAAGTTTATGGCAGCTCACGCCAGAATAGCTCGCAGACAGGTAGGTTTTTTCCTAGTTACTTGACACTTAATGTTATATTTTGGACAGCTCACACAATATCTTTAATAATTGTAGCCTATGTGTTATTCTGATATTTCCAATAATATAAGCTATATTATTGGGAAGTTTTATTAAAATGCATTCAGTAGTTTTTGCGTGAACTCTTCAGAGAATACAAACATCCATCCACACATACAAACTTTTACGTTTATATTATTAGTAGGATATGGTAAATTAAGGTTAAGTGTGCTCTTTCTGACAGAGAAAGATAGACAAGCATATGACGGGCAAGACTATATAACATCTAAACATTATGCGCTATGCGCTGACCTATTGTGCGTTTGAATAAAAAAAAACAGACTGAAACGCAAACGCGATTTTACGGATTTTCCTGATGTGGGCACTGGTTTGTGACCCGGTAGGCAAATTTTACGATATTTAACAGAAATTTTCATGTAAAAAAATAGATTTAGTTAGATTATTGGTTTTATAAACTAACCTTGGGGGGTCTTCTCTATCAAAATAAGACATTCATTTGTAATTTTTATTTCTATATAAACATTAATAAATAAATTAGTGATTCGGTAGTGCAGACCACCAAAACATTAAACTTCATAACTACTTCACTTGGGCTTTAGACAGAACTGACCTTGTGCGTAAAAAGGGCATCGCCACACCGGCGACAGTCGCGACCAGCAAAAGCGCCAATTGCAACAGCGTAAGCGCCACATTGAGTAGTTTAACGACGACGACGCGGAGCGGCAACGCCGCACCACCCGTCTCACCGCCCACCCCGCCACCACCACCAGCACCCCCGCCAGCCATCCATTGCTCTAGTTTGCTTATCTGTAAACAAAACCAGATTATTAGATTACTAGCTGTCTCAGCGACTTCGGCCACCTAAAAAAGTTGTTTTGGGCATTCAAAAACCTTATAAAATTGACGTACGCTGATAGCCTGAGTTTTTAAATCAATCCAGTAGTTTCTGAGATTAGCGCTTTCAAACAAACAAACTCTTTACCGTTATATGTTAGTATAGATAGACCTATTTTGGCTTTGGGAATACGAAAGTCGAGACTGAAACCGAACCGCGATTAAATTTCACGATCTTTTTTATTTCTGGTTGGTGGTTCTGAATTTTGATATTATTACCTATCATTATTTCAGGCGAAGTCCAACACGTATCAGAAAGATTATAAAGTGATTAGACACGTTTGACCCAGGGGAGGTCGAACCCACGACTCGTTAGCCACACATTGCTACCTTTAGACCAAAGAACGAGCCTGCCAAGAACAAAAGAGCACCTTAGTTTACTAAATTAAGTATTATTAATTGTATAAATATTATAATTACCTTCGTCTGACATAAATCTAACGCCTCGTGGATATCTCTTATACGTTCTTCGCTCTGATACTGCACCTTCTCTTCCACGTCCGTTAGGGCCTGCTTCAAGTTTTCCACCTGACCACAGAGTACAAGAATACATATCAAATAAAAATCACAAAGCGACGAATCTTAAAAAAAAAAATCTTAGAATCATCTCAATATAATAATTTTACCCTTGTAACAATGTCCTACATAGTTATTTGACCCAACAAATTTTTAGTCCTCTCTAACGGCGGAAAGGAGGGGGGCTAGTGATGGTGTTGTTGATCCCCCCCTGAGCTGGTTCCAGGACTTACGTGGAGCAGTAATTGATATAATTTACAAGTTAATATGTCTTATGGTCTTCAAGTAGACAAAGAATAAATATTTCTTAAGTAATGTTAATTAATAAAATGTCAGATTTTTTTACTTGTATCTATCGTTTTAGATCCAAAGACAAAGCTGGATACGCCCTTGATTCTCTTAAGATTATGACAACTAGTTTTACAATCAATGAAGCCGTTGAGCTTCCAAGTTACCTCGTTCTGATGCAACTCCGTAAGATCGTTGATCTGCTCTTCCAATCTCTCCGTCTTAAACCTCTCTTCTTGCAACGCAGCGGATAAGAAGGACACTTCTTGAGTTAAGTTCTGAAATTTATAATGATAAAGCTTAACGTCTTCCATGACTACTTAAACTAAGGAAAACTACGTTACCATTTAGCTATATATCACAGTGGCAGTTGGCAGGGCGACTAGCGCTACAAAATCCGACTCAATAAAAGTATTATACATTTAAAGTGTAATATAATCCTTAAAATGTAAAATTTTATACGTTTTATTTAGTTACGGATACAAGCTCAGGTGACCGCCAACTTTCAACCACTTAATGGTTAAGCCCTGGGTTCGAATACTGGTAGAACAATGGATGTTTCGGTACACGCGGATAAGGTACAGTAGTCTGATTAACTACTCGCCTGTAAAAGATCCGATCATAGAAACGGACACAGAATTATACGAACATATTTCTGTGCCGCGATGTAAACGGCAATTACTTGTATACCTTCAGTGCATCAATCTTCTCCGCCAATCGCTCATAATCCTCCCGTCGCTCGCGCAGCTCATTTAGTATCGGCTTGAGACTGAACGTCGCTTCCGACATATTGTTGGAACCAGCTTGCGTTGGATATCTGGAAATTTAAGTATTTTCTGGAGTATACATATAAATAACACTTTTAACGGTTTAAAACTCGAAGAAATCGGGAAAACCATTAATCCTGGTGGGTTTCCGTTGCATAGCAGCGCAAACGGTTCTAGATACACAAAAAATATGTATGAACGAATGATTTCTTTTTAAATGATCTAAAAATTTGTCACAGGACAGTCATATCTATCTTTTAAGATTAACTTACAAGAATCACGGGACGCAGACGATAATGTAGGTAAAAGCTTTTGTAGAGTTAAACGGAAGGTTTGCAAGAACAAAATTTCATGCCCGAAATAACGATTCTACGCGAACGAAGTCGCTGGCACAGCCAGTAGTAAATAATATAAAGGTGGCTGGAGTATTTCACCTTCCATCAAGTAAAATCCATGCGTGTCTTGTCTGGGCTTGGTCTTGGTA
The DNA here is from genome assembly GCA_963661955.1 of Leptosia nina. Lineage (NCBI taxonomy): Eukaryota > Metazoa > Arthropoda > Insecta > Lepidoptera > Pieridae > Leptosia > Leptosia nina. The sequence goes on from CAVLEF010000008.1 coordinate 6,372,104, forward strand.
TACTCACGGTGCTCCCTCGCTGGTGACCGAAGAACTGGGGGATGCGTCAGGTGAGTACTTCGGTGCAGGGGATGTGGCAGCCCTGGGCAGAGTGGAGCCCCGGGGCGCGTTCTCACCGGCCTCGGAAGCGCGCGATCCTTCAGACGACGCGTTCGCTGCGTTGTAGGTATACTCAATACGAGATATTTACATTTCAAGGGATTTTGTGAAATGTATATATAGAAAAATATAATGACAGATGCCTTATAGTTTAAATAAAACACTTTTGACCGTATAAAACGCGATATATGTTACTTAACTTATTACAACTTTATTTTAGTTTCGGATGCTTTGCACCAGCAAAATGGAGGGTGTCCCTAGTGTCAAAGTTAAATATGCTACGCTAGCGCCATCTGTTTATCGTAGTGGGTATTTGAAACTTGCTGCGTCCTTACAGAAGTAAGAGACTGTATTTTCTCGTTTTTGGTAATATTTTTATTATAATGCATTCTGAAACTTCGGGCCGTAGTTAAAATAATTTTTCGACAAGTTTAAGTAATATATTCCGCGTTTTAAACGGTTAAAAGTGTTTTAGTTGAATGTGTATTACTCGCGTAAACTACAGACAATATTGCCTTACAGTTAATTATAGTATAGTGGTACGCATTAAATATTTTCCAGAAGAAAGGGTATCACTATTGTAAAGTTCACTTCATTTAACACGAAGAGCAATTATCTTTAGCTGTCACCATAACTTCCAAAAAAGTATTTTAAATGCCTACTGTATTTATTGACAATTAATTGAATAGAGTTTTAAGCCGTTTCAAACATTTTTAATAGGCCAATGGTATTGTTTGTCCCAACTAATAAATCCTTTTACATATCAATAAACATTAAAAGTAGATAAAGATTAAATTAAAAATGTATTTCGTGTTATAACTTTTGTAAAAAAAATGTTAAATAGTGTCTACATTGTTTATTAAAGTATTAATTTAGTTTGTGCTTTTGGAAGTAAAATACAGTATTATTTTTATTTATGATACATATTATGTTAGAAGCGTGTAACTCAACAAAACTAAGCCGTGTTGTAAATATGCAAGGTAGAAATAAAAAGTATAATTTTAAGTAATTATTAATACTATATCGACGTTAAATATATATTTACCTCTCAGCTCCGCATGTTGGGGGGCTAGCGTGCAAGAATAACAGAATGTAAGCACAAAGTAAAGAAAAGTTGTTTATTCAAGAATATCTATATAACTTCGAATAACAGCGGGTTTTAAGTAACTAAAAAATAACATAAGAAATAAAGATTTTTTTTATAACTATGGTAATAAGATTTTAATAAGACATTATAAAGATTAAAATAAGCGTGACTCCATGAAAAGGCAACCAATATGTTATAAGAAAGAAAACACATCGCTTATAAAGTGTGAAATGCCTCAAGACAGAATTCGAGATACCGAATTCGATCCCTACACAAGACAGGACTATTTACATTTATTATAAAGAAAGCACTGCAGGAGGCCTACCTCCACCCAACCTTATTGCTAATTTTGTGACAATAGTCGTTAGAATCGACCAAGGCGCATTGCTTAAACCCTCTTACCAATAAAGGATTTTCCCAGCTCGATTAACTTAGTTAAAACACAATTTTTCAAAAAATATATCAGTGCACCAACTAAAAATGTATACACTAACTAAGCAACGAAAGCTAAAAATGGATAGCGTATCCAATGACGTACAGTTGTAGAGACACTAAGAGCTAATTTATCCGCAGTTAAACTAAAGTCATGTTAGAATGAGATTAGGAGATTACACGAGATGTTACGCAACTGTTATGTTTACAGTATACTTGACTTGTTGGTCTAACAATAGCAGCGTCTAATAATCAACGTGAGTTCAATTCCTAATTCCAATATAAATTTTAAAGTCAATTTATTGATTTTGTTAAATGTGTTGTGGGTAAGATCTGTATACGAAGTGGGCGGTAGAAATATAAAAATCATGAACCATGGTTCGTGGGTTCGATTTCCACGGGTCCAACTAGCTTATAATTCTGAAATATGTTAGTTCGCTTTAAATCTGGACAGTCGATCGAAAGCCAAGTGTTCATCAACGTTTCGGTTGCAATCTCTTTAGACAGAGCCAGAATCAAATGAACGTCATGCTTATCTAGTTAGCTATCTAATGTCCTTTGTCGTAAAATTGTATATGTTATAGGAACTCACAATTACATTTCTTTCGACACTTCTTGCAGTTCTTCAGAAACATTCGCGAAACTAAACACGTCTTTTACTTAAACGCGTCTGTCAATTGTTTTACGATTGACGTTAGTGACGTTACGCGAATCGTTACGAACGCGGTAAAACGTCAAATGCACTTATCTCTTATCAACTCGTGACTATCTCAGCGCTTCATAAACGATTCGACCTTGGTCGCTTTGTATAGAAAATTTGTAACTGAATTGTTAAACGTGTTGCATAGCGTTGAGCGCGCGTGTCCTGTGTTCGAATCCCGGGGAAATAATCATCGATCGATCAACTCCTAAGACACCGTTCAATGTAACATACACGGAAGTGTATTCGTCCCATGCCCCACGCAGGGAAACGAGATTTCACTTCATCTGTGTATAGACAGTGCGTAAGAGGTTATTTTTGTAGATGTAAACCTGTGATCAAATGACACAACTAAAGTCGGAAACACATTTTCGCGGCCGTTTCAGTTATGAATTTTATCTGGATGAATTTACAACGGGCAAATACGCTAGTTTCGTCCAAATATCCAAAGCCAAAATAGGTCGAGAGCGCATGTTGTTTAGAAGTTATAGGGCTGGCGTTTATCACCTTCCTTTAAGTGCACCCTAACTTATCTATTTTCCTATATAGTAAAACAATGCTCTGGCTGACCAAACCGTTATACCATTTTTATATATATATAATATTTTATATGGCAAAAGAACATTTCAAAGTCAACTAGTAACGATATATTATTATAGATTTGTATCATACCAAATAATTAAATTTAACTGACGTGCACAAAAAAACGTTTTACAAGTTAAAATAATCAAGATTAGAATTAGTTTTTGTGTATTTTAAAAACCCAATTAAATTAATGAAACACTACTGTGCATTTTTAAAAGTTAAACTAAACGGGCATTCCTTTACTTAATACTTACAAGGACCCGTGTTTTCTGCGAGACAAATTGTAACATTTAGCATACAGATGGACATACAAATAGCTACTTCAAATTACTTATAATAAATACATAAAATCCAAGTGTATCATTTTATATGTGCAAGTTATCTGATTGACGAATACAAAAAAATACTAACAGTATTGTATTGTAGATCTTAAATTATTGTGTGTTTGGAATTTTCCTCAAATATTAATTCTAGTTTCTACTAGAATAAGTAGAATTATCAACATTAACAAGACCAATTGTTCTAAAAGGTTTTAAACCCTTTTCGGCCGTCAAGATTGAGAAATGTTTCATCGCTTCACTATCACTCTTCGCTTAGCTTAACGCTTAACACCTCCAGGTGCCATCCATTCGTTATAAATAATGCCTCGCACGCACGAGAGTCAAAAAAACGTTGCGTTAATGCGCCGACGCATTTTTAACGCAAGTATGAACCATTGTATGTATTATATGGTATATTTCCAACGCCATTAGAAAGATTACGTCCGATAAAAAAAGCTCTCGTGCGAATGAATCTCAATAATGACGGTCGAACAACTCGAAAATCCAAGAACAATATATCGTATAATGTTTTGGGTGGTATTGTGTATGTATGTGTGCATATACAGACCGGCTAGATGAGCAATGTTGTCCGCTGAACCGAAGCGATTAGAGCGCGAGAAGAGATGCGCGAACTCCCTCGGGGCGGCCATGACACTGCCTCCAAGACCAGTGATACCATCGCGAATGTTCCCACCGACATTCCTTAAAAGAAAACATACTTAAGATATTATGTATAAAGTTTGAAAATCTGGATATTTAATGGGTGGCAGGAATATCGTAAATCCATGAATCGTCCACAGATGAAGTGTAATTGTGGTTTCAGTCTGTGGATTTCAGTCTGTGGATTTCAGTCTGTGGATAGGTCAACTGTGCATCTTGTTTAGATGTTATATGGCTGGTGTATTTCGTCTTCCTTTAACTGAACATTATGCTTGAGTGTCTCGTTCTAATTAAAATAGGTATTGGCATTCATTTGTTGATATAGCCATGGTTTTTTTTAGCGCAGTCCAAATGATAAAAGGGATTATTCTTCATCATTTGGTATTACAGCAAAGACTAACTCGAAATACAAACTAGCTTATACTTATACCAGGGCACAGAAGTCTAGCTACTTGCATACTTGTCTACTACATGCCCCACGATGGGGAAACGGGCTTTCACTTTTTATACTTATACATCTTAAACATTTGTTAAGTGGTTGCTTTTTCTTTAATACAACTGTATTGCGTCTGCGCATAGTTCAAAATAATGTAGAATGTGTTGAATGAGATGTATGACAAGCGAGTGTGAAAGAGAGGGAGAAACATAGATCAAAGATGGCGATTTAAGACGTTGGGCGTAAATAGCTAAGACGTATAATTTTAAGAGGAAGACGAAATTAAAGATTTATCAATATCTTGTTGTTTTTTTTTGTGCTCGCAAAAATCCCTACAGTTATAAGTTTTTTAGGTGTCATAATGGCTAAATAATATCGCTGTTGAAATGCACTTACTTCAAACCCTGTCCCATGTCTCGTAACACCTCCCTGGGTTGTCTATGTGACTGTCCACTTGTGCCATGTTGCTGGAATATAATAATATAGTTTAAAATTGGAGAATTATTATTTTGAGATTGTTTTTTTTAATACTATAAGAGGTGGTCCATCATGCAAAACTCAAGTGACAAGTACTGATAAATTTTACAGCTTTAGGAAATCGTAAGGCATACACAATAAAAAAACCTTTTTATTTGAGAGTTTTTATAGGGACATTTAAGATGTCTTTACCTCCCAATTCTTGATTCGTTTGTTGTATCCCTCCAATTTCTTCTGCAGCTGAACAATACATAACGCGCTCTTCTGATTTTTCTTCTCGAACACCGCCTTGATGCGCTGCAGTTGCTGCTTGTCGGCATTTGCTGCTAGCTTTAGGTACTCGTTTACGTTATCTGTGAGAATAAAATGTTTAATGACTCATAAAAAAAAATCATAAAACTTATTTAACAAACAATATCAAGAAATAAATACATACATGTTTCATTTAAATACAATATAGTTACTTCTGAAAAGAAGCTACATTGGGACTAATGTCGCAACAGTGATATTTTGTGGCCCTTTCAGAGGCCGAACTAACGCGAGCGAGATTAACGCGTTGACACGAACAAACAAAAAAATAATCTTTACAATATTAATATAGATAGTTACAATGAAAACCTTCACAAAATCTCACCATCTCTAATGGTCTGTTCCAGCCGGATCAAGTCCTTGGTCCGTTCAATTTTGCTATTCAGATGCGCGATGGCCGCTAGCGCCTTTGCAGAGGTCACGTTTCCACCCTCACTGTCTTCCGCTGAACAAAGAAGATAAGAAACCAAGAAAAAAAAAGTTAAAGTAAAAATCTCAGTCTCATAGCATATTTTATATTCTTGCCATCTGTAAGGGATTGTGGTAGAGACAAAAACTTATAACGCATTTCAAGGCATTATCGACATTACGATTAAATGACATTTAATGACAAATAATAAAACACATTTAACGGTTTTAAAACGCGGAAAAGATTAATTACGCCGGGTCGTAGACAAATACAATTTAATAAAGGTAACTAATATATTTCGCGTTTAGCACCGTTAAAAATGTTTTGTTTCAATTTATACCACAAGCATAGAGTACAGAAAATATTAAATTGACTATGTTAATTTTAGATTTACTATCTGGATGATATTATTATTCAGAAAGTAAGTAGTATTTTCAAAAACTTTGAGTAAATGACTTATGTTTAAAATGTTTGAGTATACATATTGTGATATTTAAATTGACACTTACAGGTTTGAGTTAAATAATCGCCATCTTGACCTGAAAATTAAAAAAAAAACATACAAATACTGTCCATAGTCTACGCAAGTTGTACACATTTAAATAAAACACTTTAACGGTTTAAAAAGCGATATATTAGTTAAACGTTTTCCCCGTGACAACGGCTGATGCAAAGCTCCAAACGTCGAGCGAAGTTAAAAATCATTTCCAAATAAGTTTAACTAATATATCGCGTTTTAAACCGTTAAAGTGTTTTATTTAAGAACATACATATTATTTTTACCGCCCTATAATTAAACTATAGAAAACATAATAAAAATAGCAACACTTAAAATTTCCATCGAATCTAATTTAACTTATAATATTAAAACAAATTTAAGCTTTTATAAATATAATTTTTATTAGACAAATAGTATGTATAACACGGTTGGACTTGTGCCCTGTTCGACCGAAAATATAAATTATAGTCCTAAGAATTTAAGCTCAAGACTTCTTGCATTTAATTCTATCCCAGGCAACACATTTAATTAGTTAGTAGTTATAATACCTCTGTAGGCAGGTGACCCATATTCGTCAGCTGACAAGGCATACGACACATTGGGGCTGTAAACTGCAGTAACATAGTCTCCAGGGCCTATTATGTTCGATGCATTTTTCTTCTGCGGTGAATCTTCCAATCTGAAATTTACATAACATTATTAACATCATAACTCTAAGTCGTGAGCAGATTTTGGAAATCTATAGCTAATAAACGACGGGTCGCAGGTTCGATCTCCAGTGAGTCTAACAAAATTAAAATCCATTTAAACTTCCTGAAGCATTTCGTCTGGAAATCTGGACATGGGTGGTGAGAATTACGTAATTTTGTTCGGGTATCGAACCACGGTCCGTAGTTAAAAGCCGTGGAGAGTAATCGCGTTTCGGTTGCAATCTGTGGATTTCCGAATATCCAAAGGCAAAAAAGTGAATCCCGCGTTTCTATCACTAATATGGAAGTTTACGAAGGTTGTTATTATAAAACTATAACGCTTTGTTAATATAAAACTTACTCCCTCGTAGAATTTCCCGTGGTGTTAGCTGACAGTGGGCTGTTCCCGAGATCTCTGGAATGTGACTTGACATGGTGTGGGCGGTTTTCGCCGTGGCGTGAAGATGATGGATCCTGAAAGCGGTTTTATTAAAATCAGAACAAAGTACACACAGTACATTGTACAGCGTGTCTTATTGCTAAAACATAATTTAATCTGTAATTAGAGCGATTGTTACACATTATATAAAACCCGTTTAACGGTTTAAAACGCGACTCACATAAGTTATTCGCCTTTTTCTATGTGACCATGTTTGCAAAACGTCTAATCCTAGTTATGTTGTTCGCGTTAAATTTAACAAACAGACAAATATATATCTGCGTGTATTTAAACACTTGTACATCTTATTTTTCAGCCTCATTATTAATACTAATACCCACCACGTCACTCAGGGGCACATTAGTGATGATCGTTTTTTCTAGATTCGGAATAATGTAACATTTTGCTCTTATTAAATGATGATGTGAAGAAACGAGACTTTGGCGGCTGATAACACTATCAATAGTTGAATGACAGATAAAATTTCTAAACAAAATATTATATTATCTCACTTATAAGCTATTCGTAATATTATTAAATACATTTTAGTAAGGAAATTCTTTAGTTTCATTATAGGGTAGAATTCTCCCGGTTTCTCTTCGGGGGCTTACATCTTTGGTATTTGTGGAATGGAATTTGTTAATAGTTGCCATGGTAACGAATTCCTGTGTAAGGTTTTATTATCAGGTCAAGGTATGTTTCAGCTTTGTGGAAACGGCAATAAAGCTAGAACAGAGTTGTAAGTGGTACGTTTAACACATTTTTCTTTTGTCTATTCCTCAATTACTAATACGTAAGACGATCGGATGACTTCCTCTTTAGGTATAAAACTACTAAAAGACACACACATTTGTTGCATCAAATGTTTACTAATTACTATGTAAGTACTGTTTGTAGTTTGCGCGTGTAGGTATACAATAAAACACTTAACGGTTTAAGACGCGGCATGTATTAGTTAACTTATTCACAAATTATGTAATTACGCCGACTTTACGGATGAATTGCAGAAGCCGTCGTCACGTTCGCGTTTTAAACCGTTAAAGTGATTTAAGTATACTACCTAAAATTACGTGTTCGTTGGTAACATTGGTTTTGGTATCAAATATGTTATGTCTATTTAATAATAAGTGCAGTCTTGTATTAAAACTTGTAATTAATACAATTATGTAAAAATAACATTTAATAGTTTTGTGAAAGCTGTTTTTCATTTTATTAAAGGTTATACGATTGTTTTGTATTAGCGTTCGTTCGGTTAATCTAAGTTCGGATAATCGACCTTCTACTGTTTTGTTTAAGCTACATCCTGCATCTGTATGAAAAACTTAAACAGTATTTTGATACAAATTTTATTGAAATAACTTTAACTTTAAAATTATTTTTAACTACGGCCGACGTTTCGGATGCTTTGCCATCAGCAGTCTCCGCAGTGACCACGGTACATCGTACTACTCGCGTAAACTGCAGACAGTAGACAACTTTCATTGCATTATTTTAAAACATAGTCATATAAGTCAGACTCAACGTTTATACCAATTGTCATGGGTCGCTTTAGAAATCAGTACGTGTTAATTGCATCAATTTACTCCAACGAATTGACCTTAAAGACCATTTTTTTGTTTATGTTATTTTATTGCAGTAACAGACACGGAACGGGAATAATTCTGTGCACGATTCACTGAGCCATTTGGATTGTACCCAAATAAATTTTCCTTGATTCAAATCCTGAGAAAACAACACATTGTTTCGGTGGGCACATCACAGAAGTCAAGAGAAATTTGTTCGCTCCATGCCCCAGGGGGGAAACGCCATTATACTTTTTTACCAAATTCGAATTCTGGAATTCGCATATCTCAAAACAAAATCTCAATTGCCAATGTAATGAAGATCTAGGCATCTAGGATACAGTTATTTATTTTACAATTTAAAATCTTAATTTTTTTATTTATATAATGCCATCATGTGCAAGTATCAATAAGTTGAAATAATTCGACGATGACGTGTTGGGCACGGTAGCTCAATTGGTTAGAGCAACAGCACGGAAAGCTGACGATGCCGGTACAAGTCCTGCCCGAGTCGAAAATTTTTTTCAATTTATTTTCGATTTTTAAATTATATAGTGCCTTCATGTGCAATAACATGTGAAAAATATTAATGTTTTCAAACGTTATAACTTTGTAATTTCATCTTCAATGATTTCTTAAGCTGCAAAGCATAAGACATTGAACCTTAATGCGTAAGTGTTAGGGTTGAAATTACATTGCGCGAGAGGTGCACGTATCAATAAGTTATCGGATACAGTATCAACTCACAGTAACGTGGTGTACAGTGGACGGCGACTGGACCCGGGACCGTATTACCGAGTCGTCCGTCACGGCCGGGTCCCTCGCCAGCTCCGCCGTGGACGGGGACTGACTCCTGCTGGATCCCTTGCTGTGACCATGCCCCACGTGCAACGTATCCATCCCTAAAGAGCGGCTATAAACATTTTCACTTATTCGATTCTTCGCTTCGAAGTTCCGATTGATCCATGTTTATTTGTCTGAAAACAACGAACGATTTGCAATTAACTGTTTGTATTGCTATCAATTAGGGTGTTAAGATAAAAGAAAATATAGTTTATCTATTACAGAACAAGATAATAAAGTTACTATTGTTATTGATGTGTAAATTATTAAAATAGAACGGTTTAAAACATGAAATATATTGGTAACATAAGTTAGCACTGTCTTTTATTTCTATGAGCGTACTTTGTTACAATTTGTAAATTATGTTCCGAATATCCAAAGTCAAAACAGGTCGACAGCAAATCTTGTGTAAATGTTTTATGGCTGTGGTATTTCACCCCCCCCCCCATTAAGTGAACCCTATACTTGTCTGTCCTCGTCTACCATAAAAAAATACATTGTGATGATTCGGCTAAGGTAATAAAGCTGAAGCGTCGGTCCAATAATATTGTCTATACATAATAATACTACATATTTATTTTAAAAATTGCTTTATTATTAATAAAACACCCGACAGAAAATACATATTAATGAGGAAAAATTTTACGTACTAACTTTTAAATAAAGGCGGCCTTATCGCTAAGTGGCTAAGTGGTAAGTTCTCTTCCAGGCAACCTGATGTACAGGAGAAAGAAATAGAAAATAATTTATATAGTGGGTAGGTGTAAGGAATAACAAAGGTACATAGGAAAAGGACACAGTAGGAGAGAAACTTATAGAGCAAACTCTTAAAAGAACGGAGTGACTGAGCTTTTCCGATATTAGTGGGAAGAGAGTTCCAAAATAGCTTTAGCTGTGACGGAATTATTAAAGAAAGAGCTTTTATGTTTGGGAACAAATAAAAGGAGATTATCGATCGAACTACGATGAGATACACAACTTTTAAATAAAACACTTTAACGGTTTAAAACGCCCTATATATCAAGTTAAAATTATTTTCTTTCCGATGCTTTGCAGCAGCGGTAGTCATGGCAGGTGTCTCTGACGTCAAAGTAAAAATTGCCACGATGGCGCTAGCGGAGTAACTTTAACTAATATATATCGCGTTATACACCGTTAGTGTTTTATTTAAATGTGTACTACTCGCGTAAACAAGTATCAAATCGACAAGAGAAAATCTCATTTCAGTCGCGAGGCATATGTCAAACGTGCTATTCAAATAAGCTTCACATATTTTAATACAGTATTCGACGAGGAAAATTACTCGAGACCGGGTTTTAAACATTCACAAAGCGACCGCAATCGAAATAGAATTTCTGAAGCGCGGGAGCGGTATACAGCCGTCAAACTCTGTACTTCTGTTCGAAGTTGTAATAAGTGTATCGTGCGACCGTCTTGAAGGACGTCCATTATTAAATTCCAAAACTGTGCTACTTTGAATGTCTGCCAAGGATTCGAAACTTTATTGTTTATTATCTGTCGCCAATTATTTGAAACTTTTGCGTACATATTACTGTACCGCTTCTGTGTGGATAACTACCGCCACTAAATCCATTACTAAGTACTGTCTATAGTTTACGCGAGTAGTACACATTTAAATAAAACACTTTAACGGTTTAAACACGATATATATGAGTTAAACTTATTTAAAAATGACGTTTCGGATGCTTTGCAGCTCCCCATCATCATTTTCAAATAAGTTTAACTAATATATCGCGTTTTAAACCGTTAAAGTGTTTTATTTAAATCTATATCTACTAATATTATAAAGCAGAAGAGTTTATTTGAACGCGCTAATCTCAGGTGCTACTGGTTCGAATTGATTTTTTTGTTGGTTAAAGCATTTATTGAGAAAAGCTTTAAGCTAAAACATCATACTGCGTCCAGTAGGGGCGAAGAAACAGAGGTAAATGTGGATCTTTCAGGGCTTCCGTTGCGAAAACGTTTCAGGAAACCAAAAAATATGTATGCAAGAATGATTTTTCTGTAAATGGTTTAAAAATGTCCGCGACAGTATATGCTTATCTATAAAGATGATGAACGACCTCGGTTTGCGAAAACAAATTTCGACGTCCAAATTAACTATTCTTTAGCATTCGAACCCTGATCGTTATCGGAGGTATAGCATAACAATTGAACGAGGCGCATAGTTCGCGTTTTGGTTTCAGTCCATGGATTTCCAAATATCCAAAACCTATAGTTGGGGTAATTTTCCTACCATCAAGTATACCCCACGCGTGTATGCCCTCTATCGTAAAAAGAACTAAGGCCGCATTTCGCTGTTCAAACCGCCCGTGAATATTAAAACACTTTCCAATTTCGTCTACCTAATTTGGTATGAAGCCGAATATTGTGGCATTGGGCTGTCTAATATAAACACGATCCTTTTAGGTATGAGCTTCCTACAAGTAAAAGCGATGCTAAATATTTAGTATCATTAAAAATAATGCTTTTCATCCACAAAGGAATTACCATTATTTAGTCCTATTAAAAAAACTACTACTAACGGCCATTTGGCAGCTGTCTTGGTCACGGGGGGGCTGAATATTGTATTGTAACTGTAATAACGTTAGTAATTTCGCGTTTCAAACCGTTAAATGTGTATTATTTGCGTAAAAAATAAACGTATAAACGTACACATTTCAATAAAACAAAATGTAACGGTTTAAAATGTGAAGTGCATTAGTTATCATGTGCCATTACGTCCATGTTCATACGAGCATAGACAAAATAAATTAATAATGAGTTCACTTATATATTTCGCGTTTTAACCAGTTTAAAATGTGTTATTGCTATTCCCACTATAAAATTAAACATAAAATAACTATATTCAACTCGCACTTGGTTGCAGCGTGGATATGAACTTCATAAATCAACATAAAGAACAATTTTTCACAGTGTAACTAAAGCGTACTTTTGATTCACGTTCGAAATAAATTGAGTTATTGACTGACTTCCTAGAACGAGTATATTTTTAGCTCAACATTTACCCGTACAATGTACTTCTATATACCTAGTACATAAAAATACTTAATACATATTACAAGGACTATTATTTACGCGTTTACATTAAATTAAACACTTATATTGGTTTAAACGACGAAACTTTTAAACGACTTTAAATTATGATCCGACGAATCGGATGCAGCAAAAGGACAAAAAGACTAAGATGATGGACGTCCCTAAAGTCACTCAACTTCGGATTAGGTGGCGCCAGCGTAGTAGATTTGATTCTTTAATTTCACCATATAATAGAACAAATAATTTCCTTCTTCTTAAGGTAATTTTTTATATTAGGTTTAACATAAGGTTCGCTACTGCAGACAATCAAGAAACGTGTTTTGTTGTTCACAATAGAATAGAACAGACAAACTTGTGGTTCACTACATGTAACTTCTAACACGATGTGATGTCGACCTATTTAGACTTTGGATATTCGGAAATCGACAGACTGAAACCGAAACATGTTTGCCTTCACGGCTTTGTCGTCTCTGGACGGAATTTTCCGACGAATGTATTTGAAAAATTGTAGAGATCGAACCATAACCCGTTAACATTGCTACCACTAGAACGAGTCCGCCCAAGCCCTAAGTAAACTCACCGGCACGGTCTTTACTACTTGTACCATCTTTTATTGATCGATGGTATGAACAAAACATGATATTCCAATATATATATTTAGAAGTTTCTAGAAGAGAAACCAATATACCAATATCGTGTTTCATATCGCGAACGATAAAACAATTTTACATAAACAACTCAACGTTTGTTAATAACCCTTTTCAGCTATTAATACATCATTACCTTTTCATTACGCAACGAGGGAATAAAGTACAAACGAGAGCCAACACGAAATGTTTTATTCATTCTCTTTGATTCGATAGAAGGAGTTCAGATTGTACAAGAGGTTTCATGAAAAATGCAATGTTACTGATTCCAAAAATATCTTTATAATATAACGTAATATACATTACTATTTAAATAAAACACTTTTAACGGTTTAAAACGAAACATATATAATTTACAATTGTTACAGGAAAGTGACCACGGCTGCTGTAAAGCATCTCAAGCGTCGGGCCGAGGTTACAATTAAGAGGTTAAAATTTATTAAATGTAAAAAAGTAGTTATAGCGACGTAACTACAATAGTTAGACATATTCTTTCGGGATGTTTTTTGTAGATATTGATATAATCTATAATATTGTCGAACATTTTTTTGTCCTATCATTAATACTTTTCGCAGCGTATGCGAAGAAAGACGTTTTGCGGCAATTTTTTTACGCCTTCCGTTGGTTTTAGTAATAATTTCTATAGATGCCTATAGCAATCAAGTACTAAATATAGCCTATGTTACTCAGTGATAATGTAGCTTTCTAATTAAAAAAGAATTATTGAAAAACGTCCAGTACTTTTTGAGTTTATCCATTACATACAAAAATACAAATCTTTCCGTTTTATAATATTAGTATAGTAAACAAACAATTTTAAGATGCTTAAGAAACGACTCAGAAACCACAATTAAATAGATATACCCACAGTAGTCGCAGTGCAATAATGTAACCGCCATTAAGGTCAAAAGTCATAAAATTTATGTAACATAATAAAAATTAATGGCACTGACATTCACACACACACTCACACACAAATAACTTTAAGGGGAACATAGACCATATAAAAACAAAACAAAATTACAAAAACACGTTTAACGGTTAATGCGAAATGTATAAGTAGAACTTATTTAATTATTTTAACGGCCCGAAGTTTCGAATGCTTTGACGAATCAGTGAAACCGTAAATAAGTTTAACTTATTTGAAAATTATTTTAGTATTATCTAAGTCTTTAATTTTATCGCGTTTTAAAACGTAAAAAGTGTACTGCTCGCGTAAACTACAGACAGTATTTAAATACCACCATTCCCCGCGACCTTTTAGCGTCTAAGAAGGGAAAGCAAAACAATTGAATATCGACGACTACTACGAATATCGTAAAAAGCTAATGTAAAAAAGTGTTCACGGGGTGAATGTAGTTAAAATAATGTTCAAAAACAAATCATTTAATCCACAAACACACACACACACACATAAAATAATACACAAAAATACAAAGACAATAAATAATATAGATGTATGTAGAACAAAAGCTGAGTGGTGTCCCTCACCACTCAGCTTTTGTTCTACCTGAAAGTAGGCGCAACCCCGATTTTCAGTGATGCCCCACGCATGACATTCGAAGTAGAATATTATTACATTAATACAATTAAAAACAATTAACAAAACATAAAATACAAGATGAGAAAAAAAACATTTTCAAATAAGTTTAACGCGTTTTAAACTGTTAAACTGTTTTGTTTAGAAGACGCTTCGAAATTCAAATCCGCAATATAAAAGAAAGCGAAGCCCCACAAAGTGCTCTGAACTCAATTGACCCCCTTATTTCGTAAAATTATGGTTAATTAGTGAAATAGCCACTAGGGGAAACGCGCTCATGAATTTATTGTTTCATATAATCCATTTCGCACTAGTCTCCATTTTGTCCAATGGTTTTTAATGTCCTCTTTTAACTGTATAAAACAGCGTTTTTACTGGTGAAACTCATTTGCTGAATGACTGGTTCGTCAAAGCATTCGAAAGTCTCATTTACAACCGTTAAGTGTATTAAAGCTGAAAATTTTGTTTGTTTGAACGCGCTAGTCTCAGGAACTAGTGGTTCGAATTGAAAAAAATTCAAAATTTTTGTTTTGGTTAGAAGGACTATAGGCTATAAAACGGTGCCGCGGGTTTTCGCATATGCTGCGATAACGGTTCAAGATACCCAAAAAATATGTATGATGGTGAAATGATTTCTCTTTCAATGATCTAAAAAATGAACACGACAACATATGTCTATCTTTTAAAATGACGAGAAGGACACGACGCGGACGACGTACGTAACAGCTTATATTTATAAAGTTCATCAGGAGGTTTGCTAAATCAAATTTGGATGCCTAAAATAACTATACCAATCGGACGAAGTCGCTGACACAGCTAGTGATAAATAAACTTCGATGATTAATCAGACTAAATCAGTGAACGGATGAATCATTCGTTGAACATTTAAAGTGGCGCGCAATTAACTTTCTCGTTTCTCGTTCGTAGTTTACGGTCGTCAAAAGTCGATAACACACCGACGGTAGAAGTGCAAGCGATGTGGTTTCCCGGGAAAAACGCTCGATTAATCTCTCCTATCAGATATAATAATAATAAGTCGTACTTCACTTGAAATCGATATTATTTATCGAAATGAATTTTTGAACATGTTTGTAGATATTTCTAACTAAAAGATAGGCTTTCTAATACTATACTACAGCTATAGAAATAGTTTATTTAAGGGGTAAAACAATAAGTATCGCTTGCAGTTTAACGGTTTAAAAAGCGAATTGTATTAGATAACTTATTTACAAATGATATATCTACGACCCGACGTTCAGTTCAATAAAAATTGTAAATAAGATAACTAATAAATTTCGTGTTTAAAACGTTAGATGTGTTTTATGCGAATGGGGAAAAAATATCACAAATGTACGATAGCAAATTACGTACATTAAAGTAGACTGTAGACTGAAAAAGTTGCATTAATGCAAAAAATAAATGATTCTTATCTGTCTGTCAGTCTGTATACTATAAGATCCGAAAGTACTGCACAGTGCTTTAAGAGATCAGTAACTTATATAAATTTATTAAAATCGAGGACAAGCGATAAACTTTAGTGTAAAAAAAAATTAAGTTAAAAACAAAGGAATTGCACTTCATGGACAAAGTCGCGGTCTAAAGCTAGTACAAATGTTTTAAATTTTTTGTTCCCTCATGCGCTGTCTGACTATAGAAAAAGCGTTATACATTTAAATCAAACACTTTAACGGTTTAAAGCGCGATATATTATTTATTTGAAAATGATTTCTAACTTCGGCCCGACGTTTCGGATGCTTCGCCGTGGTCACGGGGGGACGTTATACAGTTTTACATGTACTGATGGCAAAACAAATTATAGTAAAAAATGTGCAAATTTTATTAACGATATTACTAAGACATGAAACATTGATAAAAGAGAATACTTCATACAAGATTGAAGGTCTGCCTCAATAGGTCCTTTCGGGAACAAGGCCAGTCTTTCAATAAAACTGTTTTAGAGTTTTCCCTTACGAAAATAGCTCTTTGTCCAAATCTGTAACACGAATACGAATTGCTGTTTACATAATAATGGGAGTTTCCGATGGATCATAGTTTTCAAAGTACAGAGGTTGTTTGAAAAACGAAAATAAGGGTTGACGCACACTGGTACTTTTTATAATTAAATTTTTATTTTAAATATTATGTACTTTTTAATCGCCTTCAAAAAAATAGGTTCCTAATTCGATATTATATGTTTGATCGCTTCGTCGTTTATGAACAGATTTTTTATATAGTGTTAAACACTTCTATAGTTTACGCGAGTAGTACACATTTAAATAAAACACTTTAACGGTTTAAAGCGCGATATATTAGTAAAACTTATTTGAAAATGATTTTTAACTTCGATGACTTCGGCCCGGCGTTTCGGATGCTTTGCAGCAGCAAATAAGTTTAATTAATATATCGCGTTTTAAACCGTTAAAGTGTTTTATTTAAATTATATAGTGTTTTTAAATTCACATATTAAAGATCAAGGTGTGATAATTACGGGCTATAGAAATTAGAGGACCTTGTGTTTTGTTAGAAATTAATTGTATATATTGTATTGACATTAACATCCAGATAGGCTGTGACTATCATTAGGAGCGTGATGATAAAGACGAGGGACATTCAGGGAACTTAATTTATTTATCTTCTCGTCACGTAAAATTGTAATATAAAGTATTTTAACAAAAAATAGTCGACTTCAAATAAGAAATTAAAAATAAATAATATTAGACTATTTTGTTAAATGTTTAAAGCCAATATAATCTGAACAACATCTTAATAAGATGATGTGTGTGGGTTTCGTAGACTAAATTATTAAAATGAGACATGTACTAACTGAAAAACATCTAATTTTAATTTCTGGATTGTGTCACACATTAAACTAAACATTTTGAGCTGTTTGTAATCGAAATATTCATAAATGTATTTTGAAGTACGACTTATACAACAGTTATGGCCACAGGTTATAAAAACTATCAAGCTTATGAAGGATTTTTTTTTAAATTTTGAGATAAACAAATGATAAATTGTGCATGAAAATATGTGCAATTAAGCGTCAGTTAAAGCTAACAGCCAAACCACAGCACAATTGCAGCGCGCTCAAATTCAAAACGCTGCATTGAAATCAAGAGCGTTCGTGTATTCGCGTGAAGTCAAGCACCATTGATGCGGTCAAATTATGGATGGGTAGTTATATAACTAGCCAATTGCGCTACCGTGTCCTAGGACAATTCAATTTAACCGATTCTTAATTTATAATAATAAAATATGAATAATGTGAAAAATATGAAAGTTTTCAAAAATGTTCGTAATAAACAATTTTGAAACATAGTGGCCCTGGTACGTTTTAAACCCAGGACCCGTTACTCAATATAATGCCACCATTAGACCGACGAGCCCGTCCTTAAATGAGGGTTAGCTAACTACGTAGAGAAGCTATTAAAAGGCTATTTATACTAAAATATCGCGCCCATCGAATCGGCTTAGGAAAGTTGATAGTTTAAGAGGCTTATCGTAAGATGCCGCTATTAGCGGAACCGGTCGTAATTTAATGCCTGGTCACGAAGATTGGCGATTCGAATGCGAATAGCGAAGCGATAATTCGCGCGATTTCGTGGCTTACTTTGTAGTCATTCTTGTTTTTTTTTGGGTCGACGTTTGTATCGTTTGTTGCAGGTATGCGTGGTTTGATTACTGTATACATGTTTCTTTTTTTACATTTGTTTCAGTCTCTAGATTCGCAAGCGCAAGTGTTCAGTGTCACTTTCAAATAGGTCACAAATAGTTTTATATTTAACTAGCTGGTGCCCGCGACTTCGTCTACGCAGGATTAGGATTACGTAGTATCGCGCATTTACTAAAAATAGGCATTGTGCCTACTTCCAAGTACAACAGACGCTAGGTAGTGTCTCTCCACATACATATTTCTTTCTGTATATGGAATAAATGATTTGATATGTGCATGAAGATTAACACAGTTGATAGCACTACGTAGCCCAGCGTAGCAAAATAAAAACACAGTTGCCCTTTTTACGACTAACAGGTAAGCATTTGACCCCAATCTGGCTGTAGGCTGATGAGGTCACAGCCCCGCTTAACTTTATCTTAGTGCGATCTAAAATCTAGACGCGACACAGCGGTCCTTCCCGGCGGACTACTTGTATAATGAGATTGTGTAGTCGCTACTTTGTTCGCGTGTTACTTTGAGATGAAATTTAATCCTGGCTAATGTGATACGGGATAAAGTGTTTACAAAACAAGTAATCAAACACTTATTTGTCTGCTGTATTTGGAACATTATAGAAATTTAATAAAAAACGTTAAAAGAAGATTCTTCACTTTAAAAAAGAGAAGTACAGAATACTGTCTGTAGTTTACGCAAGTTACATCTAAATAAAAAAAACTTTTAACAGTTTAAAACGCGACATATATTAGCTATACCTGGTCACGGCTGCTGCAAGGCATCAGAAACGTCGGGCCGTAGTTAAAATAATTTACAAACAAGTTTAACTAATATATATTCAAAAGAAGTTAAACGCACCGCGCTACTTAATTGAAGATAGGTGGGCTTTATTAGGAAACCGAAGGCTTAAATTGTCCATCGCAGTGAGGTGAGGGTTACCTGTTCTAAACGTCGGGCTGTTATCAAATGCGAAAATAATTTGTTACAGTTGTAACAACATAATAATATTAAACACTGTCTGTAGTAGATATACGCGCGTAATACACACATTTAAATAAAACGGTTTAAAACGCGATATATAGTAATAATTAACATCTGAAACGTCGGGCCATAGCATAATTTTCAAATAAGTTTAACCAATATATATATCGCGTTTAAAGCCGTTAAAGTGTTTTATTTAAATGATCATATTAGTTTTGTAATGCAACGCAATATCTGCTGTCGGGAAGCACAACATTTTCAAGTTGATTTACGTGGATCCAAATGAATATTGCGACGGCGCTAAAAAATTGTGGGGACTAAAAAACGTACACTAATTACTAAAGTCGTTTGGCTATAGGCCAGTGAGCACTAGCCAATATGCTGTTGCACACAATAGGTCTTGGTTTTACAAAGAATATAAATCTATCTAAACTTTGTTTATTGTTTATATAATCTAATATACATAATCAAAAATCGAAGTGGAAACTATTAATGTATGTTGATTGTTATTCCTAAATGCAGGTATATCCAAATACTGTCTGTAGTTTACGCGTGTACCTTCACTACTTCAATGGTTTAAAACACGATATATAATAGTTAAACTTATTTGAAAAATATTTAAACTACGGCCCGACGTTCCGGATGTCTCCCCGTGACCACGTTTAAGTGTTACTGTAAAAGGTATAATACAATTATCATATGGACACAAGTCTCAAGAATAATATTTTAAGGGAACTATACCAATCCAGCCATGGATAGCGGCAAGGGCGACTTGCTAAAACTAAAGAATTATACCACAAAGTCGCGTAAACGATCGCTTCGCCGCGCGCGTCGCCGTTCGCATCGCCAAATTACCACTATTCGATCTTGGACACAGAATCAAAGACATCTTAAAACGACCCTTTTCAACCTACAAGCGTAAAAATTTAGAATATTTATAACGCTAAAGACCGTCGAGGTATGAAATTAATGGCGACCCCTATTAAAAGCGTTGAAACGAAAAAAAAATTATCACGTTCACTGAGGGTGCAGAACTGCGAAGTAACGGGAACTAATAGAACGATAAATATGCCAAGTTTGAAACTCATTCAATTAGAACTTTACATTTTATTGAAGCACCTAATTAAAAATGTTCTGGTAAATATTTAAAACATTAAAGTTTTCTAATTTAAAAATATTTAGATATATGCTCTATGGGCTTATGACTTCAGTTCATAAGTTTTTTTAAATGGCGACAATACCAATTGAACCTTAGACCTCTTAGTAACACTGACATTAGTGGTTCGACCACTAATGTCAGTGTTAGTGTAGTGGATGTGTGAACTTCAGACTACAAGATTCGTGTCTTTAACAAATATTTTGCTAGTTAATCGCAATTGTGCTATGACTTTACAGTCACAATTGCAATAATATTTATAACTAGCTGAGGCCGCGACTTCACCCGCTTTGAATAGTTATTTTCGCATCAAAATTTGTTTTTGCAAACCTCCTCTTCATCCCTATAATTTTTATAAATTATAGCTATTACCTATAACGTCTTTCCGTCCCGGCGTTCTTTCAAGTTAATCTTAAAAGATAGACATATAGAACCGCGGACATTTTTAATGTAAGAGGAATCGTTCTTTTTTACATATTTTAGTTCCATTTCCCGCTGTTTCACCTATTAGCCGCAGCGCGATGTTTTATACCCAACAAAATAATTTTTCAATAGGAACCAGTAGTTTCTGAGATTAGCGCGTTCAAACGAACAAACTCTTTAGCTTCATTATATTAGTATAGATACTTACTACACGCAACACAATCGCCAAGACAAGAGACAGATGAATAAACTTCAAGACGAATTGAAAGCGAATGGAGTTTTCTTGAAAGTCAAGAGACTCTTGACAGTTAACTTGATTTTTCAACAATAGACCGTTCTCCATTATTAACATTTCGCAGTGTCGCGGGTAATTGAAATGTCTGCTTCTCAAATAATAATAAAACTAAGCAGCAAAAAAATTACTTAATTTAACTGCAAAATTATTTTATTTAATATCAAAATTTTGTAGTTTTATTTAAGGTACAGACAGAACACAATATCACATTTATGAAAAACCACACACACATTTACGAACGAGTGTGTTGCATGTGTGTGTGAAATACCAAACATAAGTATGTTAAGTGGGTATGTAAATTAAGTGCAAAAGGTGAGAATCCCCTTCCGACCTTTTATAACAGTAATTCTAATAATGAAGGTACATTTCGTGTTATCTATAGGTATGTCACAACTTATACAAAAGGTCGTTTTTAAAAATAAATAAACTAAATACTGTCTATAGTTTACGCGAGTAGTACACATTTAAATAAACCACTTTAACGGTTTAAAACGCGATATATTAGTTAAACTCATTAGAAAATGATTTTTAACTTCGGCCCGACGTTTCGGATGCTGCAAAGCAAAAATCATTTTCAAATAAGTTTAACTAATATATCGCGTTTTAAACCGTTAAAGTGTTTTATTTAAATATTCGGAAATCTACAGACTGAAACCGAAACGCGATTAAACGTTACAGCTTTCCCATCTGAGGACGGTGGTTCGTAACCCGGTTGCGATAGACCTACCACAATTCAATATCCAGATTTCATTTAATTATAATTAGATACATGTTCGACCCAGTGGGCATCAAACCCACGACCCGTTAACTATCAATCATACATAGATACATTGCACCAACAAACTGATAAAGCCTCGAATTTTAAAAAAATAGTTATAACTATAAGTATTACATTGGTAGTTGCTTCATAGCTTGCACAACAAACGTTTGGCCACTATCGTTATCAGTAAGCGGCATTAATTTTTAATCAGCTCGTCTATCGGGTATTTCTATAACATTGCATAATTGGAAAATATTGGTTTATCTAAGATCGACAAGCGCTGCTACGTCAGTTTAGTTTGAGTGTCTAGTAAAAAAAAATAATAATAATAAATCTCTTTTTTCATTCATTTTGTACAATCATTATACGTAGTAAAAATAAATGTAATTACAATAAACAATAATAATAATAATAAAAGTAAATTAATAATACTACGACAAGATTAAATTAAATTTTGTTAAAAATTATGCCAAACGGGTCTTACGTCAGCATAAGTTGCAGCACGCATATTATGCTACAATACTGATTTTCAGCAAAACCCTACCGTTCGTCTTTTAGACAGCGCCCAACAAATAGATGCTATTCATTTATTACGTATGTTGTGTAAGCCCCCCCCCCCCGTATTTTACAAAAAAATAGGAATAGGCCGACCCCAACCCCATTTAAATATTTATAACGTAAGAATTTAAATTTAAAAGTGGAAGTAAGGATTTTTAGAAACGTTTTATAGTTCAAAAGGTGGCAATAATTATTATTTTTCGTTACTAATAAATAGGTTTTCTTAGTAACAAAAAAGTTTTGTAAGTAATAAATAATCTTTACCTAAATAAGATTTTCAGTAAAGCGATTCAAAACTCATTGAATAAAAATAATTTTAACATTGCGCATTTGTAATTTTACTTTAGTACTATACAGGCTCCCTCCCAACCCCTTGTAAGAAAAAATAAGACATCGCCGACCCGCCTCCTCCCTTTAAACTTACACAATAAATGAATGGCCTATAACATTTTTTTAGATTGGTCACACCACGGACCTCTTTTAGGGTGAAAACCTCCTTTATACCTTTTGGTAAACGGCGGATTGTTTTTTATATTTGATATCCTTCTCGAGTAGTTTTATTTGTAAAGATTTAACGATTCAGGTTATTGTAGTATATGCAAGTTATAACGTAGCTGGTGTGGAAAGCTTGCTGGCGTATATAAACATTAATATAACTAATTTTTAAACTTTGTCATAGATTCTTAATCATTTATTCATAATCACTTTACAATATTGAATTTGTACACTGTTAATGAAGTGCGTGTTTCATTAGGTTGTAAAAAAATCAATGACGACGTGTACGACACGGTAGCTCAATTGGTTAGAGCAACAGCACGGAATGTCGTGGTTGCGGTTCAAGTCCGTGTCGTAAAATTTTTTCACTCCAAAATCGGTTAGCTTGTAATCAGCGTATACAAACTTAGAAAAAACATTAATATCCATTCACTAACAACGAAAAATATTTTCCTACTTTTCGCAAGTTAGGCTTATTGAATTAGTAAATCGTGTGACCCAAACGAACCTTCACCGGATCGATTTGTATCTACTAACTGTTGCGAAAAAGCCTTTGAATGTCGCATTAATACAGTAGGTTAGGAGGTGAAATCCCATTTCTCAGACTCGTGTAAATTTGCTGTAGTAAATTTATCGGGTGATCAACCTTCAGCGCCGGGACCGACCGAAATCTCTTATTTAGTCAAAATTGCTTATTAAAACGCGACTGGTACGAAAATACCGAATAGAAATAAATTCTGCAGGCAAGAAGGTTTTTTATTATTGAAAGAAATATTTAATACGTAAAAATTGACAATTGCCAATATAATTATAAAATGATACATACTGAGTTCTAAAACAGTATTTCCCACAAAAACGAAGTAGCTACTACTACTACTTTGTTAGACTTGGAGTTATCTAAACAAAAACAAACATAATATATAAGAATTATTGATAATTCTTCGAGCAATCGAGCTACAACATCTCCAGATGAAGCCGTGATGGCGAAACGCGCAGAACCTCATGCTGAACGATGGCCATGAAAGCCTTACACAATTTAATATAAACATTTTAATTTAACACATATAAATCACTAACAAAAACGTCTTTTCGTACAATTCAACTTATTAAAGAAAAAATCGAAAAAACGAAAAGGTCGTTGTTTAAAACATTATTTTTAAGTAACCGGCGTCATAATGATTAAGAACTTCCTTACTTCTTTTTTTTTTAAATACGTAAAGACGTAAACAGAAAAATTATCATTTTGATAATATCAGATTTCTTTGTTCCCGAAAGACTTACGATACTGTGTTTTAACATAGAATACAAATTGTGGATTTTTAATGTACATGAATAATTGTTGTGCGGAAATTGAACCTAAGACCGGTCGGTAACTAAACATACATTTTTTAAACAGACAAAAAGATTAATATTACTGGCTTAATACAGTTTGAAGTTTATGCGAGTACACATTTAAATAAAACACTTTCACGGTCCAAAACGCGATATATATTAATTTAACTTATTTGGAAATTATTTTAATTAGGACCCGACGTTTCGGATACTTTGCAGTAGCAATAATCATGGGGAGAATACCGCGGCTGCTGTAAAGCATTTGAATATATATCACGTTTTAAACAGTTAAAGTGTTTTTTTTATAAATGTGTACTACTCACGTAAACTACGGACAGTATTTAGCCATACATTGCTATCAATCTGGCTGTCTTAACGACACGAAACATAACCCGTTCTCTATTTTTTCATTACTAAGAATCAATCAAGACATCTTTAAACAATCGAATGAACTGACCGGATCCGATTCGAAGAAAACTGACCACATGATGTCAGTCTATTGTCTGTCTTGGAACTGAATTGTCTTAAGAAGGGTACTGACCAAAAGCACGTGGCGTATCAAACATACGCCTCAATACGAGGCTGCTAGAGGCAGAGTGGCCTAATAACAAAAAACATGACTTTCAAAATTTCCCAAAATGAATTTGTATATAACTATTATTTGTGTAAGAGTTATGTTAATAATTTTCGGTTACTGTGCTCTTGTACATTAACATTTTTACACTATGAAAATATAAATAACTCAAGTCATAAAAATTGCAGTTAGCTCTGCCTCTAGCGGCCTCATATATCCTCGCTGTAACGTTACTAGTTGACCAGTCAAACGTAATTTGCTTTATGAAGTCCAAATATCCAAAGCCAAAAGTCGACCAGCTTAGGCGGACATAGTTCTAGATGTAATTGATGTTCTATTATGATTTATTTTAACAACAATTAAAATAAAATACTGTCTGTAGCTCACGCGACAACACACAAAAACATCTTAACTTTTCAAATCATTTTAACAAGGGCCCAACGTTTTGCTTAGCAGCAGCCGTGGTTACGAGACTTCCGTGTGTAATGTTCAACTAAGACATTTCGCGTTTTAAACCGTTAAAAGTGTGTTATTTATATGCGACTAAAAAAGTAAAAACAACGAACACGTGAATTCACACGAGGACAAAGCGTCGTTTCTTAATACTCGCTGTGTAACATGTTACATGACACTGCTCGCATTTGGTGAGTACCCGGCTACATGAATAGTTTATTTTAAAACAAAAGAGGGGAAGCTTTTAAAGCGAAGACTCTTGAAATATAGGTATTACGCTTGATGACAACTTCCTTTAGTTTAGGAGGATTCAATTACGTCGTCTTCTGAGCTGCAATTAGTCTAAATGATTTTGTCTTTGTAAAACGCCTACGCATTGTTCGCGAAAATACGCTTAATTATACATTAATTTCTTCAAATTAAGTACTGTTTGCAGTTTACGTGAGTAGTACACATTTAAATAGAACACTTTAACGGTTTAAAACGCGATATATATATTAGTTAAACTTGTTTGAAAATTATTTTAGTTTTATTTAAATCCTTTATAAGGTTTGTGATGCTTTGAAGCAGTCCGGTTTATTACGCGTTTTAAACCGTTAAAAATATTTATTGCGCATTTTTTACACAGGCAAAGCAAGTGTCAGAATGTACTCAAAAATAGTAAATTTAGAGCACAATGCGGGATCGAAAAGCATGCCCGTAACATACCACTCGCGCAACACGAAGCGTTATAATTATAGCCTATATCAAACTGATAATTAGTCCTTGCAGCACTGATTTCTTCTTCATGAAAGGCATTTTGAAATTCAATTTTGCCTCGAACCAAAATTTACGTTATCCAATTCAATACAACAAAGTTTATCTGTTTATACATATATTACTTACTAGCTATGTCAGCGACTTCGCCCGCGTAGAAAAGTTACTTTGCGCATCAACATTGTTCTCCGGCATCATGCCGCGTGTTCCGTCGTTCTTGTAAGTTAATTTTAAAAGATAGGCATATACTGTCGAGAGGAATCATTCTTTCATACATATTTTTAAAGATGAAATATTTCCTCCGTTTTGTTCACATTTCACGCTGTATCTTCGCTTCTATTAGTCCCAGTGTGATGTTTTATAGGCTATAGCCTTCCTTGATAAATGTTCTAACCAACACAAAAAGGGGTTTTCAATTCGAATCAGTAGTTCCTGAGATTAGCGCGTTCAAACAAACAAACAAAGTCTTCAGCTTTATATATTAGTATAGATAATGTCGTTTTTATCCGTTAATATGCAACATATGTACATTTGGGACGACGCCAGGTTATCTTAGTATATTTAAATTTATTTAGCAACACATTTAAAATCAGATCAAAATAGTTGAGAGTGGGATATAATATAATAGATATATGTATATGAAATATAGATGAAAGAGGATGGCGTATCTCGTTAAGCACTGTCCTAGGTTCGTAATCTAGACATTAAATAGTTTATTATGTCACATTTCAGTAAATACTTAAACACTGTCTGTAGTTTACGCGAGTAGTACACATTTAAATAAAACACTTTAACGGTTTAAAACTCGATATAAATTAGTCAAATTTAATTAATCATATTAATGATATTTAAAGTGATTTTTTCGAATAAGTAAATTGTTTACTGAGATAAAAATATTAAGGTATATGCTGTTTATCCCTATATTGAGTTTAGGTTGGTGTTTTTCCGTGCCCGCCCGACCGAAATACAATTCGAAGCGACTACCACTTACGCTGACCCTCTCTGTAGCTAAATAATTAAACGTGTTGACTAGCATTGTGTTAAGCGCGAGAGGTGGTAGTCGCTTCGAATAGTATTTCGGTCAGGCAGGGCACAGAAGTCTGATCAACTACTTGCCTGTAAATAAAACCGATCAGTGAAACGGACACAGAAATGTGTTCGCGAGGGGAAAGGGGATTTCACACAGCACTTACGCTTAGCAATGCTAGCCAATTCACCTTTTACCTTACCACAGTAGGGTATACTCCCAAAGGCTAAAACTTAGGTTTAAACAAAACAGTCTTAGATTCCTAATCCGAATTTACTGCACTTGACAAAACTACGTGCGTCACTACACGTAACATGTGACGTCTCCCGAATCGCGATCGCATTCTTCGGTTTATTATTAAATCTCGTTTTGAAGAACTATTTCCGTTTTATCGAGCACCGAGAGGAACTATCTAACACAAGTGATCTTGTGATGTTGAGGAAATATTACGACTGTAAATACGCTCTGTATAGTTTTCATTTCCTTTCACACACAGCGCTAATCTCAGGAAGTACTGGTTCGAATTAAGAAGAAGGATTTTTGTGTAGTTGGACCATTATCGAGAAAGGCTTTAGGCTACTAAACATATGCGACCAGTAGGGAAGACACAATGTGGAATGACGAAGAAACGGAAAAATATTCATCTTTGATACCCAACAAATTTTATCAAAGAATGATTCCTCTTTAAACCAGCTCAAAAATGTCTGCGACAGTATGTCTGTCTTTAAATTTTAACTCGTAAGACGTTCGCGACTCTCGGGACTCAACCGACGACATAACAGGGGTAAATTTTAATTTATGAAGCTATAAACACGAGATTGTTTACAAAAATAAATAATATGATGCCCAGAAAACTATCCCACGTGTACATAGCTAGTCATTGATAACGATGAAGTGTGTGTTATCACTTTCTTTGTCAACTTAGTTTCAAAAGCATCTTAAAATAAAAACTACAATTCTAATCAATACAGAATACTTCATACGTCCAACTCCAACACAGGTGCTTTAATCATTTTCTTTAGCTGCTTTCGTCTGGACTACCTTTATAATTGTATCCCCCTTTAGGGAGTTACCTCACCATACGATCGACTTCGACTTATCCATTCTACCATTGATCAATACCATCTATCGACTATCGATTGATTGGACCCTTTAGACGACCTCCATTAGGGTGGGTGAACGAAGCCTAAATTCGGCGAGTCCCGCTTGAGCTGACACCTCTAAAATGCAACCTTCCACGTCCTAATGGGCCGTTAATTGCACGCTAGGTTACGAAACAAGCACATAGCAACTACATATATACAGTAAGATTCAATGTCAGGTCAGGTATAACATTGCATCGTGTTTGTTCACCGTGAAATGTGCTGTTATTCAACTCTCGACTAGTGATACATAAATAATCATTTTTAAGTTATGCTGTTGCTTTAACCAATTGGGATCAATCAATGGATTAGAGTAACGGAACGCTGTGGATGCACGTGTCGTATTTTTTTTTCAAATTATCATCAAAAAATAATATTTTGAGAGTCTATCATACAGTGTAACTGTAAGACTGGGTAAAAAGTAGACAGGCTTTTATACAAATTATTTTCAACTACAGCCCGACGTTTCGAATGCTCGCAGCCACCATGGTCACGGGGAGAGATAAGCTTGTTTACTCGGAAACTTGCTTCGACTGTCTTTCAATGGGACACAATGGCAAACCATCACAATACTATCTTATCTCATAACAATGAATGTAATCATAGACGTGCGATTATCGGAAACGAAACGTGAACCATCCCGCAGGAAAATGGAAATTTCCATCACTAATCTATTTTTTCTTTCTTTTTATGAGCTCAGTGTTATAAGGAATTAACGAAGTACATGTTAGTATTTTTAATGATAAAAGAATGTTCTATGGGTGGGAATCGGTATTCCTTCTAGATGAGTTAGGGTTTGGGATTTGGCCTATCTAGCTTTCCAAGATTTAAGACTACTGCCAAAATTAGTTTTGACAATCAAGACCTATGATTCACCAAACACAGCGGTGCTACTCGTTGGTGTAATGATAGCAATTTATGGCTAATAATACCCGATGCCCGATGATTATATCGGGTCGTGGGTTTGATCACCACCGTTTTTATAATTTTTCTGAAACATTTGGATTTCCGAATATCCAAAACGACAAATAGGTCGACAGCGCACATTATTTAGATGTCTCATACTGGTCTATCCTCCTCTATCATAAAAACAATTTAATCCCTAACTCCAGGTTAATATTAAAAATATTCCAATATAAAACTAAGATGGACCGATATTTTTAGTTATCAGTGAAAATTGTGTGTATTGTCTAGTTTAACATGTTACATATGTTATCAAAGGTGACTAAGGGCTAGTGATAACTGTTGTCTTATGTCCCATTTTGTCACTATGTGTAATATCAATACAATGACTTGAGAGGAATTTGGTCAAGGCCTGTCAATCAAGTCAAGAAATCGTGAGCCGACCATCGATTGGTGTCACAAAACAATAAGAGTGTTACCATACAACCAGCTCGACCAATTTGTATGACATTTTATATGCATATTCGGTAGATTTGGGAATCGGTTACTACTTTTCATAACCCTAAGTGGTTATCTCTAAAACATTTTCTTTGAATTTCTTATATGTTCTTTAAGTAGTATTAGCCACATGAAAAAAAAATCTTTTAGTAACTGGATCTTTTTTCATCCCAGTTGATAACTCATCTACTCTCTATTGGTATTACACCTTGTCCAGTAGGGATGCAGCCGTACTTAACACGTTCTCTGCCGATGCGGTCAGTGCTGACCGACAGCGAAATTTCCGTTTAGGCCGAGTAAAAAATGTGGTTCTGTTCAAAATGGGCCGAGATATTTTTTTGCTCATATGATTTTATTTTGTATCCAAATGTATTGTATTTTTGTCGAAAGTCAATTTAAGCTTTTATTTATTGAAATAATTAATGTCGAACAGCATTGATCGCCGCGGCCCATAGAGCGAAAAAACCGTCATTCCGTTACATGGGGCCGCGCGGGTCGTGGTGTCGGGTCAGCTCGCCTCTTTCCAAAAAAATTCCTGATGATGTCATATTGAATGTCGCTACTGTAAATGCTTTAGATATGTTTAAAAGCGTCATAAATAAATCCATATGCATTGTAGACTTTAGAAAAGAAATACTAAAAAGTTTTTGGCAAAGCCTGCATTAGCCAGAGTGCCTAGAGGACAGACGACATGAAGAAAGCACGTGAGTCAGAAAAAAGATGCACCTTCGGTGAAACTGCATCGTTCCTGTGTAGAATGTTACTAGAAAAATGTGTCCATATTTTGACGTTCAATTGCAAGGAAACAAGACTAAAAAATGGATCAGTCAGATCAATCAGTACTTTTTTAACACTTGCCATGATAAACTTTTTTTTTTTGGTTGAGTTACTTTGCCTATTTTCATACATAATTAATTGATAAGTTCATACAAATTAATATATGTATTTTTTTTATTTATACCTGCTAAAATGATTATATTTAGTTTAAGTAAACATTTTTTAAATAGAAATTATTGTTTGTATATCGAAACTTGTAATTTTGCAAAAACCAACTTCATATAGAGTAACTACAGGGCCACGCGGGTCAATGAATATAGGATTTAGTTTGATAACATTTACCAACGGTCTGTAAGAACGAAACGAAAATCCTTGTTAAACGCGGTCATCATTGACCGACGCGGCTCAAATGGAAATTCTTGATGTCAACCATCACTGACCGACACGGCCTGAACGGGAAAGTGCATTTTTTCTATCGGCAGACAACGTGTTAAAATTAGAAATTCTCTAGGCATAATTTATATGGCAACAATGGATGGTCAGGTCATGTTGTATTATAATATTAGATGAACGTGGTTCATGAATAAACTTTACTATGAACAAGAAAACTAAGCTATATGCTTGATACCTAAATTGTAACTTTGCACAAAATAAATTGAGCTCATGTGTTTTTAAACTTTTTAACATAAGAAAACACAAAATCGAGCGGAAATATACAGAAAAAATTCTCACACGTTAGTATAATTATAATGATTAAACAAAACAGGAACAGCCGTTCAAGGATTTATTAGTGAGCATTACAATCACTGTACAGGTATCAATTTTCCTGTCATTATTAATGACTATTGGTAGTATATGTTCAACACATTGGCTAGCTTTTTGCAAGCACGAGAGGTCCTGGTTTAAAATCATTGGAAAACATTGGTTTTAGGCAAGACCTACAAGTCTGAGCTTACTACTTACTTATAAATTAAACGAATTGTTAAATTGGATACAAATATTAATTCACCCCATGACTCCTAGCAGGAAACTAGATTTTGCTTGTATACAATAACCAGTGAAAAGGTTTTAGTACAATAAAATGGTGCAAATACTTTATTAAAATTTATCTAAACATATTGTAATTAGATTCATTTAGTTAAACTAATCATAATATATATATGTTGTTTAAATGATATACCATATAGCAAGGTATAGTTTGAGATGTAGTAGATATACAATTTTATTTTGAGTTAAGAACAACAGTTGAAGTGTTTAAAAAGTAAATATTTTAAAATTTAGAAAGCTTTTCTAATGACAATGTGATAAAATAAAGCACAGTGCATCAATAAAAACTTATTCAGAGACACATGTAACCGCAATGAGTGTAACTAAATAAGCAAATTCAGTTTCCATAAAATAAGCCTCCACAAAATATGAACGGAGCAGAGAATATAATGTTTTTAAATAGTCAGATTGTTTGCTTACAAAACTATAAGGTTACTCTCATGACTAATATACACAATTTGTTACTACATAGCGTAAATGATTCATCTATATGGGAAACAAAGCAAGCTTATCTAACTACAAGTAACTGGACAGTGGAAACTGGCCACTCTCCAAATAGAACATATTATTGACCACTTATATTGTTGATTAATTATAAGTATAGAATACCATTACAAAATCAGTGACTTCCTGGTACAGTTTAAGGTGTTATGT
The DNA here is from genome assembly GCA_963661955.1 of Leptosia nina. Lineage (NCBI taxonomy): Eukaryota > Metazoa > Arthropoda > Insecta > Lepidoptera > Pieridae > Leptosia > Leptosia nina. The sequence goes on from CAVLEF010000008.1 coordinate 6,404,398, forward strand.
TAATTACAATAGCAAATAGAACGTTTTATTTGAAAGACCAATTGTATTAAACTAAAGAATATTCCCGACATTGCAAGTTTTATTAAAAAACTACGACTCTGAACTTTGTTAACGTACATTTATTACACTGTACGTTTGACCTGTGTGTACAATCGTGAATACAAGACGTATTAGTCAGCAAGATCACAAAAAGGGGTAATTATAAGATAAAAAAGAAATCACTTTGTAAGATGTTATATGTATAAGAAAGATTCACTTACATTATAATAGCGTAGAGATCCAATACACAAACTAAGCACAATGAAGGGTTACACAACAGTCTCTGTTCATGTTTTTCGAGAAAATAAAATTAAAATTACCACATAATTATTACGATTCAAGTACATAAAATGACAGGAAAACGAAGTGAGAAAGACGTCTGAATTGGATGGAAGATGTACAGTTTATAGGTTTATTGTGTATCGCTAGATGGCGCGGATAAAATTTTCCATAGACAATTAATTGTATGTCTTGTGAAACACCTGTTCTAATTCACCATAAGTAATAATTATTTTTGGGTTTGTTTTGTTAAATACTGTAATAAATACTGCTATAAATAAAATAAGTCATGATTTCTGATGTTTCCATGATAAAATGCAAAATAATAGTAATTATTTAATTCATAACATTACAAATATTTAATAGGCACAGTTACAATATATTATATTCTTTATATAAGTTGTGAGAAGTTAAGAAAGACAAAATAAATTTGTGGACAAACAAAACCTGATTGAACTGAAAATAAAAATAAAGCATTTCAATTTTAGCGTTTTGAGCGTTTTGAACAGTAGTTAAATGTTTCAAAATAAATAACTTAATTTATCATTCTTTCAATGTGCATTCTTATAACAATATTACTATCATTGACGGACTCCTTTTTTTAAGTTTGCGTAAAAATATATGGATTAAACCGACTACGGCACAGAATTATTATTATTATTTTCTACGGTTCGGTGGCACCTGTGGTAGGCCGGGTGACCAGTCCACACTATCAGCCGACCATTTCACCCATTTCCTCATTTCCTTCCACAGGTTTTGGGTCATCCAACTCTCCCCGTGTCCCCTTCAAACCTTCCGGTTTGCTTGCAGAATCTTATTATTTTTTCCATCTGTAGTTCTTTGATGTCTGTGATCTTCTATAACTTCGTCCGAACGGCACAGCATAGTATTTTGTGCTAATAATGCCAAAGTATTATTTTGATTTTGATACAGTTTTGTAGATAATGCTAAAGTGCTACTTGTTTTTTTTTATAAATTTTTCATCATGGCATCCCTAATTTAGGCGTTTCACAATAACGCTGTCAAACCTATCGAATAATTTATTCTACTGCCATCTAGAATCGCAGACAAGTACCGATTTTACATGTTCCGTCTCATTCCCACTCGCGTGCTCTGCGCAGTCGAACGGTTCAATGACTTTGTGCGACCAGTTTCTATTTTCTCTCTGGTCCTGTCGTCAGGTCGACACGCAAGGAAGGGGGTCTTTGTTTGCGTTTCACGTTCGCGTCGCACGGTATCATCACTGACGGCTCCATCACAGTCCCCGAGACGGAATGCGCCGTGAGTGGAAGCGTTGTTCTCTCGGCTATCGGTTGTGAAATGTGTAGTGCATCAGGGTGGCGCCATCCAGCAGTGCGAGTGCAGTGAGGTGCAGTGGTGTGTTCGAGCGAGCGTGGGTCGGCACGGCCACGGCGACCGAAGTACGTGGTGGCGGCGGCCGCTCGGCCATGACCGGGGACATGCCTTTAGGGAGCGCGCACGCGTTCGGGCGCGTGTTGATCCGGGACGGGGCGCTGCCGCCGCTGGAGCCCGGTCCGCCCGCTCCACCCGCGGCCAACGCGCAGCCGCCCGACAAGCGACCGCCGGCCGCGGCCGCGAGCCCCGAGCAGGTCATGAAGCTGTACATGAACAAACTGACCCCCTACGAGCACAGAGAGATTTTCGATTACCCCCAAGTGTACTTTATAGGCGCGAACGCGAAGAAACGGCCGGGTCTAGTCGGCTTCCCGAACAATTGCCAGTACGATAACGAGCAAGGCTCCTACATTCACATCCCGCACGACCACATAGCGTATCGCTACGAAGTTCTCAAAGTTATAGGTAAGGGTAGCTTCGGGCAAGTCGTCAAGGCGTACGACCACAAGAAGCGGGAGAACGTCGCTCTGAAGATGGTGAGGAACGAGAAACGGTTCCACAGGCAGGCTCAAGAGGAGATCCGTATATTGGAGCACCTCCGCGAACAGGACAAAGATAACACGATGAACGTGATACACATGTTCGATTCTTTCACGTTCAGGAATCACACATGCATAACGTTCGAATTGCTCTCCATCAACTTGTACGAATTGATAAAGAAGAACAAGTACCAGGGCTTCTCTTTGCAGCTGGTTCGCAAGTTTTCTCACAGCCTCCTGCAATGTTTACATGCGCTGAACAAAAACCGAATTATCCACTGCGATATGAAGCCGGAGAATGTGCTGCTGAAGCAACAGGGACGCTCCGGAATTAAGGTTAGTTCCTTTCAATTATAACTAGTAAAACTACACCATAGTTCTAATCAATGGCACTAACTTATTGATAGGAACGGATATACAGTTATATCTATGTATAATTTAAAACCAAACAAATAACTAAGTAGGTCATTATGATGTCTATTATTTTTTTTAATCTAACTGCCATTTTAAACTGGCTAGAGCTGTTTTGTTTCAAGTGTTGCCTGAGGATATTTGGTTCGGAAAAATCGATAAGCGTTTGTTGTTAACAGCTGCGTCGCGATCAGCTGACCACACCCGCCCGGTTTACTCTTCAAATAGAACGAATTTAAACGCGGTTTTTTAACAACTACTGAGCCGTCCTTTTGGAGGGTTTTTAGCAGTCGTAGTTACGGGGGTCTTTATATTAATTAACTTTAATACTATAGGACGCGTTTTAATATGTTTAAATTAAATTTCAAACGCCGTTTTAAACTCTACTGGCATTTAAAACTATACATAACAGTTTAATGGTTTCGCGTCGGGTCAAAAGTTTGTACAATCAATTTATATATATTTTTAGATATATAATTTAAACGATATATTACATTTTAAATTTTCAACCATGATTCCACAGGGTCGGTATAAATCTGGGGCATTTTCACCTTCCACCAAGCTTCCCCAGCGGTTGAAGGTTCGTTAAGAATATAAGCCAATGTCACTTTTGCATAGCTGAGATTTTGATGCAGAAACGCGTAAACCTTCAACCGTTCACTCGTCGGTCGGGCTAAAACTGTGACCTACAACTTTATGATTTACCCACTTGACCGCTGAATGGAATCGAACAATAAAGCTTGTTTGTAATCGTCTAAAATATTAAGTATACATTTAAAAATATAGGTGACATGATTATGATGTGAAATTATTTTACTGTTTATTACCTTATTTAAATTTGTTTGACTAATATGCTTGCATTTTAAACCGTTAAAACGTTCAACATTCCTATTAAATATTTTCGAAAACACATGTCTCCTACAGAAGGAAATGAAAGGAAAATTATGTTTTACCTTACATACTATAAAAAAGCCTAATTTTATTATTACCAAGTTTAAATAAAACACTTTAACTGTTTAAAACGCGATATATAAACGGGAGGGACTCCCCGTGACTACTGCTGCTGCAAAGCATCCGAAACGTCGGGTCGTAGGTAAAAGTAATTTTCAAAAAGTTTCAAGTAAAGTTTATCGCGTTTTAAACCGTTAAAATGTTTTATTTAAATGTGTACTACTCGCGTAAACTACAGACAGTATTTGTTACCGAGTTAAATATCGATTTGTTTTATATCAGTCGTTACTTCTGTCGTTCGTTTCAGGTAGTATATATTTGAAAAACGACACATAAACAACTCATCTTCAACTTTCCTAAACCCATAGTTGGTTCTTGATTGTAAACCGGTGTACGTTATGTCGTGGTAGTTCAGTGCTGACAGTCTTCCACTAAGCCTATAATTTCAAACTTCAACTAACACTGGCGTTTTATTTACACAAGTGAGACCTAGTTTTAACGTCACCTGATATGCAATTCGATAAGATATTGAACGACTTTTTTCCGAGCATCGATGACACAAATCATGCCTTAAGTATACTGCTTACATATTATCGTGAATAATATTTGGTTTATAGAATTAACTAGCTCTGTTATCGACTTCGTCCGCCTAGAGTGATCAGTTTGGGCATAAAATTTGTTTTTTCAAACCTCCTGTTCAACTACAAATATAAGCTGCCAACTACGTTTTCCACGTCCCGTCGTTCTAGCGAGTTAATTTTAAAAGATGAACGCATACTGTACCGAGCATTTTTTAAATTATGTAAAGCGGCATAATTCTTTCATCCATGTTTTTTGGGTATCTCGAACCGCATCGGAAACTTTCACAGACGATGATTTTCCCGTTTTTTTACATTTCCTGCTGCTTCTTCGCTTCTATAATTCGCATCGCAACGTTTCATAGCCTTGATAAATGCACACCAGAAGAATTTTTCAATTAGAACCAGTAGTTCCTACATAAGCCCTTTCAAACAAACAAAGTATAGATCCTTTACGTATACGATACTTTGCATCTAAATCATCGAATCGTTATTACCAATAGGCTAACTGATATATTTCGTGTTTTAAACCGTTAAAAGTGAACGCGTCGCGTGAACTACGTACAACGCTTTACAGTCACACAGTTAGGTAATGTTGTTAGGCTTTCCTTGTCTGTAATGGAAGTATTCCTATAATTTACCGGAAACTTCAACGCAGCGTGCAAGCTTATTTTCTTTAATTATTAACAATTAATAACTTAATGCCACAATCGCTACTTAATCTTATTGCTCTACGCCCGTGTCGTTATATAAATTTAATCCCTATCGCGTGCGCACAAAGACTGTTTTCGCGTTTATTTATTTAGTCGATTGTGCATTTCTCCTGCGACGGTAAGTAGCGGTAGTTTCTTTTTAAACCGGTTGGAGGCAGGTTGCTTGGTGCTCGAGACTCTTGGTTTTATACGCTTCGGTTCCGTTTATTACTTTGAAAGGTGTCAGACGGTGTATAAAAAGAAAATTGTTTGCAGTACTAGCTTTATACATAAATAGTTTTCGTTGAAACACACGTATGTGTTGTATGGCACAGTGCTTGAACGCCAGAAGTTCTGTATTCAAATCTTGGCAAAACTTATGTAAATGAACACTTAGCGAACGAACATCCAGCTAAAATAATGGGAAGAGCCAGTTGTGTAAAAAACAGTCTTGTTCACTAAATATTAAATTCGACGGCCACCGTCTCTATCATGATCTTTAATTATTTACAGCCGAATATTAAATTGGTGGTAGTAAATAAAACACTTTAACGGTTTAGTACGCGATATATATAAGCTAAGCTTATTTGGATTTGTCTCCCCGTGATCACAGCTGTTGCAAAGCATCCGAAACGTCGGGCCGCAGTTAAAAATCATTTTCAAATAAGTTTAACTAATATATCGCGTTTTAAAACATTAATATTTTTCACATGTTATTGCACATGAAGGCACTATAATATAATTTAAAAATCGAAAATAAATTGAAAAAATCATTTTCAAATAAGTTTAACTAATATATCGCGTTTTAAACCGTTAAAGTGTTTTATTTAAATGTGTAACTATAGTTTACGCGAGTACCATCATAATATGTACTGTATATAGACAGTACATATTATGATGATAGCTCAAATAAAGGGATTCAGTGCTACACGAAGGTTTACATGATATAGAGGTCTAAATTTGTTTACACTCTGAATATCTGCAGAAAACCATCTAGCCATAAACCGCTTTTCTCTTTTGAAGTTTTATTTCAATAGCGTTAGATTTGAGTGGATTTGCGGCAAGCCAGAACGTTGTAGGTGCAAATAAAATTTCTTTCAGTATTTTACGTATTTTCCTGCAAGCGTTAAACGTTTGAGGTAGGATAAAGTGACAACAAACAAATTGCAATATTATTATAGATGTTGTATTGTCATCATTAGATAGGCCAAACTTTTAACGGTTCAAAATCCGAATTATACGAGGTAACATATGTTTAACTGCCTTTGTAGCTAAATGATTAAACATGTTGCCTAGCTTTGCGTTAGAGTGAAAGGTCCAGGATTCGAATCCTGGCGGTATGATCAGGTACTTGCCTGTAAGTAAAACGGACATAGAAATGTGTTCTCCCCGTGCCTTACGGGGTAAACGGTATATATGTATAGAATAGAATAGAAGACGTGTGGGTCGTAGTTTAAATTAATTTAGGTAATATATTTCGCGATTTTAAATGTTTAAAATTGTTTTAATCTACTTATTGTGTTATTAAGGAGAAATTTCATGACGTCTTAATTGGTTTTCCTTCGTTTGATAAAATATTTAAAGGATCACTTACTTATTCCATATTGTATTTAATAATTTACTTTTAGTAGAAAGTAAGTTGATAGGCTTGTACAAAATTTTTGTTCGTCGTTCAAAGCTGCTGCAATGACCTGCTGACACAAAAAATCGGGTAACACATGTCCGCGAACTGGTAAATTTACACTTGTCTCTCACGTGTCGCACTTGTTAGAGCAGGACGTAAAATCCTTTGTTGATGACGGGTCCTGATCTGAAACCGTCCTGATGGTTTGGGATAATCCTTCTTGGCTCTCAATTTGAAATCTATAAATAATGTTTGGCATATTGTGGTTTATTTAAATATAACTCCGCCATAGGTATATGTTTAATGTTTTAAATCCGTTGCATAGCATAGCCTAAATGGTCCAGGGTTTGAATCTCAGGGAGACGATAAGTTTCAGAAGGGGAAAAAAGTGAAACGCACGCAGTATTGTATTCGCCTTGGGCCCAACTGTGGGACACGCAGCTTCACGTTGAATTATAGATTGTATATTACATTATAATGATATTACATGATAATAAATATTAATTGTAAATACTTTTTAATGTACATTTATTTATTTTAGCTCTCGCTTCGCTTTTGTAACACCTACTGTGTTACCTGAGCACCTGGTTATAGTGCTTTTTTTCAACTGGTTCGCCTTGTCACTTGCTTGACGGGTTACTTTCTTTGTCTGTTCTACAAACGCTGATCGTTATTTATCATTTATGATGTTACACTGATAGACACATTAAGCCTAAGGAGGTTAATAACGCTTAAAACGTATTATTTGTAGTTGCATCTGTAGTTTACTCGATTAGCTCATATTTAAAGTATTTTTCTTTTAACGGATTAAAACACGAAATATACGAAATAGTAAAGTTATTTTTAATTTATCGAAACTACGGCTAGAATATTCTTAGCTTTAACATTAGTGAAATTTAATTAAAAATAAGGTTAAGAAATATATTCCGCGTTTTACACCAAACAGTGTTTGAAAGCATTATTTGCAGTTTATCCACAATTTTATAAACAAATATTAAATGTGTATGACACGCAGACGCGACGGAAAATTACAGTCATTTTAAATATATATATTCCATAATTCTATTGTGGAAGATTTTAGCTTGTAACCATATTAGTATTATTTTATTTATAAATTAAAAGGAACCTATGTACTTTTTTTTTATTTTACAAAATAACAAAGAAAACATTTCCTTCTTATTTCTCTGCTAGCCGGTTGATAACGATAAACAAGGAACAATTTTAACGTATGCCTAATGACTTAAAAGCTTCTCATTACGACCACGGAAGCGGTAATCATTGAAACACTCAGCCGATAATAATTATGCGTTAATGGCTGATTTTCCTGTGTGGTTAGGGACGATTACGGGTAAACAAGTAGTACAACGTTTTCTTCTAATCAATTTATGGTGCCTTAGTACATATTTTACTTGGGGAAATGTATTATGCACCCTTACTCCAAGGCTGGTGGTATAGAGTGTGGGACTCACACCCACTTAACGGTGGTGACCTTGTCCAAAACCTTTATTTTAGATGTATAGTGTCTTAGTACGTCCTCTACGAACCATACTAGTCGAGAATGGCCTTGAAATATTGTAGTAACTCCCACTAACTTATTATAGATGCTTCTGGTAACAGAAGAGCTAATAAGTGAAAAGCAATTAGTTAGTAATCGACTTATTTTAAACTCTTAACAAAATCCGGAAATGGAATTAAAATAGTTGGTAACCTACAGGGCACTAAACACTAGAACCAGGAGGCAATGAAACACTAGCCATATAATATCTAAAGAAGGTGCGCTGTAATTGTGCCTTCGGATATTTGGAAATCCACAGACTGAAGCCGAAACGCGATTAACGGCTTTTCTATCTGTGGATGATGGACGTTATCCGGACGGAATTTCGGTGTTCCTACCACCCATTTAATATCCAGATGTCCAGGTGAAGTCCAACATGTCTCAAAAAAATTATAAATTGGTTAGGAACAGGAACTGGTCCAACACCAGGCGGAGATCGAATCCACGACCCGTTGATTATTAGCTATTGCTACCATTACACTAACGAGTACACATATTAATCTACAAAATATAATGCTTTGTGTGGAAATAATGAACTCAGCGCCAACATTTCTTGCTGACCTTAAACAGAAGGTATAGCAATAAAATTTAAAAAGCTTTTACTGGAATAGGTTTGGGATGTAATTGTATTATCTCTAGGATTACGTTCTCCGTTTATTTCTTATCTGATATCGTGGGCTAATATTATATTTTGCAATGTAAAATAATAGGCTTGCAACATATTAATAAAGCGTTGGCTTTTGATAGCAGGTCGTTTAACTTCAGTCTAATTTCTTATCGTTTCTTAATTATAATGCTTTTTGTAACTGGAATATATATTTTGAGTCTTATTTTTTATTTTTCGCAAGACGTAATTACTTATCCTCTGTGTTCAAATAAAACACTTAAACGGTCTAAAGCGCGATATATTTTAGTTTAACTTGTTTGAATATTATTTTTAACAACAGCTTCAATTTTTGCCTAAGTTAATGCGCATTTTTATTTTCTTCTTTATTAAAAATCATAATTTTATTATTAGGCCACTCTGCCTCTGGAAGCCTCATTTTATGTTTAAATTTATCAGATGTTGAAATAACGTGTTTAGAGAAAACATAAGACCCGGTGATTATAAGCCACACTTGAAGTAGCCAACGCAAGTAGACCAACCAAAGTCCACTGCAGACTTTTTCCAGCTTAAATTTACTAACTGTTTTACTCTCTTTAGATCTCTAGAGCATAAAATGTGAACGAAAGGAGATAATTTCATAGTGTTTACATGAAATAGACTTACTTGAAATGCATACATTTGAGCTTGCATGATTAAATGTTTGAATTGCGTGCGCCAGAATTTTAATTGTAAATTAAAAATTCTTTAATGCAAATACCGCACTTAGTGTTCGGTATTGTGACCTATATTCCTATATAACATGCACGTGACGATATTAATTCTTTATTAATTTATATTAACGGTGTACGTTGTTAGTTATGCATTTGAAAACTCGTATATTTTCACATGCTGAAGCTTTAACCAATTGTGTGGATAGTTAAATATTTTCGATCTGAAAATCGATTTTAGGCTATGCATTTCTTTACCAGACGTACGCCCCCCCCCCCCCCAACTCTAAACAATTTGTGGAAATTTCTATCAAGTTCTAGGATATTGAGTCCAGTCTAGTCCTAGACAGAGTGACAACAAAGTCTTAAAAATACATGGTTTTCATTCTTTAGGCGCGGATCCCTAAAACCGTTTTTCACATCCGCTCTTAGCAACATGGTAGTTTAGTTGGTGAGAGCAACAGCACGGAACGCTTTATAGTAGGGTTTAATCTCGTCATTAGATTTTCCCAATATTTATAGGTAGTGTGTATAATTTGAGATTTACTTTTTTATATATCATCAATTATATACTTAATATACATAAATTATATTTAATTATTATCAGTGTTTTTGTGAAACATTGGTTTGATTGTGAAAGTCGATAATGAAAAGATTTATTATATTTTTTCATTACTCGACTTTTAACCATCTTTGATTATAATTTATTTTTACGTACCTAACGTAGTATTTAGTACATATGCATAACGAAAGTTAAAATCTACCTTATAATATATTGTAAGAGCGAAAATTAAGGTTTTCAAATTTCGAATCCACTAACGTAAAAATAGCTAATTGCCCCTCGGTGGCGTCCTCAAGTTGAGTGGGATAATTTGGGTCATACAGTCGGGACGGGCTTATCGATTTTTGCTATCTTACGCAAAACGTGGCCGCTGACCGCCGTTTCGCGTGGGAACGGGGGCTACAGACTACGTTGTACAGTTGTTTATATTTACGTGTTTGGATACGTATAGCTCAATCACTGACAAGCATATATTGTACCTAGAATACAAATACTGTTTCTACAAGCTTCCTGTATAGTGTTATTTTTGCTATATTAAGTAATTTAACGATACATTTTTTAAATACTGTCTGCAGTTTACGAGTAGTACACATTTTAATAAAATACTTAAACGGTTTAAAACGCGATATATATTAGTCATATTTCTCCCCGTGACCACGGCTGCTGCCAAGCATCCGGAGTGTCGGACCGTAGTTAAAATAATTCAAATTCAAATAAATTTGACTAATGCTTATCGTTTTAGACCGTTATAGTGATTTATTTTGATAAAACAAGTGATACACTTTTCAAATTACAATTTTACTGGAATAATACAAGTTTGATTTAGTTTGTTTTGTCCAAATTATATCATCTCTTTTGACTCTCTTGTATATGGAAAAGTGTAGGCTAATTCCATGTGTATTAGTAACATACTGCTACAGTTACTAAACTTTCCTACAGTTTTTTGCTGTAGTGTTTTAACCCGTTCATAATAGTTTTTTATCGTAACTATTTTCGTAACCTCGTGGCGTACACGATTGCGGTAAAGATATCATCTTTCGTTGTTCGGTTAGGTGTAACTAGGCGGTCTAAAAGCAGAACGGGACTAGGACGAGCGAAGTATTCGCTGTAATTGGGTCGTTGTGATAGATCGATGTTAGAACGATACCCAATTAGAGTAACGAGATATGCTAATTAAAGGTTTGAGCCGGTTATCGTGTTCATTGTTTACATCTTCACATCACGTCGGTTGATTGAGCTATCAAACGCAAGATTAACGTAGTTGTAAGCAATACAAGTCGCTACTTTTGTATGATACAAATCTTTTAAAGCTTTCGAATCCAAAGCGTAAAAACGAGACCCTAAAACCAAGATTTGATATAAAGAAAACGGGTTTTATTTGCCATCATACTATTTAGGTTATAGAGCCGTATTTTAACTTAAATAATTAAATATGCACGCGATGCTTCGTTAGGTTTCAGATATCAAGGTTTCTACAAAGCAGTGTACAAGGCGCTACACTCATTTAATATTATAATAATTATCTGTGTTGTTGTCGCTATTGTAACAAATACTATAAACATGTGCAATAAAATAGATATGGGGGGGGGGGGGGCTATACAACCAACGTGATTTTTGCGGTTTAAAACGCGATAAATTTTAGCTAAACTTGTTTGAAAATTATTTTAACTACGGCCCGACGTTCCCCGTCTCCCCATGACCGCGGCTACGACAAAGCATCCGAAACATCGGGCCGTAGTTAAAAATAATTTTAAACAAGTTTTAAAAAATTTATCGCGTTTTAAACCGTTGAAGTGTTTTATTTAAAAGTGTAGTACTCACGTAAACTACAGACACTGTAAATTTATTAAAAAATACATTGAAACTACGGCCGTGGTCAAGGGGAGGCTACATATTCCGCGTTTAAAGGAGTTTTATTTAAATGTGTACTACTGGCTTAAAATAAAGACAGTAAGTAGTTGAAAAATAAGCTGTCTAAATGTTTGTTTGAATATGTGCGATCGTGTCTTTTTATCTAGCCATCTGTTAATATCGGCTGTTTATTTGGAACTTCATTAGATGGTGTCGTCAAAGTTATACGTGCTAAAGATAACACATCGCCACTACCTGATAAATAATTTGCATACACCCATAATTACGCCGTTATCGAAGCGAAAGTGTGTTGACACTGTTTTTGGGTGTTGACCTTTACAACACCGATGGAAGTTTATAATGTCAATCGATGATAAGCGGAATTGGAAAAATGTGAAAATTCTAGTCTTCGTTGACACAACGGTTTGCGAAGTGGTATTCTTTTGTTTATTATTTCGGGCGACACAAATTGACATCCTATTTTACGTATGCTTTTGTATGCTTGATCAATTTTGATAAAGTTCTGCATAGAAGCGCGATGCCCACTTCTATGCTTATTAAATGACTAGGGTCGACCTTCCTTCCAGAGGAGGATCGACAACTTCGACCCTCCTCTGTCAAAAGTTCTGCATTGCTATATATTATACAGCATAAATTATAAATATTGTAGGAAACAGATCACCCATATATACCTAAGCGTTGTCTGTAGTCTTCGCGTTACTCATTTAATAAAACGCTTAAGACCATTATTTTAACATTTTTTTTTATTTCAATATTCAAAGCCAAATAGGTCGATAGCACATCTTGTTTAAATACTACAGGCTCGGGTAAAACACCTACCATCAAGTGAACCCCATGCTTGTCTGTCCTCTATCAAAAAAAAAATTTATGGCCCGACGTTTCGGATGCGTCGCAGCGGCCGTGGCCACGGGGGGGACGACGACTATAGAATTCCCTATTGAACCGTTAAAAGTTTTACTTAAATTTATACGCCATTACCTGTATGACATGCAATATTAAAAATAATACGGGTTGAAAGCAATACTTTTGTGCTTTTCGGTATCGTTCAGGAAATGAGCTTCGATATTTTCGGGGTTACAAAAGTTCAGCAAGCAAGGTGGTCGACCGGCGAAGTTCATTTCTGTTCGTAACAGTAATAACGGTCCTTGTACATTTGTTGAGAATCGATACATTCCGTTACACGTTAAAGGACTTGTGTGTTTTTGTGAGTAGGTCACCTTGACGATGCTTAAATTTTATATTGGTCCGTTTGTTAATGATGATAATATCTATTTTCGTCTGAATTTAATTCGAATTCGACCGTTTTGATCCTTAAGACAAAAAATAGATTTATGCAAACTCACGTGAATTTTTTTAAAATCTCAAATTAATACGCCTCTGTAATTACTAATTATACTTTAATGATACAGCGTGCCAGTATCATTAATCAATTTGTCAGTATAGGTTACTTTAAAAATACTGTATTTTCTACTGACATACTGATTTTATTTAAACACTTTATATTGCTTTAAGAGCTTACTGAGTATAGATAAAGAAAATAAACTATCGTATGCATTTAAATAAAACACTTTAACGGTCTAGAACACGATATATTAGTTAAACTTATTTGAAAATGATTTTTAACTTCGGCCCGACGTTTCGGATGCTTTGCAGCAGCAGTGGTCACGGGGAGACAGTCTCCAAGTTAAAAATCATTTTCAAATAAGTTTAACTAATATATCACATTTTAAACCGTTAAAATGTTTTATTTAAATGTGTACTACTTGCGTAAACTATAGACAGTATTTAACTATCGTATGTATTATGTTCCTCGTTGTTCCCTGTGCTCCATTTTGCGTTCCGGGTTCGAATACCGATGAAATAATAGGTTTGCTGAGTGAGACAGTCGAACTACTTGTTTATGAATAAATCGATCAGTGTTTCGGACACAAAAGTGTGACTGCCTAATAGAGGAAACGACACAATTTTTATTATTTGACGGGTTCGTTGGTCTAATGGTAACGATGTAGGACTAATAAACGGGTCGAGAGTTCGAGCCCCATGGGGTCCAACATGTTGGTCGACTGGAAATCTGGACAAATGGGTGGTAGGAGTTTGGAAATTCCATCCGGGTCGCTAACCACGAAAAAGCTGTGAAGCTTAATCGTGTTTCGGTTTCAGACTGTGGATTTTCGAATATAAACGCCAAAATAGGTGTACAGCGCACTTGTTTATACGTATAGGCTGGGGCTCTATCATAAGCTCATCAAAATGCATATTATTGTTGCTACAATATTAGACAAACTAATTCATACTAATGCAAATGATTCCCGTGACTCATGTTTCGAATTAAATTTCCAGCTTGAAAAAAATACACGACGACGAAGTTTGCAACGGTTTCGTTTGCAGCGAACTGAAAAACGGTAAAAAACTTAGATGGGAACCAATATTTGTTTTCAATAAACTCACTCTGCAGAAGTTGTATGCAAATGGAGTGAGTGCGGATCAGAACGAGTTGGGTCTTTGTGGATCTATATTTACAATTCAACTCGGACGAGCGAGGCTTGATTTGGCTAGATTAACGTGACTATCGAATAAAACACTTTTTAAAGTCGTGGATTGTGTTTTCTTTACGAATAGCTGTGCCCGCTACTTCGTCCGCGTGAAATAGTTATTTTTGGCATCATATTATTTATTTTTGCGAACTACCTCCACAGCTTTATTCATTACAGCCGGACGTCGACAGCGTCCTGTCGTTCTTGCAAATTAATTCTTACTAATATTATAAATGCGAAAGTAACTCTGTCTGTTACTCGCCAAAACTACTAAATGGATTTGAATGAAATTTGGTATACATATTGTCTAGACCCTGAGAAAGGACATAGGCTTGGGCTTTTTATTGCGAAAAGGCGGTTGTAAGGGGTTAAAAGGGGGGGTGAAAGTTTGTTTGCAAATTCGCGATTTTTGAGGCTAGAACAATGAAACATTCTTCTTTGGCTTTTTGGGAATAGGAGTGGGAGTGAGAGTCAGAGTTAGAGTAGGAGTGATGTGAGGTGAGAGTGTTGCGGGAAAGTAGCACTTACAACATAGATTGGCTGCGATAAATGCGCAACTACGTAAATTAATAAACGGCCTAAATAATTAAAAATTCTACCCCGAGTCACTATTCCCCGCGAACGAAGTCGCGGGCACAGCTAGTCTTAAATAAATTTATATATATATATTGTCGCGGCCTTTTTTTACATGAGTTAAAGGAATTATTCTTACATACAATTTTTTGTTTTCTTCACAAATTTTTTGTCACACTTTCCACCCTTTCTTCGCTCCTATCGGTCGCAACGTCGTGTTATGTAGCCTAAAACCTTACTCGACAAATAATCTATCCGACACAAAATAAACAGTATGTGTGTGTGTGTAGAAATTTAAACAGACTCTTCTTTATAATATTTGTAAAGATTTGGTCGCTGGTATGTTGTTGCATTTTGGCCTGTTTATCATCTAGACATACACAAGGCTTGTATTACATATCATGTTATCTCTATTAATCATTTCTTAGGACACGGGTACGTTCAGCCTTGCTGAATGACACCGTTCATTGCTCGTTTATTATCTGTGCCAAAAACCTCATTATTCAATACTTTGCACATACCTACTCTTCAATTATACTTTATTAACTGTACGACTCGTTGGTGCGCCCCCCCCCCCCCCCCCCCCCCCCCCCCCCCCCCCCCCCCCCCCCCCCCCCCCCCCCCCCCCCCCCCCCCCCCCCCCCCCCCCCCCCCCCCCCCCCCCCCCCCGTAAACTATAGACAGTACTAAAATTTTATTCATATAAAATACCTCTATTTACTCCTATGCGGCTGCTGAAGGTATTGATTTTTTACTACATTATTAACAAACCACAGTTAATTTCCTCAAAGCGCCTAGTCTCGTCTATCGGGATTTCGGCCGAGCGCCCGCCCATCGTGAAAAAAACGGTTCTTGCAGTGGTACTTAAGCGACTGACTGCGTCTAAACATGACAATTGAAAGCTTGTCAATCACGCGCTCGTGTGGGTTTGGCATTAACCTACTTAGATCACTTGTGGGAGGTCGAAATGTTAGGGAGAGTGTACTGTTTGCTTTTGAAATGCACAGCTATAAAACTATAGAACTAGATAACTTGTAAAGGCCAATAACATTGAAATGTTAGACGTTTTTATTAGATAGTGTTTTTGTCGAGTATAACGGTTGACATAAGTAAAATTCAGTTTCTGTATAATAAGCAATAAAATTTGGGTGTTTTAGGTTATTTTAGATACTAAAATTATATTTTTTCAGTATCGAAATGGTAGTATTAGACGTTCTATATAAGTCTCACCTGAAAAAACTACTATCAAACACTTAGAGTAATTAATAGCATACATATTTACGACACAATAGCTTAATTGATAAAACCGGCAGCGCGAGACGCTGTGGATACAGGTTCGAGTTTCGCCCGTGTCGTAATTGTTTTTTCAATCTTATTAGGCTCAGAAGGGGGAGGGGCGGTTCTAGTTTCCCACGATGTTATTTAGGTGACTAAGAACTTTTAAAAAGCTGTACTTAAAGTGATTAAGGAACAGCCAGTTGTCAAACTTCTAAACACACTTCAAAGCCATAATTTTCAGTTCAAAAGGAAAAGTTACAAGAGATATCATGAAAAACAATAAATTTCGCAGTGTGCACTGGCCAGCAGGCGTCCGGTTTGGATGTGCTCCAATTGCGAAACGTCTTAAGCAATAAACTATTAAAATTAAATAAGGTTGGATGAAACACGGCTGACCGTGGCGGGGAAATGCATATAGAAGTTCATATTGCATAATGGCATAAGACACCAATTGGCATAGATTATTAAATACTAGATCCGGAAAATGTTGATTTGTTGTTCGCAAGGTTAACATTATTATTTATTATGTTGATTCAACTCCAGCAGATAATTGGTTATAATGCATTGATTTCGACCAAATTTGGTTTTTTTAGTTAATCTTAAAAGATTCCTGATAAATATCAAAACAGTAAAACGAACCAGTAGTTGTTCCTGAGTTAAAAATCATTTTCAAATAAGTTTAAACTAATATTTCGCGTTTTACTTTAACCGTTAAAGTGTTTTATTTAAATGTATACTACTCGCGTAAACTATAGACAGTATTGTAACCTACAAACTCTTGAGCCTCATAATATTAGTACGTAGATTGTTTGAATAGTGTATAGAATTTTTAAGGTTACAGCACTGTCACCTATGACATTACATTTGTCTTTCGTGTATTTAAGTGCACGCGAAGTGTAAAGGGACGTCCACTCACAAAGATTGGCCAAACCAAACAAACGGCGCCAACGTTTGGCAAACAATCTTGATATTCACGACCTACATGCGTTATCTAGGCGTTAAGATAGCGTTTTATTTGCACTTGTAATATGACGGCGAATTTACAGCACCAATCTGTCTAGATACATGAAAAGAGTCATAGAAATCAAATCAAATGAGATTTACCACTACAATTAAGAAAAAAATAACACAACAGTTACTATTACATGACTTACTAATAAATTAGCTTTTGTTATACCTGAAAAATACGACGGGCGGGACTTGAACCGGCAAGTAGTTCGTGATATTATTTGCACAGTCTAAATTGTGCACATTATTGATATATTTACATTCAAAATAATATTAAATTCCAAAACCTTATGACACGGGCGGGACTCGAACCTACCACGGCATCGATCATGATCTACCATGTACACTGCCATTTCAATGTAATTTTAATGTAAACACATTTCAAATTGATCGTAGTTGCGTGTTCCAGACGAAGATCAACATGTTTCAAACAAATTATAAGATAATTAGAAACGTGTATCCGGTGGGGATCGAACCCACGGCCGGTCGGTTACTCATTGCTATCATTAGACCCTTGCAATTTTTCATTAAAAGAGGTCATCGAACTTATCTTCGTCCAATACTAATATTTCTATCGATACTAAATATTTCCAATTCCCGATATGAAACACGAACGTTACCACATTACGGAGTCGTGAATCGCAGTTGGAAATGTAATAACGGAGGCAGGTAAAGGGCTTCCCTTTGCGTAAGTAGGTCAGAGTCGGGATCGATCGCACGCAACGGGACCACGCTGCACTAAACGGGCCATGTACCCATAAATGACGAGACGTAGCTAAATTACTGGATAGGTAATCCTTTAGAAGTCAAAAATAGGTTGTCGATGTCTACATCGGGACTAGCATTGTATGGCTAAAAATCACCGGGTCGGTACCATCGTATCGTCACCAGGTCCAATATTTTAATCTATTTAATTTGTTTAATCAATTTGTAATCCATCTGAAACATGGTTGACTCGAAATGTCAATATTAAATGGGTGGTAGGCATATCGAAATATTGTCCGAGTCAAGAATTACCGCCCACCGATGGAAAAGCCGTTAAGTTTAATAGCATTTAGATTGTAGATTTCTGAATATTCAAATGCAAAATAGGTCGTTAGCCCATCGTCTTTAGATGTTGTATGGTTTGGGTGCATCACTATTAATAATGAGTTAGTATATTTACAATTTATTTTAACTACAGATCGATGCTTCGGTATGTTGCAGCAGCCGTGGTTACGGGGAAACCTTACCCATTTCTAATGCATTTCGCGTTTTTAAACGGTTAAAAGTGTTTTATTTAGATATTAAGTAGAAAGTCTAAATGGATTAATTGTCCAATAATTTAAAAGATAGTATATAAAAATAACCCTTAAATGCCTAGTAAGATACAATAAGGACGAGGAAAGTTATTTACGCCAGCGCACTGTACATTAATGCTAGCCATGAAATTATCCGCTTTCATTTGCAATTCTATTACTATTTTGTACACCGTGACTGCACATTCAGGTTATAATTTACAATGTTTTCTCTCAAACATAGAATTTTGACGTTATTTCGTTTGTCCATTGGCATCTATGGTTCATAAAGATTGTGTTCGATTCCTCTGTACATAACATTAACTGCCCGTTCTATTTTAAGATCTTTATTGATAATTTGGTTAAATGAGTTATATAAAACAGTTGGTTAAAAGTTCAACGATTTAACATGTGTTCTACTTGTTTAAAGTTTTTATCCAAGTAGTACATCGATAAGTTAAAAATCTAAATTTACATGATATTTATTTCAGATGTCAGACAGATATTTCTATCAGACGACTTCTTTATTATATATACTAGAAAACGTTTTGTCAACTATTAATTATCAAATATTAGCTATGGCGGACATTTTTTAAAATTAATTTAATTAAGAATTTTTTTTTTCGGAATCCCATGAAGATAAATAATTATTCCAAATCACTCACTGTTTCTTCACTCCTATTGGTCGCAGCGTGATGTCTTATAGCCTAAAGTCTTCCTCGATACATGCTCTAACCCACAAAACAATTCGAACCAGTAGTTCCTGAGGTTGGCGCGTTCAAACAAACACTTCACCTTTACAATATTTGTATAGATAAGTTTCAATGTCGTAGATTCGTTGTAATACATATTACTCCATTACGATCGCAGGACAAAGACCTCTAATGTTTTAGCATTCGCGTCACGTAACGCGAATGAATCACGCTTAGAACTCCGGAATACGGTCTTAGGTTTTCATGAATCGTCACAAATCGAGATTGAGGCTTTGGCGACGCGTCACGTGAGACGTAAATGTTTTACAGTACAACGCACAGTGTTTCAGCGGTATTAATAAAGGGTTCGGGCCTTTCTATGCCGTCGATTGATTAAAGCCCAATTTGTTTACGTAAGCTATAATATTATACACAAGTTATGAGTTTGTGTCCCTTCTTTTTTTACCGTTGTAAACTGTCACTTTGATTTATACTTGAATCTGGCACCTAGCTCATTTTAGCTAAGCTATATTTTAAGCTAGCATATAATACACATTTATAAAAATTAAATAATCCATTACAAAGCTGACATGGGCCACTAAATAATGTTGCTAAATAATTCAGCGAAAGATTGATAATGCTAATTTATGGCAAAACCGACGCGTTCAATGCACAGACATCCATTAAATATTGATGCTGTTGAGATAAATACAATTATATGTTTAACAAATAGTTAGACAAGGTTGTTTATAAATACTATTAGTTTGTTACTTGGTTAAGATCTCAAGGGATATATTATTGTTTGTTATACTTTAACAGAACATAAAAAGTGAAATTCTATTCTCACAATGACAGAATCTTTGTCATGTCCAATGTTCGATTTCATGTATAGACAAGATTTATATTGTTCTATACATGTTGAATACAATTAATAATGTAGATACAATTTTACATTATATTAAATATTACAATTATATTAACAATATTATTATGAATTAAAAGGGCAGTAAAGTGGTTTAAGAATTGTGTTATTTATTTTTGAGAATATTAGTATTAAGCGAAAGTTTTATGGCGTTAAGCAATACACAATAATTGTATAATGATATGTCTGTGTTTCACCCGTATAGTACACAATTAACGTCTACTTTTAATTGTTAAAAACGCGAAATATAAGAGTTAACTTAGTTTAAATACGACCCACGTAACTGGTTGTTGGAAAAATAAGTTAACTAATATTCTTCCCGTTTTATTAAGGGATGTTTTTTTCCATAGATACGAAAGAAAAACAAACGATTTTATTGTATATTCGTTGAATTTCAAGCACGGTTTTAGTGCGTCGGGGCTACAGTCCAGTCGAGTGGGCACTACAAACTATTCTCTTTGTAGACTCAACGTAAATTGCCCTTTGTTGTGCACGGAAATTCCCTTATATACCTGACGTTACTAGCTGAGTCAGCGACTTCGTCCGCGTAGAATAGTCATTTTGGGCAGCCAAATTTGTTTTTTCAAACCTCCTTTTCACTCTCTTAAACTGTTATTGCAGCGTACGCCTCAGAAATCTTTAATGATAAATAATTTTCCCATTTTTTTCACATTTCTTTGCTCGTATTAGTCACAGGGCGATGTTTTATAGGCTATAAAGGCCTTCCTCGATGTTTATCGAAGTATTTGCTTTAAGCGACACAAAAATATTTTTTTAATTCGAACCCGTAGTTCCTGAGATTAGTACAAACAAATAAACTCTTCAGCTTTATATTCTAGTATAGAGAATTTCCATGTTTGTATATAAGGACATTTAAAATGTCGTTACTCTAATTCTTAAGATACAATTTTCTTCACACGTAAAACACTTATTTGATCACGTTATCTGATAAAGCTTAAAGGTAGCTGTTTATTGATGTTTGTAAAAATCTTACTGTTTCAGAGTTAATATGTAAACATGGTAAATAAATTACAAAGTTAAACTAATAACTCGCTTAACCTTTAGTAAATGGAGAGAAATAATTATAACCTTATGATGTAAGGCGATCCCCGGCCCAATTTTCTTATGACGGAATACTTTTGATCTAAAAGCAACTAGGTAAATAAATTAAATTGTCTGTAAACTATACAATTATTTATATTATTTTTATGTTTATATAGCAACTAACTTGTTCACTCACTTATATAGAACATGAATTTTCAAAATGACTACCTCACGTAATAGAAATGGATCGCGGCAATAAAAATGAATACGACATAAACCGGTAAGTGTCCGAAAATAATGATCTAGCTCCACCAAAAGCCTGCGAGGCTCAACTAATTGAAAACCTCAATTTTAATGGTTATTACGTAGTTTTAACCATTCAGTCACGAACGGAACCAAGGTTCTAAAATGAGCGAAGTTATTCAAAGATATTTCACAACAAAAACTTGGATGCAACAATTTTACGGTTACTAGGACTATTAAATGATAATGTGTAGTTAAAATAATAGATCTTTTGTTTTTACTTGAGTTTTTCGCAGGAATCACTTTGAAGGTTGAATGGATATATGTGCAATATAATAATAAAACAATAGTTAATTGTTAGAGATGCGCCGAGTAACGAGTACCGAGTTTTACTCGGCACATATTTTTTTACACCCGAGTACTTGGCCGAGCAACTCGGTTTTTGTCAAATTAGCATTTCGCGCGCGTAAACAAGTACAAACAGGTTCGCGCCGGTCAGAACGTCGGCTTGCTTTGATACACCTCTCCCACGCTTTTTTCCACCACTAACAACGCGTTTGCAAACAAACATGCCTTTATTAATTGATATTTTCTAAGATTTCCTAAATTTTTAATGAATATGTTTGGTTTGACACTGTTGATTAAATTACATTTACCGAAATATATTGCTTTTCTTAAACAAACAAACAAAACATACTCGTTATAAAATAACAAAGTATAACTGAGTTATTCGGCCGAGTACGCAGAGTACCGAGTACTCGGGCCATCTCTAATATTTAACATTTTACTTCGTTACTATAAGTGATATTAATGGTTTAATGTAGACAGTATTATACTTGTTATAAGGCAGTAATTTTCTGCATTAGATATATAAAAATATCACCTTTTAGGCTTTCGTACGTGATGAGTAAAAAAGAGTTATATTACCAAGAATTGAAATTTATTGAAATTCATACAAATAGGGTATCTGTTCCTGTCACAGCAACAAATACTAAAAGCGTAAAATAATTAATCGGTTTTTATCCAAAATATACATTTTCAAATGCTAATCTATAGCAACAGATATTATATAATATTATATACAACCTTTGGTTGCAATCTTTGGACCTCTAATAGTCTCAATTCTCTTGTCTGTCGTTGGAATCAGCATACATTCATATCAATGCCGTGTTGAAAAACAATAATATAGGCTTTATGTCTATCTTCATAGAGTTTTGTTTTGATACACTTGCTCTGTGCGCAATGAATAGGTTAAGATATGACGGCAATAGGATGAGGTCTGACCTCGGCGAATGACATTTTTGACGCGTCTGAAAGATATGGGAGGACATGCGGGAGCAGCCAGGATAGACTAATATGTCCCTAACTATATTCTTCCCGTAGCCTATGATGGAAATTTAGCTGATGATTTTAATTCGATGTTAAGTGGTTTGATTATTATACGACGAATTTTTATTGAGAAATGGTCTATAACGTTCATAGTTGTGAAGCACATAGCATGACGACCAGGGAAAACAAGACGTGTCGATCGGACATGTAAGTCAGTGTGATCACATACTTATAGAAAAATCGATTATTAAAACGAACGGAGGATTAGTCCTACGGCCCTGACTTGTAAATAATAAATTATATTATAACTCTTTAATGTAGTATCTTGTTAATAGATTTTGTTAGTCCTTTTAATTTTTCATTGAGGGATCGTGACGACTTGGCTTGGGTATTTCATCTCTTCTCTCTTCAAGTTCTTGCGTGTTAAGTTTGCAAGTGTACAATAAAAAAATGTTTTACGTACAGTGAGTTTACGTACATTATAGTAGTAAAATTATAGTTCTTGACTTGACCATGACTATGTGACCTGGCGCCAAAGTTCGTTCACACATGCAACTGAATAATAGATAATGATAATTCATACAATATACATCACTAAAACCGATATATCGATTCAAAGTAAAAGTCATAGTGTATATTTTATTTTTATCATGTTTTCCGGTGATTGTTACATCTGTTCGGCCGGATGGAATTGCGTTTTGCTTTACGATTGATTAGCTATTGTTATAGAGATTCCGTTTTCGTGGTTCGTTGCGAGGGGGTGTGTGCTTTTTTTGATAAAGGAAGACAGACATGCATGGTAGGTGAAATGCCGCAGCCTATAACGTCTAAACAAGATACGCTGTCGACCTATTAGTGGTTTTGGATATTCGGAAATATCCAAAACCACAGACTGAAACTGAAACGTGATTAAACTTCACGGATTTTTCATCTGTGGACGGTGGTTCGTGACCGCTGGACTTCCGACGTATTCCTACAACGAAACATTATAATATGCTAATTCAGACAAATGTCCTGTCTGTTGGGGAAGAATTATAAATTAATGAGAAAAAGCCTGTGTAAAGGGGAATAGACAACTACGTACGACTACTACTACTATTATTAATTTCGTTAAACCATATAATATCAATGTTTTAGCCATCTATTTTTACATGTTCGTGATAAAGCATTGCTATTAAGAAATATAACGAAACGTTAGTGTTAATTTAAATATTTGCAACGGTTTGAAACGCAGATACCATACAAAAACATAACGGGATCTTAGATATAATAGTAACAATGTCGTTAATAATCAACGGGCACCGTAAGTTTCTATTCTTTTGAGATTTCTCATACTGTCTGATATTCTTCATTTCAGAAAACCATTTGGATATTTAAATAAAAAACTTTAACGGTTTATTTAAAACGCGATATATTAGTTAAACTTATTTGAAAATGATTTTTAAGTTCGGTCCGACGTTTTGAATGCTTTGCAGTAGCACAGGGGACACCCGTAGGCTGCGTCGTATATATTGAGTTTTAAACCGTTAAAGTGTTTTATTTAAATGTGTACTACTCGCGTAAACCATATAAAGTGTGTGTATATTGGATATTGTTAAGTAGTAAAATCTATCTATCTAATGTCAAATCTTGAAAATTGAAGACAGGCGAGACTTGATCCGACATACACAGCGTACCGTGCTGCTGCTAAAACCAATTCAGCTACCGTGTCGTGAATTTGGTCTTGATTTTTTTTTTGACTCTTGGCCTTCGCGATAGAAACTCTAATCTGTTACAAAAGGATGTTGCGAAAGAGTTAAAAATGTAAAGATCGATCCGGCTGCGGTCCATCGCGCGTTCCGCAACACTTGACAAGTGGGCTAACGCGTAAGAGTTGGCATGTATCGAGATCGTATGCCGTTATCACTATTATTAAACTAGTGCTTTGATTGACTAGCTATATACTTTTTAAAACTTAAATATTTTTCACATGTTAAGGCACTATATAATTAAAAAATCGAAAATGATTTGAAAAAAATTTCGACTCGCGCAGGACTTGAACCGGCATCGTCAACGTTCCGTGCTGTTACTCTACCGATTGAGATACCGCGTTGGCGTTTGGCGTTTTTAAATATGTATATTTTGCGTTTTTGACAGTTGATATATTTTTTTAAAGGGCATAAAGATTTATTTTTTTTTTCGGATGAAGGAGAATATAATAAAAGTTAAAAGCACCCTCTGTAGCTAAATGTGTTGCTTAGATTAAGTAAGTGCAAAGGACCTGGGTTCGAATCCCGCGAGAAAATATTGTTTCACTTGGTAAATTATGTTGTTTATTTAGGAAGAACACATTTCTGTGTTCGTGAAATGAAAACAGAAGTCTGTTCTCTGAATCGGGATTTCTCTCAAAACAAAAACAATCGAGACGAGCAGAAATCAGTGCGGAAATATCGAATCGAAAATCTTGCGTAACTCGTGTAATTAACCTTGAACGAGTGGGAAAATCATAAAATCGTATGAAAACGTTTTCTCTTGACATTGTAAACATGTGAATTTATTTAACGAACCCTAAAATACTCGGTGACGTAAGCAAACGTACGGCGACTGTTTTTCAGTGGTTCTGATTCTCTGTTGTCAGTTATGTAAAATAACGATTTTTTTATTTAATGCTTTATTTCTTTTTCAGGTAAGAAAAAGCCTTAGTTTGGAACATTGGGTCATTACTACAGCCGTGTAAGTTTTAAGTTAGATTTGTAGTATGTTTTCTTATTATATAGTATTTTTATGTACATAACTAGGAACCCATGTAGGTTATGTTATTATAAATGTAAATATTTTAAATACAGTCTGTATTTTACGCGATTAGTACACATTTAAATAAAACACTAACGGTTTAAAACGCGATATATTTTAGTTAAACTTGTTTGAAAATTATTTTTAACTACGGCCCGTTGTGCGTCGCAGCAGCCGTGCTGTCTCCCCGTGACCAAATATATCGCGTTTTAAACCATTCATTTGTTTTGTTTAAATGTTAATATTTATATTTTTATAGATGATTTTTCATCATCATGTGTTATATTCGGTTTCTTATTAATTCAAGTTTCATACTAAATTATTTACGTCATATATCTGTCCCAACTATTTCTTATAATAAATGTTGATTTGATATACGCGTTTCGGAAAGTTAACAAGTCAGCTGTTTGTGTGTTATGTTGTAATATAGTTTGCGTAACTGTAGCGTGACATTTTGATAGACAGAAATAGTTACGGCCTATTTCTCGTCTCAGCATTGTGTTAGACTAGGTTTAAATCAAAAACATATGAAAACGATGTCTGGGTTCTTTGGCTGTACATAAGATGTTTAAATGAAAATGTGATAGTAAGTCTGATAACCGCCTCTGTAGCCAAATGGTTAATGTATTGCCTAGCATTGCGTTATGCGCGGGAGGTCCTGGGTTCGAATTCCAGGGGACAAAAAAAAAGTTGTTCCGCCCGGGTAGGTCACAGAATTCTGATCAACTACTTGCTTAAATAAAGAGTCTCCCCGTGACCACGGCTGCTGCAAAGCATCCGAAATGTCGGGCCCAAGTTAAAAATCATTTTAAAATAAGTTCAACTAATATATCGCGTTTTAAACCGTTAAAATGTTTTATTTTAATTACTTGCTTGTTAAAAAGAAACGGTTCAGTGAACACAGAGACAGAAATGTGTTCGCTCCACGCCCTATGAGGGGGAAACAGGATTTCACTCAAGTCTGATAGTAACAGAATATATTTAAGGTCAAAAATGTTAATGTTACGGACAATACTCGAACTCACGACCGAAGCTATCCCTGCTGTCGCTTTACAAACTTGATCTATTTGTTTATAGTTGCATCTCTTGCGCAATATAATTTATGTATATTTTGCAATACTTTTGCAAATTATATTTATTTCTATGTGCTACTTACCTTCTCTTCGTTTGGAGTCGAAACAAAAAATAACCTAGAACCACATTTAGCAGTGTCAAGGTGAAAAGTAATGCTTGCTTTACAGAAGTCCGCATTCAGTTAAATTCGACCGGAGTCGTAAAAATTTAAAAATAAAAATAACTAGCTATGTCAGCGACTTCGTCTGCGAGAATCGTTATTTTGGGCATCCGAATTCGTTTGTACTAACCCATTTCATCTTTGTAAACTTATGCTGTTATCCACGACGCCGGTCGCGTCCCTTCCCATCGTTGTTGCAAGTTAGTCTAAAAATTTGAAGAGGAATTCATTCTTTCATACATATTTTTTTTGGGTATCATGGACCGTTTTCACAGCGTATCTCGGAAACCCATAAATATGATTGATTTTCCCAATTTTTTTGTAACATTGCTCGATGTTCTTTTCTTCCTATTAGTCACAGGGCGATGTTTTATTTCCGCGATAAATGCTCCAGCCAACACAGACAGAATTTTTCAATTCAAACCCGTAGTTCCGCGTAGAGATTAATCGAGTTCAAACATACAAACTCTTTAGATTTATATATTAGTATAGATGTAGTGGCAGTTTTGAAATAATTGAGACGAATAAAAAATATAGTGTCCTTTAATGCTCTGAAGCCAATCAACTTTATACAGGATTGACATTTAGCTTTGAGACTCTCTCGACCTTTCTACAGCCCTTGTGTGCGGGAGTTCAGGGATGGTCAACAGTTATATCCCTTGTTATAAATAATATCAATGGCTGTGTAGCACACATATTTCTGGAGCAACGAAAACAGTTCTAGATTCACTGATCTAATCCAATGTTGCAAAATTTCAATTATTTACATACTAATTGGCCACGTAAAATTATTTATCATATTTCGGTCATCGGAATTCGTATCCTAGACCTATGGCTTTTTATACCGTCCTTTTTTAAAGATACTAGTCGTTACTCACGACGAAGTCCGCGGCCCGTCGTTCTTGCAAGTTGAATTTATAAGATAGACTTACAGTGTAAGGGAAAGGGGAATCATTCCTTCATCCATATATTTTGATTTCTTGAATCGCTCTCGCGGCGCACGCAGCGGATAAATAATTTCCCCCGTTTTTTTCAACATTACCCTGTTTCTTCGCTCATATTGCCTTCCTCGAAAAACGGTCGAAGCAACACAAACACAATTCTTCAATTCGAACCACTAGTTCCCGAGGTCCGCGCGTGCAAACAAACTCTTCAGCTTTGTAATATTAGTATAGATTTATTATATTATATTCCATGTTCCACAGACAACAATAGATCAACAGATGATACAATGACGCGGTGAAATCACAAAGCTTGGAAAGTGAACAATTTTATTGACTTTCCCCGGCCGCAAGTTATCCGCAATTTTCTACAATAGAGAGCTAACAATTCAGATCATATATCACCATCTGATAATATGCCTCGTAAAATCTAGAGAAAATGTGTTAGACGAGACCGAACGTTGATGTACGCTGATTTAAAAAAATACCTTTGCACAAGGCCAGGTATATTTTTTTTGTCTTATTTGTTAAGGTCCTTGAAACCCTTAATGCAATAATTTTACTGTTTTTTTTCCAAAAAAGCTGTATATATACTTATATTTAAAAATTAACTCACATAAAGCGTTTTATGGAAATCAACTTTGTGAAAAATTACAGACAAAGCAGTACGACAGTATATGTACCGTACGTACAGTGACCGTTTTTTTTATGGCAAATTTTTGCATTATTACAAATTATTTGTTTTAGTCGTATCAACATAATTCTTATTATTTCTGGACGTGACTCGCACTTGACCGATTTTAAATATACCCACCAAGTTCACAGACACTGTGTGTCGTTAACGCAATTTTCGAAGAACTAAGCACCTTAAGATTTTAATCATTATAATGCGGCATTTTGTATAAAAATTACAAGTTTGGCATCGCTTCAAAGAATTACTGCAATGAACGGCCTGAGTTGCACGATCATAAATCGAGATATTACACGAAGTCGTATTTTGTCCGAGTGACAAAGGACTCATTATTTCCTTATATTTATTATAATAAATGGTTTATTACGCTCGCGTTCTTTATGATATTTATAACTTATTTTGTCAGTTGGTTTAACATTAAATTGTGTCGCCTTATCTGGACACCCAGCGAGCGCAAATAACTCTTATATAGTGTCAGCGACTTCGTCCGCGAAAATCGTGGTTTTGGGCAACCAAATTTGTTTTTGCAAACCCCTTCATCTTTTAAACTTATACCCACGAAGTTAGTCGCGTCCCTATCTCTATAATCTATATATGTCCATCATTTAAGGTTAACTTGGACATTTCTTTCTCTACATATTCTCGGACATTTTTTTAGATCATTTAATTTTTTTTCTGAAATATGTTCGATTACGCCTCGGTCGTTTACGATTACGTTCGGAAATCTTAAAAAATGGATGTAGGAGTATAAAAAACCCGTCCGAGTCACGATCGCCGTCCACAGATGAAAAGCCGTGAAGCTTAATCGCGTTTGATGGATTTCTGTCTGTGGATTTCAGACTATGCAAAGCGAAAATCGTTATCATTGAAAAAATAAGTTTATATTTTATTGTGTGCATATAAATAGATAACTCTACATATATATAGTTTTTTTTTATAAAAGATATAATACTATGCATACGTATTTGCCAAGATGTATGATGATTTATGTTAATGAGATATAAAATTCGAATGAATCTTTGTAAACGCGTTTTGATCTATATGTTCAAGTCGAACAATTAAACATATACCATAAGTAACTTGTACACATATAGCGTAATTGTTAAGCGTGAAATTTTTAATTACGTTACGTAAAGTTATGTAACGTTGAGTTGAGTGAGGTTGGGTCGAAATGTGTGATTGATACTACGAACAATAGCATTTTGTAACATCTTACACGACAATATAATATAGTGATATCTAACATAAATGAGTATGTAGCGTTATTATCTTTTATTATGTTGGTAGAATTAATTGTATGTTGAAAGAATTGTAATTACACGTATCGATCTTACGATAGTTGATTGTAATGGCATTCAATGGAACGAAATGGACGGATTGACGTTACAATAATTTAGTCATAAAATGTAATATTTTGTAATAGTAGTAAAGCAAAAAAAAATGGTGGTCAAGCATATTCCGTTTTCGAAATGAGTCCGCAAGAGGCAGAGTAGCCTAACTGCAATTTCATGACATGACTTTTTATATTTTTATAGTTAAAAATTTTTAATCTACAAGAGCACAGTGACCGAACATTGTTAACATAATTCTTACACAAATAATAGTACAAATTTATTTACGCCTCAGTCAGTTAATTAAAAATCATGGTTGTTTTTTAGACCACTAGCATCCTCAAATATCACTGAAAAAATACTATTACTTTTCTTTCTAAACGTTACATTTTGAAAATTGTATGTACTATCTTTATATTTGGTCCCGTTTCTTCGAACTTATTTGAAAAGAATTTAAAACAGCCGGCACACCGAAGTGATCAATTAAAGACTGATAAGGTTATCAGAACAAGGAAGACATGATTGATAAAAACCGGGAAGAGTTTGCTTGGCAATGAACTATGCTGTTACGTATCATGTTTAAATGAACTGAAAACGTTTTTAAAATAACATATCTACGTGAATATTATTTTAGTATTGTTTTAATTTGAACCACGAATCAGACACGTAATTGTGTTTTTAGTACTACCGAAATAGAGCTTGAAAACAATTATATATGAAATAAGAGTAATATTTTTGTATTTTTATTTTATGGTATAATATGCTTTGAAAGAACATTTTGATTCCGTACTCGAAGCAACATACGAAACCGTATGTTGCTTCGAGTACGCGTTAAACAATTTTGTGTGTCAGGTCGTGTGTTTGTAGGTACTCAAGAACCGATATCTAGCTAGTTATTTGAAATTGCACGTGTCTATTGAGGTACAACGACCAATCATAAAAACAAATTAAAACATATTTTACTAAAAGAATAGATTCTAGCCATTTGTGCAGAATCCTTGGCGCGCAAGTACGACTGTCGCTTGGCCGAGTTTTTTGCTATATATGCTCCAAAGTTTATGTTATTTATTGCTGCTAATCAGTCAGGAGAAAGTGTCACCGTAAACCACAGTGAATTTCACATTGGATGAGATAAATAATGAGTGAATTAAGAAAGCTTAAAAATTGCGTATGAAATGTAAAATTTATTTCGTAACTTTCAAAATGGCCGGCGGCGAAAGTCGAGAGACGATAACAACATTATAATTATATTCTATTTTATGTGTTCTTTCTACTGGAAAGTACGTCTTTTAAAATTAAAAACCTACCACGGTATAAATTTTAATCAAGCCATAACTGTCTTAACTGCCTCGTTAGTTTGCTTCGTACACTCCGGTGCAGATCAATCAATACAATAATTTAATGTAATGTTAAAAACAAATTAAGCACTCGGTCATTGTTCGATTCAGCCGTTCAGTGTCCACTGCTGGACATAGGCCTCCCCCATAGACTTCCAGTACGACCGGTCGTTCGCCAGTTGAATCCAGCGTTTCCCTGCTACCTTGACCAGGTCGTCGGTCCACCTGGTAGGAGGTCGTCCAGGTTCTCGACGTTCGGTACGTGGTCTCCACTCCAGAACCTTTTTGCCCCAACGGCCGTCAGTTCTTCGAGCGATGTGCCCGATGAGCGGTCATTGTTATCACTAAGTTATTCGCGCTTTGAAGCTATCTGGTAGATTTTAATTCACTTATTGTACCTAGGCGATGGTCTTAAAAACTAACTTGCTTTCGGTATGATAAAGGAAGAGCGATAAGCATGTTCACTTGATGGTAGATGAAAAAGCCCAGCCTTCTTCATGCAAGGTGCGCTATCGACCTATTTGGGCTTTGGATACACGGATGTACTGACTAAAACCGAAATGCCATTAAACTTGACGAAATTTCGTAATTCCTATTACAAATTAAATATCCAAATGTTCAGACGAAGTCCAGCATGTTTCAGAAAAATGTTGGGCCCGGTGAGGTTCGATATCACGACCCATTAATTATTACTAGGGATGTATTGCTACCAATACACCAACGAGCTACTTCTAAAGCAGTTCTCATCTGAACAATAGCTAACAAAAAGCACGAGAAACCCGCTCTATTTTAGAGGAAAGTAAATGGTATCGACGGCTTACGAACCTTTTCACACATTGAACGACCTCACACTGTCAAGGCCGCCGTCTCGGTCTAAGGTCGCACGCATGTTTTAAAAGTGAAACTCGGTGCCGGTGGGCGAATCGTGAATTATTTCATCATATTTTTAAATGTGTAAATTGAAAATTCATTAATACCACCAGAATATTTGTACTCTTTCTTTTTATTATTTTTACGTGTTAAGGTAGAAATTACATATCAACATACAAGAAATTCGTTTAGCTCAATTGGTTAAAGCAGCAGTACGGAACGCTGTGGTAGCCGGTTTAAGGCACGTTTGCGGTCGATATTTTTTTAAATGTGATTAGATTTTTAATTACTATATTGTTTTTTTTTTATTATATGTAGGGTTTTTATGTGCTTAATATAAGCCAACAGTTTACAACAACAAATTAGAATCAGCTGACTGCTTTTTTCGGTCTGTTTCCCTCTAGCTATTATTGTTCTCAAATGCTTGGTTAGTAAAAACATAAAGAAAAATTTTTAATGAACAAAAGTACCGTGCTATGTACTGAGATAAAGTAAATAATTTATTATAGCTCTCGTACTAGGGTATCCCAAGGGATAATTTAGGTGGCGACGTGCACGAAAACAGGATACCATGAGGGAATTCTCTAACCTCCAGAATAGGGACGAGGTGATGAATAAATCGTCTTAACAAATGTGTTAGAGAGATAAGCTATGTTATCTTATACCTATAATTGTAAGAGGTCCCAAGTTCGAAACTCCAGCTAACGTAATAGTTTGGATCACAGCGAAATATCGATCAAGTATTTGCCTAAAAATAGATACGATCATGACACAGAAATATGTCTACCTTAGCTAGGAAAAGCGAGCTGTAACTTTTCTTGTTTTTATGAAAAGGGACGAGCAGATGGGCCTCTGCAATAGATGTGTTGTTGCCTATTTTGGCTTGGATAATCGAATAACGCGAACGCAACGTATTTGTTGTCGTAAGTATTGTAACCGAAGACCGATATACATGGTACTGATTACGAATTACTGTTTAATCGTATTTGCATGTTAACGACTTTGAATACTAATCTCCCAGATAATGGTCATGTGAAAATGGGTTAATCGTCAATGCTTTTACTTTATTATATAACAATGATGATTTACTGAAACTGATAGAAGTACAGTCTATAGTTTACATGACTGATACACATTGAAAAAAGACTTTCGACGGTTTTAAACGAAAAATGTATTTGTGTTAACTTACTAATTACTACGT
This sequence comes from Leptosia nina, assembly GCA_963661955.1. Lineage (NCBI taxonomy): Eukaryota > Metazoa > Arthropoda > Insecta > Lepidoptera > Pieridae > Leptosia > Leptosia nina. Next base: position 6,437,447 of record CAVLEF010000008.1, read on the forward strand.
TACTCACTGCTAATATACGTCGCGTTTTACACCGTTGTAAGTGTTTTTAACTGATTAGAGATCAATTACGGCCTAACGATGCTTTAACTATTTTTTTTTTTTAATTAGGCCTTGAAACTAGGACCTTACAGTTACATGATGAATCTATAATATTCTGTCTGTAGATTACGCGAGTAGTATACTTTTAAATAAAACACAATATATATAAGTTAAAATACTTTTCAAATAAGTTAAATCAGCAGCCGCGTATATATCGCGTTTTAAACCGTTTAAGTGTTTTATTTAAATATGTATATAATATTCTCCAATTGATTTTCAGTTTAAACATAAAATAAAAGCCCTGTTCAAGCACCTGGCTTTCGTGTCTTGGAATCATAAAATTCGACATGTGTCATCTACCGACACGCATTAAATCAGCGAGGTAGGTTACGGCCTATTATAGACTCTTGGGATCCCAATTGTGGCAATCATTAAATAGAAACAACATAAAAGTACGTAAATAAAACTACAGTAGTAAATATTTAAATGTGCACTACTCGCGTAAACTACAGACAGTACTCAAGTACACTTCTGCCACACAACCTGAGCTTGGTAATTTTTAAGTATTATAAATATAATAGTCATCTTTGTTTGTTTTTTCTATCCTCATTCATATTAATTTTTAATTACGTGCACTTGATATTATTTCTTATGATTAGCGTTGTTTTTAATTGTTTATAGTTATACAATTTGTATATCTAGTCTATAAGAGACCGAGAGTCGTTTTCATATCAAAATCAAGAAAATCTAATCAAGCGTAAATTTATGAAGTCTAAATGAAAAATAACTTTTCAGGACCGTCGTCTAACTGGGTCTGTTATAAATTATCAATATAGTATTCTACAGTAATATTATAACGCTGAAGAGTTTGTTTGTCGGTATGAAACAAATATATATTATCTGGATTGCAAATGAGTTTAACTAATTTATATCGCGTTTTAAACCGTTAAAGTGTTTTATTTAAATGTGTACTACTCGCGTAAATTATAGGCAGTATTTCATTTAAGATTAATTCACTAGAGCAAGATCTATGATCGTTCTAACGATGGAATGCGATCGACGTAGTGGATAACAGCTAGAATCGAAAAAGATGAGAAGGAGGTTCGCGAAAACAAATTTTGATGAACACAATAACTATCACACGCGGACGAAGTCGCTGGCACAGCTAGTATATAATAATTTGGACCTCGGCTGTGTAATTATGTACCAATTTCAAGCAGCTGCAGGAACCGGTCTAGATTCGAGTGGCCAATTGTTTAGTTCGCTATATTCTACGGCCATTAAGTCAATTGTACGCGTTAAGATCGAGCCGTTTATGTGAATGTTTAAATTTTTATTGCCACACATTGAGAGCGGCGAACATTGTTCGCGAAATCAATAAAAAAATTACAAGTTCTTTGAAGCAGGATATTGTGGTTTGGTTAACAAGTGTTTTATAATAAACAACTTTCAAAATGAAACCATAGAAAATCATGGCGATGTTTTAACTCAAACCATATTTAAATAAAACACTTTAATTTTAACTGCGGCTGGATGCTTTGCAGCAGCCGTGATCATGGAGGTCCACGTCGGGGTTCGGGGTCGTACTTAAAATAAGTTAACTCGTCGTACACATTTAAATAAAACACTCTTAATGGTTTAAAACGTGAAATGTATAAGTTAATTTATTTTCGATTTGAATTGCGGCTCGACGTTCCGGATTTTGCAGCCGTGGTCATGGGTTGACCCTTGTGTTAACAGTTATTGGGGTATGATAGTTTATGTCTTAAATCTAAATATAACACGGTAACACATTTTTGCGATTTTCGCATGACAAGGGACTTATGTGCAAACTACCTTTCTTAATTAAGCAGTCATTTTGGTTACCTCTGTCCTTCAACATAATAAGCACATATGGTAACCGTAATTAACGAAAATTATAAGAAAATTACTACGTATCGTCCGTCTCGTCTGCTTCAACCCGTCTTGGACATAGGAAGTGGTAATTATAGCTTACAACCTGTTTGGTGTTAACGTGTACATTTTTTACAATAATGAGTAATGGATAGGTATATAACTTAAAACTTATAAGTTAAAATTTGGTTTATTAATTGTGGAACAGGAAAAGAACAGGGATATGTGGATAAAAATGAGGAAACTTATTCATCTTTGAGGGTTTCCGTTACACATGCTGCGAAAACGGTTCAAGAAGCCAAAAAATATCTATGAGACAATAATACTTTTTAAAATGATCTAAACAAAATACCCGAGATAGTATATGATTACCAAAATATCTATTACACGCGAGCAAAGTCGCGAGCACCGCTAGTATATAATACTCGTTATCGCCGCCTGTGTAATCTGAAGATCGTTCAAGTAATTATTAGTTCCTTTTAGCAAGAGCTAAGTAACGAGATCCACTAATGTTGCCAGGCGTAAAATTACTAATTGTTTTCGTAAACAGGCCACCCCGTTAGCATTAACTGATTATAACGGTTCAACGTGAAGTCTAACCGCTTAATGGCAGCATTTTTATTCAGATTTTAGTCTGTATTATATTTTAATATTAACTGTATTTCATTTAATATAAGTAATTCCGGCCTTCGCGGCCATTTTGCCAAAGGCTCTATTTGTCCTAAACCTATTTTAAAAAATAACTAAAACACAAAATTTTTTTTTTTTTTTTTTTTTTAATTTTTTTTTACCCCCCCCCCCCCCCGGGGGGGCCCCACACCCCTTTTTTTTTTCCATTTGTTTCCCCCCCCCCCCCCCCCCCCCAAAATTTTGAAATAATTTTTTTCCCCCCCCCCCCCCCCCCCCCACAACATCTTTTTTTTTTTTTTTTTTTTTCCCCCCCCCCCCCCCCCCCCCCCCCCCCAAAAAAAATAAAAAAAAATTTTTTTTTTTTTTTTTTTTTTTTTTTTTTTTTTTTTTTTTTTTTTTCCCCCCCCCCCCCTCCCCCCCCCCCCCCCCCCCCCCCCCGGGGGGGGCCCCCCCCCCCCCCCCCCCCCAAAAAAATTTTTTTTTTAAAAAAAAAAAAAAAAAAAAAAAAAAAAAAACAAAAAAAAAAAAAAAAAACCCCCCCCCCCCCCCCCCCCCCCCCCCCCCCCCCCCCCCCCCCCCCCCCCCCCCCCCCCCCCCCCCCCCCCCCCCCCCCCCCCCCCCCCCCCCCCCCCCCCCCCCCCCCCCCCCCCCCCCCCCCCCCCCCCCCCCCCCCCCCCCCCCCCCCCCCCCCCCCCCCCCTTCTTTTTTTTTTTTTTTTTTTTTTTTTTTTTTTTTTTTTTTTTTTTAAAAAAAAAAAATAACTATCGTTGTTTATTGAAATACTGAGGCCTTCGCCGCCATTTTGAACGAACCGACGACCACTTGTTAATAAGCTGTTCTGTTTACAAAAAAATAAAAACCTTCTACCTATTCTTACAGAACTTATAAACTTTGCGAAGATCGTTTTAAATCGAATTTAATACCTATAACTAACGAACCACGTCCTCGTTAGCACACATTAATATTTTTTTCACTCACACAATGATAATAGAGTCTTTCAGATAAAATAACTTGCAGTCACACAACGGAACATCTATGCGTTTTTATCATCTGCGTTCGATTCTTTGACAATCGATTTTTAACTCTATTCCATTGAAATAAGATCATACCTTGCTTACTACAACGTGACAGTAACCGTTTATCTGTTACATCTATTATAGGCTCTAGTGCGCTGGTTTTAAAGATTAGTTTTGTTTGAGCAGCGTTTTCCTTTACAGGGAAAGCATAGTTTATTATCTGGATGCGCTAGGAAATGTTTTGCGTTTTTTGCACTAGTGATGTGAGAATTTCTTGTTATTCATTTTAATAGTGAGGGGATCCTGTTATTAATCACGACATGTACCTCTTATCTTTATCGTTTTTTTCCTATTAGCTATCAGTAATTTATATAAAATGTCTGTCTGGTTGCACAATTATTCGGTACAGAAAACCACTATACGTTTTTTTTTGCTATACACCGTATGAACAAAACAATAATGAGTATTTTTTTTCATGTGTTCTTGTTCTGCTGCTGCTGAACAGCTGAACCAGTTTATGACTATTACTGGTGATTAGTATTTAGATTTAAGTGACTTAAATATAATAGGGGTCTAGTTTAATATTGAGTTTTAATAGGAAGAAATACTAGATTCCCCGTATTGTGTAACATTTAGTAGCGTAGACTTTGACAGTGGATGATCATTATATCTCCGAGTTACAGTTATCTGTGGATTAACGTTTCTCCGGGTGATAATCTGATGATGCCCTAGATATTCTGCACTTTAGCGGCTTTGTGCAAGGTACTCGTAACCTTCGATTTTCCTATGAATGAAATACGAAGGTATCCTGTACTGATTCTGAAATAAATTAATAAAAGGAAGTAACTACCTTCATAAAAGCATTGAAGACAAATTGAGATAGAACGATCTTATGCTTAAGATTCAACATCTTACTAATCATGTTTAGGCCACAAACACTGCATGACCTAGCACCAAGAGACCAACAAGGAAGAGTACACTGTTCCTATTTCTTAGAGTCCGAGAACACGAGTCAACGACTTTCTTATACTTTTTAAACGTTTTAGCCTGTGTGCGGCGACCCTTATGGATAAATTTAAAATACCTATCTAACTTCTTTTAATCTGCATATTAACTATTATAAATATATAAATATGCTTAGTTCTTTTAGATAAAACACCTAACTGTTGCATTGGAAAACTCCGACCATGTTGCAAAATAAATTGTAAAACAGTTACTTAAACATTACGCGTTTTAAACACTTAAATCAGTTTTATTTAAATGTTACTACCCACGTGAAATACGATACAGAAAATCCTTGATAATTTGTCATCAGTCAACGATGGGACAACTGCCTTTTAATTCACAGCCATAAAATTGCAGCCGCCAGTTTGAAACTTCTAAAATCGCACGTGGTTATGAATACCTTTGCATGTCAGGCATCCCCCCCAGACAAATCCCACGGACCGATAGTTACAGAACTTCCCTCGAATGATAAGTATTTCAGTTATTATTAAGGTGTAAAATAAAAGTTACATGCTTCAGAATATTCTTTCTTGTTGAAATAATTAACTAATATTTTGCATTTTACACAGTTAAATTTGTTTTATTTAAATGCGTGTTCGCGTAAAATACAGACAATACTTATAGATGAGGCCACTAGAGGCAGAGTAGGCTAACTGCAATTTTTTAGACTCATTGATATTTTCATAGTTTAAAAATGTTAATCTACAAGAGCATTGTGACTGAAATTAGTTAAAATTTAAAAATAATAGTAAAATCATTTTCGCCTAAGTTAATTGCGCTTTTTATTTTTCTTATTGAAAATATTTTTTTTTGTTATTAGGCCACTCTGGTTCTAGCAGTCTATTAAAGGCTATTATCGCCGTCATTCGTGCTATTATGACGATTGGCATTTCCGTAACGCTATTTAGAGCATTCAACATACAGACTGTCATATAATAATATTATGTTGATAGCTGTATCTTATCGTGAGAAACGTCCTCAATACAAAGTAGGGGACTGATAGAAGACGCCTTTAATTGTACCGGAGCAGGACGTGTGGCGCACTTGTTCTTATCGAACGTAACTACGTATCACTGTTGCTATGTCGCTTAAATATAATAAATAATAATAACGTTTTAAACCGTTAAAGTGTTTTATTAAAATTCCCCTGTGTATTATAGTACGTAACGTAATATAGTAAGTAATCTAATTTTTTATTCTTTCTATACAATGCACAATTAAACAATTATGTAAATGGAAACGAAATAAAACCATTTTATTTATTTACGTAGCAGATGTAACAATATTAACCTTTAAAAATATAAATATAAAAGGATAATTTTAAATTATTCTTCTAAAATTATAAAAAATTATGTTTTAACTAATTCCCAATTTTCAAAAATATAATTGATACGTTTTCTATAAAAGAGCAAAATTTGGAATATTACCTCCTATAAAAATAGATTGAAAGTACTTTTAAAAAAAGTACCGATTAATAAATTCAAATTACATAAACTTATTAAAAATTAAAATTTTTTATTTTTTTAGTATTCTTTTATTAAATAGTTTTATTCGCGCTGCCATAATTAAGTATAATTATAGTTTTTTAAGTTCTTTAAACTTTTCCAAATATTTATATGTTTTGGTATATTTTATCTGATAGGGAAGACTGAAAATAGCTTAGCAAGCCTTTAGCACATCTGAGTCTTGATGCCTTTTAGCACAAAGTTAACATTGTACTTTTTTTTTTTTTTGTATTTTTTAATTGTAAGTTACTCTTTTTCACTTATTTTAATTGTAAATTATGTACTTTTGATAATAAACGAATTTTTATTTATTTACTAATTCTGTATTTTTTCAAGAGCGCCTTAACAAATTATGTATGATATGTATCTGATTCACTTTTTAAATTTTATTTAACGATATTTGTTTAAAAAAAAGGACAATGTGTTTTATTTAAACATTATAGTAATCTGTTTAGCAATCAAATTCTCCTAACATTTTTCACATTGTTCTAGTAGAACTATCGCTTACTTCGCGACTCTAGTTTCTTTGAAGCTAATATATTAACTCCAACAGCAGGTACAACACTGCGGTTTTTGCCTGACTGCGTGTGGGTGTTTGCAAATTACTAGACCAGGTGGAATTTAGCCAATTTCCACACGTTACATTAACTATCGTTAGACGATAAAGTTATTAATAATTATAGTTGCATAGTTGCGGTGATGTTCCAATTAGTGGAACTTTGATGACAGGCGTTGCACAATACTTGGCCAAATTACTATAATGTGACAAGCTAAGCTATGCACAGCAGCTTAAAGCTATTATTTATAGCTATACTATTATAGTATCTATACGTGAAGGACAGGATTTCAAAAATAGTAATACGAAATGGTGTACATGATAGCTTCAATTAGAATTAGAACACTTTTAACGGTTTAAAACGCGGAATATATTGGTTAAAAGCATGGTACGCTTTGTGGTCGTGGGTTCAAATCTCGCCCATCTTTTTTTTTTTGATTACACAAGATTGTATTGATCTATGGACGAATGTTATACCGTAATTAGATGATCTAGAATCGTGCAAGTTTAAAAAATTATATAGGTATTTTAAAAATCAGTTTAGAGTACAATTTAATTTACGAGAAATGAATGCTATTGAAATGAAAGCAAAATAACGAAGATAAATATATTAAAAAATAAAATGACAAACCTACAACCTATCTTGTTACAACATAGAATTCACCATGTTCATCGTGGGTAAATAACTATCTCTTCTACGGTCTTTACGGTTTATTATTACACTAATATTTTATGTATCGCATTCCATCCTTCACAAGACACTCAAACAGGCACCAAGCGCGCTGCCAACAAAGGCTACTCTTAATTTCGCCACCGAGGGGCTCTGTACACAGTATTATATTTCGCTTTGAAGTAACCTGCCAAACGATTCTACAACTTACTCCCATCGTATAAGGTTCACAATTCATAGAGCACTACTGTGCAATGAGTCTAAAAACGTAATTAACATGGACGTCTTAAGCGGTAATGTGCAAACACGTTCTTTGCTGTCTCGGTGTATAAGCCTGCGTTCGGGAACTAGGTTTTTAGTTAATTCTCTAGTGTATGTACCTAAGATGCTTAGAAAGCTGGGAAGAGTATATCTTCATAAACGAATCAGTGCTATAGATAAAAACTTAAACTACACAATTAAGTAAGACAAGTGTGACGCAGGTATTGAAGTGGGAAAGGGTAGGGTAAGATACATTCGATTAAACATAAATAAATGTTGACCACGTATCAACGAGGGGGAGGATGGGGAAATCCCGGTTATCATTGGCCCGCCCCCAAATAACCTCTTGAGTATTTTTTGTATTTTTAATTTCTGTGGTGAAAACGACAAAATGCGAATATATTGTGGATATTATCTAATTATAATATTGTTTATGTAGCCTTACCCGCTCTATAAGTACATTAATACATAGGTACTCTTCATCCTTATAAGAATACAAGAAATTTATCAAAGTTCAGGAAAACCTTAAATTTCCACCAAACTTTTATCCGTGGTCCTTTAAACAACATACTTAAGATTATTTTGTAAGTACGTGCTTATGTTACGAAATCCAATTAACGGAGATAGTTGTTTAATTCAGAAGATAGAGCTATCGACACATTAATATAATTAAAAACGTACATTACTGATTAAACTCTAGCAGATAAACCACGTGCTGTGATAAAGTTTGGATACTTATGTTGTATATATGTATATTTGAGTGAATCACGTTAATGATAACTCCCCATATTGCATATAGGAAATTATGTTTTTACATCCCATCTCTCGTGTACGGAAAATTAATTTCCGTATTTACCTATCTTAATAGTGAAATGATAACGTTCGTTGTTTATGTCTTAGGTTAAATTAATGACAGACCAGTTTTATTTTATTAAGAAAAGGTTTTTGGGTGGAATACATAAGAAAAAAGTTTTGTAATGCAGCCTGTAGACTTCTTCCTTTTTTTTACCCGAGTAGTACATTTATATAAAATATAATGTTACGGGATTTCTCCCCGTTACTCTACTGTCCGGACTAATTTTCAAATAAGTTTAACTATATGCGATATATATATATCGCATTTTACACCGTTAAAGTGTTTTATTTAAAAAAGGTGTTTAATAGTTCAATATACAAACTATTAGAGTTAATTATTTATTAAATATATCTCTCACTGCTTCGAGTGCTTTACAGCACCGAATTTGAGGGTCATGCTTAAAGTAGGTCGCGTTTTAAACACAAAAGTGTTTTTTTTAATGCACTGTTCGCTTAATCTAATCTCGTAGCTTAATTGGTATAACACGGCACGGAAAGCTGACGATGCCGGTTCAAGTCCTGCCCGAGTCGAAAATTTTTAATTGAGTATTAACTCAAATTAGTATTAACTACTAAAAGAATCCAAACGAACATTACTTACTCAGATTTCATTGTAAATGTAATGAGAAGACTCATATTATGAATCAGGAAGTTAAGTTTGCCAAGAAACCATATTGAGTCATATTTTATGCGTTTCGTCGATGCATCGATAAGATTCTTAGTATTAAATGATCATAGATTCGATAATTTCGATCTTTGTACTCTCAAAGTTCACGGATTTATAAATTTTTCGTCGTTAGTAAATTTATCAAGTCAAGTGAACAGGTCCAGTGATCGATTTCAACACGTTTTTCACCAATTCGTTATAATTTTGGTTTAATAAAACACCTAAAGGGTAAATATGGTGTGGATTTCCGAATGACTAAACCCAAAATAGAGGAGCAGACAAACTTGACGTTCACTTGATGGTAGTTGAAACGCTCAAGCCGATATCTATACAAGATGCGTTGTCGACCTTTTTCAGCTTTGGGTATTCAGAAATCTACAGACTGAAACGAAAACATGGTGGTCGTGACCCATTTAATGTCCAGATTTCCAAAAGGCCAACATGTTTCAACGTTTATTAGAATACTGTTGGATCTGGTGGTTTGCATTCACGAGCCCGTGAAACTGCAAAGTCCTCTGTCATACTAAAAAGTTTAAGCCTCCCAAATTTACTCGTCATCCATCACATTCTGAAAAAAACCCGTTACACCACTTAGTTTGGTGCAGATAAAAGACTGCATAAATAATACAGTTACCAAGCTTAACTGCGTCTTGGCTCTAATTAATTTTAATTTATGATGTGTGACTAACCATAATATATCCTTTCTCGTTATGTTAATAGTTTTCCTCTTATGTGCTCCTACCTGTGACGAAAGGCTTTAATGAGTTTCTTGTTTAAGTTAGCCACGTGGCGGTTGTACTGTTACGTCAGAGGAGAAATATCAAATAAATGAAATTTCTTTTCCCCCCGTGTCCCCACGGGGACATTTTTTATATGTCAGACTTCGGTGGGGCTCAACTTAAACAATTTATCGTCTCCCCGGTTTCTGAACCCAGAACCTCTTATGCTTAACGCAACGTGCTTAATCTAGCTACGGGGTCGGACGGTAATTATCGATGAATTGAAATAAAACACTTATCGATTTAACTGACTCAGTCTCTACAGTTTCTTCTGTTATTAACTTCGACCAAACAGATGGCATTAACGTAGCAGATTTGACTTAGGAACACCCTCATCTTCTGTCACCCCGTGACCACGTCTGCTGCAAATCATCTGATACTTTGGGCGTTACTTATAATAAATTATAAATAAATTACTTATTATATGTTTCGTTTTAAACTAATAAACGTGTTTTACTCAAAACTACGTATAGTTTACGCTAAACTGAAGCGTTTACAAGGCAATGTTTCAGAGATCTGATACGTACATCGAGATGTCATGTAGAGCAGATTGTATGACGAGCTCGCGCAAAAAACGACCCAAATACAAGCGTAACTTGGTCAATATGACATTTGGCATTGTGCTGGCTAATCTGGGACAAAACAACGGTGTTTTTTTTACTACAATCGTCCTCTGATTCATTAACCCGCACACCCACGAATTACTGTCCTCGTTTCGCGTACGTTGGAACAATCAATCCGTCATTACGATAGCGAATAAAAACCCGATGCCCACGCAACTGTCGCCGAATTCGGTGTGAAAAAAATAATACAACAATGGCGGTTATAACGGCGGGAAATATATGTGTCATCTGTCAAATGGAACACGTTTGACAACTCGAAACTGTTTACAGAGTGAATTAACGGTTGAGTATCGTTTTTTTTTTGCTGTGATGAAAATGTCTTCATTTTGTTTGTTAAACATTTTTCAACGAGTTTATAATTAGTAAGGTTATGTATTTTGTGACTGTGTAATATTGTTATTTGTAGTAGTGAAGACAATTTCCACAATAAAATTATTGCAAACTCTGGACAAGGGTATTGTTCTTAAATATGACGAATCCATACTATTATTATAAAGCTGAAGAATTTGTTAGTTTGTTTGTTTGGTAATGTCAGGAACTACCTATTTTTGTATTAGTTGGACTATTTATGGAGGAAGGCCAATGAGATTGAAGAAACAAAGAAATGTGAAAAATTATTTATCTTTGAAGGCTTCTGTTGCAAAAACGAAAAAAATAATTAAAGCTACATATGAAAGTCGTGATTAACAGCCATAATTTATAAAGCTTACGAGGTTGTTTTCAAAAATAAATTAATATGATGCCCAATAACCTATGCCTCGCGGACAAACCTTCAAATATAATGAGTATAAATAATAAGAAACGTAGTAAAAAATACAGATACAAGAGCAACTCACAACATTATGGATAACACTGCGATTGTTCGTAAAATAATCTCCTAAGCATTTGAAAGTATATCCTTATTGTAGCGTAAGTATTATCATGTTCCTCTCTATAACGAGTTGTCGGTTTGATCACTTGATTTACTAGTTTCAATAAGCGTGATATGCGCCTATGCTCCGGAGACAGTCAATTTGTTCAGCTCATACATCAGAGGTTGTGGAGAGGTGAAAGCGTCTTCACTGATTTCGTTCTTAATACGCCGTGACATATCCGCCTTACACGCTAAAGGTCGTTCTAAATGAATATGTTTTGCCGTGTCATGGGCGATGGTGATTGAAAATATCTGAACCTATCTGCATCCGGCTTTTGTGTTCAGAAAAGAGAGTTGTTTCAACAATGTCGAGATATAGGCCAGATATATTTTTGTGTCCGTTTCTCTGATAATTCTTGTTCAAAACATTGCCTGTAGCTATCGCTAGGGTATTAGTGGTCTGTCGATATGTAGTATGTCTCCTCGTGACCATGGCTGTTGCAATGAATTTGAAACGTCGGGCCGTAGTTAAAATATTTTGCAAATAAATTTAACCAATATCGCGTTTTAAACTGTTAAAGTGTCTTATTTAAACGGTTTTAAATGCGAAATATATTCGTTAATTTTTAATTTTTGTGGATTCTGATCTTAGAGCAATCATGGTTTCGGTGGCTGTTATAGTTATACTTAATTTTAAAATTTAACAAATAAATCCGCGATGATTGATTATTCGATTATCACAAATGATCATTATTAAGTTATTGACTCATGCAGCCAAAGAAAAAATTAGTCAACTTTCAGATACAGAGAATCGGAGGGAGCCGTTACTCTGTTTTAAATTTCCGAGAACCCGAGTGCAGGTAACGGTAACCGCTCAGACGGTTACAGAATGCACAATGAATATATCTTCGGATATATCGCGAGATTTATGCCGCTTGTATACCTCGCGGCGTGAATAATGCGACGTATCTCGCGACGATGTTAATGGTGCGTCTGGCGCTGCCTAGGTGCATATGCCTCGAGTCTCGAGTTTATTTATCTAAAGCCTGAAATGTGGAGAGGTGGATGGAATTTGTGGCTATAGATCGTAATTAAGGAAACAGTGCGCGAACGATGTAGGAAATAATAAAATAGTTTTTCATTTAGTTTTGGATAAACTCTGTAACGGTATAATTTAAAAATCTAAAATTTATTTATTTATTTTATTATCCTACACGGGGGAAAAGATACTACTTTTTATTCGATTATTCGATCATTTGATTCGACTACCTTCGTTAATTGTTGTTTTCATTGCGTGAGTTCCGGGGTTTGATTGACAAAATTTGAGTCGTCGTTTTATATTAGTTATTAGATTTCGCGTTTTAATCCAATAAATTTGTTTTTTGTGTAATCCTAAAATACTGGCATAATACGGTGATCAATTATTGGTTAGATAGGGCAATAAATCGATTGATCATCGAAACACGTATAAAATCTGTCTGATGATTCGCTATACGATAAGATTGTACTGTCTGCGACCGATATCGCGTGGTTCCCGAAAACGTGACCTCTAAATTGCATGACGTCCATTACGCGGTCGGAACGAGACCCAGCACGTGACTGCATCGCGACGGTGTAATGAACTCGTCTCGTAAAATTATACCATTTAACGGATACTGCCCGCGGGCAAATCGATCGTAAAGCAATATGAGATGTCAGTGAAACAGGAAATCTTCTAATTAGGTGGTAGCAATGTATGGTTAATAATCAACGGGTCGTGGGTTTGATCCCCACTACACCCCACAACATTTTTGTAATTTTTCTGAAACATGTTGGAGTTTGTTTGGAAATCTGCATATCGGGTGGTAGTAATATCGAAAATCGTCCGGATGACGAACCACCAGAGATGAAAAGCCCGTATGTTTAATGGCGTTTCGAATCAGTCTGTGGATTTCCGAATATCTAAAAATAGATCGACAACGCCTCTTTAGTATTATATGGTTGGTTACGAGATGTTTCATTGATAGTATTAAAAATATTTTATATATCAATGAAACATCTTGTCTGTATCCTCTATACATAATTCTTCCGAGTCTGTATTGTTAAAATAAAATACAATTTTGCTTTTTTCGTCAAACTTTAAACTGCTTAATTGTAGGTGTATAAAAATTTTGTTTTTGATTGAACGTAGAAAATAAGAGACACTATCAAAATAGTAGAAAATTATTGCGCGTTTGAACCCGTAAAATAACTTTTTAAAAGTTTACCGCTTGCTGTAATTACTAACTATACTAACTTAAGTAATTTATGCATTTCGTGTTTTAAACGTTTAGATTATTTTTTACATTACGAACTCATTTTCGTATTTTTACTTGTCACTAATTTAACTTTATAAGTGCAACGCCACACTACAGGTAAAAATTGTATGTAAATTCTCATCAATATAAAACAAGTTGATGAAGTTTGCGACAGTGTCTATAGTTTACGCGAGTAGTGCACATTTAAATGAAACACTTTAAAGGTTTAAAACGCGATATATTAGTTAAAATCATTTTTTTCAAATAAGTTTAACTAATATATCGCGTTTTAAACCGTTAAAGTGTTTTATTTACATTTGCGATAGTGATAAGCTTCAAATCTGTAATTCGATATATGTTGCCACATTCAATATCGTTTAAACAGACAAATACGCTAATCTAATCAGGATCCGTTCGAGCTATAAATAGATCATAGAGCTCAATTAATCTTGATTTTCTAGTTTGTGCGCAAGAGTTGTGCAATAGTGCGAATGTCGGGTCATTGCACCAGACCTATAAAACGTTGCCTAGCTCCTCCGGTGCCAAATGGAAAAATATCTTCTATCCACTCTGGCTAGCATCCCGCTTTTATAAATACGATTTATTTTATCTCATTCAATTAGTATTCATTTCTCGTTTAGTAAAATAAGTGGTTTATATTCGGGTCTTGGGTTCGATTCCTGCCTAAAGTGTTTCTAAAAATCTAAAATATTGAAATTGAAACATCTTGCCTGGTGGTGGATGGAATTGTAGGCATATTTAAATTCCGTCCACGTCACACGCTAATTTCTTCAGATGTACCTTTAGAGATTTTGGACATCATGTCCCTAAATGCCCAAAGCCAAAATAAGTCGACAACGCATTTTGTTTGGATGTTACATGTCTAGAGTATTGCTCCTTTGTCTATCCGTCATTAATCATAAATTATTGTTTGTTATAAATGGCACATAGTAGAACAGAAATCAACACCTAAACAAATAACGGAAAATAGAGAATATATCATTTTAGTATATAATAATATAAACTAGTTTTGAGTTCACATCGTGTTTTAGAAGCTCTTAACGGACTACGAAAAGTAACTACGCCGTACTGAGGCTCAAACAAGTAGCCACCACTAATTAGCTTTTAAAACACTGTATTCCTAAACTCAGCGGTCGTTAACACAAAAAGCTGAAATTGTAAGCGGGTAAGGTCAAGGCACTGTGCACGAAATGGGTAAACGCATAGAAACGCCATTGCTTGAAAGGGAAAACTATGATACATTTGACTTCAAATGAATATGAAAGTTTGATCTCGTGTGGATATTGCTTTTGAGTCAATAGCGTATAAAATAATAATAAATGAAAGTACCTAACTTCTATTTTTACAGTCCCATACTCAAATTGTAAAAATGGAGCTGTGTATAGTTTACGCGAGTAGTACACATTTAAATAAAACACTAACGGTTTAAAACGCGATATATTAGTTAAACTTATTTGGAAATGATTTTTAACTTCGGCCCGACGTTTCGGATGCTTTGCAGCAGCCGTGGTCACGGGGAGACTGACCCTAACTAATATATCGCGTTTTAAACCGTTAAAGTGTTTTATTTAAAAAATGGAGCTCTCTATCCGTCAAAATCAGTTGAAATTTACACAATTTCTGTTTAAATTTAAAAACAAATATGACCCGGGCAGGACATGAACCGGCATCCATAGCGCTTCGAGTGGTTGCTCTAACGAATTGAGCTACCGTGCCACGTGGTTAGATCAACAGCACAGCAGTTTCAAGTTTCGATTGTGTCGTACATTTAAAAAAAATCTATAATCGATGTTTTATGTATATATCGGTATGGTTTCTTTTTTTGTTCGATGTAAAAAATGGCAACAGGTGAGCACTTCATATATTAAAAAAAACTTCATTGTCCACCTGCTTTAATTATAGAAAAAGTTAATATTAAATTCCGCTACTGTTCGTACATGAGTCAAACTCGCTTGGCCAATATATATTTTATAATATGTATGTGAAATATTTATCAGGGTTCTGTGGCTTATTATGTTATATATCCTACCTCTTATCTACCTTTATGTTTTTGGTTGGTTTGTATGACGGTACTTTTATCTTCTGCTAAGTCCAAGTTTTTTCTAAACCAAACGTTAGCCCAAACACTGTCTGTAGTTCGCGAAGTAGTACACATTTACATAAAACACTATAACTGTTTAAAACGCGATATAACTTTTACTAATATATATATATATATCGCGTTTTAAACCGTTAAAATGTTTTGTATATTGAAATGTGTACACACAATTGTCACCGAGTTGTATTTCTTTGTTACAAAAACACTTTTTATATCGTAAATATTTACTAATGTTTATTTTTTTAATTACCTTCGGCTTCACGATCTTACCCAGTCTAGTTTCGGATACACATGTATAAGTAACTACATTAAAATTATTTTTGAAACTCTATCTCTTAAAGTAGGACGATAAAAAATTGTTCACAGCCGACATCAATGTACACATTTGAAACGCATTTAATATAACGACATTTCTTTTGAAGTAGACACATTGAACAGAATAAAATGCATGTTGCATTTAATTGTGACTGTCGCGCCCTCCCGCTGTCGTTTATAAATAATAAGGGATTTTCTATAATGTATTGTCGTAGTTATAACTTGAGGTGTGTTATTTTAAAACGCGTGTATTTAGCGGGTTTATGCTTAAACATTCACTACTGATGTTAAAACAATAAATTGTGATAATTTACGCTTGTTTGTAACTTTTAAAGCCCAAACTGCTCGGCCGATTTTGATTAAATTTAGTATAAATGTAAAACAAGACTTAAAATTTAGTTTTATTTCGAAAAATGTAACGTTTTTTACAGGTTTATATTACAAAGTGGTATGCAATAAATGTCTGAAATATTTGACTATACATATACATTATAATTTAAGACTTATTTCATAGTTATCAGACATCCTGGGGCGTGGTTAGTGTTCAATATTTGCTACATATAGTTATCACGTTGCCTATCAACAAGAAAATAATTGTTTTCCAAGGCTTATAACATTTTTTTTACCCTGTTATTATATATACATATAATAGTTTTGTTTTTCATGTAATTATATATGTGTGTATATTAATTATATGTATGTATATGAATATTTTTGCTATGTTAGGCAGATAATTAGAAGAGACACAACTATATACTTCAAATATAATTTTCTTAAGGAAGTATCAAACGTGATTCTAAACCCAAATCTATCAGCAAATGAATTTGTTTTTTACCATCACGTCCATGTTTAACAAAGAGGTTCTTTGTATACCGTACACGATTTTCCGAAGGTCGTATAGGAAGCGAGTTTTTGCTTCCACCTACCAATTGTGTCTAGTAATTTTTTTTTATCGTAAGACAGATTTGAAATATGTCTGTTAATTTTAGTAATGGAAAACTAATCATTACTGCTTTTATTTACGACAACATTTTAACGGTTCAAAACGTGAAATATACGTGAAGCACCACGACTGCGCGCTGCTACATGGCGTTTTAAATGTTGAATGCTTTTTTATAAAAAATAATTCATTGATGTTTTTCTTAATAGGTAGTCATCTGTAATTTCTGTAAAACTAATAATCAAAGGGTATATGCAAAAAGGAGAACTAAATGTAGACAGGACGAAGGACTTGAAAAGACAGGGGCTATGTGGGACATAGGACGAACATATTTTTCAGTGTCGATTTCACTAATCTAATTTCATTTACAGACAAGTAGTTAGACAGACGTCTGTGCCCTGCCCGATCGAAACATTATTTAACATTTCTCGAAGATAACAAACTGACTTTGCTTAAAACAGCTAGGCAACACATTTAACAATGGGTCTTTTTTTATAGTTTAATTGTTAGGATATTCAATAGTACACGATTTAAGAAAACAAATGTCCCTCTTTCCTTGAGAATCTGAATTAATGGGGCACAGTCTAGACTGGAGACGCCAAGCCAGCAATTACGACGCATTGATAAAACTCATGCATAATAATTTGAATGACAAGTGATTCCTTAAGAAAAACAGCGAAAGACTGCATCGCGGTTTTAAAACCAGTCTATCAGTCTATAGTACATTCCAAGAAATTCTCATGTAGTTTCTCAAGAAAGTGTCATGTATATTTGAGGCAGAGTGACCTAATAAGAAAAGACATGATTGTCAATAAGGAGAAAAATAAAAATGCGCAATTAACTTATGCGAAAGTTGTTTTGTACTTTTTTAAATAAAACACTTTAACGGTTTAAAACGCGATATATTAGCTATAACTATAGACAGTATTTGTTTTGTACTATTATTTATGTAAGAATTACGTTAACAATTTTCGGTCACTGTGCTCTTGTAGATTAAGTCTATGAAAATATAAATAACTCAAGTCATATAATATCGGTTAAGCTACTCTGCATCCAACGGCCTCAATTGTGTGTCTGTCACGGGTATGTCAATGAAAAATCTAGTAGTTACCTTTCAACTTAGTTGCCTCGTTGCTGGAATTTACTACCAAACGCGTTTCAGAGCTTAAATCATGTTGTTCCAGTGCGACTTTAACAATTACCACCAATAGTATACAGTGATGATTACTGGCATAAATCGTCCGAGACAACACGGATGATGACACCTCCGATATATAAATGATAAATTCTAAATATTGATTAACAAGACTGAATGGGAATTTGATGTCATCTCCCGTTGCCCCTCTGTGGGGCATGGAGCGAACAGATTCTACAACCGTTTTACTGATCGGGTTTATTTACAGTCAGTTCAGACTTCTGTGCCCTGTCATTAACCTATTGTTTTGCCGGCATTCGAGCCCAGGACCTCGCGCTAAACGCAATGTTAGATTTAACCATTTAACTTTAATTTTGTAATGTGACAATACCGCTACATGCAAAACGGTCGATCGTTTACCGTTATGTGAATACAAACATAGAAAAGACTGTGGGAGTTGTGTAAATATTCAGCTACTGTATACTGTTAAGCGTAGGTAATTAATGATTTGAAAACAGCCATTGCTAATTCATTATAACTGTTATTCGTTATTGAATAGGCTTAGCAACGAGCTGTTAATAATTATTAGCGTACGTAAAATGTTATCGTCATTGTTAAATTTGATTAAACAGTGAATAACGAATCCGAAGATTTTTTTTTAATGGTAGTGGAGGACAGACAGGCCTGGGGTTCACGTGATGCTAGGTGATATAACTCAGCCTATAGCATCTAAACAAGATGTGCTGTCGGCCTATTTTGGCTTTGGATATTCGGAGATCTACAGACTGAAACCGAAACGCGATTAAGGTTCACGGCTATTTAATATCTAGATTTCCAGACAAAGTACATATTTTAGAAAAATTAGAAACATTTTGGACCCGATGGGGATCGAATCCACGACCCTTTGATTATTAGCCATGCATTGCTACCATTAGGCCAATGAGCATAGATGAGACTGGTACCGATTGCCATCTCGTATATATATTTATTACTACATATATTATTATTATTTTTATGAACACAATTTAGTTATAATTTTGTAAATATCTTATTATGGCAATAACAGTTTTGAAAAAAAAATTATGTAGTTGTAAAATTCTTTTATATTAAAATTCTTACAGCACGGACGGGACTCGAACCCACGTCTATAGTGGTAGGGTGCTCGATTGAAGTAACAAGGAAGGCTGTAGCTTCGAGTCGAACTAGTTTAATCATAATTCGTTTATTTTATTTGTTTTGTTTCTTATCGCACTTAGATAAAAAAAATATTCATTAAAGGCCCGTTTATTTGCAGATCATCAATAAACATATTTTTAAATTATTATATTGACCTCAAACATAGTGTGTTAATATTGACATGTGTTTAGTATTCGTTAGTTTAGGATTATGTTGGTAATGGTCATTTTAAGTGAAGCTGTGGCGAAGGCTATGTAAATTTAGTTTTTCATTTGGCATATGTGGATTCTAACCTAGCACAATATATGAGGCCTAATAACGAAAAATATGATTTTTAATAAGGAGGAATATAACAATAATCATACTATCATTTGTTGATTAACATTTTTAGACTAAGTCAAAATAAAATTGTTGTTGGGCCACTCTGGCTCTAGCTGCCTTATATATGGTGGCCTGTTAATACTAGTATGATATTAAATTTTAAATTAAATTGATCGTGTCACGTTTCACTAATGTCACTACTGTTCGCAGTTCTCACTGTGATCGGTGATGACGTCACATTTTAACCTATTTCCCGCGGTCGACGCCCGTTCCAGTCCGCGTCACAAGCTATTCTATCTACTAGCTTTGTTATAGGGAGCATATCTATTTACTGGTACCAACTAAATGCTGTCAATAGTTTACGCGAGTAGTACACATTTAAATAAAACACTTTAACGGTTTTAAAACGCGATATATTAGTTAAACTTATTTGAAAATTATTTTTAATTTCGGCCCGACGTTTCGGATGCATTGCTGCAGCTGTGGTCACGAATGGACTAAAACTAAACTGTTAAATGTGTTTTTTTACCCATAAATGGGTACTATTCGCGTAAATTACATACTATACTATCCAAATCCAAAATTGTTTATATTTTACATGGCTGGGGTGCCACGCTTGCCTGTCATGAACAAAATCCAAGATTTGTGAAGAATAATAGCATGAATGAAATATTTTAGTTGTGCCTAGCAATAAAATTATATAAAATCACACAGTCATATCTCCGCAAGACTTTGGCGTGACAAAGATAAATGCCCACTACGAGGAGAAACATAAATTACGATCCGCGATAAATAATCAATATTTGCAAACATTATTATTATCTTCGCGTAAACATTGCTATCGCAAATTGTCTTATTTATTGATAGGTTTCATAACAAAGGACGACATGTGCGGGGTGTTAACATAGGAAAAAGATGCGCGGTCGACTTATTTTATTAGCTTTAGATTTTCGCAAATCTGTAATTATCTATTTGTCTGTGGTTCGTGACCCTGTATTAATACTATTTATATAAACACTTTCATTTGTCATAAACTCGTCAATTCGAATGTGTTATATAAAAGGCATATCTACTACTGGAGATATTGGAGGACTTAGATTCGAATCCCGTGAAATAGTACGTGATAGACGGAAACTAGTCCATCCCGACAAATTAGTCATAAATTAATAGGAAGTAATATTCAATAACAGAATCCACTATTAAATTCTACGAAATCTCGGTTTTCCGTACATTTTCCCGCCGACATATTGCGCTGCGGGAAACGTTACGACAATTTATCCTGTTCAATGACCCAGGCGGACCTTGACAAGTTCAATGGACACTCGTCATAACAAATATAATCACGATTAAAATGTACGTGAAAAATTCGGATGCCACTGTCTGCACAGCGCGCGAATCCCTCAAGTGTAAGTTTGGCTACCTTCCAACACGATTTTTGAACTCGTCAACGCAAAATGTTGTAGCGTAAAATTGCCTCGGTTTTTTGTGAATTCTTTATCGCTAGACGTAAATAAGTTGATTTATTATTTTTTTACGTGCTTCAACTGTTATGTTGCATCTACACAAATATAAAACTGAACAGTTTGTTTGAACGACGAACTCAGCACAAGAACTACTGGTTCGAATTGAAAAATAATCCTGTTTTGGATTAACCATTTATCGGGGACGGTACTAAACACCAGGCTGGGACCAATAGCAGCTGAGAAACAGTAGGAAAAAACAAGTAAAATTATTTTCATTATCTTTGAGGGTTTCGGGCGCTGCAAAAAATGTTCAAGGCACTAAAAATATATGTATGCCAGAATTATTCTATTAAAATTATTTAAAAAATGTCTTCATCGGAACATGGAAATTAAATTAGGTCGAAATATTTCATAAGGAAAAAGGCTTTATATGTACAATCAAAATAAACAACGAAATAAGCCTTGAAATTAGCACTTATAGATACAAATAAAACTACTACTGATGTAACACGACCTCTGTGTCTGCATCCATTCACCCATATTCGCGGGTTAACGATAATAAAAGTTTCCGCTCACGGTGAGGCATTCGTCATCAATTAGACAATGGTAATGACCATCAAGCACCGGTCATCGTACTCAAGTATTGACACCACTGACACGGTAGTTTACATTGCGCCCACGCATCTCGAATGCTTTTGTACGTATAGGGTATTGAAAGAATATGTATTTATTTTTAACTTACTCGTAATGATATTGGAGACACAGATGGCGTTGCTGATTTAACTTTGACATTAGGGACACCTTTCATCTTCAGTCAGTTCAGTTATGACCCCATGACCAAATCAGTGCTGCTGCTTTACTGGACTGACTGTCGCTTGCGCATTTTTTTCGGCGCGAAACACGAAAATTTGATCGATTTATCATCATCGTATGACCAATTTAACTACCGGCCAACAGTACAATTGCTGTAATTTACGAGAAAATTGGGTTAGTTAATAATTGTGGCGAGATATGAACATTTTTAATCCGAAATTAGAAAGTGTGAGTTCGTTGAAATTTATCGAAAAATGCTTAATTAAATTTACTTTCGAAGGATGAGTAACGTGAAAGTTTTTAGTTGGGTGAGTGCTGTCTTTTTAGTTTAAATAAAAACCGGTCAAGCGTGAGTCCGATTGACTAGGTAAATAAATGTTAGTTTTTTATTTTTTTTGATTTTTTTTTAGGGCTCTAGTGAAAATTATAGACTGCGAAGTTTTAGTAATAAGTTCCCTATTACTTACCCTTTATATATCTTTAATTCAATAAACTACTTGATAAATTGTTTGTTTTTATATATGTACATGCATTTAGTATTGTTATCTAATATTTTTGCTATTTTTCATTCGTTTGCAAAAAGGACATTCTTTTTTAAATAAGTACTAGCTTTTAAGCTCGATATTCCCTAATATTTTTGGTGAGTGTTATATTACCATAGCTTAGATAATTTAAACTTTAATAATTTAAGAGAACCTGCACCAAACTTTCGTAAGATGTTATAAAAACTTTTCTTGGAAATCCTTTTCCACTTGAAAACATTGAAATATTTCTAAAGTGCAACCTTCCAGATGATAAATTTTTATGTTCCCACGTCTCCATGTGCATCTCTTTGTCCCAAGTGAGAGGTGAATGGCCACAGGATGGGCAATGGTCTAGACTGGAATAAGGAATGGAGACTGTTATGATGCGCTTGATTGATTCAGTGCCACGTTAAATATCATTGTCCTTTCTCCTTGCGTGGGTGGATGTCGAGACTGTTCCTTTTATTCTGTGGCTAATTGATATAATGGGTAATATTTCACATGTTCTCATTTTCAGCTTAAAAATGATTCAATGCATCAGCGCTATTAATATGTCTGATTTAAATTAGTCTACAGACTTGTCAAATTTAACACTTTTTATTGCCCTTTTTATGTAACTACTATAAATAATAAAATAGATAAAAAAATAATTCATAGGATGACAGTCTGTACCAGTCACAGGTGTGTTTTAAAATTTCATGTCTTTAGCAAACTTATAAGGTAGTGTTTCCAAAGAAATATAGGTACCAGTTCAACAAGATTTCTACAATACTATATAGATTTTTTTACATCATTCTACCTAACTTATACACCTTAGCACTTGTATCTACCTATATAAAGTACATTTTCCCCTAATCTATAGACAGGATGTTGAACTCTTTGTCTATCTGATTGTGATCGTGATTATAATAATTCTATTTTTTGTTACAGGTAATTGAACTTGGTCCTTGACGTCCGGACTGTGGTACTTCTAGGAAACAGATACACAAATTAATTATCTCCAAGATCTAACCAGGTAGTATGAAAACATCTCTAGAATTTATATAGATAAGTGTTCAAAGAATAAGTCTTGGAAACAAGCGGGACTCAAACTAGTAACACTTAGCTTACAGTGTCATTTTTGCGATAAACACTGACGCCGTAGTTCGGTTATATTAGTTCACTAGCTGTGCCCGCCACTTCGTCCGCATTGTATAGCTATTCAATGCGGTCGCTGTCGCTAATCTCAAAAGATAGAGATATACAGCGGACATTTTTTTAGAACATTTAAAGTAGACTCAAACTTTTATACATATTTTTTGGGGTATCTTTAACCTCAAAAATAAATAATTTTCTCCGTTTTTGCCACATTTCCCACCGTAGCCTCGGTCGTATTAGTCGCAGCGTTTCAATTCGTTCAAACAAACAAATTCTTCAGCTTTATAATATTAGTATAGATTTAATTAATATATAGAGTTATCTTACTGTATATAGGTTATTTCCTCTTGTAGAATTAGTAATAGAAACCTCTATTTTGACAGTAGCATAATAGGGGAAATCAAAATGTATTTAGTGAACGTTTAGACTTGCTCTAGTTGGTAAGTACAATATTGAAAAAAAAAAGTAAACCACAACAGTGCGCTTGCGCAATATAGAAAGTACTTAGCTTTTGTTCAGCTTATCGTGTTTTTGATCGTCACTGTCGCTCTTTGAATAAGCATTTTCTGAATAGGCTTGTAATATGGTAATGCTTTCACGAGTTTAAATTTCCTTTTATACGAATAATGTATCCAATAAGAGTGAAAACGGAAAAAGTTGTTGTATAGGCCAAGCGCGTAAAAGCCATACCTTATAATATTATATGGAGGGCTCGTCGGTGTGGTGTTAGCAATGTATGGCCAATAATCGTGGGGGTCGCGTGTTCGATTCCCACCGGGTCCAACAATTTGCTAATCTGGTTATAATTTTTCTGAAACAGTTGGGCTTTGTCTGGAAGTTTGGATATTAAATGCGTGTTAGGTATATTGGAATTGCGTCCGGGTCACGGACCGGGGTCTTCAGATAAAAAGCTGTCTAGGTTAATCGCGTTTCGGTCTGAGTGTGTGGATTTTCGTATTTTCAAAGTGAAAATAGGTCGACAGCGCATTTTGTATAGATGTTATTTGGCCACTGGTCGCCCATGATTGTCTGTCCCCTATAATAATAAATAGGTTAAGCCCCTACTATGGGATAAAAAGCTTCGTTTTATATGTCAGCTCCCACCGGTTGACACTATTTTATGTTTACCACGGATTCGAACCTAGGTACTCGCTGATACACATAAATGTACCAGGGTCTCATAACTGTTACAACACTTAAATATTCGATGTCTTTATTTTCTAGTATAATGTGATTCATACAGCCTTCCTTATGTTTATTATTCATGTAAATTATAATTTAATTTCCTTAAAGCGCCTAACCAGATCGTTAATATGTGGGATTTCACGCCTTTGTTCTGATGCGGATTGTATTAAACGGAAATAGAAAAAGATAACATTATATGTTTATAGTCCGACTACTATAGTCTAGGATCTATTCAAATAATCGTTAGTGTTTTTATTATTATTGTTAACAATAATAATTAATTTTATCACAACCAAAATGCTGGACGTATATAAAATATAAATGCGTTTTAGAATAGTGGTCAAAGTCAAAGTCAAAAACAATTTATGTAGGTAACTATGTACACTTTTAAACGTCACAAAACTAAACACCTAACGAATGTGGCAATTCTTAGTTCAAAAAATGTAATAGTATATTATAAAAAAATAAAACACTGTTAACGGTTTAAGAATAGAAACATATTAGTTAAATTATTATTACCACGTTTTCTCAGCAGGAGCCGTGGTCAAGGGGGCGTAGAAGAATGTATTAACTAATATATTTCCCACTTTGACCATTTTTATTTAAATGTGTATACTCGCGTAAACACAGACAATACTAAGTGTATTATTTTATTTTTTACGTAACTGCTTAAATGTTTATATGTAAGTAAGTACCTAATACTTAGTAATACACTGTACCGCTAATCCGGAAATAAACTCTGTATCAAGGTGCATCTAAGCCCAGAACCTATCTACTGTGGGAAAAAATATCCGTGCCCAGCGGTGGGAAATTAATACGACAAACGTCGTATTTACAAAGCTCTCTCAGATCTTTTAGTTAAATATATGTACAATGCGGAAAATTACCCCCTCACCCGACAGGAAAACGTTTCTCGTAATATATTCGAATCACGCGCAACGTTTGAAATCGAATTATTACATCTATTAAGCAACCCTGCCAAATTACATCGTACGTTATTGTATTCACTTCTAAAGTACGTTTACAGTTCGGAAGTATTTTCGGATGACGTAGACGCGTTTACGCCTCGTAGTCCGCGGATAAATTTGGATCTAGTGGTGAAGATTAAAGATAAGTAACTCAGAAATCTACTGAAAATTGTTAGTTATTCTGTTACTGCTGATCTCTGGTGCTACTATATGTACCATGGCCCTGTTTTTTAAACACGTTATTATTTTTCACATGTTATTGCATTTGATGGAATTTTATTCTCTTAATATAAGAGATAATTAATAGTTTCATTTAATTAGATCTTAGTTGACTGTTATTTGTTTTACTTACAGATCACATATATTAAAACACAATTATCTCCTAGAATGTAGTATATAAGCGGTTTATATTTTTACCACAACGGAATGAGCTCTGACTAGCGATCTCTTTGGGGTAACCTAAATAAAGTCTGTTTTTAATTAACATTTCGCTAAGTTTTAGTTTAATAAACATATGTACATATCAGGTTTGTTGATTTGCCTTTTATTCATTGCTACAACGTAAAACGATTATAATTGTATTTCGTTTGAAATTTTCGCCAATTGCAAGTACAGTAGCGCCCGCGCAGTTACAGATTATAAATAGCGCGCGTAAAATTCTCGACGTGTTTGCGTTTATCGCGTCTTCCTATTGTCTCAAATAACATGTGTATCGATCTTTACGCGTACTTAAGCCAGTCTGTAATTTTGTTGAGGCCGTTATCAACTAAATGCATTTTATTTTAATGACGAAAAGGTTAAGGTCATTCGCCTTTGCTTCCTCGATTATAATCTTGCCCCTGGGAACTTGTTTCGAATTTCAAAGTAGTTTTTTCCTTGTTTTTTTTACAAAGTGCAATAGACTGTACATTTTGAAGAGTCATGGCTGCTTTTAATATTCATCAGAAAACGATGGCTAAGGCCGCAATACAACGGATTATGTTGTTTGAAAAATAATATTACGTAGCAGTTTATATAAACTTATATATCTTTTAATATTTCCCATACTAACGCACTATTTTTTATATAATTGTACTGTATTAGGTCTTTACAGAATAAACGCAGTTTTTTGTGTTACATGACATACTATGTATATGTATTTATTTATGAAGGTTTATCTTGCCACTATAAGGACGTATGCAATTTTATGTTCCCTACGTTGGGACACATTTCTCTAACCGCTTTACTGATCGATTTTATTTATAAGCATGTAGTTAAACACTGTCTATAGTTTACGCGAGTAGTACACATTTAAATAAAACACTTTAACGGTTTAAAACGCGGTATATTAGTTAAACTTATTTGAAAATGATTTTTAACTTCGGCCCGACATTTCGGATGCTTCGCAGCAGCCGTGGTTACGTTTTCAAATAAGTTTAACTAATATATCACGTTTTTAACCGTTAAAGTGTTATTTAAAAGCACGTAGTTAATCAAACTTTTGTTCCCTTGTTGATAAAAAATAGTATACATTTTGTTTTTTCCGAATTCAAATTCGGGATCTCTCGTTCTTAACGCTCTGCTAAGCAATGCATTTTCATATAGCAATAAGGATAACCAAACCAAACAAACAGCATATTAAATGCTGTACATCATATAATATGAATATAGAAAAGGTTTCGCAAATTTTCCATGCTGGAAATATTTCGCTCTTTGGTTACTGTCTTGAGGCAACATAGTTAAATAATATCGTTCTCGATATATATGCAAAACTAGGTTTAATTTTCGTCTTATGTCGCATAATATCGATCGTCTTTTGACTAACAACGTTAGGGTTATGATACCTAAATTGGGGTGTGAAATCTAGGGCTGGTAGAAGGGTCACTTGTTAGGGGTTGTGGCCTGCGAATGGCGAATAAGCTATACTATTGATTGATACACGTGCATAAAGAACTCAAATGAGTACTTGGAACGAGACACTTTGAAGAACGACCTGTTTTGGCTTCGGATATTCGGAAATCCACAGACTTATCCCAAAAGCGATTAAACTTGACGGTTTTTTCTGTCTGTCTGTGGGATCCAGATTTTCACACGAAGTCCAACATGTTACAGAAAAAAATATTAGGCAAATGTTAGACCCAGTGAGGATCGAATCCACGACCTCTATATTAGTCACATATTGTTACGATTACACCAACGAGCCAAATAGGAAAAGCATTTATACTGTCTATAGTTTACGCGAGTAGTACACATTTAAATAAAACACTTCAACGGTTTAAAATGCGATATATTAGTTAAAAAATTAACTAATATATCGCTTTTTAAACCGTTAAAGTATTCTATTTAAAAGCATTTATACCAAAGGAAATTTCAAATGTCGAATTTAAAATTTAGCTCACACGTAGATGATATAATAATATCGAAAGAAAAATAAACAGAACGAGGCATTCACCTTATGCATAAGAACAGGTTTTGAAATTCGTTTAAAACTTTCTTTCCAAAAAAGAGCATTCCGCTTATCACACAAAAGATCGCTTAATTTTTTTATTTACAAGCCAACGACCTCTATTGTGTCACGGGCTTTTTTATCTCTGTCCCCCCAGAAGGGTTTGTGTAGCTTCATCTTTGTCTAGCATCTAATTTCATGGATTGAACTGTTAAAAACTATTCCTCTCGCCTCTTCCCGTTGCGGCGGTGTCGTTCGTCCCTTTCTCTTAGACCTGTTGTTGGGTTTAATTTGCCCTTTTTTGCAGTGGGAGTCGGGTGGAAATGTGGCGAGGCTGGTGCTTTCGCTATTGTACTATAGCATTAACTGATTTATGAGAATGTTCTTAATGTAGTGGGTAGGATTAAGCTTTAGTTATAATAATGATTACTATAATAATCTCTATATTCTTGTTTCTTAGACTTTGACATACATATACCTACGCAGTTACATTAATCTAAAAGTTAGATTATTATTACAACTGTAAGTTTTTTTATCTTATTTTATGTCGTAGTTACTTGGTTCTGTTATATAAAACGCGAACTACATTCGTTAACTTATTTACAATTTACTTTAACTACAGCCCGACGTTTATAATGCTAAGTCCCTAATGTCAAAATCAAATAGCGCCATCTGTTTCGTCGTAACTGGTATTTGGAGTTAACCAATATATTTCGCCCTTTAAATCGTTGAAACTGTTATTAAAATTGTGTAGTACTCGCCTAAACCACAGACAGTATTTGGTTCAATACTGTCTATAGTTTACGCGAGTAGTACACATTTAAATAAAACACTTTAACGGTTTAAAACGCGAAATACATTAATTGGTTAATTAATTTTGTTAAACTTATTTGAAAATGATTTTTAACTGCGGCCGTGGTCACGGAAAGACTAATATATCGCGTTTTAAACCGTTAAAGTGTTTTATTTAGAAGTCCAATTAGTTAAAATAGTGCAAATAGTGAGTATGAATTAAAAATCGATAATAAATTGAAATGATGTACGACTCGGGCAGGACTTGAACCGGCATCCTCAGGGTTCCACGCTGTTGCTCTAACCAATTGAGCTGTTGAGCTGGTGGAGTGTATTTTTAATTCTTATAGAAGTGTTATCATTAAGATATTTATCGTCGACTAAATATAAACATTCAAATAAAGAATTATAATCTCATTTGTTATCATAGATTAGTTTCCAAGCTGTAAGTGAATAATGGAACTGGCTGCAAACAATTTGTGCAACGTAACGGAATAGTCACGTGTTTGCTCGAGAGACGCTACTAGAAGTGAATTGCCCCTGGGACTTGTTTTCTTGCCTCGGTTTACACAAGAGTTATTTACAGCGAAGCCTTTAGAGACAGAGAGAGGGTTTACCTTGTATTTTAATAACGAATTGTTATTATTTAGAAGGAACAAAAGACATTATAGCTATGTTATAGTTGCTTATAGACCACACGAGGCAGACATAACTTTTTATACTTTTCCATAACAGTAGAAGACAGAAAAGAGTTTTTATAACTTGGAATATTATATCCTCGATTTAAATATTTTAGTAAACGTTGTAGTTCACTATAAAAGTAGCCAATTTGTTATTTCAAAATCATCTACATTAACTTAAAACTCGAATAAACTTTGTCAAGCCATTTAGAGAAGAGAGACGTAAACGATAAATAACTAACACTTTAACGGTTTAAAACGCGAAATATATTAATTGGTTAATTAATTTTGATGAATCTTTGGTTGCCCCGTCCCCGTTCACCACGGATGCAGCCGTGGTGCAAAGACATGCGAAACGAAATTTGTAAACAAGTTTAACTATTATGTTTTGCGTTTTAAACCGTTAAGGTATTTTATTTTAGCGTTTAATAGTAAACTTTCTTATAGAATCGAAACATAGTGTTTTGTCTTCAGCTGCTTTGACGCTCAAGTCTACCTAAATATATGAATAAATGAATTTGACTCGACTTCACACACACTTCCACAGTTTTAGTCGAACTGGTTTTAAAGCTATATAGACGGGATTTATTTAGGTTATTTTTCATTCGGACGTCAATGACCTCTAAATCTTACCGCGTATGAGACAATGCGTTTTCGTAATAAGTTGGCCGCAGCGATTTTTTGCACTCGCTTCATACTAGATCCCACTTTCTCATTATGAAATAAGTCTCATTATTTCATAAGTGCGTTTAATAGAAATCTCAATTCGTGACCAGGATATAACAAAATGTCACGTTCGGCGTTAACGGCTGTTTAATTATTTTAATTAAAGGAAATAAAAGGTGAGGACTTAAGCGAGAAAGTTTTTATGTGAACGTTAAATCTTGTCATTTTATTAGGATGACGATTTAAGTAAAAGTTCGGATTTCAAATAGGTTTGGTATTTTATTGGCTAATTAACAAACGATTAGAAAACGTCGTTTTTTAAGATTATTTTTTACGTCTATCGTGTGATAGTTGCAGTTCTTTATGATTTATTAGTTTTGGCTTCGATCCCCCGGCTCTAAATATTCGGAGATCCAGATAATGGTAATCATATACTGGCTATAGTTTACGCGAGTAGTACACATTTAAATAAAACACTTTAACGGTTTAAAACGCGATATATTAGTTAAACTTATTTGAAAATTGTTTTAACTTTAACGTTTCGGATGCTTTGCAGCAGCCGTGGTCAGTCTTCCCTTGACCATAGCTGCTGCAAAGAAGTTAATGAAAATCGAAGTTCGAAACATTTTTTTTTAATAATACTTCGTGTTTTAAACCGTTAAAGTGTTTAAATTTAATGGTAATCATTTTTCTTGGTCCACAAGTGTTGCCTTCCGCAAAAAAGGCTTTCAATTCGGAATTAATGTTTTTGTTAAAACAAAATGTCTGACCTCCTCTATCATTTATGATAGACAGGCAGGCTCAAGAGGTTTAATTATAATGGTAGATGAAATACCCATATAAAATCTAAACAAGATTTTAGCTGTGGATATTTGAAAATTCACAGTCAAACCGAAACGCGATTCCTACCATCCATTTAATATCCACATTTTCAGATGAACTCCAACATGATACAGAAAAATTAAAAATTGATTTGACACCAAGCTTGATTTGCTACCACTACAACAAGGAGCTCGTCAAATGTTTCATTAAAAAGATTAACACAAATTCAGAACTTTAAGCTTTTAACTTCTCACATATATAATCATTATTTGAGTTTTACCATACATGCATCTCGGATCCAATCTCGGATTTCATAAGATACAAACGCATTTAAAATACCAATTTGTACTCGCCTTCGCATTATTGCCCCATTAGCCTTAAAATCGTATCATTTATTACATATTGACGTAAAACTTTTATTATCCTCGCATTAAGTTAAGGAACATTTAAAAAATGATGTCATGAGATGATACTGAAAAAGGAAGTACGCTTATCGCTTTAACATAACGAAGATTGTTCGCTTAAGACTGGAACTGAGTGACCATTTATTTATAGTGCAAGAGTTTAACAGTTTTAAAATAAAACTTAACGCGATCACGGTTGCTACGAAGCATCCACAATTTCGTGCCGTAGGTAAATAGTATATAGTATATAAGTAATACATTTTACGTTTCAAGCCATTAAATGTGTGTTATTTTAATGTTATGTATCTACTATTTGTGTAAACTTAATAGCTTTTCAATGTTGGACTGAAGAGTTTTTATGTTGACTGGTTTATGCTCGAATGTCGGAGAAGCATGGACTGGGAAAACGGGACTGCTGCTCCAAATCGATACGACGACTCATGTAGGGTCTCTCATAATAACCAAGTGTAGTGTTTACTACTTCTACTTGAGAGAGTTACTACTAAAAAGATCACGGTAACTCAATTGTTTAGAACGGTGTGGATGCCGGTTCGTGTCCCATTCGTGTCTTTCTTTTTAATTTTAATAGGTTTTTAATTTATATATATTACTACTATTTTAATACTTACAAAAACAGGTAAAAGTTACATTAGCTTTACAAATTGTAAGCGTTACTGTGAATCCAAGTTGGTTGGCAGTAAAATAACTCTCAATTTTTCCATTAATATCATTATTTCGGCTCTTAGCCTAAAACGTTCAATAGATAAGCAAAGACGATCAATCAAGTGGGGAGATGGGGTCAACGGCCGTGGATGTCGATGACACGTCATTAATACCACTTAATTGCTCTATAAACTACCTTAAACAACCTGCTATATTGCAGGATGTTTGGCTGCGTCATAAGAATTTATATAACGGAGTATTCATTAACTCTACATATAAAAACATGTATCTATGTATAAGGTTTTATAATTAAAAGTAATACCCACTAAACGATGTAGGGCATGGGGTACACAAGTCTGTCTGTTACAAGTCCACAAACAAGAAACTGTTGTTTGTCTGCTGTTTGAATCTAGGATCTGTTTCACTTAAATGAAATGAAATGCGGCTAACCATTGTACAACGGAAACAGATTTTGTCCTGTAAAAAAACTATTTAATATATATAGTAGCTGTGTCAGCGACTTTGTCCGTGAGAAGTTTGAAGTGGGCGTCAAAATTAGTTTTTACAAACAACAATTAAGTGTTGCGCACGACGTCGGTCGCGTCACGTAGTTCTTGGCTTGTCTTGTTAATCTTTAAAGATAGACACATAGTGTCGGGCAATGTTTTTCGCAGCGTACTTTTAGCCTTGTTAAAAAAAAAAGACAAAAATAATTTTTAAATTCGAACCATTAGTTCCTGAGATTAGCGCCTTCAAACAAACATACAAACTCTTCAGCTCTATATATTTGTATAGATAATACTGATAATTAATTTAATAGTATCTCAACTATACTATAGTTCGGTTTATAAATTATTACGTACAACAGTTGTAATATTATGACAGTAGGGAGCTTACAATGTTGCAGACTGCTAACCTAAAGATCCGTTGACCGACTGTCGCGTTTGGATTTATGTGCAATAACTTCTATACGTCCGGGTCATCTAGAAAATATTGTATTGACATCTAGTACATAATATACACTAGTTATTTGTTGAAGCGTAAGTATACAAAGCAATTTAATATTAGTATCTTTTATTATGAACTTAGTATCTTGTTGTAATACGTTTGTTTAAGTAGATTAGTGAAATGGATACTAAAATGTAACCGCCCCATGCCCCACAATATTATGTTAGTAGATACGCTGTCTAAATAGCCTTAAATAATAAC
The DNA here is from genome assembly GCA_963661955.1 of Leptosia nina. Taxonomy (NCBI): domain Eukaryota; kingdom Metazoa; phylum Arthropoda; class Insecta; order Lepidoptera; family Pieridae; genus Leptosia; species Leptosia nina. The sequence goes on from CAVLEF010000008.1 coordinate 6,470,832, forward strand.
GAAGGACTGTTGATTGTTTTTAAACGCTTATTTAGCTCGACCCGTACGGAATTTATTTATTTGGGTCAAAATTAGAAATTAAAATTTAAGCACCTTCCCGTTGTCAGATTGATCTGAAATATGGTACACATATTTAATTTAGATGACAATACAATATACTGAAATCAAAAACATAATAACATATTTTCCCTAAACCCCCTTAATATGAGTATCAAATGAAAGGGCTACACTAGTGGAACACGACTGATATGTCAAATTTAAATTTTGTTTCGTAGTTTTCAGTGCACAAAAAATAAGAACCGTTTTTTAACCTAAAAGCTTTTTTACCTATTTTTATAATAGTACCAAGTTTAGTCATTTCATAGTGGCTGTTTGAAGCAAGGTTTTGTTCGAGACTTGTCTCCTTAATAATTATTGAAAGAAGTCAATGACTTGAGAACACATTCAAATACACTTAAACGGTTTAAAATGCGATGTATATTTCTTAAAATAATTTCAAAAAATTAACGAATATACATCGTGTTTTAAACCGTTAAATTAGGTTTTATACTTCAATGCGAGATCTAGACTATATTAATGTCTGTATGTTTTTCGTATTAAATGTATGGGTTTATCTTAGAACTTTTGTAATAAGTCGTTTGTGCTGTATCGTATACTGTCTGTGATATCCGAATTCCGTTTTTAAAGCAAACTCTCACGTTACTCTTGTTGACACCATAATTGCTCTACCGTTACATCACAGAGGAGTAATTCTCATACAAGTGACAAGTTGATGTTGTCAAACGGTCTTTCGCCTAATAAAAACGACCAAATTTAATTACCATTAATACGGTTCTTAAAAGAAGAATAATTCATACATATTTTTATTTAGTCATCTTGAACAGTTTTCGCAGCGCACGCAACAGACCTCAACTCAAAGATAAATCATTTTCCCAATTTTTTTCCACATTTCCCTCTAATTCTTCGTAGCCTAATTCTTGATAACCTAAAGTCTTCCTCGGTAAATGCTCTATCCAACACAAAACTTTCAATTCGAACCAGTAGTTTTTGAGAACAGCGCGTTCAAACAAACAAACTCTTTAGCTTCATAATATTAGTAAAGATATAAAATTCAAATTCACTATTGTTACTAGTTAGAGACATAGATTAGAATTGCTCCCTCGCACTATAATATCGATTGTAACATCGATGTCAATCATTCACATTACGATTGCTAGATGCCGCTGCCATCGAGACAGTCATTGAAAACTAAGGCTGCGGTCTTCTAGTAATACTGTAGCTACAGCTCGTATTTTTTACTTCTTGTTAGGACGTCTCATACACGAATTGGTGTTTGGGATAAGTAGCTGGGTATTTAGTAAAACTGTATACAGTTAAAGTAGAAGACACCGTGAGTCATTTCTGTAAGGACCCAGTTGCTTTCTCTAAATACCAATAACGAGGAAATAAGGCACTTGAGTTGCTACTATTAGATAAGGGACACCCTCCATGTTCGGTCCCGTGTCATTTTATTTAACTGTGTTACTACTCGCGTAAAATACAGGCAATATAGTTGTATATTTCGGTTCTGTGTGCTATTTACTAATACGGTTGTACATAGTACGCGAAAATTGCTTTATACTACTCAAATTTTACATTAAAAACTAAAAAAAAATAAAATCAAGGAATGTTTTTACCTTAACCTTGGAGTGTTATTTAATAATTTTTCGTATAGTACTACATTTTAATAGGCATATTTATAGAAAAATGCTAGCATCGATAGATGAGGCAGAAAGTCGTGAAATTTCGCAACGTACAGCTTTTATCTGAGACCGCAGCCTTACGTCGAGTATATCGTTACGAATTAAGTCTTTTGTTGTCTCGACGGCGAATTAGGGAAAAACTTCGACAATAAGCCTCCGTTTTTTGAAGTTTCGTGTTACGCTGTCAGTTCGAGCATCATTAGAACAGGTAGATGTACCATATATGAATTTACGGATTTAGTCTTTTGCTTGAAAATTTGTTATATTGAGTATTATCTATGCCCAGTACCACGGCTGTAAAACATCTAACACATATTCCAGTACTCTCGGTAGCTTATGTGGGTAATACACATTTACAATGACAGTTTAACGGTTTAAAACACGAAAGCAGTTACCTTATTTAAAATTTATTTTAACTACAGCTAGGCCTTCCGTGACCATCGCCATTGCAAAGTATCGGAAACGTCGGGCCCTAGTTAAAATAAATTGTAGATATGTTAATATATATTTCACTTATCAAACCGTTAATAGTGTATAAATCATATTCTTGCTTTGAAAATTAATTAACGGTTTTGTTTTTTTTTGCGTTTTAAACAGTCTGCTTGCACTGCTTTATTTAATTTTCATATTATTCATATTTATATAACATAAAAAATGTTATTTCTAATTATATTTCACTAAGAATGTTATTTTTTTCTATAATATATTTTGACATATTATATCTTTCAATTAGTAATACAGCCTAAGGCCATAGAGATTTTCAATAAAAATAACATTAGCTAAAAATACGGGACCCGAAGCCATCTTTGTCCGTTTTATGTTCACTTTTTACATTAGTAGTCGTAAAATCATTCACCAATGAACTTTTAGCATTAAGATATCTTTATACGATAAACATGCATTAAACTGGCTATTTTTAAACTCTCTTTAACTGCAAGTGCTTAACGCGCATCGAAAGTAAATAATCCATTCTCCTTTTAGGAATTTTTATGGCTGGTCTAAACATGTGTTTATATGGCTTCCTATTGCATAAAAACGAAGCCTATTTCACCGCGTGGGGCATGGGGCAATCACATCTGTGCCCTGCCCGACCGAAACAATCTATTGTTCCCCGGGATAACCCATAACCTCTAGTGCTTAACGCAATGCTAGGCAACAAATTTTTAGCGTCAGAGTCGTCCCTTGAAATTCACATTTTAAGCTCTTTCTGTTGCATTGAATTTCAACTGAAAACATTATCCTAACCGGCGTAAACGTTGCCCCTTAAGATGTTCTTTGATCTAGAAAATACGACTTTAAATAATCGAGAATTTCCAAAATGCGCGTGAGAGCTTTTATATTAAATAATTAATTGTTCTGCCAACTTAACGGTTTAAAACATGAAATGTATTATTACAATTTATTATCTGTTATTGTTTAGATTTTCATTCCCTTAAGGAAAATTTAAAATCGCAGAATCGTGAAACTTTTCAACTAAATGTAGAATTTATCGTAAGTACGCTTTCCATTTTCCACGCGAAGAGTAATAAAGAGATATTAATCATATTAATGGGAGGCGCGGTTTCGCTGAGCGATTCGAATCGATACCTTTCGTGGACAGGGGTGGTGGAAGGGGGGAGCTGATGCAGACACCCTCGGACTGAATATTTAAAATTTAAAACTCAGCTTCGTGAGCTGTTTACTTGGCTAAGCGAAGGGGCCATTTTGTATATTCTTAGTGGAACGTGTGTGCAGTTTAAAAGTTCTAGATAAATCTATATTTATGATTTTCTTTCGGGGACACCTGTGGTAGGACGGGTGATCTGTCCACCTTTTCACCCATTTCCTCCTTGCAGAGGTTTTGGGGTCATCCAACTCTCCCCGTGTCCCCTTCAAACCTTCCGGCTTGCTTGCAGAATCTTATTATTTTTTCCATCTGTAGTTCTTTGATGTCATCTTCTGTAACTTCGTCCGAGCCCATATGCATTTGTCTCAGTCTCGAGTACGCAGAGCATTCAATGAGTAGATGGATGCTTGTTTTCTCACTTTCACTGCACTCCGGACACAGGGGGTCGCTGCCTATTCCTATCATTGTAAGATGTCTGTTTAGACGGCAATGTCCTGTTATGATTTCTACGATGAGTCTGACATTCGCTCTCGTTAGTGTCATCAGGTTTTTGGTCTTTTTTTCATCTAGGCTATGTATGAACATTTTCGACATGCCAGTCGAAGATTTCCATCTTTGGTTTGTCTCTTCTATGATTCTGCGCTCGATCATTCCCTTGGTTACTTATATATAAAATTCATACATACATAAACATGCATACAGATAAATGTATATACATGTTTAAATATATTTATTGTTTGTTAGAAACTCAGATAGAAGTTGTTCTATGCAAACAGTCTACGATCAATCCTATGGTTAAAGAAAAGTGTTAACTTTATTTATGCAATTTTTTATTTGTTTCTCCACATACGAGCTTTTAATATGCTTTTATAACAGATGGCGCTAGCGTAGCAGTTTTTGACTTTGACATTAGGGACGGGTCGCAGCTAAATTATAAGTTAACTAATATATGTCGCGTTAAAAGCGTTTTATATAAATGTAAACAAATCTATTATCTACTGCACCGTTCAACTCGTTAAATTCTCTCCAAGAGTTACCATTTGTAAACGACGCTTCTAATTACTAACCATAAAATGGTATTTTAAATACCACTGCCCTTGTGTGCTATTGTGTTTACGAGTAAGTATGTAAAGTTAAACGCATTAAGTTAATACGCACTTGCAGCGCACTTCCTGCATCCACGGCTGAGTCACCAGGTCGACGTATGTTTTAGTTCTTTATTCTAGTCTTAAGTATATATGGGTTAAACAAAACAATTTAACGGTTTGAAAAACGAAATATATTAGTTAAACTTATTTGAAATTATTTTAACTACGGCGCAACGTTAGGAACGTTCACCCGAGACCACGGCTGCTGCAAAGCATCCGAAACGTTAATTTTAATAAGTTAAGTAATATATTTGGCGTTTTAACCCGTTAACTTTAACTTAAAACACTTGTTTTATTTAAGTCTGTAACATTTTTTCAATTTATTTTCGATTTTTAAGGTAATTGAATAATACAAATTATTAATAGCTCAAAAATGTTAACGAGTTGATAATTGAGCTATTAATTAACTTTCATCACTGACAATAGTTCGAAGATCTTAGTGTCATTGAAAATAGTCGCGAAGCCTCTTAATTAGCAATTTTAGTGTTAGGGTATCGTAGAGATTCGATTCCCGGTCCCGAACAGCGTGTGATTTAGATACAGTTCCTGCATTATAAATAAAATAAAATTTAATTAATCGATATGAACACTACAAGTATCAAACTATCTCACGAAACGTTTCATTCATTTTATTAATTTTTTCCCTTGAATGAATCATAGGTGAACTTGACAATGCATTCGAGTTTTAATGAGACGGCTGTATCAAGAAATATTTAATTTCCAATCTAATTTGAGTCATAGATTTCCGCTCTCTGTTTATTTCTCACGAACTACAGTGCATTCCACTAGCTATGAGATTAAACACAGACATATATTATGACGAACAGGACCTTTTATATGTTAATATGAAAATTAGTATTCAAAGGGCTCATATGAGTGGAATTATTGTATTGCAAGTGTGAATCGATAGAATTGAACACGTCAAGAACGTGACGAGGGAATCGAATGAAGATAATTTATTTCAAAAGTTATTGTAATTGATGGCAGTATATAATTTTCAAAGACCTTCTCTATCCCCGTCCACTCTTTGGTGATGGCTAACATCACCAAAGAGTGGACACAATATTTCGAATGCTTTGCAGTGGTTGTGGTCACGGGGGGACTGAAGATGGAGGGTGTCCATCTTCATGATCATGTGTGGGATGCAACGTTAGCGCTATCTGTTTCGTCGTAGTCAGTATTTGGGGAAACTAGCTGAATCTGACTCACGGTGTCTCGTCCTTTGGAATCTAGAGTTGTTATATTTCGCGTTTTACACCGTTAAAAGTGTTTTGCTGAAATTTATAAACTATAGTCAATACTTAAATTACCTTAGATACTTTGTTTACTGAAGTCAAGTACTGGTCGATTACGGTAATTCGTTCTTCTATCCTCGTCCCCTCGACCCCCCTCATTACCTAGACGCCTAATCATATGGCGAATGTCTATAACGAGGTTCTCATGTAGCACTCGTGTGTAATTGGGGGAGGGTGTAGCAAATGTGCCCTGCGCACGGCAACTCTTGCGTCTTTCCCACGACGTCCCTCGCGATGTTGTTTTGTTTCCAACAGCTGTCTTACATATTTGATGACGGTTTTGTTTCTATTGCCCGAGTGTGTTGCTCTAGAGTGGTGAAGGCGAGCGAGGATCGTGTAATCTATACTAGAAATAGCTGTTTGAACGCGCTTATACCGGGAACTACTGGATCGAATTGAAAACTCATCTTTGCATTGTCTGTCGTTTACGCGAGTAGTACACATTTAAAGTAAACACTTTAACGTTTTAAAACGCGAAATATGTTAGTGGAACTTTACAAATTAATTTAACTAAAGTCTGACAAAAATCATCCGAAACGACGCTTTGCAGCAGCCTTGGTCACATCTTAAATAATATGTTTCGCGTTTTAAACCGTTAAATTTTCTTACATAAATTATTTTTGTGATAGATCATTTCGATCATTGGTCGTGTCTGATTCATATCAATCAACCGGGAAAACAATAGAAACTATCGATGCTAGGACCTTTCCCGTAAGAAATACTTGGCAACACCTTTTCGGAGGCTGTAACTTTTATATATATATTTGTATAACTTTTTATGAAGTATTATTACTAATACTCTGTGTTCAAACATTAAACCAATACTTATAGTCAAAACATGTAGATTATCGTCATTCATATTTCCCTCTAGAAAAAAACCTTTACTCAACTTTGGTTATTAGAAGTTTCTGTAAATATCAATAAAGACGAAACAGATGCTTTGCACATTCCACTTGAACACTAGGTACACCCTCCATCTTAGATCATCCCCCGTTGCAAAACATCCGAAACGTCGGGCCGTAGTTGAAATCATTTGTAAAGTTTATTTACTACATTTCGCGTTTTAAACCGTTAAAAATGTTTTATTTAAATGTGTACTACTCGCGTAACTACAGACAGTGTTTAGTTCTAATTAAAATTAACGACCTACATATAAGCTATGTGTGATGCAACGCACCCAGAGACACAAGATACGGGCTCCGACCGCAGACCGCATGCTTGCTGCAACATCGGACACGGCTATTACGACTAACGGAATTAATATGTACAGTGTATACACGTTCGATCGCCTCCGCGACTCAGTGGTTAAGCACGGCGTGGCATAATTAAGAATTATATATTTCACGTTTTAACCCGTTGAAATTGTTTTATTCAATTAATACCCGCATAAACGACAAACATTATCGCCAGGCACGAACCACCGTCCACAGTTGACAAAGCCGTGGAGTTTTATCGCATTTCGGTTCTAGTCTGTGGATTTCCGAATATCCAAAGCCAAAATAGGTCGACGGCGCATCTTGTTTAGATGTTATATGGCTGGGCTATTTCACCTTCAAGTGATGAAGACTTGTCTATCGTCGTCTATCATAAAAAAAAACTATAATCAAACGCAAGAAGCGATACACTCATCTAAAACTGCGTTCATTAATGCGTCCTTGCTACACAATAACGGCTGGCAGACAAAGAGGCAGACGAACAGACAAAGGCTCAGTGTGCGGGCCCTTGGAACCGTGCCAGTAAGGTCGTGGCCTATGATCTAGCGATTAGCGATACAACTCGCAGAATAGGTTTCCAGGAATCGGAGAGTCGGGTGCAATTTGCGTAACATTATTTTTGAAAACGTTTCGTAGCGCACGCAACAATTCAATACAGGTAGCATTGTATCGCTAATAATCAACGGGTCGTGGACACGATCCCTACTCAATTTATAAGTGTAGACATATTGAATTTACGTACGGATCACGAAGCACCGTCTGAACCTTCACATAGATGGAAAAGCGGTTACGTTTAGTCGCGTTTCAATCTATGGATTGTGTAGATGATTAAAAAAATAACTAAGGTATATAAGTAAGGATATATAACTGCTCGTTTCGTGGCCATACCCTAACATTCATACGTCACCTCCGCTTAGGGACGTCGAAACCTCTTTTAATTCCAGCGCTTAAGCTCGATGACTTTGATTCCGTTCGGGTTAGTCACTCTTTTGTTTCGAGTTAATGATGGCATACATTTTACCTTCATTGGATGAAGTATACAAGTCTCATAGTTTGCCGTTGCTATTTCAGTTATACCATGAACGAATTTTAACTCAGTAAATTTTTAAATAAAACATTTTAACGGTTTCGAACGCGATATATATTACTTAAACGTATTTGAAACGTCGCGCCGCAGTTAAAATAATTTTCAAATAAATTTAAGTAATATAAATCGCGTTTTAAACCGTTGAAGCGTTTAAGTAGATGTGAAGGTACTACTCGCGTAAACTACAGACGGTGTTTAGTGTTTTTTTAATATTATAGAGGAAGATAGGCAAGCAGGGTTCCCTTGATGGACTATAATGTCAGCCTTATAACATCTAAACAATATGCACTGTCAATCTATTTTGACTTTGGATATTAGGAAATCCACTGGCCTTTTCATGTGAGGACGTTGGCTTATGACCAAGACGGTTTACGATAATATCCAGACTTCCAGATGAAGTCTTACTTGTTTCAGAAAGATCATAAATTGATTATAATATTAGACTCGGTGGAGATCAGACTCACTTGGTTACTAGACAAACATTGCTGCCACTGTACCTACGAATCAGCCAATTTAAAGCTCTTGACTATTAAATAATGACACATTATAATAAAATAATCGTAGCTTATAAAAATAAGAAGAATTGAAATAGATACGATCAAATCTCAACAGTCTAGGCTCCGGTATCGAGACAGACAAGCTATTTACGAGTCTAGACGTTCAGGGCTTCTTGTCAAGTGTTATTAGCTGTTCGACGAGAAAGTTCGTTTGAATGGCACTTAATTAAGAACTCCAAGAATCTACCTTGCGAGAAGAGATGTTCTTGCTTTTAACATTATAAATCCCCTGTTGGATATATGACGCCACTAGAACCAGAGTAGCCTAATAGCAATTTTATGACTTGACTTATTTATATTTTCATAATCTAAAAAGTGGGTTTATTTAAATGTGTACTACTCGCGTACAGTGAATAGTATGGATTTAGATGTTAATTCACATAAATCTGTATTTCCAAGTCTGGAACATAGCCGGCCTAACCTCGTCACCGTTACGTAACGTGTTATTCTTTAGCGTATACCTTATTCTGGTCTATACTTATTCCAATGCCAAGGCCGCTCTGGACACGCGATTCTACGAAGACTATAACTTCAATTTGTGTTTATCGTGAGTTTTGCGGTCTCATAAAGTAGGTTAATGTTTCTTATACTCACTCGTACAGAACTGGTATGGAGGTAGTCTATTTTCATAGGGAAGGCCATAAGTTAGATTATAACACATATAATGCAAATTTTTACGTTTTCAGCCATATATTTCGATAGAAAACGTTGCTTAATATAAAAAAACGCCGAAAAAAAAACGATAATATACCCATTTCTTTAATTTATTAATTATCATGTAAGCCTTACATTATCTTACTAGTTTTAAGACTAACACAGTTATTTTAAATTGGTATTTCTAAATAAAACTACATTTAATGGTTTCATACGCGAAATACATTACTTAACTGATGTTTATATATTTTAACTACTACTACTACTAGCTTTTGTAACAGATTGGGAAGGGCAGAAATTCGCTTAAAGCAGGTAAAAGTCTTTCATATTTACTACTAGTGTAAACTACAGACAATAGCGATATTGTTGTTTGTTACGCAGTTAGGGACCTCGTATTATTACTATTTACGGACAGAAGTGTATCCTGGTGCATTTATAATAAACATAATTGCACTATGTAAACAATAATCGTGATATTTTTATATAAACCGCAAAATAAACTAGCACTGCACGTTCGACTGTTTCTCTAAAACACTTTGCAAGACATAAATATATTGATTTACATACAAGCTGAGTCAGCGACTTCGTCTGTCATTTTAAGGCATCTAAATTTATTTTTGCAAACCTCCTCTTTAACTTTATAAATTTAAGCTTTGACCCACGATATGGGTCCCGTGCAAGTTAATCTGAATAGATTGACATATACTCTTGTGGTAATTTTTTGTCAGATATTTTTTTGGTGTCTTGAGCCGTATACGCAGCGTACGCATCGGAAGTCACTGCGCAATATTTTATAGCCTATTATAGCTCTAAACAATACAAGAATAATTTTTCAAGGAGAACCGGTAGTTTCTGAGATTAGCGCGTTCAAACAAACAAACTCTTCATCTTTATATATTAGTATAGATTTTTACTTTGCAATCGGTGTTCATGAATATAAACACTGTTTTTTTTTTTTATAACGATATGTTACGAGTACATAAAATTTAATGTATATGGTAAAAAACGTATAGACCTTCATTGCGTGTCTTTAATTTGTTTTTATTCTTTGTTGCAGGTAATTACAATCGAGAACAAGAACAAGGAAGTGTTTGTGTGACTCATTTGGTAGTTTTTAGGTTATATTTTATGAAAGCACTAGCTGGGCCAGCGACTTCGTTCGCGTAGAATAGTTATTTAAGCTGTTACCCACGACGTCGCGCCCCTTCCCGTCGTTCTTGCAAGTTAATCCTAAAAGACAGACATATAGCGTCGCAGACTTTTTTTTAGATCATGTAAAAAGGAATCATTCTTTCATACATATTTTTTGGGTATCTTGTACCGTTTTTGCAGCGTACGCTTCGGAAACCCATAACGATAAAAAATTTACCCCTTACGTTAACCAACAAAAAAAGAATTTTTTAATTCGGACCCCTAGTTCCTGAGATTAGCGCCTTCAAACAAACTCTTCAGCTTTATATAACAAATACATTATGAAAGCATATAATCAAAGTGAGAAAAACAAGAAGCCAACAGATTTAATTAAAAAATTTCAACGGCTTATAACGTAACATGTAAACTTATTTACAAATAATTTTAACTACAACTCAACGTTACGGATACCTTCCAGCAGCCGTGCCCACGGGGGGATGAGTTTAGGTCGATAGCGCATCTCGTGGAGATGTTATATGGCTAAGGTATTTAACCTTCAATCAAGGGCACCCATGCTTCTCTGTCCTTAACTTACAATAAAAACAAAATGTTCAAATGAAATATTTGAGTACCTAATGTTTAATTAGACTTATATTATATACATTACACGGAACACTCAGTGCTCAAGCCCGATTCGCACTTGTCTGACTTTTGTACTTTAGTTAGCCCAGTTTCGTTTTTACGGAGCAGCAAAATACCTAGTTATACAATTAAAATTTCACCTGGTTATTAAAAAGATTAATAGCGCCCATTAGTTCCGGCTTTTCGGTGCCAAATTGGTAAAATCTAGAACATTCTCATGCCTATACGATTTATAATCGATATATATTCTGTAACGGTGTTTTTTTTTTAATTTATTCGTCGCATAAAAGGAAGGTATTTAATTTTTATCGGCGTTTTATACGCTGTTTTAATGTCCGGCTGTTTATATCGCTCCTATTCCGAGCTTTCCTTTTATCGCTTTGCTTATTTCGGACTATTTTATTGTTTTTCAATATATCATCAATGTTTTGTTTGTCTCGGTGGCAATCTGTTAGAATATTTATCTATACTATAGTTTAAAGCTACAGAGTTTGTTTGAACGCGCCAATCTTGGGAACTGGTTCGAATTGATACTCAAAAAAAGATGTCAGAAAAATGTATTCTTTTTTAAGTATACTAAAAAGAGACCGCGTGAGTATGTCTACTATTATCAAGCGAACATATGCTTGTCTGTCCTCCTCTATGTTAAAAAAATCTGCCCCCAAGAACCCACGTCGTAGCAACGCAATTTCAGTAGGTACAATATTGTATCATTGTATGATATTAACTATAATGATGTTGATAAGTGTACTTTATGTTCTATTAGCTGTGTCAGCGACTTGGTCCGCGGGGTTCGTTATTTCGGGCATTCAAATTCGTTTTTTCATACCCCCTTCATCTTTATAAACTTGCACTGTTTCCCACGACGTCGGTCGCGTCTCTTCCCGTTGTTCTTGCAATTTAATCTTAAAATATAGACATATAGCGTCGCGGACATTTAAAGAGGAATCATTATTTTATACACATTTTTTAGGTATCTGTATCATATCTATGAACCGTTTTCGCAGCGTACGCATCTGAAACCTACTGAGATAAAAATTTCCCCCGTTTTGTTTACATTTCCCGCAGTATCTTCGCTTCTATTAGTCACAGGGCGTATTTATAGCCTTCCCCGATAAATGCTCTAACCAACTTAAAAATAACCCGTAGTTCCCGAGATTAGCGCGTTCAAACAAACAAACAAACTCTTCAGCTTTCTATATTAGTATAGATTATATTCTAATTTTTTTAACTAACACATAAGATGTTTGCTTCGCTATACATGACGCCTAGTAGAAATTGTAAGGTTCTGCTAACCTTCAATGTAATTGACCTCCCAACAAAAGAGATAATGTCATTGCTGCAGACAATTTGACAATTCCCAAACTCGAAGACCTCGAACTTTGTCGTGATACTAATCAACCGAGTAATTAACTAAACAAAACGCCACTCGCTTTTTTTAATCGATCAATTTGGTGATTAGATTTAATCTCGGTTGCTATCCAGTTTCGGATTGATGTGGTCGCATACGAAACGGTCTTGTTGGGACAGATTCTGGTGTTTATTTTTAGTGCACGAATTGTATTATTTACTAGTTGTGCCCGCGACTTTGTCGGCCTAGAAAAGATATTTTGGGCGTCGAAATGTATAAATAATGTGAAAGCTTATCGTAGTTTTACAGTTACTTTTAAATTCATTGATATCTTCTCTCCATCTTCTGAAACGCTATCTTATTGTAGATATTTCATTTTCTATTTCAATAGTATCATCATGTTTATATTCTACCCTAACAATTCTGTATTTGATTAAAAAGACATTAAACATACTTTAATGCGTAGTTTGTCCTTCAACTAGTCTAGACTAAACTAGACTAATGTGTAAAAAGGTCCTTTGGTAGACAAACCTTTTCTTTCTTAAATTCTATAAAACATGCTTCACTTCGGGTCGATGCTAGCGCCACTGGGACGTGTGCCAACAGCTTTTGTCGGAATCACTACACGTGTAATTCGGGAAAGCTTTGTAAATTCAAATTCGATTCGGGAAGATATAGTTGGGCTGATTTTCGCGAGATGGAGTTACCAGTTTCAAAAATTATTTTCGTGATTGAGGATAGAAAATCATTTTCAAAACAAGATCCGATCAGTAATATTTACAAGCACGCTATGGGTGCCGTTTCTTTGACAATAATAACTCACTACGCATTTTTAAATTCTGTAATTATACGATGTCATTGCTAGTAAACTAAAAAAATACTATTTATTATATATTTTCTTTAATTATAAGGAACAGTCTACTTTACCTGTATAACGAACAAAATTAAAAGTTGATCTAAATCATATGAGTTATCAAAAACACTATTAACGCTTTAAAACGCATTTTCGCTAAATTGTATAATTAAATTGAAAACTCACGCCAAAGCAGCTATTTCACGTTATAACAATTGACAATTGTTTGATATTTACACTCTCTTTAAAGGTTTCAACTCGCAGAATACACTAATAATAATAATAGTAAACAATATTAAAGTAGATTTGTGTTTATCCTAGGCGGAAACTAGTAAAGTAAAGTCTAGATATTCCCTAGCACAGTGCGAATGTATTCGAAACCGGGAAGCGGCCCGGATCTGGGACAGTATGCGTGTCGTCCCTAAACGTTCCCGTAATGAAAATTAACGTACCCGGCAAACTCGACTCCTTTTGCTTTAATTTCACGACCTAATTGGCTTTTGTTTGCATAATTCTACGGTTAATGAAATTAACTAGGGGGGGGGGGGGGGGGGGATAAATCTATTAGAGTTATTTGGTTTAATTAAACAAATTAGGTATAAACAATAAGTTTGTACTAACCAAAATAATGTAACTGGCTTTGGCCATTTTTTTAAATAAATAATTTACTCTAGGTTCATATATACGGGTGAGACAATGCACATATCTTGTTTAATTTAATAATTCAAAGTTAACACATTACCAGAAGACTATAATGAATCTATCGTAACAATTATGAGGGTACATTGTTATTGTGTTTAATTTTGGGCCATTCACGACTCGGTGGCTGGTGCGACTGCGTGGGAACTTGGGGTCGTTTTTATTATCAAATAAATATTGCTGTTATGTTTAGTGTGTGTTGATTTAAATTAATTTATATTATTATACAAGAGTCGCGAAGTTACATATATAGGTCGACATCGCATCTTAGACGTTATATGGATGGAGTATTTCATTTTCCATCTCATGAATACCCAAAGCCAGAGAATCATTGACAATCATCAATCGATGGCTTTGAGACATTCAGAAATTCAAGCGGTAACCGAAACGCGATTACATGATTTCAGAGCTTTTTTACTGTGTAGTTCATGACTTGGAAGGAATTTCGATAATCCACACAGTAATACACATTTAAATACAACACTAATGGCATTAATCGCGGAATGTATTAGTTAGAGTTCTTTTTTTTAACTTCAGCCGTGGTCTCGGGAGAGACTGAAAATGGAGGTATGACCCAAAGTAAATAAGTTAACTGATACATTTCGCGTTTAAAGTGTTGTATTTACATTTATTTATTAGAATCATGTCGATCCTAGTAGAAGTTTCTTAAATACGCGATTTAATTGCCGTAAAAGCTGGTCGTATAATCGAAATATTTCTCGCAACAGCGTATAAGGCATAACGTTAAATCAACTTGCCAGATTTGGCTAGCTCTATGAGGGTTACAGTCCACACCTTGAACTTAACCGCGCCATGTCGGAACACGACTTTTATTAATGGTACCAATTTATAATTGATAAGCTTTTTGGGAAACACCTAACTTGATTTATTGTGGCTCTTAACTGTGAAGGAGGTCTTTCGATTCTTGTAATAATGGGGATTTTCCAAGCTCGTCCGGTTACGGTAAGGGAATTTTCTATATAATCATCGTGGAATTCTCATGGAAGTTGTTGATGTTGGTGTGGCTGCAATCTTTAAGGTAGCTTCACTTTGAATCAAAGAATTAATAAAAAGCGTATGTATAAATTTGTATTGTTAGACAATTTTAATTGTGGTCTAACAATTTGATATAGATTAAATATTTCCCATTTAATAATTCAAGTTAAGATGTCGGTCATTAGAAATGCCCCAATTGGAGCTCGAGCTTAATCGAGCGGTTCAGGGTTCGAATCCCGGATCCGGATCTTCGAAAACTGTAGTCTTTGGTCGTAAGACGAGGAACTCCTACAGTCTGTAGATATGCCATCAACTGGTGAGAGCGAAATGTTAATCAATTTATTTTGGAAATCTGGAAATTAAAAGGGTGGGAGGAATATCGCCAGGGTCACAAACCACAGTCTTCAGATGAAAAAGCTGTGATTTAAATCAGCGTTTTGGTTTCAGTTTGTAGATTTCCGAATATCCTAAATAGATAGACAGCACATCATCTTGAGATATTATATGGCTGGGGTATTTCACATTTCATAAAGTGAAACTTCTTCCATGAAGTGAAGTGAAAAAAATCATAAGCCCAACTAGCATTTTATACATTCTACATGAAAAGATTGAAGTTTCACGTTAACTAAGACTTTCTTTATTAAAAAAGAGAAGCCTGCTTGGGCCACTTATCCTTAATTTGGATCAAGTATTGGGGAAAGCCACTTTTTGAGCGATGAAATTATTAATGTATGCTGAGCAGTTGCGTCCTTTGTAATGGATATTATATCCCAAACTTCCTAATACGAGGTATCTTTACACAAAGAGGGTTTTAAAAGGCAAAATTATTGACTAAATGGTAAAAATATTGTATGAGTATTAATTATGCATGAAATTCCTTTATTTAATATTTAAATGAAAATGCAAAAGTAACATTATGCTTAGTAGATACTTATTATTATCATCGTCATTGATCATTATATTAAAAAAAATCGATATAGTTATAATGAAAACCTACGATACGGGAACTACGGGAATTGAACTGGCATCTGCAACCTATTTAAATAAAACACTTTAACGGTTTAAAACGCGATATATTAAACCGTTAAAGTGTTTTATTTATGTGTACTACTCGCGTAAACTATAGACAGTATCTGCAACCTACTTCGCATTGAGCATGAATCGAACCTTTTTCGTATTTTGTAAACTATCCTAACAACATACTATGATAGTATAGATACTATCGGTTCGTTAACTAAATACACACAAAACAATATGATACATTACCTTTTCACAAATACCAACATAAGTTGATATTTACCTTACGGACAAACAGCACTTTATATATACAGTAGAAAACTACAAACAAAAATAAATGAATTTCAACGCAAAAGATATTGACTTAATAAATTAATTGCGGGACAAAACAATGTTAAAATTAAGTTTATCACGAATTTATATTTCAATATGACCATAATTTGTTATCTACAATGTATTAAATATTTGTTTGCAACAGAAGCCATTTCTAAAGATGACAGGTGTCTACAGATGGTGTATCCGGTCTGATTCCTGTTATTCAAGCTATTATCTCCATGGGCGCATTGGCAATTCAAACTGTGTGTTACTTATCATCTTCAAAATAAGGTTGTATATTACACAACCGTTAAATTTGTACAGTATATACCCAAAATTAAAACGTAGTCAGACTTCTAAAGAAAATAAAACCCGAGTGACAGCAAAACAAATCGTTTTTCAAACGATTGCTCAAAAATACTATTAACAATTTTAAAACCTTTTTCAAATAAATTATCGCCCGATAGACGTTATAAATTAACTTTACGATTCCTAAATTACTACTTTTTAAGTGAATTCGAGGAATTAAACAACAAATAGTAATGTATAATTATGTTTTATTTGGTCGTTTCGACTGTGGATGATGTTTCGACAACATTTAACATGTGAACATGTAAAACATGTTAGTAATTAAATTGTAAATATCTTACACATTTGCTATTGGTAACTTAAAAAGCAATGTATACAGTAAGAGTACAAGGACTTTTTAAATTTAAATTATGTTGTTAAGAAAACATTTTATACGACGAAACAAAACGGTAAAAATTAATTAAAATCTGGTTAATACCTAACTTATTATCAAAGGAATGAATACATTTTAAACATATTAACCTCTGTTATATTATACATATAATATAAAGAATTTAATTTTGATTCTTAATTGTTTATTTATAAGTTATAACATCTTTTATATAAAAACTTCAAAGAAAAACTTTGGTGAACAGTTGACCCAGAAATTATTTTATGCTAAAGCTTTATAATATATTTATTTATATTATAAAAAAATATCGTTTTTATAATAGGACAAACAAACATGAGGTTGCAAGATGCGTAGTTGACCTATTTTTGCCTGTGAACATTCAGAATTTTACAAGCTGAAATCGAAACACTTTATGGCTCTTTCGTGACCCGGCCGTATTACCCATTTAATAAATCTGTAATTTTCCAAAGTTCAAATGTGTACCTGTGTAGACCTGGCGGGAATTGAACCCACGGCCTGTAGATTATTAGTAATACATCGCTGTTTGCCTTTAGGCGTTTAACTGTAACAGACCTATCTCATTCTTATAATATGTATTTATGAATTTATAACCATTTAGTATTATAAATAAACAATGAGTATATACATTTGCTTAAATATAAAACGAGATTAACAAAAATTAAACTAATTGTTTAATTTCGAAGTCCGTTAATTAAAATAAGTCACAACACACATAAGTATCACATAATAGGATTACCTTAACCTATATTCTATTCTTGTCGCCATTTTACGTGTAATTTTTCAAACTCACCGAATACTGAGCCAAGTAGCCCTCAATGGTTAGAACTAATCTTAGAGTATTGGTTAATTATAGTATAAAAATCGCTTTAATAAGAGTACACATTTAAACTAAACACGTTTAACGGTTTAAAACGCAAAATATTTACAAGTTAACCTATTTATAATTTATTTTAACTACGGCCCGACGTATCGAACGCTTTGCGGCGTAGTCATGGCAAATCTATTCGCATTTTAAATCGTTAAAATTGTTGCATTTAAATGCGTGCTACTCGCGTTAACTGTAAACAATACTTAACGAGTACACATTTAAAAAAATAAAAATACTTTTAACGGTCTGAAACACGATAAATTCGGTAACTTGTTTTAACTAAGATCCTATTAATTTTGCGTTTTAAACCGTTAAAAGTCTCTCGTAAACTATTGACTTAAGAGTAGCTACTTATTTTCACTTCAATTATTCTTATAAGTACTCACTAAAAATGCACTGTATTGAGCAACTATAAACTATCAATGTCACTAACGTTCAACTCTTGAAGATATTTAAAAACTTCGTCTTAATGTTCAAAAGAGTCGTGATGGATCTCTTGACTTTCTTCTTCGGCGTCCTTTCGGGCCTCAGGAACGGCTCCGAATGCCATTTCTGCATTGCCGATTGGCACGGCGACTGGTCTTCTTTCGGTAACTGATACTTGTACTCCTTAACCACCTTCTCCTCATTAGCATCGTACCGGTAGAGAACTGAATACGTCCGCTTCACCTTCTTCGGGACTCGCGCGTTACACGCTGTCCTCTCGCTCTTGCATCTCTTAACTTTATTCCTTCCGTAGAAGTCCTCATAAGTGTCTGCGTCCACGTATATGATTCTCTTTCCCAAGGCCTGTTCGCGTTCCTTCTTAAGACTTCTCCACGAGGCGATGACAGACTCGCGCCGGAAGGTCTTATTGGGATTGTGGCGGCTGATCAGATAGGGCTGATCATCTTGAATATTCGTCGTGTCCTTCAGCGGAGACCCCCTTGGGCTCAGACTGTCGACCTCGTATTCGTCGCGGGAAATCTGTAAAGTTAAAGGTTGACTATTAATATTTACGTAACGTGCGTCGTAAATTAATTGATCCACGCCAGCTGTCCCGTAAAGTACGTCAGTGATCTTTGGGATTATTTAAGTACCCGATTGTACGTGCAAGGGCGCGCGTAGGGCTATCTCTGTTTTAATGATAGACGAGGACAGACCAGCATGTGGTTGGCTTGGTAAAGGTTGAAATACCCCACGCATATAATCATCTTAACATGATAGGCTGTCGACTTATCTTGGCTTTGGGTATTTAAAAAATCGGATACTAAACCGAAACGCAACTAAAATTTACTGCTTTTTCATCTAGACAAGACGGTGGACCTTTCCACCATTTTGATATTCCTACCGCTCGTTTAATATCTAGATTACCAGACAAAGATGTTTCAGATAAATTATAAATTGCGGTGGCGATAGAACCGGCAATCCGTTGATTATCAGCCATAATTGCTACCATTACACCAAATTATCAGTTAATACTAAAGTAATCAGGTTCGTTGCGTCATACGAGCCCTTCACGCGGTGCTTGTCTGTTACCACCTGTCGAGCTGACCGCACCACATCACAACTGGAAATGTTGGCAGACACCTCAAGAATTATTCGACAATGGCGAGGAAGCCTGTTCGAAAACAAAAGCTTCTCTTTATTAATGGCTATCCCATACTCCTTGAGGTAAAGGTTATAACGTCACAGCTTTTAATAGCCCCGAAACTTTAAACGTCCGTTGTAAAAAATGTCACCGACTTACAGCTTTGAAGCCGTAAAAGCTTTCGGATAATGACTTTTATAATCGCTCGCTTTCTAAAGACACGAGAGTGATCTCTTTTAATGCGGTTGTGTAACGTTTTGTTTTCTTCTATTATATATATTAGATACACTATAACGGTTTAAGAATGGGTCAGTCGAAAATAGACGCGCTGCGAGTTTATTGGAAAACGTTAAAGATGGAACAAAAGTTTAGTGTGGACACGCTGATTCTAAGTGCTGCATTTGGCCGTACAACTATTTTTATATAGTCTTTTTCTACAGCATCCCAAAAAACATTTAATAATAAAGCTTTTATTACGTTTTGTAGGTTACGTTTAAAAATTTGTATAAGATATAGGTATATGTTTGCTCGAGTTCTCGAAGAAATTGATACATCTTGCGGTGAGATATTTCTGCGTCCAACGCTTCTGACACGACAAATCCGCGCGTTGCTTGTTTTGACAGGCCGCGTTTTGTAACGTTATTTTTTTTATGGGTTCGTGAAAAAGGTGCAGTGTCGCGAATTTAGGTCGTTACAGAAATGGGTCATGCCGAAATATATATTTTTTTTACTATTAGCAATGTTAGTTAACACGACGTAATTAAACAAGATTATGCCGGGGCGAATGTAGGTTACAGCAATTTGGGAGTTTTCATTATTGTTATGCAACTTAATGGCGGCTATTTTTAAGATTAAAAGAAAATTATTTTCTGTTTATAAAATATTTTAAAAAATATCTGTACTTGTGTTTTTACGGATTGCTTACTCAAATGTATTGCTTATTATATAAATCTCTAATGTATGAAAAAATTACTTCTTGCAATCGATAAACTAATATTAGCCCTTTCTATTTCAGGTAATTTTATTGGCCGTGCACTACCGATGTGACTTTTTGGTGAGGCGTATCCATATTAACACAACGCGTGCCATTTTGAGTTCGTGAGGTAATATTTTGCTAAATACATCTAGTATTTCTGTCCCAAAGTGCTTAGTTCTCGCGTTATTTGTGGATATATTAAAACCGAAGGTAAATAAAGTACTGTGTTATACTTGTCATTGGTTATTTTGAGTTTAAATTCAGTGGAACAAATCAGAAATTATATTGTTTTATTATTACTGAAGGTACCGTTTATTCTTATGTCAATTTTCTTTACTTTAAATATATTGTATATAGTTTACACGTGTAAGGCACATAATATAAACCGTTTAAAACGCGAAACATACACGTTGATGTTTAACTACAACCTCACATTTCAGTTTCCTTATAACAGCCGTGTTTAAAACTGTTTTGTTCCATGGCTTTACGTCATTATTAAATTTAATAAACAGCAGAAGCGTATTAGAATTGGATTTGGCCTTCAAACATACCAATTAGAATTACAAGTGATTTAAACGAATGGTAATGTGATGGAAGCAAAAAGTTTATAAATTTTTATTGAAGCACTTTTCGGTGAATGCCTAAAACCTACTTTCAGTTACCGTTATGCTGTATGTGCTCGTGCACAGGTTATTATACCACTTTTTCATAAAATTTACTGCTATTTTTTGGCTGTGTGTGAGCTAGATTCTGAATGCGCTAAATTAATGATCATTCTATTTAATTACTGATGACTTTGAACTAATTATAACTGGTAATTTTAAAAGCAAGCCGGTAGATTTGTAGTTAAGAGGACGTTAAAAATTCTTAACGAACTGAAACTGAATTATTTTCGACGTGTGTATACAAAGTTTCAGCTTTAGAAACTTAAGTTTAAAATTTTAAAATACTACTTTGCTAGCCAATGTTATGTATTGATGCGACAAAAAGTTTCTGACCTTACTCAACTGCGCTAAATTGGTCCAAATCGTTAGATATTCAAAATAACTCGTACGTATTGATTTGCGCTATCTTCGTACGCAGTACAGAGTGCTATTTATACTCACTCAATTTTGCTACGAAGGTCGATAACCGATATTTGAAACAATTGACACTTGTACAGCGAACACAAGCTTTTTACGTGAACAACGTAATATACAAACACCCCTTGTATAGATAATCGTACAATTTGACGTTAATTTCTAATTAAGATATATAGATATATAAATCTGTATCCCTGTACATATGAAATGACTGAGTGACTGTTAATTTCAGAGACAAGGAACTTAGTAGATGTATTATCCGTATGGCGTATTAAAAGTAAAACTAAATAGTTTACGCGAGTTGTACACATTTAAATAAAACACGGTTTCAAACGCGGCATATATTAGTTAATCTTTTTTTGAAATTTTAACTATGGCCCGACGTTTCGGATGCTATGCAGCAGCCGTAGTTACAAGGGGAGTCTTCCCTATTTCGTAATTTATCTTCTTTGAGGACTGAAAAGGGAGACAACGTTTGTATAGAAAACGCATAATCTTGGTCCAATTGCGTTACGTTACGTAACGAAACATTTAAATCAGTTTTGGAAAGAGTTTTAATAAAAATATCACCTCCATATATTTAGTTAAGATATATTATAGACAGACATCAAATAAAGTGATAATGAATTTTACTTTAACACTCGCTACTCAATATAAGAGTCAAAACTACATATTTACATTTATGACTAACTCAGTTGCCTACGTGTAAATTTTTACCTCCTTACTATGTTGTGACTAATAGATTTTTTTTATGCTCAACTAACGTTTAATTCAGAGGACGCCGAGAGGTCGTCGTACCCGAACTTCCTTGAAACCAATTTATTGAGTGTATAAAAAATAGATTGCTTTTTATCCTGTTCGCTTTACATTGTGTCAAAATCTAGTACATTTTTTATCAAGCACCATTCACCATTAATTGCTTTTTTTTATACTTAATAGTTATCGAAGACGTATGCTAATCAAGTAAATTTAAATTATATTATAGTAATATAGAAAGCTGAAGAGTTTGTTTGTTTGAACGCGCTAATCTCAGAAACTATTAGGAACTAGATTGGAATTAGAAAAATATATTTTTGTGTTGGTTAGAGCATTTATCGAGGGTGGCTTTAAGGCTTTAAAACATCGCGATGCGAAAAAAAGTGGAAAAATTATTTTCCTTTGTGGGTTTCCCATGCGTACGCTGCGAAAACGGTACAAGGTACACAAAAAATATGTGGAAAA
Source organism: Leptosia nina (assembly GCA_963661955.1). Lineage (NCBI taxonomy): Eukaryota > Metazoa > Arthropoda > Insecta > Lepidoptera > Pieridae > Leptosia > Leptosia nina. The sequence goes on from CAVLEF010000008.1 coordinate 6,493,577, forward strand.
GAATTATTCCTCTATATGACCTAGAAAAATGTTTGCGACACTATATGTCTATCTTTTCAGTTCAAGAGACTCGTTTTAAGATATAATTGAATGTCGCGTCTAGACTTAGACATTAATAGTCTTATCTAGTGCTGTCGATAATTTTTAAACTGTCAATCTTATCACATAAATCTGTAATCTCTCTTTCGAAACTCAACTGGTCTGGAGAGTTGGAGAACTGGTATTCAATTTGTGAACATTACAACACAGATGAAAGATGACAGATTCTTTGTACGTCAAATTAAATGAACCCGTGGTAAGCTGTCAAGGATTACATTATGGTCTTAGCTTCTGGGTTTGAATCTAAGGGAAACGTCAATAGTTGTAATAGCTCAACAACAATACCCCCCTAATCGGAGTGCAAAACTAACCTAAGACGTTAAGACGATGAGTAAAAGTGCTTCAATATTTCGCTTACCCTATTTCAAATACATAGTATAATTGGTAAAGGTTATGTTGTAGACCTATGTGTTGCATTATTGTTTAGAGTTACTCGTCTTGAATGTTATCGTTTCACTTTGATCTCATTACAGTCGGGTGGCTGCAAAATCTTTCGCGGAGCAACCTTTGTGTAGGCTTATCCTTAATCGGTGAAAGTGTACGAAATTCGCAGAGACCACTCTTACGGCTACAGATCGCAATGATAAAATAGTAAAATCGAGTGAAGAAGGATGGGTTCCGTATAATTAGACGGAACAAAAGTTAAAAAGCCAAAAAAAGCCCCCTTTTTTTTAAATTTTTAATAGGTCTCTAACTATTCGGTTATTAGCGTTCCTTTCTTTCTTTTCAGAGACCGTGTAATTGCGAGGTTTTCAGTGAGCGCATGAATTAAATATTGTTTGAAATTACTGATTTGTTGTGCTTTTTAATATCTAAAGAATTTTTGCTGACAGCAATATCAGTTTGATTGAACTCCAAAACATGTTAATCAAATCGACTAGTTTTATTCCTACAATTGAGGAAGTAGTCATATTAAATTAGATATTAAATTAAAGCTTTGTGTACTATTAAAGTGGCATAGTAAAGGTAAACTAGAAAAGGGAATAAATATTTAAACACTTAAAGCTACAAACTCAAATGTTTTAAGCCTTGTGTATTTTTGACCTACGTACCTCGTTAGGGTAGTTGGTTAATTTATTCGGGTCCCAGACCCAAAGGGTATTGGACTATTGCTAAGTACTAAGCTAACGTTTCGTATATTTAACAGTTTTTATATAGTTACAAGGTGTATTGACGCGGTTTTAAATTAAATTATTTATAAAGATCGGGACACGATAGTTTAGTAGAGCAAACGGTACAAACCCCGGCCGCGTCTTTTTTTTCAATCTAAAAAAGGTTTTATTTATATTATAAATATGGATGTTTAAAATTCGAACTTACCACGCTCTCCCAACTGCCTCCCAAGACGGTCTTGTCCAACATTTTGGGGCACAACACAGAACAATATTGCTTTGATATGAAGCCAAATTACGAAACGAATTGAGTAATCGTGTTACGGTGTGAACGGGACACGGATCACGTTGTCATTCGGGAACTGGGAGTATTTGGCACTGTGCTCGCACCACACGCTTTGGAACAACTGAGCTGAAATCATTGCAACGCAATATTTATAGGACGGGAGAGGGCGGCTTTCGGGAATTTTGCTTCCACTTAACGTGTAGTCATGGTTTTCTTGTAGTTTTCGCGGAATGTACAGTCCCAGTGGGGTAGGTTGCTCGCGTTTGTGGGAAGTGGGAAATGTGTCGCGGATTTAGCACGTTTTACAAAAGTGTGTCAACGCATTTCGTGCTTTTGTTGTCCTGTATGTTAAATCGTATAGCTTTGAAAAAGCATTAATGTTAAATATCGAATATGTATAAAAACCTTCCTCATGAATCAAAATAAAATAAAATATACTTTATTCTCTTTAAAATTTTAAAAATTATTTGAGTATATTGGTCAACAATTTTTTGTTTGTCTGTCTGTTTGTCGTGATTCTACACAAGAAGTTCAGTACGACTTTTTTTTTAATATGTCTTATAAACTAATACATTTTGATAAATTTATTAACAGGAGCAATTCCTATTACTGCCAGGCGGTCTTGTCATTAAAGAAATCGTTCAGACAATAATACGCCTTTTGAGACAATCTAAGTTTTTATAACTTTCTTAAATTTATTTATCGATAAATTTGAAATCTCGACTGGCAATGTATTACACATACGAATACAATTCCCCGCAAATGAATTAGATATTTTATGGTGCCTATATTTGGGGTTAAGGTTATCCTTATTTCGTTAGTTCAAATGATGCCTATCTCTATTCTTGCTGAACTTGCTTTTATTCGCATCTACTACACTCATATACAATCACTCTATAAAAAAAAACTGCATCAAAGACCATTGCGTAGTTTTAAAGATTTAAGCTTACAAATGGACAGAAAAAGCGACCTTGTTTTATAATAACTATATGTGATATATCAACATATCTATTATTTTAAAGGCTGTGTCTAGTGTATACCTGTATGGATGAATTATACACATTTGCACACGTCGGGTCATTTTTTAAAGTAACTAAAGCTATTATTTATGGGTACCAATTGTAGAAATATAGACTAAAAACATAACCGCCTAGACATATTAAGTTAGCAGGTAATATATGACAAAAATGAAAAGTATTGGACGATTTTAAATTGAAAATTTATATTGTAATAGTAATATTCGACACGAGGGGGGCTTGAACCGGTATAGACACCGTTCTGAGCATAAAAATAATTGGCCCGACGGCGTCGAACTTTTTTTAAACTAAATAGATTTTTAATTCATATAACGTCGTCACATAAAAACAAACGTTAAAGAAAGGTTTTGTAACATGGTTTTGTTAGATGCGAAGATCTCTAGGGATTTAGGTCGGCCTCCGGTGACGTTGGTTTCTATGCATTTCTGTGTTTGTTCCTAATGATGCTGCGTGTATAAATACGTATGTTGGACCTGTATTTCCGTCACGACCGGGTTAAGCAGCGCATCACACCACTTGAGTTTAGAATGCTTGACGTCACTGCAATTGCATCGATAGAGTCAATGACATTATGGATTTACGAATCCCATTAATAGATTCACCCTTTGCAAATTAGGGGTATGTTAGCGTTACGTTAAAACGTCTTGAATTTCGAATCTGAGGAAATAATATTAGGTATGTAAAAGACACAGTTATATGTCTGTCCCACTCTTTACATATCAAATATTTGTGTTTTTTTTTATTACTAAATTCTATGGTTGTATTTATATTAATTTGTTAACAATAATGAAATGTAACAGTAATACCATAAAAGATTATAAGAGAAAGAATGGGACTTTCTTCCTAACTCCAAATAAAATATTACATTAATAATACTGACTTTTATACAATTGTCGACAGAAACCTTTAAATTAACTATAATGACGATCTTTTTTATGATAGAGGATGATAGACAAGATATAACATCTCAAATGCGCTGTCGACCTATATTGGCTATTGTTTTATATCTTTACTAATGGCAGACTTTTTACAAATACGAGTTGATAAATACATTGTAATGGGAAAGTCGTGAAACTAAGAAGAGGAAGAAACATATTGTAAGAACGAGTTGGTTCAGTCGAGTAGGACACGGTTGATGAGTCAACTGCTTGCCTGTCAAATAAATCTGTCAGTTGAGCACAGACGTAGGCTCCAAGTGGGAGAACTGTACAGGTTTTGCGAATGTCTTATCTGATTTCCTTTTGCAAAACTATTTTGGTTTGATTAGTACCCAGTAAATACTGTCTATAGTTTACGCGAGTAGTACACATTTAAATAAAGCACTTTAACGGTTTAAAACGCGATATATTAGTTAAACTTATTTGAAAATCATTTTTATTTTCCACCAGGAAATCTTACCCGCGACCCATTGATTATTGAGCGAAATAGTTATTGACCGTACCTCAAGTATTCGAAGATGTGCTAATACCATCATTATCCCAATATGCATTCATTCAGTTCACAAGAAATTCCCTCTAATAGCGTATCGTGTTTACATTATACCTCGGGATTACGTATATTCATTTCACAAAGGCCGTTGTTCCCGGAAAATATGTGTGTACTTAGTATTGTTTTCGAGAAATTTCGTGCTCCTAGTGATTTTTTACAACCTGGTAGCTTCTTATAACAGCACTTCTATTTTATAATATTTCTTGTTTAATTACTAAATAGGACACTAGGCAGACATATTCTTGTAGAGTTATATGGGGGGGGGGGGTTTCCTGGTTGAGCCTAAATTTAATTTAAAATGCGTTAAAAAGCAGGATGCTGTAAAAACTCTTCTACTTATAAAAGAAAAACAAAACGAGTTAGGTTCTACTAGAGCCATTTTCCGCCGTACTAACAGTATTATACTAGTGCTAACAAGAAACTTTAATAAATCCCCTTTATTTATGGTTACGTCAAGAAAAGGGCGGGAAATGTGCCCGTTTGCTTTCCCTAATGAAACCGGCGCCACGCCCATTGCAGTTTGAAATCCCTTTTCATGAATCATGTTGCAACTCATCCTTTTATCGGGAATTTTATTAACATTGTATTTTTTTTATCTTTTGCAATTTAATTACTTTGCTATTAAATAAAGTAACTTTTAATTTTGTCATTGGAGTTGACGATATAGTAGTGTCAACTATTCATACTCATTTTTCTCTATTTGATAGATGGGGTTGAAATACCCTAGCTATATAACATCTAAACAAGATGCGCTGTTGATCTATTTTGGCTTTGGATATTCGGAAATACACAGACTGAAATCGAAACGCGATCAAACTCCACGGTTTTCCATCTGTGAGCGATGGTTCGTGAGTCGTCGGACTGTATTTCGATACTCCCACCGCCCATTTATTATCCTGATTTCCAGAAGCTCCACATGTTTCAGAAAAATAATATTTTATTGGACCCGGTGGGGATCGAATGCACGACTCGTTGTTAGTCTTACATTGTTACCATTACACCAACGAACTCGTCGAAACGTTTTATGTATTGTGTGTGTGTGTTTGTCTATTTTTCTCCCTATATTGTATATTTGGTTTAGGATTAGTTGAATGGACGGAACAAATCTTGATCTCCGATAACGGAAAAGAAAGAAAGAAACATTACGCAAAACGATTGTCCCTTTTTCGCATACTCTAAAATATAATTATTTTTTATTTTACAATATAGCGCGCGATTCGTATCATCGCGCTGTCATAACACGTGTCATTCGCTTTGTTTACGAGATGCGCACGCGTCGCTCGCGGTGCAACCGGCGACGTGACGCGCGCGCCTCAAATAACATATTGACCCACTAACTAAATTATCGTTTGTTTACTTCGTTGTTAGACGTGTGCCTATCGCTAACATAGTTTAACTTTAGCTGTACGTTATGTACTACGCATAAATTTGTTTTTCGTTTTTTTCTTAAGACAGATGTTATGTATAAGAAGTCAGCCAATCATGTGATTTACATGATGGTACGCGAAATACCCCAGACATATAACATTTAAACAAGAAACGCGTTTAATCTTAAGTTAAAGTTTTCAATCTATGGACGGTTATTCACAACCCAAACTTAATTTGTTGAACGAAGTCCAACAAGTTTCAGAAAAATTATAAATAGATTAGAAACATATTGAATCCGGTGGAGATCGAACCCCGACCCGTTGATTATTGGCCTTCCATTAAATCAACGAGCCCATCAAAGTATTAAACTATTCGCGTAAACTACAGAGTTTACGCGAATAGTTTAATACTTTTAAATAAAACACATTTAACGGTTTATAACTGGAAATAACGTTCGCACGGACGTTTCGGATGCTTTGAAACGGTCGTTATTAGGTACGGTTTCGAAGTGGTAACGTTTAAAACCAAAGATTCTTTATTCTTGATAACTTTATTCAACTTATTTAATAAATCAAATATCAAACATTTATTTCTGTTCTATATAATTGCATGTTTATTTTTCTTTATCTTATCCCTCAATGAGACACAGGTTTTTATCATTTTTCAATATCCTCTATAATTGCGTCAGTTTGTTCTTGAAGATAAGTCTCATTTAGTTAAAAATTGTAAAAGCAATTGTCATTCTAATATTTATATTATCTATAAAAACATACATGTTAAAATCCGTTGTAATTATTAGTATCTATACTAATATATAAAGCTGAAGAGTTTGTTTATTTGATTGCGCTAATCTCAGGAACTACTAATTATTGGGAAACTAATTTGTCATTATGGGTTTCCGAGGCGTACGCTGCAAAAACGGTACAAGATATCCAAAAAACATGTATTAAAGAATGAATTAAATTATCTCAAAATAAGTTCTCAACGCTATATGTCGATATTTTAAGATTATTCCGCAAGGACGACGGCGACCGACGTCGTATAAAATAACTATACCATGCGGACGAAGTCGCGAACATACCAGCTAGTAAATAATAAAATCAAAGATAATTTATTTTATTGTATAGAAGCCCCTTTAGTGATTAAATGATTTCTTTAATATTAAAAGTATATATTTGTTATTATAGATGCATAGTGAAAGACAGGTACTAATATAGTATTAGTTTTAATAGTTTGGTGCCCTTAAACAAGAATAATTAATTGAAAAGTGTTTTTAATAAATGCTATTTTTGTACAAAAACAAAGAAAGATATTTAAATTAAGATAAAAGGTATTCCAAGAAAATGTTCGCGATTGTCTTGTTACCCACCGCATGTAGATTCCTCTGCTGACGCTGTTTCCAACGAATTGGACAGGAAAATAGCTTCCAGCGATTGAAAATGCTAGCTGACATGTTTCGTTTTGTTCATACATTATTTAAAGTTGGTTATTTAATCTCAATTTTCTGTCTGTAGCTTACGCGAGTAGTACACGATTTATAAAACACTTTGACGAGCTCGTAGGTCTAATAGTAGCAATGCATGGCTAATAATCAATAGGCCGTGGATTCAATCCCCACCAGGGCCAATATGTTTTTGATTGTTCAATTTATAATGTTTCTGAAGTTCCGTCCGGTTTACGAACCACCGTCCACAGATAAAAAAGCCGAAAAACTCAATTGCGTTTCGGTTTCAGTCTGTGGATTTCCGAATATCCAAAGCCAAAATGGGCCAACAGCGCATTTGTTTAGATGCTATAGGCTCGGGTATATCACCTACCATCATGTGAACCCCATGCTATGTCTATCCTCCTCTATTATAAAAAAAACGGTTTTAAAGCGCGAAATATAGTAATTGACTGATTTTTACGAGCGGCACTTTATTGACACGAGCGGGAATTGAAATGGCATCCATAGCGTTCCGTGCTGCTGCTCTAACCAACACGACACGGTGGAACAGTTGGTTAAATTAGCAACACAAAGTTTTCCACGACATTTTTTTCGGTTTCCTTCTTACTCGAATTACGGATGTGTTGAAGAATTTACAAAACGTTCAAGTGAGTCTGTAGGAGTTAAATCTTCTAAATTAAGATGCAAATGGATAGGCGTTCCTAGCGCCCTGAAGACCTGAAATTACTCGCGACATTTTTCATCACGAATCTTGGTCAAGTTGTAACGAGGTTCGTCGTATAATTTGCGCGACGGACGAAGCTTTTACGGCCGCTGTATATATTTTGCGGTTTCTTACTTGTCCGGTGGCCCATATAAGCGTTCGAGGAGATCGTTAACCGTCTTTATTAAAAAATGTTATTACATAAGCCGTAACATTTATACGATACGAAATAAACACCGATTCTGCTCCCGCGCATCTTAAATCGAATACTCTCTATCCAAACCCAAAATAGGTCGACAATGATGATAGGTGATATACTCCAGCCTATCAGTATACATCTAAACAATATGCGCTGTTGACTTATTTTAGCTTTGGATATTCGGAAAATCACAGACTGAAACCGAAAGGTGCTTAAGCTTAACGGCTTTTTCGACGAAAATTCTATATTCCTGACCACCATTTAATATCTAGATTTCCCGACGATGTCCAACGTGTTTCAGAAAAAAATAGAATCATGTTGGACCCGTTGGTTATCGAATCCACGACCTGTTAATTATAAGCCATTAGACCGACGTCAAACTTATAATAAACCTTATTACCTTCGACCCAATTCAGTCACATAAAGAATATCGTCTTTAAGTGCAGACATTAATGAAGTTTTTCGTTTCTTTTAGAAGCTTTCACATCTGTTTCAGTAACTGGCGATTAAAAGTTTTGTATGTCATGTAATTGGGAGAAACGCGTAATATAGTAAGTAATACATATACTATATGTTACGCAATTGACGACGTTTTTATTCCTATATACATTGATTTGTTTATGTTTGCTGAGTATATAATTACATTATTTCTCTTACACGTAACATTGTAATGTCCTGTAATATAAATTCAACTAAATAAGTCATCTAAGTATTGTCTGTTGTTTATTCGAGTACGCATTCAAATAAAACACACATACCGGTTTAAAACGCGAAATGTTTTAATATGGAAATTCTTTTTTTGTGTGACTGAAAGTTAACTATAATATTTCGCGTTTTATACCGTTAAAAGTGTTTTATCCAAATATGTCTAACAACGCGCATTTGAGCAGCGTTCGTAATGACCTATAAATCCTCTAAGAAGCTCGCAGAGGCTGTCCCAGCTGTGGGAAATTTTAAGTTTAAAGGATTTTAATTTGTAGTAACAAATTCGTAAATAAGAAATAAGTTAAATCAATAACCTTTATTCAAATGTACCAACCTTTTAGCATGTACGAGGAAATGCAAAAATGATCCGATAAGTCAACAAAAGCACACTTACTTATGTTTTCATAATCCAATTCGTTTTCAAGCGAACAGCTCCAAACTAAATGACTTATGTGACACCGTTCCTTGTATTCTTTCCTAATTATGCCTCATGCTGTTTGTCCTAAAAGCTCCCTAAAAGCCCCGTAAAGGGAGCGTGATTAATGTCAAAGACGTAATTTATGGAGCGTACGGAACTCGACTTCCTGACATTTTTATGTGCAATTACGGTACCCTAAATATTGACATATTTACATACCTCGTTCGGCCCAAAAGCGGGTTTTGGATAACTGGCACGTTTAAGGAGCAATTAAAAATTGTTACCGGATAATTTCCGGAAAATCGATAAACCTCGACTGCGGTATTCGAATGAGTTTTAACGATTTTTTTCTACGTTTTAGCGAGGATGTGCGGTCTTCCCGGAATCGCAGTGTCGAATCGAGATTTAAGATTAAGGTTGGATAAACACTCGACCGAGTTTAACGGCTTATTTAACATTGAAGTTTGCGGTAATGGCATTTCGTATTAACAGGTTTTCAAGATTTAAATAAAACACTTTTAACGGTTTAAAACGCGAAATATTATAGTTAACTTTCAAATTAATTATTTACAATTTATTTTAACTATGGTCCGACGTTTCGGATGTTTTGCAGCAGCCGTGGTCACGAAGAAATATAATTAAAAATAAGTCCACGAATATATTTCGCGTTGTAAACCGTTAAATGTATAATTAAGAGTAATGTTTAATGTAAAGTTATTTGACATTTCCTGAAGCGTTTCCTTCTAATTTAACCGATGTAGACATGGTCTTAAATTATGTGAACTTAGCAGGTGTTTGATAACATTCGCGCTCTATATAATGATTCACGGGCGACGTTTGCGCAATGCAACACGTGTAATTCACGTGTTCACGTTATCACTGTGTAAATAATACGTATTTTTACATGACACTTGTATAACAAGTGTATTACGTGTAGAATCTGCACTGTAGAGAACTTTGTTAAGAGATTTTTAGTGCATAATCGGTAATCGAACTTGCGACCTACGAATTGAACGACTATAAAAGTGTAAGCCCGTTTCCCCGTGGGGCATGGGACGAACACATTTTCGTTTCTCTTATCGGTTTTACTTACAGGTAAGTCCTTGGTCAGACCTTTGTCCCTTATCCAAGCGTAACAATTTATTTTTGTCCCCGGATTCGACCCCAAAACCAATAGCTACAGAGTCAATGTTTAATAACCACATAGAATATTATTTATATATTTATCTATAGCTAAGATATAAATAATCATAATTAATCACTAACATTGTTTTTTTTATAACAATTACAATAGTTTCTCATAATCATCGCCCTGTAAATGTTTTATAACGTCAATTTACATTAAAAACAGAGGAATAAATAAAAGCAGCGCACGCCACTCTGACAGCGTTAGAAAAATCTTGTATCGGCCCATTTCACATTATTTCGTGTCAACGGAATACCGCGAATTTTATCGCACGCGAAATGTCTCAATTTTTCATGTGTCTAGTTGACACCGATGTATCGCAGTCTTTTTAATTAGAGCCGTATCTTTATGCCCCGGTATTGGGGTCACCCGCAGTTTGAGACTCGGTGAAAAATTAAAATATAAGGGCGGTTGTGCATTGAGCAACATTTTTAACAACAACAAATCTACCTTTTTTTTCATTATGAAGTAACGAACCCGCTAGTTTCTTTCAAGAGGCAAACTCAGACTGTGCTATTCCCGACCGAACAATTAACTGTGTCCCAGGTTAGGGTGTTAGTTGTTGTAATACAGTAAAAAACTTTTTTTATGATAGAGGAAGTCGGTTGGTGAAATACGCCAGTCGTATAACATCTAAACAATATGTTGTCGACCTATTTTGTTTTGGATATCGTGTGACGGTTCGTGACCCGGACGGAATTAAAATATTCTTGCCATTTAATACTCAGATTTCCAGACGGAGTCTAACATGTATCAGAATATGATAAATTAATAGAAAATGTTGGACCCAATTGGGGTGGTACCCAAATATTGCTACCATTGTCCAACGAGCTCGTCAACCATTGTCTAGTGTTTGAAATTTAAAATAATAGTTTCCATATGTACGCTGTCTATTCTCTTCAGCCGTAACGTTTTTCGCGAAACAACCGAAGGTCACCTTTATCTGCGATACTGATTTTCCTGACCTCATTTTTACCGTCAAAGTAAACCGTGCGACGGATGAATTACAGTGTTCCCCGTAATTCTGCATTTAATAGCTGAAAGTAACGGCAATTGTGTAAGCTCTGTTTCATTTACGTTTCGCCTTTATCACGATCTCTTTGAAGATGTCGAATAATTAGTAAGTAATGTCATTATGGTTATTAGCTGTTATATAAATAAAATACTAACGGTTACATTTAAACCTAATTTCGATGTATAGATATGATTTAATTACGATGCGCTATCGACCTATTTTGGCTTTGCAGCAGCCAATATGCAGCATCAAAACTTATCTAACATCGGGGCTGAGGTCGCAGATTTTACTTTAATATATTTTGCGTTTTAAACCGTTAAAAGTGTTTTATAAAAAAAAACACTACCTAGGATATAAAATGAATTAATAATGCTATCACTTTTATATAACTTTGTAATGTTTGGTAAACGATTTTTTTGGATAAGATGTGGTTACGATCTGAAGTCGGAAGAAGTAGTCAAGGCGTCGGAAGATACCGGAATAGCGTGTTCAAGGTGAGCCATTGGTTGGTAACAATTGATTGATCAGCTGTTTGTGAATCTTCTGTATGTTTATGTGTAGACTCGTTTATATATAACCGGTATCTATGTATAACCAGATAGGTGTATAAAGATTATAGACGAACTAAAAATAACTATGTCCCTATTTCCCCCTTTTTCCCATTCCCCATTTTGACATTGGGTTATCGAACTCTCACTGTGTCCCTTTCAAACCGGTGTCAATGCCGCTTTGCTCGCCCCCCCTCCCCCCACCTGAACATATTCATTCAGTTTCATTTCAGTTTCATAATCAGTTATATTTATTATTTTTATAACTAACATTTAAAGTTACAGTTGAAAACTTGATATATAAAGAAAAATGATATGATTTATAAATCGAGATGATAAATAGACTTACCTCTATTTGCATAAACCAATGGAAAATAGATCAATTTCACATACAACAAGTGAAATTAAACATGCAGACGAACCTTTTTGAATATTTCAGCGTATTTTCCAAACGGCAATTGACTATTGTATTCAATATTTTTATGTAACGGAACTCGGACAGAATTTCAATAGAATTTAAAATCTATAAGCGCCCTCATTGGCTAACGGTTTATAATTTATACACAAACAAGATAAACTCTATGCCTCTCGCGCAATGTAATTTTAATATAAAAGTAATTCATTATGAGAGAGATGCATGTATCATTATTTTGAGAAAAAAGAAAATAAAAAAAGCAACGGCACAGAACGCTGACGAAGCCGGTTCAAGTCCTGCCCGAGTCGAAAATTTTTTAAAATTTATTTTCGATTTTTAATCTATACAGGGCCATTATGAAAAAAATGTTAAAGTTTTTAGATATAAACATTTCTAGCATTCGTTAATATTCGTTAATTCGTTAATATTCTATCATGCGTGAAAAAAAACATATTTTGAAATTATACCATCAAGCCTTTATTTATTTATGCCACAACAGAATACTATATTGCTGTACCAAAACATACAAGCATACAGTTTATGAAAGATGCAAAGGCCATTTAACATGTCATCTATGTGTTGTCAACCTAATTTGGCTGTGGAAATCTACAACATCATTGATTATTTTAGTTATGAGCAAGGCACTGAGAGACCTTCAAAACAAAAACAGTATTTTCCCGACATGTAAGCGTAGAAACATTTTCCGGAATTTAGGTGAGCATAAATTACGTGAAAATTATGTAGAACGCTCTAAAGATTTTACACTTTCGTGTTCGACGCGGGAAATATAATTTTCCATGGAACTTTGAGATTTCTTTAAGTTTGCAACAAAGGGGAAATTTTGTTCATAGATGACACACATGTCAGATGGTAAATCGGTTTATTATTTCTTTACACATTTCTTAACGTATACATTTTATGATAATAACTTAAATCTTTAGTTATAATGAAATAGATTCAACGAAAAGTTAAGGTTGAAATTAAATTGCGCGAGGGGTGCATGTATGGGTTGAAATTCGACGATGATGTGGAGGACACACATAGTACTTGAATGGTTCGGAACGCTGGTGGATGCACGTTGAAGGTCCCCCATGTCTTCAAATCGTTTCAACATTTTTAATTCCATCACGTATTATAAATAACACGTGAAAAATATTTTTAGATATATAGCTTTAAATAAAACACTTTAACTGTTTAAATCGCGCTTTAAACCGTCAAAGTGTTTTATTTAAATATGTACTACTCGCGTAAACTATCTACGGACAGTATTTGGATGTATAGGTGTCAATTTTGTCTGTCTCATCGGACTAACTTATCAAAATCTTTCCCTATTCTATTAATCTAGCCGGTTGGCGTGTTCTTCGCTTTTGCCCCCTTTACAATACCGTGAACATCTGATTCTCAATAAAATGAATTTAATGACAGTGCAACCTATTTCCATATAATTTGTAACCGTTTCGACACACGCCTTTGACGTCACAGCGCGACGTAACTCTATCCACGCAGCGACATTCACCCAATTCGAGATCATTTGTTTATGTGTATTGATGTGTTATGTCACTTTTTAAATTGAAGTTTACAGTTTGGACCAGCGATTAGTGTTTAGAAACACGCTAAGTGCAGTGGGCGTTAGCTTTGATTTCATTAGAATTTGAGAAGCATATCATTCAAACATTGATTTGTAGTAATGTTTTATTTTGATAGAAATTCAAATATCCAGTACTAATTACTAATTAACAAGCCGTCATGAATTATATAATTTACTGTTTTATATATTGTGTGTAGTTTAAGCAAGTGCTACACATTAAAAACACACTTTTAACGGTTTTAAACGATTTACCTATTTCACTTCATTATACGACGATCCTTAGGTAATTTTCGTCTTACTATAAAAAAAAATCATCAAATTTAAATAAAACACTTTTAACGGTAAAACACGAAATATAATAAATAATAGTTAACTCATTTTTAATATACTTTAACTTCGGCCCCATGTTTCGGATGATTTGCAGCAGCCGTGGTCACAGGGGGACTGATGATGATGGGTGTCTCTAATATCAAAGACAAAACTGCTACGTCATCTGTTCTGTTGTAGTTAGTATTTGGAGAAACTGGCTATATTAGTAATTGCTGTATGTATAAGAAAAGCATGTAATATGCTAAAAGATGAAATTTCAACGAATAGTTTCATCTATACTATCTATCTATATAAATAAAGCTTGTTGTTAAGTTTGTTCGTCGTCCTCCTCCGTTGCGTAGCTACGCTTCGTAAACAATTTAAGATACCCAAGAAATATGTAGAAATGAATGATTCCTCTTTCAAATAATATAAAAAAATGTTCGCGACAATATATGTCTATTTTGTAAGTGTAACTTGCAAGAACGACGAGATGCGGACGACGACGTGGGTAAAAGTGGCTTAAGTTTAGAGATGAAGAGGAGGTTTGCAAAAACAAAATTTGATGTCCAAAATCACTATTCTACACGGACGAAGTCGCTGACCCAGCTAGTTTGTAATGTAATAATGTCACGTCTTATAGAGATATTTAAGATCTACTTAATATGCGTGACACACAACGGTCGTCTGATAACGCAATGATTGTCAGCAACACGATCATCATTTAATTGAATACGGGAAGTGACCTATTGTGCATGTCCATCGAAAAATAATTTGTAATTCTCGGAAGCTCTGACTTCTGAAGTCCCAGAAACGATCAATCAGCGGCCTGTCATCTGTGTAATGAGTGTTTGCGAACTTTGCCAAAATGATGGACGTCTTATTACGTTTCAATTTCAGCGGAATTGTATTTTTGTTGGAGATAAAGTGTCAATTAATTATGTGGAATAGCTTGGAGATTATCTTTATTTAAATAGTGCTAAATATGCTGGTCGGAGTTCCAACTGTTTCGTTTAAAGCCAACAAGATCGATGTAATACACTTACGCTATTTTCTTTATATTACACACTAGCTGTATCATCTTCGTCCGCGTAGAATTATTTTGAATAGAATGGAAATACGTTTATTTAGAAAACAACATATATTCACAATAATATACATTTGACAATTTTATTATTTTTTACATATACATACTTTATTATTTCTTAACACAGAGCCGTGCCCAGGGAGGCATTTTCCGACGGTAAAGAAAAGAAAAAAAGGGATGGAAGTTTGTATGGAAATTCGTGGGTTTTGGAACTAAAACAATAAAACTTTCTTTTTTGCCTTTTTGGGAATAGGAGTGGGAGTGAGAGTAAGTGTATGAATGAGAGTGGGAGTTAGAGTAAGGGTGATGTGAGGTGAGAGTGTTGCGGCAAAGTAGCACATACAACATAGATTGGCCGCCCTAAATGCGCCGTTACATAAATTAATAAACAGCCTAAATAATTAAAAATTCTACCATAAGTCACTATTCCACGCGGACGAAGTCGCCGGCACAACTAGTCGAAAATAAATTGAAAAAATTTTCGACTCGGGCAAGACTTGAGAGCAACAGCACGGAACCCTGACGATGCCGGTTCAAGTCCTGCCCGAGTCGAAAAATTTTTCAATTTATTTTCGATTTTTAAATAATAATATACATTCTAATAATACAAACATACTATAGAATTATAATGTTTATATATATATATATATAATGTTTTACGACTAAATAAAGTGAAAATTAAATAGTACAGTTGCCTTTGAAAAGAGAGTCCACTCAGCTAGTACGTTGGGACTAATGTCTCAACAGTGATATTCTGTGGCCCCTTCGGAGGCCGAGCTAACACAAACGATACAGTTTGACATTTCTTTCATAAGGATCTTTTATACACACACATTTTTAAACTTCGGCCCGACGTTTCGGATGCTTTGCAGCAGCCATGTTCACGGGGAGACTGGCCAAATAAGTTTAACTAATATATCGCGTTTTAAAACGTTAGAGTGTTTTATTTAAATGTGTACTACTCGCGTAAACTATAGACAGTATTTAACCTCTACATCTTTATAAATTTAAGCTGCCCACGACATCGGTTGCGTCCCGTTTCTTGCACGTCAATCTTGAAAGATAGACATACAGTGTCGCGTACTTTTTTTTAAATATCATTGAAATTTATCGAACCTGTAGTTCCTGAGATTAGCGCGTTCAAACAAACCAACAAACTCCTCAGCTTTATATGTTCGTAAAGATTATATCTAAATTTATAATTAAAATTTGCTTGTTTGTCTAATGGTAGCAATGTATGGCTAAATACTAAATAATCAAACAGTTGATCGATTGATCGTTTGTTTCTAATCAAATTGTAATTTTTCTGAAACGCGCTGGATTTCGTCTGGAAATGGGTGGTAGAAATTTCGAAACTACAAGCTTGACTGTCCTCCTCTGTCATAAACACATTTTCACCATGATGAACACGTACAGTGTTTATTTTTTGCTAGATATGATCAACTTGTATGAAATATTTAAGATCGCAACACGATCTTCGCTAAAAGGGTTCGGAAGTCAAAAAGTAAAGGTGCCGTGAGCAAGTTCTAAAAGCTTCGTAAGTAACTTTTAGAAGATCTTAGTTACTCTCTAGAAACTTCCCTTCTAGCGATAGTCGAGGAGTTGATCTCATATGTTTTAAATATTTTATTTCTTGAAGTTAGAGGTGAATATAACAATTGTAATTTAACTTAACAAAAGCCGTGTTTGACGCGCAATTGTAAGTGCGATAGTGTTCTAATTAAAACACTTTTAACGGCTTAAAACGCTAAATGTTATATTAACGCTTTTGCCAAGCATCCGAAACGTTGGGCTGTAGTTTAAATAATTTGTAAAGTTTAACCAATACATTTCGCGTTTTAAACCGTTGAAAGGGTTTTATTTTATATGTGTACTACTCTTGTAAACTACAGACCGTATTCAATAGTGTTCTGTTTCGATCTATAGGGTGTTCCCTGGCCAGTGGCCAAGTACTGGCGTTTTCACAGAATTTTTTTTGGGTCAAAATCTCGGATTCGCGAAATTGTCAACGTAAATATGGGTTTAATAAGATTTTCAAAGGAATGAATAAATAATAATTTGTCCATTACTGAACTACTCGTAAAATGTACAAATGTATCGTCTATTTATAGTTGGTACCCGTACCTTTTTACTTAGAAATATTGACATACAGGCATAGTAGCTCTAACACATTAAGTAATAAATTCTTTACATTTTAATATATTATTATCTATATATGTATTGTCTTTAATTACTTACGTGGCCCCTAGTCCTATTAAGTCTGTGCATCCCTGCACTAGACCGATTGTCGTTTACAGCAGCGATTTCGTTGTATGGCAACATGGGTAGTACCAAAAGTGTTTTAATTTAAGTAATATATTCCAAGTATCGATTATCAAAAGTGCATTTAAAAAACTCATAATTATCTAAGACATGTCAACGACTTGCCATTTTGGGAGACGCTCTAGATAAGTTGGCTTAGATTCTGTTACGGGAATTAGTTTTGGCATTCGTCCGTCTCTTTTGAATCTTATTTCCAGTTCATCTTTTATTGGGTTGGAGTGTACATTTAAATTAAAGTAACTTATGAATGACAGGGCAAGGGCCTGAAAAGCACTCAGAACGTCAAGTTGTAGTCACATCCTGATTTTTTTCTGTCTGGCAAACATTCAAAAAATATTTGCTAAATACAAAACTGGGTATAACCAATTATGGTTAAAAAAATAACAACGAAATTTTGTTATTATAAGTGCAATATAAAGGACCAGGTATTAATTGCTCCGCATTTAAGTAAATTCATACACAGCAGACATATTTCTGTGTCTATTTTATATATTATAGGCTATTAGAAATAATATAATCTGCCCGTGACCACGGCTGCTGAAAAGCATCCGAAACGTCGGGCCGTTGTTAAAAATAATTTTCACACAAGTTTAACTAAAAAATCGTGTTTTAAACCGTTAAAGTGTTTTAGTTAAATGTGTACTACCCGCGTAAACTAAACGACAGCATTTAATATAGTCTCTGTATAGTCGAGGACCACTCAACCTAATAATGACATCCAGTTGTGATCGAAATGGTGTAAACATTTAAACACCTTTAAAAATCCAAATAGCACTTTAGAACATTTCCCTAGATTTGGAACCCAGGACCTCACATGAACAGTTGATATTATCGCACGTATTTCACTACGCGATCACTAAACCGAAATGTATGTCAATGACCCGCATCCCATATGGCGTCGTAAACGAATCGATGTGGGGACGATTGTTCTATTTCTCGCGTTTTACGTTACGATCTGCGAATTTCGAGATTATTGCATTCGTTATTGCTTTTCATAACGCGTTCTATCTTATCGTGGATTTGAATTATTTATTACATCACTGCTTTACTTGTCTCTATAGCTCCTATTGGGCGTTATAATAGAATTTTAGTCTAGTTCTGCAAGGTACACCATTTGAACGGTTTAAAACGCGATATATATTAGTTAAACTTGTTTGAAAAATGTCTTTAACTACGGCCCGACGTTTCCGAAGCAGCCGAAACGTGGCACGGCAGGGGACTAAAAGTATAAGTGTTTTATTTAAACAGCCTATTAAGTTTGAAATATAAATTGTGTCGTGTTGCTGACGAACCCCTGCACACAAACGATCAAGACATTTTGAATTTCATAAGAAATTAATTGCTAATGTAGACCGAAATTCCTTTCAATCTTATTTTTTTTTTATGATAGAGGAGTACAGACAAGCATCGGTTTGACTTGACGGTAGGTTACCCCAGCCATCTAATATCTAAACCTATTTTGACTTTGGCTGATCGGAAATCTACAGACTGACACCGAAACGCGATTAAACTTCACGGCCACTACACCAACGAGCTCGTCGTTTCCTGTAACATATGTGGCTCACAAAGTCTCCGCGGTTCAGTGGAACAGTCAGAATTGCATCGCCAATCCGTACCGTACGTTGGAGGAAACAGTACCTACCTTAGACCCTATGTATCTACAAGCCATATTATCGTAACAGTACATGTTATCTGATGAAAGTGATTCCTCTTACCCGCTTTACGAGTAAACAGGCCATTGCATTAGGTACAATGCAACTCGGATCGGGAATCGATTAAACGTACGATTGTATAATAAACATCGTATGCGCACGATACTGACGCAAGTGATCAATTGTGTACGTTTAAGGTCTCTGCTCACTATACCGTAACGTCACTGAACTAACCATTGCAGTGCGGCCAAATTGCTCAGGTTTAAATTTAATATGCCGGTTCAAGTCCTGTCTGTAAACTTAATTTTTTTTTTCAATCTAAAACCGTTTTTTAATTTATGTATAATGACATGGAAAAGATAAAACATTGTGTGTATTTAAATAAAACACTTTAACGGTTTAAAACGCGATATATTAGTGAAACTTATTTGAAAATGATTTTTAACTTCGGCCCGACGTTTCAATCAAATAAGTTTAACTAATATATCGCGTTTTAAACTGTTAAAGTGTTTTATTTAAATGTGTACTACTGCGTAAATTTAAGTTGTGTGTAGTTTACGCGAGTATTGAACATTTAAATAAAACACTTTAATGGTTTAAAACGGGATATCTATTAGTTAAACTTATAAAAAAAATCTTTTAACTACGGCTCGATTCGGTCAAAGTCAAATAAGTTTAACTAATATATATCGCGTTTTAAACCATTAAAGTGTTTTATTTAAATGTGAAAAATATCTAAGTTTCTAAAATATCAAAAAATATTTTTTAAAGACAGTTTTATCACTGATCAAAACTATCGCTTTTCGTTAACGCAATGGCTCCAATAGTGTGCAAACACCTTTATTACGAGCCATTGTGTATTAATAACGAGACCTTTATGATATGCTGTGGACTTATGATATTTTTAATATTGTTATATTCACAATAGATGACCTTAACAATTGCTAAGCTTAGGCTTGATGTAAAGAATTTCGTTTTATTTGACAGTGAAGTCAGCTGATTGACGCTGACAGCTGTCAAGGAAGGTGAAGAAAGTCAAAACTTTTGACAGTCAATTTAGAGTTGACGGTGGAAAGTGTAAAAGTTCAGGTTTCATTAAGTAAAGTCTTAGAACTATTGTAATTTACTTTATTTTTACTATACATATCAGATTGCATTTAAATTGATATAAACTAAAGGTGACATATTTACGCATCATCTAAAATAAAAAAATAATAAATCAAAAACTAATCCTTGCTAAAAATTGCCGTATATTTAAAAAAAGAGTGAATCTGGGTGCAATTACATATTATTGTAGGTGTATCTTATTTTTATTAATTGTAGCTAATAATAAAGTTTTAACGCATATATAATATGATTCATACCTTAAATTCAAAAATTTAACTTTTGTAGTTCTAAATGTTTGCCCCTCTTAGGGGTTTCACTACCCTGTGGTGGTTTTTTGTTGAAACTAGGTAGTTTTCGTAACGGCGTGTACTTAAAAAAACAATCAATATGGTTCTCATAACGCTCTTGTATTTCTTTCAAGAACGGTTAAATGTTTTGAAAAGCTCCAATATGTTTGGATTTGTGCACAGTACGTGTTCACGATTTCGTCCGAATCGTTAACTTCAATGTTACTATTTCTGTAAATCGATAATAATGGAACACTAAATGTTGTAATTTAAGCGATGTAAATATTGTTGAACTCGCGTCGAGCTATTATTAGTACGTAAGATTGTACTGTATTTCTGTACTTACACAATTAATATGTTGCAAGTTTTAAATATATTAATCATGAAGGGCGGTAAGTTTTAAAATCCATCCCGGCTTGAAGGACCATAAATTCCAACAATCTTTAGTCCTACCTTCATTGAAATAACTTCTATTTATTTATATTAAGCAGACGACTCAACTTATTTACAATTGTCTGCATATCATCTACGGTTTGATTCCTAATTTAGGCAAAGTTTAATTTGGTTGCCTGTTCGGAATTGACCTATGTATTCTTTCGGGTTTTGATGGTAGAAGGCCAAAAGTAACTTAGTGACGGTAGTCATTCAGGGATACTAAGCTCTTTTGACTGAAGAGACCTTCTTATAAAAAATACAATTTGTATATGATAAACTTCTGGCGCGCGAAATATAAGCTGAATTGAAATTAGAAATATAATTATAAAAAATACAAAACAAAAAATAAAGAGTTTTCAAAGTCAACTTAAACCTAATTGAAAAGAAACGCTCATTGCATTCCCTTTTTGCACTTGATTTAATTTGTCGAACAGATATTGATTATAAATAGAGATTGCTGAGTTTAATCCGGTTCCAATTGTGTCGAACCCCACGCTTTCCTGTTCAGTTAGTTACCTGCACTTGATGTTATTAATTTATAATAAAATTGCCTCGCGGTGCATTTGAACCAACGAAGAATGTTGGAAACTTCAGTTGTTTCAGCTTTAAACCTGCCACAGTTAAAAGCAAGTTGACTAATATATTTCCTGCTTTAAACGGTTAAAAAAGTTTCATTGAAATGCGTACTACTCGCGTAAACTACAGACAACACCTGTTATCTACGTTAACGTCTGTAGTAAATAAAACACTTTTAAATGGTTTAAAATACGAAATACTTATATTAGAAAACTAATATGGAGAGATAACAGTTTTTATTTATCATCTTAAAACTTTATATTAGTTAAATAATCGTAAATTGCACAAATTTAATGTAACTTCAAAACATGTACAACTAAAAAGTAATTTGTAAAGCATCCAAAACATCGTGTCGTAGGCAAATAATAAAAATAAGCTGATTTACGTATTTCGCGTTTTAAACCGTTAAAAACAAACAATACTATATCTTGTGCACATTAACAGGTGAAAATTATAAGTATTTATGTATGTTATTTTAAGAATATTTTCTTGTTTTAATTCCGTTAATTAACAATCTACTTGATAACTTTAACATTTTTTACATGTTATTCCACAATCGATTTTCGATTTGGACAATTGAGCTATTATGAACTATATGGTTAGAGCATAAGCACGGAACGCTAACGATCCCGGTTCAAGTTCTGCCCGAGTCAAAATTGCCGAATTTTTTCAATTTTTTTTCGATGTTTAATCTAACCAATCTACATACATAAGGCTTTTTCAAACATGTATATAACGGACAATTGTTTTCATTCCAGGTCATAGACTTCGGGAGCTCGTGTTACGAACATCAGAGGGTGTACACGTACATCCAGTCGAGGTTCTACAGGGCACCTGAAGTGATGATGGGCGCGAAGTATGGTATGCCCATAGATATGTGGTCGCTGGGCTGCATTTTGGCGGAACTGCTTACAGGTATTTTTTTGACTGATAGAGGAGGATATACAAGCTTGGGGCTCACTCGATGGTAGGTGAAATACCCCAGCCAAGCATCTAAATATGATGCGCTTCGCCTATTCTCGCTTGTATATTGGGAAAACCGAAACCTGATTACACCAATTGAAGGCTTTTTCATCTGTGCTTCGTGATTTCATTTAATATCCAGATTTACAAACAAAGTAGAACATGTGTCAAAAATTATGAATTGATAAGAAAAATGTTGGACCCGATGGGGATCGAACCCGCTACCCGTTGGTTACTAGCCGTACAATGCTACCATTACCAACGAGTTAATCCAAAGGTGAATAATCTCTCATAGCATAAGTTATGACATACAGTTAGACAGCTATATATGTATATGCGGTATTTATATGCAACAAATACGTGGGAAACAGCTGTGTTAGATGAGCACATGTAATTCTTAACGGCTTAGTTATCCTGCGTATGTTTAATTACTATTGATTGTAATTAAAGATAGTTAAGTCGCATTAGAAGCTGTTATATAAATAAGAACTAGTTGTTTGCAAGATTATTATATTGATACAATTTTATTATATGTTTTATATATTTTTTTTTAGAGTGTACAACACAAATTCCACTATTTATTATTCAAGTCACTTCATTGACTTCAGTTCAGTTTAATTACTCAGTTTATTTACTTTTAAAGTTTAGTTTAGTTCACTAAAAAGTTTGTAGTGGGTCCCTCTTCTGAGGGGAATTAACTTCTCTACATGCCGAGTGCTTTCCCCCATTTCACAAAAAGCCTTCTAAATTATTTTTTTCTTTTTTTAATTTTGTTATGAAAACAATCTGTAAATTATATATGTCTTTGTGTTTTTTAGCTTAAGTTAATAATTGGTAAAAATGCATGAATTTCTACCAAATTTGATTGCTATAAAAACGGTTTTTGTTAATCTTTAAAGACATAATATACTGTCGCATACATTTTTTTAGATCATTTAAAGAGGAATCATTTTTCATACCTAGTTTTTGAATTTCGAACCGCTTTCGTAGCGCACGCATCCGACGCCCTAAAAGATAAATAATTTTCCACGATTTTTTTTTTATATCACACCTCTAAATAAAGAACGGCTTAAAACGCGATATATATATTAGTTAAAATAATTCATGAAATGTGTAGGTACTACTCGCGTAAACTAGGGACAGTATTCTTACACCTCATTAACAATATTTCAGGGTTTCCCCTACTGCCCGGTGAAGATGAAGCGGACCAAATGGCGTGTATCATCGAGCTGCTCGGTATGCCGCCCCAGAGGCTGATAGAACAGGGGAAAAGGTCCAAAAACTTCATCAGCAGTAAAGGGCTTCCGCGATACTGCACCGCCACCACACTGCCAGACGGATCCTCGGTGCTAAGTGGAGGTGAGATATCGAAAAGCTGGTACCAGAAACCTTTAGTATTTAAAAGTTTAATAACTAGAAAATCTATATCTATACTAATATATAAATCCGAAGAGTTTGTTTGTTTGTATGTTTGAACACGGCAATTTCAGTTACTACTGGTTCGGTGTGTATCTTCTAAGATTCACTTGAAAGAACGATGGGACGCGACCGTTAAATAAAATTAAAGAGAAGGTTTGCTAAAACAAATATTGATGCCCAAAATAACTATTTAACGCAGACGAAGTCGCTGACATAGCTAGTACAAATAGATGGCTTCGTAGTGAGCAATGGTTTCTAAAGCCGAAACAGTCACGCAACTAAATATACAACGAAAAAGTTGAACCGTACATCTTAATTAAACTCCAAATGTCAGTGATACACTCTTCCCGGTATCCGGTGAATCAGACGCGGCAGAATATCCTCGTTGTCCACACATTCGGTTAGCAGACATCTATTTAAAATGGGACTGTCATCGGTCAACGTCGCGACTGCATCTGATTCAGAGATGCCGCGCTACGAACTGTTTTGACGCGGAGCAGCCAAACAATCCGTCTGACACACCCGCGTCCGCTTCACTTGATAGAAAGGCGTGAAAGCTCTTTCATAAAATAAAACACTTTAAACTGTTTAATTTGCAATTTTTTTAGTAACCAATTTCTTTTAAATAAAACACTTAAGGTTTAAAACATATATTAGTTAAACTTATTTGAAAATGATTTTTAACTTCGGCGAGTTTCGGATGCTTGTTCACGGGGAGACGAGGAGCTCCCCGACCACGTGTTTAACTAATATATCGCTTTTAAACCGTTAAAGTGTTTTATTTAAATGTGTACTACTCGCGTAAATAGACAGTATTTAACGCAATTTCTTACTAGGGCCCGACGTTTTCGAATTTTATCCGTCAACGATAGAAATAGTGCTACCTAACTATTTACATACTATATTTCGTAGTTCCCACTCATGCACGATCGCTGAAGGGCGTTAGAAACGTCGAGTTAAATAATAACGATATAAAAAAAGGTCGATGGAAGGTATTTGAAATATTAAAGTTTAAAAATCGAAAATAAATTGAAAAAAAAATCGCCTCGGGCAGGCCTTGAACCGGCATCGTCAGAGTTCCGTGCTGTTGCTCCTTTTCAATTTTTAAATTATATAGTGCCTCAATGTGCAATAACATGTAAAAAATAATAAAGTTTTCAAATATTAAGGTTCGGTGAAATATTGGTTGGCAATCGATGTTTCTTTATCCCTGTGTCATCTGTGGTATCAACTTCACTTTATAAAAGGTACACTACAAGTACAGACATACCCATTTAAATAGTACACTTTAACGGTTTAAAATGCGATATATATTTTAAACTTACTTGGAAATTATTTCAACTACGGCCATCCATTGTGAACGCGGCTGCTGCAAAGCATCAGAAACGTTGGGCCGTAGTTAAAATAATTTTCAGATAGTTTTCACTTATATATATCGCATTTTAAATTGTCAAAAGTGTTTTATTTAAATCTAAAAAATGCCATCGCTGGGTCTCTACTCTCTATAGCTCGAAGTTTGTTGCGGTCTTTTTCAAGTCAGATAAAACTATACATAATAGCTAGAGACACAAGTGTGTCTGTCCTATTTACTCGCGTGTATCAACGTCTTACGTCAACGTTGCACAGATGTGCAGTCGACTTTCACACCCCGGTTAGGCTTTGTCTGCTCTCGCAGCCGATTTGCATCTGCATTCGGACAAAGCAAGTGAATTATGAATGCATTATTCGCTTACGACAGTTGAAATGGTCATTTAACTCCGAGATTTATTGCGTTCCCTGATTATGAATAACGAGGCATGTGCTGATCGCGCTTGTTCACGTTTACAACCTTTGATCATAACAATTCAATACAATTATACTGTGATAACCTGTGATAGGGCAGGCACATAACAGTACTTTCATTTACCAAGTCAATCAGATCTTTTTCTCGAGACGCGAACCCAGGACTGGCTATAAACATTTTAATTTAGAAAAGCGAGTCAAAAAAATAGTATTTGTAACAATTACATATAATAATATTTATAACTATAAATATAACAATATTATTAGTGAACAGACAGACACATAGTACGTCTACTCCGAGTCGGTAAAATGTGATTTTTTAAATAAAACACTTTAACGGTTTAAAACGCGATATATATTAGGTTGAAAATTATTTTTAATTACGGCCCGACGTTTCGGATGCTTTGCAAGCAGTCGTGGTCACAGGGTGACTAAAGATTGAAGGTGTCTCTGACGTCAAAGTAAAAAACTTCTACGCTAGCGCCATCTGTTCCGTTGAATTTTAAAAATTGAAAGAATTCTTTAAATATTATCTTAACCGCTACGAGTTTAATGATCTGATAATAAGACCACGTTCGACGCTTTGAAAATACATAAAACCGCCCAGTACTTATGATTCAAACAATCTTGTCTACAAGTAATAAATTAGTTGTTAAAGTACAGTAAAACTGTTGATACGAGACTCTTTGTTTAGCTGCGGTTGTGTTTTGTTTGATCTGTGGTGATGCTGGACATGGGCCAACAGTTTCATTATTCATTATATTTCCCTGGGACCGTTATTATAAGTTGTAATAACTATGATGGGGTCGGTTTGTCTATTATTTCTATCCAGCCTCGGAAGCGTGGAAAGGAATGCGGCTACTAATTTTATGGCATGTTTTAAATGAAATAACACTAGCGCCACCTTCCAATAGTCTTTCTTGTTTTTCCCTTTACATTTGGTTGCCTGGAAGAGATCGTTTAACTATAAGGCCGCCCTTTATCTAATGGCTAGTTCATAAGTTTTTAATGAGGTAAACAATTCCTGTGGTGTACGTAAAAGTTATATAAATAAAAGAAAAAGATACATTTTCGTTGGGGGTTTCCTTTGATATAAGCATGTATATATAAGCAAAAGTTCTGACTTATGTCTGTTTTAATAAAATAAATGACATCTCTTTTTGAGAACTATCCATCGAATCGTCGTAGGTTTTAATTCTTCGTGCAAATTTTACTTGCAACATGTACCTACATTTCCCCTTATTGTAGTTAATAATGATTGCAATACCGACCCGCCATTATTAACTTCAGTTAGCCTACAAATATACATTCCACGTTTAATAAATTTCGTCACATCTGCATTCTTTCATGTTCTTTTTTTTTATTACGAAAAAAATCGCAGCAAATATCCTTGCTGCGATGTTCCAATATTCCGTGACCATTTAAACTCAAATAGAACAGTTAAGTATTTCTAAATATGTATCCTTTTTATATCAAAATGATTAACATCCGATATGCTTGGAAATCGGCCAAATAACGCGTTGTGTTAGTAATCCTATAATGTTTATTTATTAATATTTGATTTCCCCTCGAAAGCTTTCAGCGTAAGCCGAAGGATGAAGTAGATTTAAATCTCAGATTTCTTTGTTCATAAGTTCAACGATTATATTAAATGTATCAAGTACGAGTTATGGATGAACATGTAAACTACGTGTGGATGTAAGCTTCTGTTGATGTATTGTTTGAAGAATGGTTTAAATTTAAGTCAATGCTCGCTAAATTCATTAATGTGTCGCTTTATCATACAAAAATGGAGGGTAGTTTTATTTTTTTTATCTATTTGTAAACTATGCTATGAAGAGAAAAGAATAAGTATAAATGCTTACTTTTTTTTAATTTTAAAGGTTTTTACACACCTAAGCTTACTCAGAAGTAGGTCTGCTTCAAGTAACATTACAGAAAGAACAGATATACAATGATGACACGTTTATTTTTTATAAAGCAATATTTGTTTCCCAAAACTTTTTAAAAACGCGAAGTTAATTTAGTTGTTCTTTTAACTGAATTATATTTATCATCTATTTCCATCAGTCAGATGAGCTAATAGGAAATCTAGTGACGGACTCGTGACCAGTAGTCACGATTGATATTATCTGTGCAATTAAGATGCCATTTTGTCTGTGGATGGCTTTATTGTATGACATTTACGGGCAATCATAATCTAGTATCTGCTGATTAAAAATCATGATCTATAAATGTGGTATAAATAACTACTTGTTTGATATTCTCCTTTTGTCGACTATGATGTCTTGCTGAATATTTGAAATACTTACAGATCTTTAAACCAAAAATTTTTGTACGTGACATTGACCAAATTTGCTTTACATTTTTAGGTATGTCAAGAAGGGGCAAGCACCGAGGTCTGCCTGGCTCGAAGAGTTTTGTGACAGCCCTAAAGGGTTGCCAGGATAAATACTTTATCGATTTTATTAGAAGGTAAGCTGTTTTTAATAGCTCAAAGCCCTTATGTAGCTCAGTAGAAAGGGCACTACCTATAGTGCTAGAGTCCCTGGTAATTACCATAATTATTTCAATCTAAAAGGGCACATAGTTGCATCCTAGTCAAAAATACATTATGAACGTCACACCAGCTAAAAACTAAAGACTCTAAATTTACATGTACTACCAGTTTTCAAACAAGAAGAGCTGGCAAATAACTCGCCGCCATTCCTTTCGAGTCGAGTTAATTTTACAGTATTGTACAAAATGATAATATTACACGAATATTGTATTTCTTGTTTAGTTTTAATAGTTATAATTAAAATAATGAGTCTTGCCACAAATATTAGATATCTAGCTGACAAAGCCAGACCAAGAACGATTTAGTTAAATTATCTAACCGATATAAAAAACACTTTCAGATGTCTCGAATGGGAGCCAGAGAAGCGGTTAACGCCCGCACAAGCGTTGCGGCACGCGTGGCTGCGACGAAGACTTCCCCGTCCCCCCCACGACGAGGAACCACCAGCCAACCACGTTAGTATAGGCCACGCGAGGCGCGTCGCTCAGACCGCCTGCACAGATAAATAGGTTTGTTTTGAGTTGCGCTTTTTATTTTTTTGTTGTAGCCAGACTCAATTCTTCAAATGTAAATAGGTCGACGGCCCATCATAATTAGACATTATAGGGCTCTATATCATTTTGATTATCTTGAGACTTATGACTCACCTGTCAAAAATAAGACACTGACAGTTTGCGACGGAGGTTTTGGACTCCTACATCATTGACGACATATCAATAATTCTCTCTTAATTTTATCAAAGTGGGGTGGGGGGTTTAATTATGAATAAGTATTATAGGTACAGTTTATTTTCCATAGTTTTGTTAAAAAAGAAATTTGTTATGCTGTTTATCTTGATATATCTAAAAAAATATTTAATTAAAGTAATAAGATTATTTTAATAGACGAAACGGTAAGTTGTAACAAACAATCAATTAAATTATATATTTCAAGTTTGAAACCGTTAATGTTTTGATATTGTTGATTCTCTTGCTCTGGCTACAACTTTATTATATTTTTATTTATTTAATTGTGTTTTTAATCCATATATAGATATCATATTGCTAAGGAAATTGTTTTTAATTACAGTAATATATAATCTATTTATGGATGTTTAAAATTATATGTTTGGCATTTGTTTTACATTTATTTTGATTGGCATTTTTTGCGCATTATCTCTATATATTCATATTTATACGTAGATCTAGTTCTAGATAAAGTTAATTCTATTTTATAGTTAGCAATTTATTTAAATGAAACAGTTTATTGTTGACGTATATTGTGTAAATACTGTTTGTAGTTTACGCGAGTAGTACACATTTAAATGAAAAACATTAACGATTTGCAATGCGATATATATGGCTGCTGCAAAGCAACCGAAACGTCGGGCCGTAGTTAAATATAATTTTCAAATAATTTTAACTAATACATATCGCGTTTTAAACCGTTCGTGTGTTTTATTTAAATATATTGTGTAACCATACTAGTTTATTACCGAAAAGCGCTTCTCAAATTCTTGTGGGACTTACTTCTCACATACAGTCTTATCGTTTGGGATATAAGCATTAAATTTACCAAAATTAAATTGAAAACAGTTTTGATTTGGGCGGGACTTACATTGCGCGAGAGGTGTATCAATAAGTTGCAAAAAAATTCGACGATGAGGTACACCTCCTGTTTCTATCCGATCATTGTGTTACCATGAGTTTGGTATCGTTTCAGTCGAGTAGTGGCGTAAGTGTGACGGCGGGCGCAGGGGCGGTAGCGGGGGCCGCCGCAGCGGGGGGGCGTGGTGGTTCGCTGCGCACCCCACTCGCGCGCACGCCAGTCACATTCAATGCGTCGCAAGTCGCCAGTGAGTACAACGCCGCATTTACACGCGGTAAATAAATTTATTTATTTATGGTATGATAAAGAAGAAAAGGCATGGGTTCTCTTGATGGAAGTTAAAACACCCCAGCCGTATAACATCTACCTGCTTAGGTTTGGATATTCGGAAATACACATTTAATATCCCGATTTCCAGATGAAGTCCAATATGTTACAGAATTGATAAGAAAACTATTGGACCCAGCGGGGATCGAACCCCGCTTTAATTGTTAGCCATGCATTACACCAACGAGCCCGTCCATTTATTTATTATCTTAGTATATCATAATTTTATTAAATTCTGGGTTGTGATCATCTCTCAAAGAACACGATAGATATAGTTCAAAAATACTTCCAAGGCTGGTGTTGGTTGGTTGCTCTGAATCCATTGAAATTGCTGTGTATAAATACATATTAGTAAAATACTTTTCGCGAGTAGTACACATTGAAATAAAACACTTTAACGGTTTAAAACGCGATATATTAGTTAAACTTATGCTGTGGTCCGTGACCCGTGACCACGGCTTCTGCAAAGTATCCGAAACATCGGGCCAAAGTTAAAAATCATTTCCAAATAAGTTTAACTAATATATCGCGTTTTAAACCGTTAAAGTGTTTTATTTAAAAATACTTTTCGATCTAGCCAGCAAGTACAAATGATGGACGAGCGAATCTATGGTAAAACAACAATGCAGAGAATTCTTTTCTTGTCGACAAAAAATCTAAATACCCACCAAGCCTACGGTGTCGGTCAAAGAAGGAATCCTAAAAAGGTTTTGAACACTACTACCAAATCTCCTTTCATGTGTGGCATTTCTGTTTTGCGATGCTAAATGAAGTTCTATGCCCTACCCGATCGAAACAATTTAGTTTACCCGGAATTCATACTTATTGAGGCCATAAATAATTCCAGAAGCGAAATTGCAAGCAGCGTTGTCGGAGGAGGGGAGTGGTCTCAGCGGTCTGAGCGCGGGCAGCGGACAAAGTGGGGGCGCGCGCTATTGGGCAAGCAAGCTTCCACATTTGCCCGCGCCATCCTAGCGCCCGCCGGCAGCGCGCCGCCTTGCGAAGGTGAGTAAAGAGGGGATAGGGAGAGATCCATTTGACAGATCTATTTCTTGTTTACGCGAGTAGTACACATTTAAATAAAACACTATCTATCGATCTAAATAACACCCTTTAACGGTTTAAAACGCGATATAGCATCCCAAACGTCTGGCCGTAGTTTAAATAATTTTCGAATAAGTTTAACCAAAATATATCATTAAACATTTCGCGTTTTAAACCGTTAAAGTGATTTATTTAGATCTGAACTGAGGCAATATTTTTTAAACCAGCGTACAAAGATTGCTCGTATCTGAAGCAATCTATGCACAAAACATTGTATTAAGACTCAAAATGGAGTGTATACTAAATAAAACGATTTGAACGATTTAAAACGCGAAATGTTTAATTTTTCTCCGATAGACAAGCATGGAGGTCACTTGAACGAATGTGATATACTCCATACATATAGCATCTAAACATGCATTATTTATTTATTTCAAAGAGACTTACAAACTAAATACATAATAAAAGATTACAGTAAAATCAACGTAATATAATTTTAATTACATTAATGATTTTTTAAATAAAACACGAACACGGGGAGTCTCCCCGTGACCACGGCTTCTGCAAAGCATCCGAAGTCATACAAGCATACGTCGGGCCGAAGTTAAAAATCATTTTCAAATAAGTTTAACTAATATATCGCGTTTTAAACCGTTAAAGCATTTTATTTAAATGTGTACTACTCGCGTAAACTAGTCCACAGGCTCAAATAGAAACGGAATTTCGATATTCCTACCACCCAGTCAATATCCATTTCGTGATTCTATAGTCAATTTTAACTTTTAACACCTGACCTATATACTTGTTATATTTTTCGTTTTAAACCGGCAAAAAGTGTTTGATTTATATTGACACGTTATCAGATAACTTTTTATGAATTTAGAATATTAATAAAATGCTTATTAAAGAACTAGCTTTGCAAAGATGAGGTATGTTTTCAAAATATTATCTTTGTGTTAATTTTAACCTCTTAACGTCTTTTGTCTACGCATGAAACCTTTCTTGATGTTGTTTGTTTTTGAGGTATAAACAGTGAGGAGGCAAATCTAGCTCCTTTTTATAGGACAATATTTTGAACTCTCATTAGTAAGTCTTTGTACTGGAGCGTATTTTTTCTAACTTGACAACAAATATGGTTAATTTCAAACCATAGATGATGCCACAGACTACACAGATCAATCTATTGAGATCTAACGATCTCATTCTTAACATTCAAAAGCACTTTTTTTACGAACCATTTCATTTTCTTATGTCATTATTATTAAACTCGACGGACGTGTGGCACGTCTTTCCTCTGTTGCCTTAAAGTCAACAGACTTTGCGTCCCTATGTAAAGGTGAAAGTTATCAAAATTTTAAACTGTCCATTTTTAATTAATTTTGCATGGAATTGCGACTTTTATTAAGTGCATGTCATGTAGTTATATATAATCCAGTGTCTCAAAATATTCTTAGTGTAAAATTGTAAATCAATGTAAACCATGAGAAAGTCACGATTTCTTTAAATTGTGTGTTCGTTTACCAAAAATGTAAAGTTAGAAAAAATACATTTCTTGTTTCACCCACCTATTTTCAATATATTTGTTTCACTTAAATTACTTTACAAAGTTTAAACGGTTTTCACCCCGATGTCATGTTTATTGTTACTCTCCCCCTCACCCCGCATGTTTACAGCACCAAAACGATTAATAACAGTTGGTCTGTTTCAGGTGTCGTCGTTAGAAGCGCCGCGGCGCGCTGTCCCGGGGCCGACTCGGCTTGACCTCGAGCGACGGAGCTTAGACCTCGAACGGGAGCTGAGGGTAGACAGAGATTCCGATGGCTCGCTCGACGACCGGGATCACCTCGTCTGAAACGTCCGACATCGCCGTTATCTTGTGAGCGTGCATTAGAGAGTGCGTGCGCTTAACTAATTTGTGTATTGATGTATTTGGACGATTTTATCACAGAACACTGAATAAAACAGTGCGTCCACATATGTACGCACGTTTGTATTGTGCGATTTAGAATCAACGGCGGTTGTAACGCGCTGATGGTGTCTGATTTGTTGAGTATTCTGTGTATTGTTAAAGATCTTAGTTCGTGTATCGTACTTTGTTAAACATAAGCAATATTTAGTTAACTTAAAATGTTTTTAATAGTACACTTGTTAAATAGCAAATATTTTTCTGTAGTTCGGTGCGCGCACTCTCTAACGAGTTTGTGAGTGAAGTGACCAAATAGTGACACTGACAATAGTTATTTGTAACGCCCTCTGTTGTTTACAAGTGATAGTGAAGTGCTGATATTCGTCACCATTGCCCGTCGACTCGTGTAGACGTTTTGATATACAAATATTTTTTGGGTTTCCGAGATGTCCCCCGCGCATCGAGTAGGCCTTACAAGTGCCTCGAACTAATCTTAGTGACGCAAGATTAGATCTAAAATCAATTTTCTACCGAACATCGAATGTTTTGTTGTAAGTCTCTACTGAGTTTAAGAAATTGTGCCTCCGTACTTTGTGTATACTGATTTACATGTTCCTATCTTAGATAAACATAAACTTCTAAAATATACTTTACTATAGAAGATGGCCCGGGCGTTTTTGCGAAGTTTATTTTATAAAATCCTGTTCTGGCAATGGTGACCGGCGGCGGTCATAGACATTTTCGCTCGGCGGCGTCTAATCTAGTGCGTAGTGGCAAAATTGATCTCAATAAATAAATAAAGACTACGAAATGCAAACGTAGGTAAATACGAAATTTTAGTGGAATTGTGCGAAAAAGCCGACGTGTTGCGGACACGTGGGGCGAGGACAGAGTGTCGTTAGTGCCTGCTAAGTCTGGTTTAGTCTTAAGAACCTCGACCACTGTTTAAGGATACTCTTTAAACGTACCGAACGACTTTATTCGAGAGCCGAATTTTACAACTACCCGCGTTTCGCGTGCGTTCGCAAAGTCTTGTGCCGATATTAGACAAGACTCTGACTGAACTGTCTTTTTTAACAAAACGCGGGGATTCCCTCTCGGAGCCTTAGATTAAGCGATGTTTTAATGTGTGTGACTAAAAGATTTTCTACTGAATCAAATTTTAATTTTATAAGTCGACTTCTCGTAGTTTGTTCCAAGTGATATAACTCGCTGTATTTCATAGTGAAACGGTGACCTTACTATTGGAATTCTCGGCGGACGTGAGGGTAGATAAACAAGGCCTTCTAGTTAAGATAAGCTACGCGATTTCGTTTGTGAATAGACCTAGTTGTGATTTGATGTTGTATACATACAGTGGCGGTAGGCGAGTATTTTATGTAGCCATTGTCTATCAAATATCTTATGTGTTTTATAATAGTGATATCGCTGTTTTGAATTATACCCTGTTTTAATATCAACAAAACTTGTATGCTATTATGAAATTGATTAAATTTATAATCTAACGAAGAACAGGAATAATCCAAACCAGCTAAAATAGTACATAAAATGGCATTTTATTTAACGATTAACAGTATAATTGTTCCTTTGTAACGGTCAAACATATCAGTTCACGATTGTTTTTGACGTAGATATGAATTGTCTTGTTTATGTTATATTTTATCTCGGAGTATTGAAGGATCGAGTTTGGGACTTATCTACACATAGAACATGAATTTATTGAATGAAGGACGGATTATAGTCTATCACTAGTAATCCACCGATTACAAATATCACTTGAAAAATTGTCAGGATGTGATAAATTTCGAGGACTTATATTTTATGACATAACAGCTGTAGAATATTAATACATTTAAGAATTAAATATATTAATTTCTATGTTAAGCGCACTGAACCCAAAAAAAAAAACACTTTTAACGGTATAAAACGCAAAATAGTTGAATTATATCAGATGTCCCGGTTGCTCTGCAGCAGTCGTAGTCACGAGCTAAACATAATATTTCCTGTTTTAAACAGCTTTTTATTGTTTAAATATACAATTGAATATATTGGTACAGTGGATAAGTACAATGATCGCATCCTGACAATAGAATCGGTGGTCAATTCTAAGTGATGTGACAATTATAACGATTTTGTGCGAATCGCACCTCGACTCAATCTCTATAATTCGTGCGGTGATAGTTAAGAATGCCTCTCAGCGTAATAACTATATTTTATTTCTAGACACAGCCCGTGCAATATGTTTGACAGATTTTTTTATCACTTTATTTGTCTTCCTAAGATTGTAAAAGGCCTATTTTATTATTTGTATGAAATTAATGCATTTTTCATTTAATTTTACTGATATTTTTATGTATATGCATACATAGTTATATATATATTAATAAAATTATAAATCAATTGTTTATGATATTGTGCTAAAACGGAAATTACCAGTGGTGATCCTTTGAAAATGTATTAAAATTAAATATTGTCTGTATAATACGCGATTTGTACACATTTAAATGAAATACGTAACGGTTTAAAACGCGAAACATACTAATTAACAATTCTTATATTGAATACTATCTATAGTTTACGCGAGTGGTACACATTTAAATAAAACACTTTAACGGTTTAAAACGCGATATATTTTAGTTAAACTTATTTGAGAAATGATTTTTTTTTTCAAATATAGATAAAAAATCATTTTTCAAATGAGTTTAAATAATATATCGCGTTTTAAACCGTTAAAGTGTATTATTTAAATTCTTATATTGCCCATGCGCAATGGCATGATTTGATACTCTTGGATCCAGGGTAGTAGATAATGTAACTAATATTTCGCGTTTTAAACCGTTTTATTTAAACGCATTTGGTTTCTTGGAGTGTGTATGTGTCTTATGAAATATTGTTAACGCACAATCAGTGAAAAGTGAAGTTTTATAATCAAAAGAGATTGTACGTGTGTTAAAATTTGTGCATTTAGTGTAAATTTTGTAATAAAAATGGGTAACTGTGATGATATAGACGATACTTGGTCCGGGCATTGGTAATTTTCGTGTGATTTTTATTGGTTAATGCGCGTGGTCTTAAATTTCGACAGTGACTATACTCGACGTAGCCATTCGCTACCGTTTCTGTTGACTGCCCTTTTTTTACTATGCTCAATAGATTGTAGTGGTCAATCGTTTAAGTACAGTCAGTTGGCGATAGTTTATTTCGTACCCAGATAGCGGTTTAAGGTATATAGTCAATTACTATAGATTACTTTTACTAGATCGGCTGGTGTGGCCCGCGTCGGCCAAGCGATGGACGTTGATAGCTTTCGTAACAGCGACACTAGCGGCATCTGTTTTTCACCATAAGATGACATGCGTGACAGATCTAATCGAATTATGTTTGACTTTTGAATCGAAGCCAACCGTCCTTCAATCAAGAATGCTTGTGTTGAGTTTTTGTTAGTTTGTTTGGAATTAAATAGTCAAAAAAAACTATTTCATTGTCTCTATTGTTTAAATTAAAAATACATTTTCGATTGAAATTTACTACACGGGCGGGACTTGAACCGGCATCTACAGCGCTGCGTGTTGCTCTAACCCATTGAATTTTTTCATGAATTGATACATGCACTTCTTGTTTCGCTTGGTTTACCCTTATATAATGGTGTATCTTAATAAAAATGCTTAGCATCTTCTGGTTATGTAATTAGATATATCACGCACATCATCTTACGTCTTGCTTTAGATTTCCAGTGATTTTTACATTATCAACGTCATTACTTAAATTACCTATATAGGTTACAATTCTTAAGAATTCCGTCCAATCTACTTTAGTATTTGCGTGACTCCTCAATATTAAAGTCTAGTGTCCGTAAAATTAGTATTTTCGAGGATTCTTTCATACAACACTCGTTACGTTTCCCGCACGACGCACAGATGTCGCCAGTGTCGCGTCTATCCACAACTTTGAACAGTATTAAAACAGTTTTCGTTGGAAGTCTTGCGTCGCAACTGCCAAGTACATTTAATTAATTATAAGTTTTTGCTATATCGCAATATACATATAGCAAACGTCTAGTTACTATTACTATATAGCTTTTGTTCGACCGCTGCATTTGTCTTATCCTAGTTACTTTGTAAATTGTGTTCTCATTTTGTATGTTAAGCTCCTGTTTCGTCTTGAAACACGTAGCGACGATGTGAATACTATACAGTTTAAATAAACGAATTATATAATGAAGGTATTTTGTAATTTTTTTTACCGACAGTTAGGACCCAAATACCCGCACATGATTTTATGATATTTCGCTTGCTTTGGAGAATAATTCGCGTTTCAAACCGTCTATTGTTTTATCGTGTAACATTCACTGTGTACAAATAATTTTTTTTTATTAAAATTTCCTTGTATGTATATACTCATAAAGCCCTATTTGATTAAAATTGATAAATTTGGGCTTTCCAAAAAGAGGATTTTAAAGATGTATTTGTACTAATGTACTTAAAAAGAGTGACTATTTAACTGATTTCATTTAACGAACTGTTATAAAGAAGATTGCTCTTTAAAAGCTTAATTGGGCAAACAATGAACGGTAGATTACGCGTGAAATACGCGATACATAATTATTATTTTCAAATAAACTCAGTATTCTAAATGACAAACTATTTTAAAAAAGGAATCTTGATTAGGTATATTTAGATATATACAAATACATCGGCGTTATATAATAATAATGTAAAATTGAATTGTAAAATAATTATTTCCTTGCTAAAACGCTGATCTCTATAGCTCAATGGTTATATGCATGCAAACTAAGCACGGGAATCAAGATTTAATTCCCAGTTGTATATATTAACTTCATTGTATGTTTAAGAATAGAAATGTATAATATCTACAACACTTTTAACGGTTTAAAATGCGAAATATCGAAAACAGCTCGATTATATCCGACGCTAGATGATACAGTTATATTCGATATTTTTGTCGGACAGGGCACTAATTCAACTAGTCCGTGAATAAAAGGACTAGTCACGGACACTAAAAATGTTAAGCTTATGCCCCACATGGGGCAAACTGAAAAATCATTTATTCACGTTGGTAACTAGGTACACTCATTAACGTTAACCAGTTAAAAACTAAAGACTTTACAATAACAGTACGGTTGTGGTAAAAGTGTGAAGTTCGTAAAAAGCAGTAAATAAATACATAAAAAAAATATGTTCTTTGGCGGCTTTTATTAAACCCTAGACTGATTACCCTACATTGATTAATTGTAAAAAAAAAAAACTATTTATTCTTTAAAATAATAAATATCAAATAATATTTCGCCGTACATTTACAACCAGTTCTCAAAACAAGGGCGTAGAACAAACGAGAAGAACTGGCAAGAAACTCGCCGCTACTCCTATCGCCAAGTTTCATTTTTTTTTATGAAGGATTATTTCGTATTGTGTCCCGACGGAACCACGAATACTAACCGGGCGTTTGGGCGAGGGCGCCAGCGCTCGCCGTGTTTGCGGCTAGACCAAGGGTGCTCCGAGGGGGGCATCGGCCTCGGCTTGGACTGCCGCAATGCGAAGTTTCATTTTACTATCTTCACTTACTACTTACTAGTTTCATTTTACTCTCGTCACTTACTAGTGTACATTTTCGTGTTAGAGCGGTTTCCTCCAAACCCCAAGCATCTCACACAGCACGCTCATTGTTTTAACAAACAAAAGAAACCGATTTCACGTTGCACAACCATAATGTCACGAAGTTAATCATGCGCTTGTTTCATGGCGTTGCGACAATCGTGATTAACTGATAATAGGTACATCGTAAACATAATTACTGTTTAAACAGCGGGAACATTTTCCTTCATGACAACCTTCTAGATCGTCGATCTGGTAGCAATGTATGGCTAATCGACGGCCGTGGGTGCGATCCTCGCTCCGTCCAAAATGGTTCTCATGGATTTATAATTTTCTGAAACATGTTGGATGTCTGGAAATCTGGATATTAGATAGGTTCTAGGAATAACGAAATTTCGTTCGTGTCTCGAACCACAGATAAGAAAGCCGTTAAGTTTAATCTATCCTAGTCTGTGGTCATATTAAAGCCAGAATAGGCAGCGTATCTTGTTTAGATGTTATATGGCTAGGATATTTCAGCTACCATCAAGTGGGTTCCCTTGCTTATAAATCCTTATCTTCCAATATCAATCCTTAATACCAATATCTTGATCTGGACATTCAGGCAGACTGTCCAACTAGATGGTCACAAATAAAGCCATTCTTATATATGTTAGAACTTAATTTTATTTCTGTTCTTTCTGTCAAAAAGACGCTGTTTTCTTAATTTTGTTCATCCGTTTGACGTAAATTTGTTATAGTTCTGTACTATTTATGAGGCATGGGGCAGACAGATTTGTCCGTTTCACTAATCGATTTTATTCAGAAGCAAACAGATGATCAGAATCTTTGGCCTGAATTGAAACTATGTTGTTTTACGGGGATTCCAACCATCGCTTTATTCATCAAAAAAATATTGACTCATTTAATTTTTCACTCGTGAAAAATATTTACGCTCCTGTAAAGTTCAGTTACATTGATAATTCTGTATTCAATCAATGTAAAATTACTCCAAAACGGAGAGATTCCATGGAAATGGAGCGTTTTATCATTTTACCATTCCATTCAACACTCAGTTGCAAACTGGTTGCCACTGTCGCTTGTGTTTCGACGCGTTTCTTTCGTGATAATATTATGTGAATGGTGCTCGTGATAAACTTAGTTAATTATTACATTACGTTCAGGGTATGTATTTATATAATAATTATTACAACAAACGCCAACATCTGTTATAATATTTAAAGCTCAAGACAAACCTGCTTTTAATTACTGTATAGGTACAGTACTTACAAGTCATTGAACCAGTAAATGTTTCTTCAGGGAATGATAATATTTATAATTCTAAACATAGAATTATATGCCATCTACAATAACCAGTTAAGATAACCTGTATCACTGGTAAGTGGTTCGTGATCATTTCACCTATGCAAATGTTCGAACGAAAGTATATATCAAATTAGTGGCATCTGTAAATAAAAAATAATGTTCCAGCGACTTCGTCCGTTAAGAATATTTAATAATAAACTTCCCAAATTTTTCACATTTCTCGCTGTATCTTCGCTTGTATTAGTCACAGGGAGATGTTCTATAGCCCATAGCCTTCCTCGATAAATGCTCTAGCCAACACAATTTTTTAATTCAAACCGGTTGTTCCTAAGATTGATTTAACGATAAATTACGAATTTAAAAATATATCTTTATTAATTACCTAATTATTATAACGGATCATTAATTTATATTACTTGAGGCAGATTGTTTTCTGGTAATTAATATCGCGATCGTTAATAAACGCTTATCATACAAACTTCATCGCTTCACTGAGTACATTACATGTAGTCTAGTCTGTGGATTTGAGATGTTTGATTTGCCGTCGTATCAACAATGCGGTCTTAATCCAAGTTCATAGAGAAACTACCACCGTTCCTTTTATATTCAACTGTTTCGAATCCGTCCAAAAAACCCGCTTAAAATACCGAGTATATAAAGGACCTTTAACATAAATACTGTCTATAGTTTACGCGAGTAGTACATATTTAAATAAAACACTTTAACGGTTTAAAACGCGATACATTAGTTAGGAAATGATGTTTTTTTTTCAAATAAGTTTAACTAATATATCGCGTTTTAAACCGTTAAAGTGTTTTATTTAAATGGACCTTTAACATATTCCTGTATTATCCTACTAATATTATAAACGTGAAAGTTTGTATATGGATTTCAATAAAACTTTCCAATAACACTTACACATCAGAATAACACATTGGCTACAATTTCTAAAGATATTGTGTCAGTTGTCCAAAATATGACATTAAGTGCAAGTAACTAGGAAAAAATCTACCTTTCTGCGAGCTATTCTGGCGTGCGCTGCCATAAACGTTAGTCATAATTATGTAATGTATGATATGATAGACATCATTTAGTTTAAATGCGCGACACTACATGATCCTAATCCTAATCCTGCGTAGACGAAGTCGCGGGCACCAGCTAGTATAACAGTAATAAGTAATAGCTGTTTTCCTCTATGTGAAGTGGGATGTTTCCTTGTCAATCAGGGGTTAGAATTCAGGACCTTTCACGCTTAACACGTTACAATTGAGGCACAGCGTCGTTACTTTCATAAGTGCTATTAAAACGTAAATAAGATTCTTTGACAATTACTTACGCAAATTCTTTATCTTAATGTTGTGTAATAATACCTTTTTATCAGTACTCCGAAATCTTAAATTAAATATTCTATTAATCTAATTGTTAGATCCGTTGTTCTACTTCTAACCAAAACGGTTAACTTTGACGCGATAATCGTTGATACAAATTTAAAACATTTATTAAATTGTTCTCGCTGAAATATAATTTTATAATTGAAACATTTCAATAAAACACTTTAACGGTTTAAAAAGCGATATATAAACCCCCCCCCCGGGGCCCGGGGGCCCCCCCCCCCCCCCCCCCCCCCCCCCCCCCCCCCCCCCCGGGGAGTTTCAAATAAGTTTAATAATCGCGTTAAACTAAAGTGTTTTATTTAAATGTGTACTACTCGCGGAAAACTATAGACAGTATTTAATAATAAAAACAATTCTAATTAGTAAAAATTTTGTTTTTCGACGATATGAAATTAAATAGAATCCTGTCTTTTTTGCACTTGATGGTAGGTGAAATATCCCATATAATTTTTAAACAAGATGCGCTGTCGGCCTATATTTTGTTTGGATCATTGTACATTTTTTACTGCAGGCATGAGGGAACGAATCTTTGGCTGAGTTTCACAAATAGTCATTAGACTTCTGTGCCCTGGTCGGCCGAAAATATTTTTAGGTCTATATGTATTTGAATCGGCCACGGTGATAAAAATTGTCATCAAAATTATTAGACTAATAAAACATCTTCATGTCTGACAGTCAATTGTTATAACTTTTTGTTGTTGATAAAATTACGCATCTGTTTAAATGTGTACAGAGCGTGACGTTCAAGGTCGTTCTATTATCTTTCGAAAAACCTGGAACTTACGAAAAAACAGTCTGCAGTTCTTAATGGTACACTGATAAAACACTTTGCCGAAAAGCATTGGAATTCGGGCGAAAAAAAAAACAATTGAATACTGTCTGTAGTTTACGCGAGTAGTACGCATTTAAATAAAACACACACAGAGGTGCATGTATCAATAAGTTCAAAAAATAATTCGACGATGAGGTGTAGAATTCGGTAGCTCAATTGGTAGAGCAACACGGAACGCTGACTATGCCGGTTTAAGTTCTGCCCGAGTCGAATTATTTTCAATTTTGAAATTACACTTTAACGGTTTAAAACACGATATATTTTCATATCTTCAATAGTTTAACTATATATCGCGTTTTAAATCGTTAAAGTTGATATTTAAATTATACAATTTGCTTTTTACAACGATAAGTGTTTAGCTAAACATTCAAAATTACCGTCAATATAAGGGGTATTCTTGTCTTATCAGATCATGCACTTGTCTCATGCCATAATATGTAGATATCTTTAAAGGAGATAATGTGTCAATTTTCGTCGAACAGCACTTCAACGTACAACCCAGAAATTAGTAATAGTGATATCCCTGAATATAAACTTCGTTAGGGTTGTGCAAATAGATTTATCTGACGGGGTCGTTGGTAATTTTTTTTTACGGTAATTTTTTTTCTCTTTTTCTAACATCTTTTTTGTCGTCTTCTTGTAAATTTCTGCCTTGACAACCCTAGTCATATAATCCAGTCCAAGTATCCTCCAATTCTATTGTTATTGCGTTTTGTAAATAAAATGAGACTTATTAGAGACGTTTCTACGATAGATATTTTAAAAAAATTGTTTCACATAAAAACTGCTATTGTGAATTAATCTTAAAAGAGAGACATCAACTGTCGCGGACATTTTTTTAGATCACTTAAAGAATAAATAATATGCTCTAACCAACTCAAAAATAATTTTTCAGTTCAAACTCGTAGTTCCTGAGATTGACGCGTTCAAACAAACAAACTCTTATATCAAACATTAGTATAGACATACATATCCACAAGAGCTCTTATTTAGGGGACATAAAAAGCTATAATGCCATAACCTGTTTTCAACTTGTTATTGCAAAACAAAACTTTCACTTGAAGATGCAAAGTCATTTAAACTTACAATAGAGTGTATTTCAAAAGCTTGGATGATGAAAAAAGTACTTGTCGTAAATAAGTGTACTCCCCTCTCTTACAAGCGAGTATTTTTATTTACTCCGCAAATCTTTCCTCGTATCTATAGATAATGCAAAAATGTATACTAAAATACTTTCGTGACCTTGCGCGAAGGTTTATGACCTAAATGATGAACTTGACACAGTTGTCCCCCTATCAACAGCTGTTCCTTTTAAGTGTCCGTTTATTGGTATACTTCAAGAGTTGGTAGATATGGAGTGAGTTAATCCTTAAACCAACAATTTCCTTTTATTAGAAGCTATACTTTGAAAACATTAATATTTTTCACATTTTATTGCACATGAGGGCACAATATATTTTAAAAATCGAAAATAAACCTTTGAAATTGAGCTACCGAGTCCCGAGTGACTCGGTAGCTCAATTGGTAGAGCAACAGCACGGAAGGCAGACGATGCCGGTTCAAGTCCTGCCTGAGTCGAAAATTTTTTCAATTTATTTTCGATTATTAAATTAGAAGTTCTACTTTCAAAAACTATTTTCATATTTGGGTACAACATAATTTTCTACTGTCTCTCTACACCATACATCGCTCCATTTACGTTTAATTAGGATTCGTTTTTTTACTTATTAATAAAATGTGTAGAGGTAACCGTTATATGTAGTTAGGTATTTTAAAATTACTGGTACAGTATAATTTTTTAAGATAGAAGAGGACAGACAAGTTCACTAGGTTACATACCCCAGCCTAACACTATCGACGATACGCTGTCGACTTATTTTGGCTACGAAAGGAAGAGATAAATAATATTCCCTTCAAAAACGTTTACGAAAACGATTACAATTAGGTACTTAGTTATTTATATCATTTTCACACGGATTAGTTGTCTGGAAATTTTAAAATATTCCAAAACGTCAGACTAGGATATCCCCCATATAATATCCACTTTGTCAAACGTTACACGTCATAGTTTAATATTAGGGGACTCAGCAGAGACCTTGTGACCCCCTCACTGAGCGGTTGCAGTCTGATATATCTATCTCATTATGAGGTTTAAGAATTTTCGCATTTGATAATTTTATCCATCTGAAATAATCTAGTTAGGAATTGAAAGAAAATAACTTAGCACAATATTAAATTTATGACTTAGTAAATCTTAAATACGTCCAAATAACAATTTATAACATCGCAGCAAAATAAATTAATACCTTATCATAGAAATTTATAACTAATGCCGTAAAAAACGTAGTTTACGCGGCCGATACCAACACAATAAAAAAACGGTTTAAAACTCGAAATATACTAGTTACATTAATTTACCACAATGTCACCACGACTGTGGATCTGCAAGGTTAATCTTAGCTTAAACTTTTTTTTATTTCACGTTTCAAATCGTTTATTTGGGTTTTAATACATTTATATTTTAACTCAGCTGTTTTAATGTGCTTTTAAAACATTACAGAGCCAGTTAAAATATTTAAAAAAAATAATTGAAGTGTTTAGGGAATTCACTCGACGTATTTACAATGATTCATTTTAGCTCACTTCAATGCTGGTTAGCCAGGGGATTTTTTTCAAAGAAACAAAGATTTCATAAGGAGAATTGACATAAGTTATAACTTACTAATGTGTTTTCACCGTTATCGTAAAAGTAATTTACAAACACTTTAAAGTGGCGAGAGAAC
This sequence comes from Leptosia nina, assembly GCA_963661955.1. Taxonomy (NCBI): domain Eukaryota; kingdom Metazoa; phylum Arthropoda; class Insecta; order Lepidoptera; family Pieridae; genus Leptosia; species Leptosia nina. Next base: position 6,538,480 of record CAVLEF010000008.1, read on the forward strand.
ATAATATTGTTAGTTAGTTCAGTTATTAGTGTTTAGATGACACTTATTGGGAAGAAGTGGCCGGCAGTAATAGCTTTGACCGCGATAAGTAGGTAACTATTGTGTAATTTACAATCTATTATAAATTAAAAGTCTCTTTAGATTTTTAAACATTGACGAAGCGGGCGGGATTCGAACCGGCAACAAAATCGTTCTGTGCTACTACTATAACAGATTTTTAATTTATGTAACGCCAACATGTGGTATAAAATTTGAAAAATATTGAAGTTTTATATACAACCTGCTATTAACAACACCATCTGTGTTTAATTTTAAATTAAATAAAGTTTGGACTGTTTTAGCAGATGAAAAAACGTTCAGTATATTGTTGACATGATTTATGTATAAATTAAAAACAGCCTACTGTTTTGCTCAGTCAATAAAGCTAGTGTGAACATCATATTTTTTTGATTTTACTATACATACACTTTTGTTTAATGTATGTTTAGTATAAGATAGGAAAATTGATTATTTTCCTATCTTATACTAAACATTTCTATGAACATAAAATGCACTTGTTTCTTCCTAACTCAATCAAACAACGATAATATGGCCGCCTTCTTCATCGGTGTTTTATCGGAATTTTTAAAAATAACCTGCAAACCAAGTCGGGGCAGTAGTTCACTAAAAAGACAAACACGCATAGAGTTAACTTGATGAAGGCTAAAATAGCCAAGCCCTCTTTTTGTGGTGATCCGTGATTCGGAGGGAATCTCGCTATTTCTACAATCCCTTCAATAATTATCTAGATTTCCATATGAAGTCATACTACAGAAAAATTACATTACATAAATATGTTGCTACCGTTAGACCAACGAGCCTAGCCTGTTAGCATTTTTATTTACTATGTTTTTCACTACTAAATAAGGTTCATAGCTACATTATTACATGGATATTAAGCTAATGCTTGATTACATAAAGGATTTCAAGGTGTGTTCGCTACGGTTGTTAAATACGAATAATATAAACCGCATTATCTGGCCTTCAACGGTTCTGTGCGTTGGAGGGCTGTGGTCTGTGAACTATTGTTAATCTGAGGCACAAAATACGTCCACTTCTCTTTTTGTTTAATTATAAAACTACTTCTACTAAACACTCTTTAAATTAGACAAGTAAGTTTAAATAAAACACTTTTAAGGTTTTTAAAGCGGCTTTAGGTTATAACATAAAGATTTTTAACTCTGGCAGTAGCCTGGTCACGAGACTAAATAGGATGACAATGACTAAAAGGAAAAAATTGCTACGCTAGCGCCATCTGTTCCGTTAAAGTTGGTAGGTTTTTGAAGAAAAAGGGGCGCCATCGCGAACTTAAAATCATTAAACAGTAACTATTGGACTTAAACCGTTAAAGTGTTTATTTAAATGTGTACCCCCCCCGAAAAATTTAAAGGGTTTTTTCCGGGAAAGGGGGAGAAGGGGGCCGGGGAAATTTAAAAAAAGCCTTTTCATCGTAACGTAATGCAATTATTGAGACGTGGAGGCGATTGAAAGAGAATAAATAAACAGTAAAACGTTTTTATATACTAAATCACGTGGTATAATTGGAGATTGGACAGTAGTTACCAAAAACTTCAGAAATGGGATGATGATTCGAAAGTAACTTTTAGATAAGAGTTACCACGTAACCTATTAGTGTCGAAGAGTGGATTGTATTAAGTTTTGGCAGAAGACGTTAATCATCACTTAAGAAACAGAGAGTCTTCCCTTATGAAAAATGAGTCGTCTACCTTTAGGGCATTGAACGAACGAACGTTAAAAAGAAATTGTGCATAACTAAATAAAACTAAAGTGCAAAAAATAACCTTGTTTTTCTCAGAAAAACGCAAAATGATAATTATTGTCGAATTGATATTTGGAAAACAATTACTTATAATAAAAACTTCTTTAAATAACTTTTAGGTAAATTAAAATTCTATTTGATTGAAAAACTTGACTTAGCTAAACTAACTAGACTTGAGCTAGTCTTAGACACGGTAGCTCAATTGGTTAGGGGAACACGGAACGTAGATGCGAGTTCACTTTTATTTTTTTTTTAATCTAAATAAATTTTCAGATTAGTATATAATTCCATGTGCACTAACATATTGTGAAAACTATGTAATTTTTAAAACGTTTACGTAACCAAGTATACATTTAGCAGTTAGGAAGCTTGTACCTACATAATATTTTGAGGAAAACAATTAAGTTACCTTTGTGCCCATATTGTAGGTCAACATCAATGACATATGACGCAATGTAACAATTGTGATTATATTAAGAACCGAAGTTTTATTTACTTCCTAGCTGTGCCCGCGACTTCGTCTATATAGAATAGTTATTTTGGGCGTCAAAATTTGCTTTTCCTCATAAAGATGACGAGCAAACGACGTTGAAGTATTTATTTATCATACAATTATAGCTGTTAACCACCACATCGTTCTTTCAAGTTAATCTTAAAAGATAGGCATACTGTCGCGGATATTTTTTAGATCATTTCATACATATTTTTTGGGTCTCTTGAAGTCCTTAAAGATGAACAATATTCTCCGTTTGTTAGATATTTGTATAGATGCACAATTCGTTTTTTGTTTTTTGCTGGTTCAATTCCCCAAAGCTAGATACAACTTAAAAAGTACTTTGTATTCACTTGTTGTCGTTATAGGAAATGGATGTAATGCTATGTGGAGTTTCTTTGCCATACATTGATAAGTACGTAATAAACTAAAACAACCAAAATTTGACGCTTTAGAGTTTGTCGTTAAATCGAGTGACGTTACATGGTCCACAATAATCCCACTTCTGAAGTTTAGTAACTTATTTCTTATCCCCGACTTTTTCCACCTGAGTAACATTTTGTTATTCATATTTTTCTTATGGAAACGTTTGCCCTACTTGCTACTTAAAGTAATTACTATCACTCTATCTTAAGTCACGACTAACACATGTAATTGTATTTTGTAACTGCTCGTCCTCAATAAACACATGACGTAATTCTAACATGCTATTACAAACCTCTTTAACATTCCGATATGACTATTATATTGCAAAATATAAGACGCCATGGTCGTACTTAGAGAGGGCAAGGAGGGGGGTACGATATGGTGCTACCATTGGACCAACGAATTCGTAAGTGCAATGTACTTGAAAATAACATATTACCAAGAATTGGATGAATAAAACACCGTGCTGCTTAAAATTAATTTATTATTAGCTTATTCTAATCCCCCAAGTAGACTTAGTCACATTATTATTTACGAGAAAGAGAATAGGAGAATCCCTGAACATTATAGAATTAATTACTTCTCTAATGGCGCGTAATTAAGAAGTTTCTCAATTAAATCTACGTGTCCGAGAAGCATTCTTCTGCAACAGTACCGCTTTAGACCAAGGGCATCGAGTGCATCACTGTAACATTGAAATCATATTTAATTGATTAAAGATATTCAGTGTAAACTATTATCATCTTATTAAATAAAATAACAACTTGTATTGACGCTATTCCAGTAAGTTTATGACTAACTTGAACTGTGGTGTCCTTCCCATGTTACATAAGATGAAATTTTAAATTATGTTGATAAAACTTAGTTAGCTAAAAATGAATGTGTGTGTGTATTCTGTGTATATATATATATATGCGTAAATAAGTATATATCTGTGTATGTAAATGTATGTTTGTGAGAAGTGAAATAATGTCTAGGTTAGCATTAATTAAGTCTATATAAGATCCTGTTTCCTCGTATGTTCCCTTTTTGACAATCTGCTAATGCTTTATTGTACATAAGAGCTTTTATGAATTGGATTTAATATTGAAAATTTTCACGACACAGACGGATCTTGAACCCAAAGCATTGTACTATGCAAATTAAAATATATCTTTTAAGTCTTATATTTTTTTATTAGAACTGATTTTTGTTAAAATAAACATGAATGATTTGTAACACATGTAAACTGGGTTTGAGTTTGCTCATACTAATTCCATTAATATAAAATCTTAATACTCATCTTAAGCTAATAGATAACACAATCTTTACAATATGCTTATTTGATGCACAGGATATACAATCAAGATTACCAGCACATAGTTTAATAAAGTGACAATAAAATGTATAAAAACCAGCTTTATATGACTTTGTTTTTTTAATGACTGGCCAAAATAGTAAACTAATATGGCTGTCTAAAACATAGTGTATGTATAAGTCTAAAAATCTTGGAATTCATTTTGATTTTCATGAAGTTTAAAATTATAAAATAAACTAAATTCAAGAATATGTGAACACGGCATAAAGTATTTGTACTTTTTTATATTTTTGTTGACACATATCTGTTTAAGTAATCGCCAATAGACGTGAAAGCCTTACACAATTTTAGTATTTTTGATTGCTGCACTAAGTCAAATGGCTTAGACTTTTCTTGTTGTTTGTAACTTTTTTGTTAAAAGTATGGCCAAATTGCAAATAAGCACTATGAATCATTTAATGATTTAACTATTCTTCTTTTTTTCAACAACTTCCTTAAAGTCGGCTGATTGTCTTGTCATTATATACATCAACCAAACTTAAAGATTAACTAAAAAAAAACTTTGGAAACAATTGTGATGTTTTGTCATTATTTTACTGTTTTAGCCAGTCACCAAATAAATGTACCCGTATGTTTAAGAGGTAGGCTATGTATTTAATAATTGGACACCAATGGTCCATTTCCGGGGCTATATAATGCCAAAATTTTAGATGTATAATTTTACTGTAACCAAACATTTTTAAAAATGGCAGTTGCCATTGAAAGATTTAAAAGTCCCCTTATTATTGTGCACAGAGATGCTTATAATCAGTTTCTACAAGAAGAAAAGTGTGTAAATTATTTATTTACAGCAATTAAAACGGCAATAGCCAGTTACATTAATTGGAAGATTTATCTTACCCTTCAGTATATTCAGCCTGCAGAAGGCCCAAGTACGCTTCCCATTTATTACCAATTACTTTACCGCAAGTGAAACAACGAACTGGAATTATCATTGTTACTTATATTCTGAAACAATGGAATAATTCATAAAAAATCTTCCCACACAATAATAGCCACAATCCAAACTAACAGCTTGATAAAACATTGTTATTATCAGTGCTTATAAATATAAAAGGTAGCTAATAGTCTGTGAACAGTTGTGTTCTTCGAGAATAATCCAACTAAAATAAATCAAGAGAATCTAAAAAAATTTAGTTAACTAAGGGACTGATGTCCGGGCTCTACCAAAATATTGGTTATGTCTTATCTCATTTAAAGTGACAAAAACAGAATTAAAACTAAAAGACTCACAATTCCAGGTGATAAACATTTCCTATATCGTTATTTTATATTTTAAATAATGTACATACACTAGGTATATTTTTTTAAAGTTATGTGAAAGTATTTTTATCGATAAACAATTGGTTGCAAGTCTTGCCTTCCGTTGTGTTTTTATTATTTTATTAGGCGCAAGGATTAAGGATACGTATTGGCGTTTGCTTTTTCAAGAAAGTTAAATCATTTAAAAATACAATAAATGGTCAATAAATGACAAAAAAGACAATATCTTTAGAATTTATAAGACATATATTCTTAGGTTATAATGTTTTGTAATTCATGTATATCAGTGACTTAACGGTTACAGGACCACTTACCTAGTATATAATGTTAAATGTAGATTTAAAAATATCTTCCGAATTACTTTCTTAGTTCTTCTGTATTAAATTCAATTTGTTTTGATACTTTGATAAATTTTGCGTGTTTTGTACAGGCATCGTTTAGTGCTTTATTATTTTAGTGTCTGTCAATGTCAAATCGTAACTATACGTCAATCACTGAAAATGGGCACAGACTATAATATAGATTTTACAATATAATATTTTCTTTTGTTTTTCTGTAATTTGATACTTTTAATACATAGTGTCTTTCTAATTTATATTTTGTTTTATAAACTGTAACATTTTTGTAATTTGTTCCAGGTTCACCAAATCTTATTCTTATTATAAGCAACAAGATATTATGACTCTAAGTATGAAACAATGTTTGAATTATGATGATAGTGAAATGGTTAGTATTGTTTATTTTTAATTGGTATATAATTAAGTAGTGGGTAGTGTATTTGAAAAAACCCCTTAATACGACAGTGTAGTCATAATCCAAGAAATGGTGGCACTCAGCTAGCGAAGTGCTTCGCAAACGCTTAACTATAATCAATAGGACTTGAATAGGGTTTATGCACCATTATTTAAAATAGAAGTTGCAGCTTCTTTTTTGAAGTCCTAAATTTTCAAAGCGACTGCAAATTTACGATATGACATTAATGATTAAAAGTAAACAGGAGAAAATTTTTATCAATCTTTTTTGCCTACTCATTTTTTAAATTAATAGATATATTTATTTATTTATTATTAATAGATTATTATATATCTCTTTACAAAAGAATAACACGACGTTAATCTATGATCATGACATATGTCAGTCTTGACGTTATGTGTAACTGACAGCTAATGTGAGCTCACCAATTCCTTTCGTAGTTCTTACTTCTTTACTTCTTTGTTATTGTTATCACTTATCATATATCAGTTAATCCCATAACCCATTTTCCTATTCAACATTTCTAGTTTTTTCTTACCCCTAAAATTCAAATCGTCCTAACTTCCTGAAAAAAATGTATAATCCCGGTTCAGTGATGTTAGCTTTATCATTTCTTTGTTAAACCTACCTTGACTTTATTTAAAATATCGTAATTTGTTTAACATAAGCCAGCACATCTATTGTTATGAATTAAAAAATTTACGCCGTTTAAAATTAATCATTTTATTAGAAGAGTACCTTAATTGCATTTTAACTATGGGTCATTGCAAAGTAATTAGTGGTAAAGTGTAAAGTATCAAAGTAATAGGATATAAGTGATAATACTCCCTTACAAAGGTAATCAACCTTTAAGCCAATAAAAGTAAGAACATGTGGTAACAGTGGAGTAAAGAATTTCAGTACGTATTTAAAGTGCAAACATGATGAGTGATGATGATGTACAGCCAATTATTCGGTATGGCTCTATTGAAAGAACAGACTTTTATGAACTTAATACGCAAAGATTGAACATTGATCCCGACTTTGATCAGGTAACATGAATCCTAGAATTGCCTATTCTTCCATAAGTTGTTTCTGCAAGTATTTATTGTCATTTGATGCATATTAATTTAGTTTTTATTATTTCCTATATATTATTTAGTCATTTTAATATTTGGTATTTTATTCCTTCTTGCACTATTACATCTATCTAATTAGCTAGCAATAATGCTACTATTATTGCTAGCTTTATATGAAACATGCTTTTTTTAAAATGCATTATCATAATATTTTTAATTATTCAATAGTTGATTTAAATGTATAAACTTTGTAATTAAAATTTGTAACATAAGCTTATCACTTCAGGATGTTATAGTTGAGTAAAAAATTGATAAATGTTTCATAAATGATGTTGCAATTCATTTGGTAATATTATAATATAACTTTATTTTGTCTATTCACTAACAAATACTAGGATTAAAGTGGTCATTGTTCATAAATACAATTATTGCATTTTCCAGGTTGTGTATGGTTACTGTAAGACAAAATGGAGGACGTATTTAACATATTTGTTATCTATTCTTTTATGTGGTCTACCGTTTTTGGTATTCCATTGGGTGCCGAGACTTCTTCTGTATGCTACATCCATCAGATGCTGCTTTCAAGAGGCTGACCAAGTATTAATAATTGTAAGTTAAGATAGGAACTTGTTTATTCTAAACTAACAACACTATTTTATACAATACAGCTAACTAGACGTTTGCCAGACATTCCTTATAAAAATTAAGTAAAATTAACTAGTTAAATAATAGAGATTATTTAGAATGAAGAACCTTATTTACATTTTTGACTTTCCTATCGCCATCATTACCAATTGTTGAGGACAAAAACATACTAATTTCTTTTTGATGCTTTCAGTTTTTTTTTCAATATATTTCCTAAGATATCTTCAATACAGTGTAACTAATTTATCTATATTTTCAGGAAACATACCAAAAGAAATGCAAAACTCACTACATCCACAAAATATTGACAAAGAACATAACTGACCCAAGGTATGTAAAAGTTTTTTAAATATGTGTATATTCCAAATTTTATCATAATAAGTAATAACTTGTTTTAGTGGGTTATTAAATGCAGGTTTCGAAGAGGATTTGGAGAATGAAAAGCGCCTTATTAGCGTTGATACACTACACACCCCAATACATTTGGACGATGGTACATTATTAAGTAAGTAGAAATAACATCCAGCAGCATCAAGATAATCCATTGTCATGTTTATGTTAATTACATTAGTAGTTGATGTAGTAGTTGTCTTTATTAAATCAGTTCTTTGAAACTTCAATAATAACTTTGACAGGCTCGGTCGCATGTTTCTTATTTTTTTAATTATAATCTGAATGATGATTGATAATCACGAAATCCCGTCCACAGATGAAAAAGCCGTGAAGCTTAGTCGCGTTTCGGTTTCAGACTGTGGATTTCCGATTATCCAATGCTAAAATCGGTCGACAGCGCAACTTATTTAGATGTTATAGGCTGGGTTATATCACTGAAGTGAACAATCAAGTGAACTCCTTGCTAGCCTGCCCTCCTTTATCATTAAAAAAAGCATTTCAAAGTCAGTCAAACCCTGGCGTATTAAGTATTGTGTTCAATTTTTTGTCACCAGGTTCTATGTTTAATAACTTGAAATTTTCACAAATGGTATATATGTATAACATTAGCCAATAGCCAAACTACTACATCATTCCTTTAAAAAAATACCGAAAATTATGAAAAAAAATATTTGTAGTCCAGACAGCCACAGCAGAATATTTTCCAAGGATTGTTGCAGTCGGGAATATGTTATCGGCCGGATGTCTCTTAGCCATGTAGTAGCTTCACGATCTAAATCATTCACTCGAACACACGTTATTATCAAAACATTTATTTCTTTTATAAAACACGTTAGCGCCGTTACTTTCTATAGAAAAAAAAGCCTTTCTTTACATCACGTTGATAAACTACAGGACTTAAAATAACTTAAATATTTTAAACCAATAACTCGCTGCTACAGAATCCTTTGTGTGTAAATCCTCCTCGGTGTTGGCTGGTTTTTTATTGGTTTCCTTATTTCAGATGTACAGCAATATCAGTATTTTAAACACAAAAAACAATGTTTAATATGGGAACCGATCAGAGCTCAGTGGATCAGATTAGCCGGTGTAGAAAGAGGTACCACATGTGCACAGCTGCATGTCCTGGCTGCTAAGCCACCCTGCAGTGAGAGACGACTGAGAATGTAAGTAACTCTATCTCTATAGCTATGGGTTAGAGAAAGGAGAATATTCTAATATTACTATAATACGAATATTATAGGGCTGGAGAGTTTGTTTGCTGATCTCAGGAAGTAGTTGTTTGAATTAAAAAATCTTTTTGTGTTGGTTAGAGCACTTATCGAGGAGGGATTTAGGTAATAAAGATCAGACTCCCACCAATAGGATTGAGGAAACAGAGGGGAATAAAACGGGGGAAATTATTAATTTCTGTTGCGTACGCTGTTAAAACTGTTAAGAATACCAAAAACGTCTGTGTCATTATATGTCTTTCTTTTAAAATTAACTCGTAAGAACGTGGGTAAAGCTGAAGTTTATAAAGCCGAGGAGGTTGTTTGCAAAAATAATTATTATGATGCCCAAATTACTATTCTACGCGGACGAAGTCGCTAAGCTACGCTGCAAAGCTATCTACTATACCTAGTTCTGCCTATTTTTGTATCTTAAAGAAAATATAATGGTGTTTCAGGTTAAATATCTACGGCTTGAACGAGATTAAGGTTCCCGTCCAGTCTGTATTGGCATTAATTCTTCTAGAAGTATTCAATCCTTTCTACGTGTTCCAACTGTTTACCATAGCCGTGTGGTTGGCTGAACCGTACTACTACTATTGCCTTGCTGTGGTACTAATGTCGACATTTGGTGTTGCCACATCGGTTGTACAGACAAAAAAGGTAAATAAGATAATGTTGAACATCTTTTCGAAAATAATTTGTACCTTAACTGAATTGAGTATAAAAAAAAACTACTTAATATTTTTAGCGTTTTAAACCGTTAAAAGATTTAATTGTCGTAAACAACAAAACATACTTAGTAAATACTACTTCTCCCTATTATTGATTACTGTTTTAATAATAATTATTAATCAAATATAATTATTTAGCTGAATTAAGAGTTCCCATGTCTATTACTAAATACTGTCTATAGTTTACGCAAGTAGTACACATAGAAATAAAACACTTTAACGGTTTAAAACGCGATATATATTAGTTAACCTTTTTTGGAAATTATTTTAACTACGGCCGTTTCGGATGCTTCGCAGCAGCCGTGGACAAGTGTCTCCTTGTGTTAAAATAATTTTCGAATAAAATTGTCTTATATATCGCGTTTTAAACCGTTAAAGGGTTTTATTTAAATGTCTACTACTACTATTATGCTTAATAAATATATTAAATAAATTACTTGCATCTTACTTTATTCATATATTTCTAGAACCAAGAGAGCCTTCGGGCCACAGTAGAAGCGCATGACACAGTTGAGTTATGGAGTGGACGACGCGTTGACAGTAAAGCCCTGGTACCAGGAGATGTGGTGATATTACCAGGTCACGGTTGCATGTTGCACTGTGACCTTGCTTTGCTGACTGGATCAGCTATCGTCAATGAGAGTATGCTAACTGGTAAGACCAAGTAATGTCATGTCTTGTGCTTAAATACCTCTGAGAATTACATATCGCGGTGGTAGTCCAGAACACCCATAAACCACGATCCCATCAATAAGTGAAAACTTCCTTAAGTTACTTATACTTTTTATTCGCTAAAAGCTATTAAGTTTTCCAAATATTATTAAAATAAACACTGAAGCAGCGTGGTGGGTCAAAGGTCTAAAACCTTTTTCAGCAACCTGTGTCCAGCTTTTAGGGTATAAATACGAGGAAACACCGACAACAAAACACAAAAAGTACTATTATTTATCTACATAGTCAGCATTGTGAATTTTACACTAATAAATACGATAAAAAGGTTTTCTAATGAAGAGGCAGCTTTTCAGAGCGGACAAATTTCTTTGTCGTGTCCATTGTGGGTTTTATTTATAGGCAAGGAGGTGATTAGACTTCTATGCCCGTCTCAACCGAAACAGTTTATCGATTCTTCTGGATTCGAATCTAGGACCTTTGTTACTAAAAAAATTAAATTACTTTAATTTAATACTATATTATCTCTTCCCAGGTGAGTCTGTGCCAGTTACGAAAACCGCCCTTCAGCGTATTGACAAAGAGTTCAATTTGAAAGAGCACAATTCGAGTATACTCTTCTGTGGGACTAAAGTTGAGCAGACGCGCTATTACAATAATGAGCCAGTTAGGTCAGTATCTTATAATTTCTTAAACGACGGTTTTAACTGTAACGCATATGTTTCGCGTTTTAAACCGTTAGAAGTATTTTATCGCTGTTTCCACAAGGTATATACAATGTATTAGACACTTGTTCATGTGATTCCATCCCAGGAGTGCCAGTATGAAGCAGCGTTAATTTCTATAGCAAAAAGAATTTTTGAGTAAATCCAATGTTTATCGTCTTGAGGAGAAAGTTGGGATAGGAAAGATTATTTTAAAATTTGAACACCAATTTGACCTAAGGTATATATATAGAAATCAAAACAAAGTACAATATTTCTGATTAAGTCAAAGAAAAAACTAACATATCTCTATTTATTTAATCAATAATATAATATTTTATGAATTTTCCAAAAAATACTATTTGGTTCTGTCCTTAATTACCATATTTTGTATATGTTTATTATTTAAATAAATCACCGTTAAAGTTGATATTTGGCGAAACTGACCGGGTCCTTGCAGTTGACGGAACAGTTGGTGCTAGCGTAGCAGCTTTTTACTTTGACGTCAGAGACACCTTCCAACTTTAGTCTCCCTGTGACCACGGCTGCTATAAAGCATCCGAAACGTCGGACCGTAGTTAAACCGTTAAAGTGTTTTATTTAAATGTGTACTACTAAACTACATTCAGTATTTAATGTACACTTGGCTTTATTTTAAGAAATGCATGTAAAAAATGCTGATCATTAATTCCAGGGCGCTGGTATTGAGAACAGGATACAACACCAGCAAAGGTCAGCTAGTCCGTAGCATCTTGTACCCGGTTCCAGCAGATTTCAAATTCGACAGAGACTCATACAAGTTCCTATTTATTTTGGCCTGCATTGCTGTTTTGGGACTATCATACACTGTTGGTTTGAAGGTATGTTATTAAAAAATAATTATTTAATTTCCAATGTACCTTTGAACTGGATTCTTACTTCTTTATATAGCAGGTACATAATAGCTTAAACCTCCCCCCCCCTTAAATATTAGTTGAACTGGCAAACAGATATACATTGTTTGCAGTTCATTGTTTGACAATTCAATCCCAGGGTTCACTTCCTATAACCAAGCAGTTTTATAGTACAGGACGATAGATGTATATATATGTTCATATATATATATAAATTGATGATTTGATATTGATTAGCATGCAGGTTACTTTAAAGGCGAAGAACCCCAACCGTTTCACACAATAATTTACGTACTTTTGTATATTCAGGAAGTCCACAGACTGAAATCGAAGGATCGATAACCCACGACCCGTTTAATTTTCATAGTTGACGACGTTATGTTCAGAAACATTATAAATCGAAACCCACGACCCGTTGATTGTTACATATATTTTTCTCCCTGTTGGCCGTTTTTTATTTATAAGTTATCACTATCATGGTAGAATTATTCTGTAAAAATGAGTGATTGGTTTTTAATAAATAAAGAAAATAAAGTATATAATACTTAAGATTTTTTCTTCCTATACTTTTTGTTTCATGGTGTGTGGTAATACTAAAGTCGTAATAAATAAGTAATTTTAAAAATAAGAAATTTTAAACTAAAACGCGACATATTAGTAAGGGTTAGTTTTTTCAACAAATTATTTTCTACTACGACCCGACGTTTCCTCGTGACCACGACAGCTGCAAAGCATCCGTAACGTTAGGCCGTTGTTAAAAATTATTTGTGAACAAGTTTAACTAATATATTTTAAGTTTTTAACGCTTATAGTGCTTTTTTTATTAAACAAGTCACTGTCACTCAATTGCACAATGGTTTTATTTCAGGCCTACAGATCATTGACAGTCCGTGATATAATCATTAAAGCTCTGGACATAATTACTATAGTAGTCCCCCCCGCGTTACCAGCGGCCATGACAGTAGGCCGTTTATACGCGGTGGCTAGGCTGAAACGAGCGCGTATATCCTGCCTAAACACTGCGGCTGTTAATGTCAGCGGATCGCTGGATTGCATATGCTTTGATAAGGTAATTTTTTTATGATAGGGGGAACTATTCGGGAGCCTTTATAACATGGCGAAATTCGCTGTCGACCTATGGCTTTGGATATTTGGGAATCCACAGGGCGAAATCAGAACGCGAATAACTTCATTTTTCTTTGTTAATAGACGAATTTATCTTTTGAATTGTGTAAAGAAAAACTTTTATAACAAAGACGCATCGAACCTGCACTTTCATGTAAGTGTCCGTAAGTAAAGTCTTTTGTTTTATTATCCAATGTGATCAACAAACAAAAATTGTTTTTGTTTATTCATTATTCGTATTCTTTTGTTTTCAACAAAATTAAGCCAAGACTAAAAAGTTGGGGTGGCTGTCCATTCCCCCCCGGGGGGAACCCCCCGTTCCCCCCCCCCCCCCCCCCCCCCCCCCCCCCCCCCCCCCCCCCCCCCCCCCTTAATTTTTTTTTTTTTTTTGGGGCCCCGGGGGGGGTTTTTGTTCCGCCCCCGGGGCCCCCCCCCCCCCGGGGGGCCCCCCCCCCCCCCCCCCCCCCCCCCGCCCCCCCCCCCCCCCCCCCCCGGGCGGCGGGGGGGGGGCCCCCCCCCCCCCCCCCCCCCCCCCCCCCCCCCCCCCCCCCCCCCCCCCCCCCCCCCTCTTCCCCCCCCCCCCCCCCCCCCCGCCCCCCCCCCTTTTTTTTTTTTTTTTTTTTTCCCCCCCCCCCTTTTGTTTGTGCCCCCCCCCCCCCTTTTTTTTTTTTTTTTTTTTTTTTTTTTTTTTTTTTTTTTTTTTTTTTTTTTTTTTTTTTTTTTTTTTTTCCCCCCCCCCCCCCCCCCCCCCCCCCCCCCCCCCCCCCCCCCCCCCCCCCCCCCCCCCGCCCCCCCCCCCCCCCCCCCCCCCCCCCCCCCCCCCCCCCCCCCCCCCCCCCCTTTTTTTTTTTTTTTTTTTTTTTTTTTTTTTTTTTTTTTTTTTAATATCAATACAAGACCTGCGTGTACGCATACTACACAACTACTGACCAATATTTTTTTCTTAGAACCGTATTTCAATCTTGCGAATACTCATATGTTAAGGTTGAAATTACATTGCGCGAGAGTTGCATGTATCAATAGGTTGACAATTCCATTCGATTCAATTCGACGATGACGTGTAGGACACCGTAGCTCAATTGGTTAGAGCAACAGAACGGAATGCTGTTGCTCGGAACAATTGAGCTACCATTTCGAGTCCTGCCCGCGTCGTAAACTATTTTCAATTTAAAATCGATTTTTATCAAACCTTACTAGCATGGTTGTGTATAAAAGTATATAATGGACCATTTTCTTGATATATTACATCTGTCATAAAAAATATATTTCCACAGACAGGTACACTGACGGAAGAGGGCTTAGACATGTGGGGCGTGGTCGCAGTAAGCAATGCTACTTCACCACCGTTACTTGGAAAGGCGCTACGAGACCCGAGCAAGCTGAACGACATTCACGAATTGAAAATCGGGATGGCTTCATGCCACAGTCTGACATTGTTACACGGTGAAATGGCCGGAGACCCTTTGGATTTGAAGGTGATTTTAATCAAAGTATTGTCTTATATAAAAAATCTCGTGTAAATAGTGTTACCATTTTCCTCTGGAACGTTTTCACCTATTTATAATGTATATGTATATTAAGTGGTTTTGAGAATCGATTACTTACAATTTTTAGTCCTTATTATTTTTTTCAATGTGGCAATAAAAAAATATACATACAACGCTAAATTTTCGTCCTTCTATCACCAAACCCTATTTTTTAATAGTTGTTTTAGTAATTTAATCATATTTTATCATTCTCATTACCTGATCAATTATTATCACTTGGTAAGTTATTCCCCCCCCAGACTTCACTTCTCGCCAAGTACGGAGTGGGGATGAGCTCGAAGCCGGTCTTTCAAATAATTTAATGTAATAAAAATATCTATTGGAGTAGCTATATTTAAAATTTGTCTTCTTCGTTGGCCTGTCTCTAATGATTCTACCACTTGGGTTTTCTATGAATATGTTGAACTCGATTTTATAGACTTTGTTTAAATTACATTAACACAACCTATTATTAAAGGCAAAGCTTTTAAATTTTAAATTAATATTAATCTATATCAGGAAAAAGGTATGACAAATTTGATGACACACAAGATGACTTCTATACTGTTACTCTAACAATTGAGCTACCGTGTCTCACACGCCATCGTGCAATAAAATTTATAGTATATAGTTATTTGATAAGCAAGCTATGTTGAGCACAAAATTTAAAATTTTACTTTTTTTTTCATTCACATAATTGTATGTTTCTTTTTATTATAAGTAATGTTAATAACAGATTATTTACTTCTAAATGTTCAGATGTTTGAATCCACCGGCTGGTTACTAGAAGAACCAGATGTACCAGAACTGACAAACTATGAGATCCTTACTCCTACCATCGTTAAGCCTAAAAGTTCTGCTAATATCAACGTAGATGATTTGCATGTAAGTTAAATACACGAGTACTTACGGTACCGTATGTAAATAATGAATCTCGAGATATTTAAATACAACACTTTGAACGGTTAAATGCGGAATATATTTGTTAACTATAACTATTATTTGTTATGTTGCGACAAAGCATCCGTGCTAGAAACAGATAGTTTATAATTCATTACGCGTTTTAAACCGTTCAAAGTGTTTTACTTAGAATGAAAGAAAGAAAAAAATAATTTAAAATCAGAAAACGTTTAAAATCATAATTACCCATATGTAATTTTCATTTCATTTATTTAACAAAGCTTAAATAGGTTGACAACATATCTTATAACGAAACATCGTAACAGACTATGTTGTCATTTGTCACTCTACTGTTAAATAAAAACGTGTCTTCTTTTAAATTCTGTATGAAAATATCCTAAGCAAAAATAAGTCGACACCGCATTTTGTTTACTGCTATATGTTCTCCTCTATCATAAAAAAATAATGATTCCAGATGCCATTAGAAGTGGGAATAGTACAGCAATACCAGTTCGTTTCGACACTGCAGCGGTCTTCGGTTGTGGTTCGGCTCCTTGGTGAAGATGTGTTAAGGGTCTATTGTAAAGGAGCACCGGAGATGTTGAGGACTTTGTGCAGACCAGAAACTGGTGAGTATTAGAATCGGTTTAACGCTTCGCTTGCTCTTAGAACATCCTAGCTGATCTGGCAAACCTTTTTTCATATTTTTTCGTATTTTGACCAAAATTTGATTAGCATAAAAACGGTTCATGTGAATCTCTTAAGACAGACATATACTGTCGAGAACTTTTTTAGTTTTATTTAAAGACATACCCTACATAGACAATCTACATGTTTTTTGGATATCTTGACCCGTTTTCGCCAGCAACGGAAATCTCAAATGAATTATTTACCCCGGTTTTTCCACATTTCCCACGTGTTTCATCGCTCCTATTTGGTCGCAACGTAGTGTTATGAAGCCTCCTTCGATAAATGGTCTAACCAACATAAACAAAATTGTAAATTGGAAATGTAAGTTACAATTCGAACCAAATCGAATTTCCTTGATATTAGCACGTTACAAACAAACTCTTCAGTTTTAAAATAGTATAGATGATAGTTCTACTGCTGGGTTTTGAAAAAATAAGACCCACCAAGCTGCTCTAGTTTGGACGTGTGGACTGTAAACTAGTACCGAATACAATTTTTTAAATATTATATATAATAACACTTTATTTCTAGTCCCAGCCAATCTTAACGAAGTGTTGAGTTCGTATGCTGAGAAAGGATATCGTGTGATCGCCATGTCTACTAGAATTCTCGAAACTACCCAAAGACAGCTTCAGAAAATGGATAGAGAACAGGTGATATTTCTTAGTAGAAGTCTGATCATATGATGGCACTATATGAATTAAAATTAGTTTTAGATTGAAAAAAATATGACACAGGCGGCACTTAAGCTGGCGTTCCGTGCTGTTGCTCGAACCAATTGAGCTACCGTGTTGGTTTAAGCAACAGCACGAAAATGCAACTTGGCGCAATTTTTTTTTTATCTAAAATTGATTTTTCCTTTATATAGCTGAATGTATAATTATTTCAGATAGAATGTGACTTGGAATTCCTCGGCCTGGTGATAATGGAGAACCGTCTGAAGGCTGCTACGACAGGCATCATAAGGGAACTGAAGGAGGCGAATATCCACATTGTGATGATCACGGGTATGTATTTGACTTTCATGTATTTCAAAATGTCTCTTTGATATAGTGGTTAGTGCAGTCGACTGCAGATCATTGAGTCCGGGATTCGAATCCTTAGTGAAGCGAAATGGACGGGTATTTTGAATTTTAAAAGTCTATCGGTATCCATAAAAAATCTATACAAATATATAAAGCTAAAGAGTTTGTTTGTTTGAACGCACCAATCTCCGTAACTACAAGTTTGAATTGAAAAATTATTTGTATGTTAGTTAGAGCATTTGTTATCGCCCTGAGGCTAATAACAGCGATGATATAGCGAAAAATGTAAAAAAAAAAAAAAACTATAGTGTACGCTGCAAAAACGGTTCAAGATACAAAAATGTGTATGAAAAAATGATTCCTCTTTACATTATCTAAAAAAATACATGTATTTCCAGGTGACAACATTCACACAGCAGTAAGCGTGGCAAAAGAGTGCGGTATCCTGGGCAGCGGGGAGAGGGTAGTTCATCTAACAGTGCAGCAAGTTGGTGGAGAACCGGCTTTGTACTGTCAGAGTAGTTTAAATGGGGTCAGTAGTTCTATTTTAAAACTGCATTATATTTAAAAAATAATAATAATGTAAATGCGCAAAAAAATACTTTTTTAATAAAAACGCTAACGCTTTAAAACGAGAAATATATAACTTTATTCTGACACGCAGTTGTTACCTACCTTAAATATACACTATTTTCGCACTTAAAATGTTTTATTTAAAAGTATATTCCTAGTAAAAACAATTTAAATATGTTTAAGAAAAATTAAACAATATAGTCAATTTAAATTGTGTTTCTTACTTAACTTAAAGTTGCCGAATATAAAATGAATCCATGTAACGGTCACAGAAAATTGTCTGCCATGCCATCGGAGTGCGGGATGTGTAACCGTCCTTTATTCTTAATCTTTCTAATTTCAGGTACCAGTAGGGGACATGACACCTTTCGACACGTCCCGCAAAGTTGATGACAGCGGAGTGGCGTCATGGGGAGATCGGGGTGGTAGCAGCGGAGGGAGTTTATGGGGGAAAAGACGAGGGGATTTAGAAGGTGGTGAGAAAATCAGCTATAAAGTGGTGATGAACGGCGATGCTTGGGGGGTGAGTTTTTTATGGTATATATGTCAACAGATAACTATTGATGCGGCTCGATCTTTGATTGGAAGCAATCTAATGCTAATAAACAACGGGAGGGAGATCGAACCCCGAACGAGTTCGATCTCCATCGAGTCTAACGTGTTTGTAATTAATTTTATTTTTTTTCTGAAACACTTACACGTCGGACTTTTTTGGAAAAGTTTGGATGTTAAATGTGTGGCAAGACCAACAAAATTTTCTCATTGATCTTTCTTTTTGCCATGAACTTTATAGCGTTTTAGATTAAGTCGGTGGATATCCGAGTGTCCAAATCCAAAATAGGTCGACATCGCACCTTGTTAAGTATATGTTTGGGTTATTTTTCCTACCATGTGAGCCACCTGTATGCCGGTCCTCATCTGCCATAAAGACACACTCGAAATTATATTCTATACTAGCTGTGCCAGCGACTTCGTCCATGTTTTATTTATAATAGACAAGAAACCAAAAAAAAAATTTTTTTTGAAAAAACCAAAATTTAATTTTTTTTTTTTTTTGGGGGGGAAGGGTTTTTTTAAGGGGTAAAAAAAACCCAAAAGGGGGGGGGGGGGCGGGGGGGGAAGGGGGGGGGAAACCCCCCCCCGGCCCCGGGGGGGGGCCTTTTTTACCCCCCCCGGGGGTTTTTTTTTTTTTTTTTTTTTTTTTTTTTTTTTTTTTTTTTTTTTTTTTTTTTTTTTTTTAGACCCATTAGACATTTATATTTATGTTTCAGTTACTACGGACTCTTCATCCTAAGAGGGTTGGTCCAGTTATAGAAAGAGGTGCCGTCTTCGCCAGGATGTCTCCCGACCAGAAGCAGCAGCTGATCACAGATTACCAGGCTCTAGGATATTACGTTGGTGAGTATATTTAATAATTCTATGCTTATTTAAAATTGCGTTGGTTAGTTGAGACAGTCTTATAACGTTGACATTCAGGCCCTGGGTTCGAATTATCGGGAACATGAATAGTTTCGATCGGGCTGGGCACACAAGTTAGTCTTTCGTTCGTTCCTGTCCTATTTTAAGAATATGAAGATTGAATAAAATATTTCAACGGGTTTAAACGCTAAAAACATTGATTTAACATATTTTTTAACGTTGGGTTTTAGTGAAAATAAATGAAATAGTATTGATCATTTTTGATCACAGAATTGTCGGTCTTACGTTTGTTACTGTGTTTTTGAGAATTAACGGTAAAGTTAACAGTTTTAAACGTGAAAAGTATTGGTTTATTTTTAACGCCGGCTTTTAGTTAAAATAAAAAGAGAACTGAGATATTTCGCGTTTTAAACTGTTAGAAGCGTTATTTAAATAATTACTGCGAGCAAACTACAGATAATACTTAAAAGAATATTAGAGACAGTTTAAATTCCTTAATAGTTTATTTTTGTTAAGTTTACTTGTTTATGTAGGTAAAATCGATAAAAAAAAATTATTACCAGGTATGTGCGGCGATGGCGCAAACGACTGCGGCGCTCTTCGCGCGGCTCACACCGGTATATCCTTGTCTGAGCTGGAGTCCAGCGTGGCTGCACCGTTCACCTCCCAACACCCAGACATCGTCTGCGTATCCAGGGTCTTGAGGGAGGGACGCGCCGCCCTCACCACGAGCTTCGGCGTATTCAAATTCATGATCGCGAACTCTCTCACAGAATTTATCTCGGTCGCTATCCTCTACTATTTTGACGCTAACCTAACGGACTTCCAGTTTCTCTTCATAGATGTCGCTCTTGTCGTCAACTTCGCGTTCTTCTTCGGCATGACAGAAGCGTACACTGGCAAACTTTGCAAACTACCGCCATTAACTTCTCTACTCGGCATCGTACCTCTGGTTAGTTTGATTGGACAAATGTTTCTCATAACTCTTGCGCAGTACTTAAGTTACCTGACGTTGACTTATTTCCCTTGGTACGTGAGGCACACGTATGAGGGCGAAGAGGCGAATAAATGTTGGGAGAACTACGCCGTTTATACTGTATCCATGTTTCAATACATAACAATGGCTGTGGTCTTCAGCCATGGTGCGCCATATAGAAAATCGGTGGTCACAAACAAGCAATTAATGGTCAGCATGATAATTATGACAGCTATAAGTATATACATCACGGTTGCGCCCGCGCAGTGGCTCGCGGATTTCCTCGAATTGCAAATGCCGAACGACATGCTTATGGCGTATGTAGTTTTGGCGTTGGCGAGCTTTAATTTTGTGTTGGCGTTGTTCTTCGAGAGGGTTATAGTTCAGTACATGATGGAGAGGAAGCAAATGATCCCTAAATTTATAAAGGAACGGCAAGTTCGCAAAACGCCGCATTTGATGATTAAACGACAGCTATCCAATATGGACTATTTAGATGGACACACGAGGGTTAATTACGACGTTGAAGGAATCAATTCCGGTGAGGGTAGATGAAAATTAAACGTGCCGTGTTTACGGCGTGCGCGTAGGTTACGTTTCAAACGACGTATACGAGCAAACTTGATACATTCCGTATTGTTGACATTTTTTACGTTTTTACTTTTATTTTTGTTTTATTTGCGTATTACTAAAGAGTATTAGTTTGCAATTCGAGATCTTTATTGTTGATTTTTTTTAATCCAATTTTATATCAGTACGCGTTTTTTAATTTAATATATTGCTTAATATGACCTCAGTATAAGATTAAATTTCGAAGCGAGATTTAATCGAATATTTTGATTTTGCATTTTATCACTAAATACTAAGTTTTTTTATATTATTTACATTTGTGGCATTTTTGTATATGCATACTATGTTTTGTTTCACAGTCTTATAGTTAATATGAAGACAAAAACTTGAATGGTCGTAAACAAATGTTACAGTAACTTAGTGTATACGTATTATTAATAAAAACTAATTCAAATATGATTGACCAAAAAAAAAAAAATTGGTCTTAATCATAGTTATTGGGATTCCTTACTGGTTTCTTAATTTTAACAAGCACAGTGTGATAACTAACTTATGTTTTAGTGCCTTAATAGTGATATAAGCTGTGTTCAAATGTAAGTTAGCTTAGAATAGCCCTATAATAGATTCCTACAGGCACAAATGTTTATTAGAACTACAAAAAACTACTAAAATAAGCTATTAACTGCCTGTAGATGTAATTATCTACACGACATGGTGCTGATATCCACTACCAAAAGTTGTATGTTTTAGTCTGGTGTGCTAGGAGGCCTACCCAAGTAGACCTACTCCTCCTTCTCCATTGTAAGACAAAATGATTTAACTGCAATTTGTCAGAATGAAAAATTTTAACGGTTTAAAACGCGTAAAATATTTGTCAACTTATTTTTAATTGATACCTGACGTTTCCGATGCAGCTCTTCGTGATGGCGGCTGTTAGTTAAATAATTTCGCGTTTTAAAATGTTTAAAGTGTTTTATTTAAATCGCCACGCGTAATACGCGTAAAATAAATCTAACAAATGTAGATTTTTTTGTCTTACTAACTTAATTATGTGATATAATTCTCATTTATCTAGAATTATTTGGAATATTCTAGAAGTTATGTGTAGCATTGTATTGAAGTATTTTTTTGTGATCATTTGACATACTGTCTATAGTTTACGCGAGTAGTACACATTTAAATAAAACACTTTAACGGTTTAAAACGCGTGCAAGTTAAACTTATTTGAAAATGATTTTTAACTTCGGCCCGACGTTTCGGATGCTTTGCAGCAGCCGTGGTCACGGGGAGATCGGAACTAACATATCGCGTTTTAAACCGTTAAAGTGTTTAATTTAAATCATTTGACATTTTAAAAACACGAGTATTATGCGTACAAAAACCTAAGGAGGTGTAATCTTTAGGAATTTAGGATTTTTATTCGGAATCTAATTTATTACTAGTTTTATGAGGGATTCTTCATGTAATATTAAAGCATACATTGTGTATTTACGAAATAAGTTGACTAGCAATAAAAAATGTAACTTTATTTTTGTGTTATTATTTATTTCTTTTCTTCATTTATGCTATAGAAGGCTTTAAATTTCAAATATTATGATTATATGAGTATAATAATTAGCTTAAAGTTTAATTTATAAATTTAATAAATCTTCATAATTTAATTCCAAATATTATATTTAAAAAAACATTTAATCCAATATTGAAACTTACTTAAATCAGTAACACTGTCAACTGAAACTGACGAGCTCGTTAGTCTAATGTATGGCTAATAATCATCGGGTCATGGGTTAGATCTCCATCGGGTCCTACATGTTTCCGAATTTTTAATTAACTAATTTTTTTCATTGAATTAATTAAGCTAAGGACGAATTAAGGGAAAAAGCATTACTTTTTGAAAGAGAACAATATTATTAGTTTACTATGCGATGTCTTTAAATGTGTTACAATATATACTCGTACAAAGCATGAATTTAACTGTAATTTAGTGCGAGTTTGAGTGTGTTTGTAAACTCCAAATACAGAATAGTGTTAAAGAAATTAGTACAGATAATTTATAATTTAGCCACTCGCCAATATACCTAAGTACGTGTAATATAATTATTAAGTAAATCTGATCTTATGAGAATATTCTTACCTACCCTACCTACATAATGAAAATAAATCAAAACTTAAAATCGTAAATATTTATTCAAGCAAAATTAAATCAGTCTCAAAAACAAATCACGCGACATTTTTAGTCTGAAAACTTAACTATATTCACAGTTACTAGCCCAATTCTTAAATACACTCTAGTTAAATGATGGAAAGTTCGAGAATATCTATTTGCTCTTATCCTTTTGCTTCGGTTCTTCGTCTTCCTCTTTGGTGGCATCCTTGATTTCTTTCTTGACCGGGCCCGTTTGTTGGATTGGTACGTGTCTCTCGTTCTTGGCGATGGGTTGAACTCTAGGCGCGGTTACGGTTAGCACTCCATCAGAGGAGAGTCTAGATTCCACAGCATCAGCTCGGCAACCTTCAGGTAGCGCGTATCTCCTCACAAACTGCCTTGATATAAACCCGTGCTCGTCCTTCTTCTCTTCATGCTTGCCCTCGACCACTATGTATCCGTCTGTGGTCTTCACGGAGATTTCTTCCGGCGAAAAGTGCTGGACGTCGAGATTCACTTGGAACTTGTCCTTATCCGCCTTGATGCTGGAGCCGACGTCCCGCGCTGCAGCAGCCAACTGCCTCCAGGGACGGTAGTAGTCTCTGGAGATCATAGGGGCGCCTACAACCATTAACAAGTCGTCAGGTGTTAACGCTAGACCGAAGTCTTGGTCCATCAAACGGTTCGGGCGGTATGGCCGTTCGTATCCAAACATGTACGGTAATAGGGACATTATTTCAAATGCTCAGTCACTGGTATCACAAATATCGTTTAAATGATCGCGTTTCTTAGCGTGTTATTCACTCCGATCGCTAGTTTAAAATGACTTGTGTTGGCGCGCTCCCAGCCCGCTTTTATAGTGATTAACGCCATCTAGCGCGGAGTAGAAAGTTCGAGAAGTTACACTCGGTTATCTCTTTCACTCCTACTGATAATTCGGACATTGGAACTTCGCGAAAATTCTTGAACGATATTCGCCGGCGTTTCACTGTTTTGTAAACACCTTAGTTACATTGTTAGAGAAATTAATTTGAGTTATGTTTTGTGTGCAAATACTGAGCATGTTATGCCGAGTATGTGCCAAAATTTTGACGTTAAATAAACGCCTACCTATATGTAAATAAAACTATATTTTTTAACTTTGGCATTTTAGGCGTTATATAAATTTAAAATCCATTTATATTGAACCAATCGAGGCGACACGGGCGAGACTTGACACGGTAGCTCAATTGGTGAGAGCAGCAGCACGGAACGTTGTGGGTGCCGATTCCAGTCTTGCCCGCGTCGTAAAATTATTTTAATCTAATATATCGCACCCCTAGATGAAAACATCACTAACTCAAAAAATACTTAAATTGAGTTAGTGGCGTTTTCAAAATCCCGCCATGAATACCTAAACGGAGTTCAAACTCCGGTAACGCTAACTTCGACCGTTGAAAAAAAAAATCGAAAAAAATTAAAAAAAAAATCCGCCGAAAATTTCATATTACCTAAAGAAAACACAACTAACTAAAAAAATGAGTTTTTTTTTTAACTTTTGTGACAATAGCATTAAAAAGTAGGTCATTAAAAAGGCTCTAGAACTTTACCTATGATAATAATTATTAGTATACTCGATATCTTTAGTAAATACTCCGAAACCAGTTTTTAGTCATTTCTGAAAAAGTTTCCATCTAGTGTTTTCATCTAGGGGTGCGATATATAAAATTGTATACATGTTTTTTTTATAATAAATACCGCAATAACGCTAGTTTCAGTGCGATGTCTCTACTATGTTATGAACGCGTTGATTACAGTCACTTTTATTTATTTACATCTTAAACCTCATTTTATCTAATTGGGTAACAAGATCAAAAATCCTATTTAATTAATTACATATTAATACGACGTATGAAATAAATCTAGAATTGTTGTTCTCAATTCTTATTAGGCTTAATTAAGGTTAATGACGAGTAAACAATTGTACTCAATTGCAAGAGTAACTATAGGTGTTTACGTAACATAGACCCAGTAGGGTATTTTCTTAAAAAATTAAATACTATTTGTAGTTTACCCCAGTAAATAAAACACTTTAACTGTTTAAAATGCGTTATATATTAGTAAACCTTACTTAAAAATATTTTAATTACGGCCCGACGTTTCGGTTCTTTGCAGCAGCTGTTGTCAAGTAGCCAAATTTAAAATTATTTAACCAACATTAATTATTTAACCAAAATTATTTAGCAACAAAAAAATAATTTTAACACATATATATCGCGTTTTAAACCGTTAAAGTATTTTATTGAAAAAAAAAATAAACAAAGTAGGTATCTAAGATGGAACACACATATTTTTTTCTCGTAAATTCTAGTTCTGTTTGACCAAGTTAAAGCGCCACTGCTATAAAAAATATAGATTTAGATATAGTTTCTTAGTTCTCAAATATAAAATTCTATTTGAATTACACTTGTAACATTCTAGAATTCGCAATATCGCCAGACATGTCCTCGAATGACCTAGAACCCTCTCGTATGTTCCAGACACGCTGTCAGTGACTCTTTGAACGCCAGAAGTTCTCAACATTTTTATAGTCCGAGAATTTTAATGTAATCTAAAATCAAACGCTATATTATGTAGTTAACGTTAGAAGTACAAAAAAATATACACTTATACGGTTTAAAACGCGAAATATATTAGTTAAACTTATTTACTACTCATCTTTCGTGATCGTGGATGGGGAGACTTCGTAGAACTTCCTCGAGTTCGGAAAAGACCGTAGTTAAAATAGTTTATAAGTTTAACTAGTACAATTCGCATTTTAAACCGTTAATCGTGTTTTAATCTAATAGTAATTTAATATCCTTCATAGGGTATACTCAACATAATAATAGTAGTAGCAGGTATTAAATTAATAAACTTATTAGGTTCTTGTCAAGTAATAAAATTAGTTAAAGTTATATGCGCATTGATTCGTGTGTAGTACTCATTTTAATGTTTAACAGTTACAAAATTAATTTAGTCATAATAGATTGTACCGGAAATGTTTTATTTTTCACCCCTATACAATGGTGTACATTATTAATATACCCTTACAATGGTGTACATTTACAGTACCCTTAGGTGTTAAACGTCTGCCTTATCGTACAGTATCGTACGTATCGTGCCTTCAACGAGAATCTTCCACTGGCCGGTAGATGGCACTTTTTGCGTATAAATACGAGAGATAACGACTCACCCGGCAGTCGAATTGTGAAATCCAATTGTTACGCTACTTAAGCGAAAAATTGAGTGAGATCTATCCTGCGACACTATAATTTGAAAAAATGTCTCTTTTGCCATACTTGTTCGAAGATTGGCCTTACTCGCAACCCCGTCGCCTCGCCGACCAGCATTTTGGCCTTGGTTTGGCACCAAGTGATCTTCTAGCTGCAGCCGCTGGACCACTCCTGACGAGAGAATACTACAGGCCCTGGCGTCACCTTGCTGCTGCTGCTAGGGATGTCGGGTCCACCATCAAGGCAGATTCCGACAAGTTCCAGATCAATTTGGACGTTCAGCACTTCGCGCCAGAGGAAATAACTGTGAAAACCGCCGACGGGTACGTTGTTGTTGAAGGTAAACACGAAGAGAAGAAGGACGAACACGGTTTCATCTCTCGTCACTTTGTGAGGAAGTACGCTCTACCTGATGGAACTTTACCAGAGACGGTCGATTCGAAACTATCATCAGATGGTGTACTCACGATAACGGCACCCAGGACTGTTCCAGAAACTATTAAAGGTGAGAGGAAGGTGCCCATAGCGCAGACTGGTCCCGTCCGCAAAGAAATTAAGGATCAAAGCGAAGGCACAAATGATAAACCACAATAAGATAGTTGTAAACGTTCCATTCCTACTTATTCTGAGAGACTGATTGTGCTTTGTTAATAAATTATTGTAAGTTCCTAAAAGCTGTTTATATTTGTTATTAACCTACCCTATTTATAACAATAAAATAACAATTTTCTTAAATTTGTATAGGGACCTAGATTCAACTAAGATGCAGTCAAGGAACATCATAGATTACTGACAATGATATATTTTAAGGTTTTCTAGTATTAAACAACATTAGGTAATCTTAGACATAGTATAGCTGTAGTTTGAGTAATGTAAGATAACATTTCTTAACATTCCATAGGCATTCAATTACAAAGAACATTTTTTTCTTAATCTAAGCAGACCAATCTTTATAATATTAAAAATTTATTGGTATTATAAAAGAATACTTATATATTTTTTCCTTAAAACTGTAACATAAAATCTCATACTGTCTATAGTTTACGCGAGTAGTACACATTTAAATAAAACACTTTAACGGTTTAAAACGCGATGTATTAGTTAAACTTATTTGGAAATGATTTTTAACTTAACGAAACGTCGGGCCGAAGAAACATATTTAACATAAATTCTCTTTATCTCTTTATTTTATTAGCTATTGATTTTTTTTTTAATGTTAATTATGAACCATATTTATTTATACATTGAACTGCTAACTATAGCAAGAACAGTACTTCACCTCTAACCACAAACCAACATAGTATACCAACATATAAACTAATCTTTTTACATGTATATTTAAGGCCTTTAAATCATGGAATAAATTTATACAGCTATACGCTCTGCTGCAGCGTTTTGATTTGAAGATCTTTTGGCTTTTGCCAGTACACCTATCGAACTATAAATAAAACACGGATGTATACGAATCACTTTATTTAGCTACAACAAAACGACAGAACCTCTTTCAGGCAGAGTGGGTAAATAATATATGTAATAGTGTACTTACAAAACAATATTTTTTCTTAGAAGCTCTGTTACGCATATCACTACGGTGCTGTTTATTCACAATTGATTGACTTAACATCGATATGAAATATATCTACAATAGGACACATTTAATAATATTACAAACCAATTGGGGAATATAGAAAGGTGAGGAGAAAATATATACGTTGGGATTTTTGCGACTATCAAAATAAAATAAAATATTGATAAATCTTTAATTGCGTCTTGATTTTAAAACAATACGCCATTGCTTTTTAGAGACCTAAGATAGCGTATCATGACGTATGAACGTCATGATACGCTATCTTAGATCTCTCTGCGTCTCTTTCACACACATCCTCTCGCTTCTTCTTACATTACATCCCACATCTATATGTACTAGCTGTGCCAGCAACTTCAACAAAGTTTTGCAAACCCCGTCATCTTTATAAACTTAAGCTGTTAGCCATGACGTCGATCGCGTCCCTTCCCGTCGTTCTTGCAAGTTAATCTTAAAAGATAGCCATATAGCGTCGCAGACCGTTTTTTAGATTATTTAAAGAGAAATAATTATTTCATACATATTTTTTAGTTATCTTAAACCGTTTTCGCAGCGTACGCAACTGAAACCCACAGAGATGAAAATTTTCCCCCGTTTCGTTCACTTTTCACGCTGTATCTTCGCTTTCTATTAGTAACAACGCGATGTTTTATAGCCTTGCTCGATATATGTTTTAACCAACACAAATTTTTCAATTCGAACCCGTAGTTCCTGAGATTAGCGCGTTCAAACAAACAAACAAACTCTTCAGCTTTGTATATTCCAAGTATACACAGTCCAAAAGTAATGTGAGAATAATTTTCATACCAATAACCTGTGCCTGTAGCATCATATAAGTCTTATTCTATCTCACGAAGCGATAGTGACAGTAAAAATTGATGCCGGTAAACTTAATAATTTCACAGCTATTGTCAACTACCTAAAAACAAATGTTTAAATTGCTACAAAGGTTACTTACCATTTAGATATTGTACCAGTGTATTGATTTAATATGGTATATAAATATATTATAAAAAAGCTGACCCGGAATATATTGTTTTAATAATAATAAAAAAAATATTTGTCAGACCATAAATCTAATGAGTGTTAGTTGGTTATCAATTCTTAACTTAAAATGTACATTAGTATGTGTTAGTCACTAGAATTAAGAAAACAGGACAGACAGTTTTACCATATATGTATATCACAATATGATAAAAATGTAACTAAACGTGTGTGTAAGAGGCAAAAAGTGGTTAGAAATATAATCTCAGTCCTAACGAATGTATATACCAAATTATATTAAAATTGGTACAGCCGTTTAGAAGTTCGCGGACAAACACAGTAACAAATATAATATATAAATAAATAAAAAAATAAATAAACAAAAGAATTTTATATATCAGATGCTATTGTGCGAACAGAAGAATGTATTTCATATCGACGTTAAAACTACATTATAATTAGCTATACATTCAACTACAGTCGCAAAAACTGTTAACATCGATCTGCCTAACACACAAAGTATACATTACAGAAAATTAACTGTAAAATTAATTAATACCTTAAAATTAATACATGTCCGTTTTAATTATATTTCATTCACAAAGTATTAATTAGTTATAGGTAAATAATGATTTATATTTGGACATGCATTCAAGACAAAAGACAATATACAACATAACATACAATATACTCATAAAACTATCAACAGAAATTATACTTCAACAAATCATAACGAAACACTTTTAACGGCTTAAAACGAGAAATGTATTAGTCAACTAATTTAACCACAGGAAGATAAACTAACTTAATAATAAGTTAAGTAATATATTTCGCATTTAAAACCGTGAAAAGCGTTTAATTTAAATGTGCACTACTCGCGTAAACTACAGACAATATTTATTCAACAAATTAAGTTATACAAAGACATCTTAACCGCTATTTTAATTCTCATGGAACTTATTTCAATAAAAATTTGATATGTCAAGTGATAACTTTCATAAGTTCTGTATACATCTTATACGGTGCAGTGCAGTGTAAATAATTTAATATTATTATTAAAAAATTAAATATATTTTAGAAAATACTAAATAGTGTTCGTAAAATATTCATACTTATTTACATGTATGGTATGAGATGTGCTCGTAGTGAGCTGAGATGTAATCCGCGCGATGTAACTAGAGACTTTTATATCTAATTCCGAAAAACGGCGACGCGAACGGCGACTAGAATGGCTGCGCAAACGGCGACGCGAAACGACTCTTCGCGCGACTTTAATCATTGCGGTGCGTGGCGTGATAAGTTAATTGTTTCATTCGCTAGACTCGTTCGCGTTCGCTCGAATTGTCGCAGCTAAACATTGGTAAGAAGTTATAGTAGATGGTCTAGTTAATTGACACGGACCGTATTCTCTTAACTGCAAGACAGTGTTTGAATATATTGCTTGGCGATATGACGTGACATGACAAGAAATATTTCTATAAAAGGGTGATATAGGTTGTTAAATAAATGAATCAAATTTAATATTTTCAATCCATGCCTCACAGTTTATTTGTCTGTGTTACACATGTGTACAGACAAAAAATACGTTTAGTAGTGTTATTTAACAATTATAACAAATGCTTACAAAACAATAGTTATCGCGTCTATAATTTTAAATAGTTGATAGTGTATTTTACATCTCAATTTAAAAATATTTGTGCGCCATGTGACGCTAACAGTAATCAGAAGTCAGACGAAGTGGCGTGACGAAACGAATGCATACACCTTGGGAGCTCCCCATAGGTTGCCACCAAAATAACACCTTCCACTAATAAGGAAAGTGTATGTAAACACATACATATTATGTTTAGTCTGTTATAGATCACAGAATGTAAAAGAACAGTTATACACAATAAATAATAGCCAATTTTCTAAGATTTTATATAGCTATATAAATTCTCCTAAACACTAAACTACAATGATATGTTTCCGTTTCCTTCTATACTATTAATAATAAGTATAAAATTGAGCTTTTTGATATGCCTCGTTCTCGCTTGCGCGTTTTTTTTTAAATTTCGTGTACATTAAAATTTGATCAATTTCAAAATCAAATCAAAATTTTGATCAGTATCTCTAAACCATACCTTATATGTTTTAGATGTGATCATAGAAACTTTATTGCTCGTAAAATGTCTTTCAAACTACAACACAAGGCTCTCAGTGATGCTGTGAATATATTTGAAAATCTAATTAAATTCAAATAATAAACACTTAAAATAGTCACAAGCTGGAGTGAACATGTAGCAAAGATTGAGTTACGAATAGATTTTATCATACTCAAGATGTTTTACTAATAACTAGTGACTTGTAATATTCTAACGTATGTAACCCCTAAATGAAACACATCTAACATTAATATAGAAATAATTACACAACAATCATCTATAGACCGTCTACAAAAGGATAAGCGGGACTAAAAGACGAGACGGTACACTGACAGTCTAAGTCTGTTAAAACTCCTGAACACAAGAAACTATCCCTACTTCAAATTAAAGCTTCCATCTTTACCATTTTCACTTGGCATTTTACAATGCTTCTGAAGTATTATCTAGGTGATCTATATTTTTAACTATTGACGGCATTTAGCAACTTCCAATGAAAGAAAAATGTTGCCATGAAGTAATTGTAACATTAAGTTATAGAAGCTCATTTCGATTGTCATACAAACTTGAAAAATATTGCTTTAATTCACGCTCACTCACGCTTCTCTGGAAGTAGGTCCTGGATCGAAGTGGTTTTGTATGAGAGTTGCTAAATACACTCATTCTAACGTGCATACATCGACAACCCCTATCTAACGGAAAGGCGCATGTATCTAAAACACTTTCTACCCTTATTGTAAGATTTTAACGGTTTTTTCATACAAGTGAATATGAAAGAAAAAGAAGAAGAAAACAATGACCACTCCAATTGAAAATATATGCAATATTTGCGGGTACAGGTTAACCAATGTTCATGATACTTTCCCCCATGTCCATGTTTTTACTTTAGTTCTGACAAATTAGGGCCAATCCTCACTATAATGCCGTCCACAGTTTGTTCTCGATCATGTTTTCATTATACTATCTGAATTAGTTCATGATTTAGTCTTGAATTGTCAATAAACAAGTCGGATGTATTAGAACATTATTGTAAAAAATGTCCTTGAACTTTCTCTCTTCTTCTTGATAAATGAGATAATATTAGCAAAACAAGAAGAAAATATAAAGCAATGAGAATAATGTAGTTGCAAAAGAAAGAAGTATTCTACTATAGAGAGTGTAACATTTTGTATTAATAAATGATTTTAATTAATGATGCAGAAAAAGTGCAGTTCCGTCTAATGGATTGGACTACGATTGATCTCGCTAAAACAGGATTCCTTCGAATCTGATCGTGCTTGGAGTGGGATTCGAGCGAAACTTTACTTTACGGATAGTATGGATACACTATATTTTTTTATTTCATAACATTTTGTCAAACTGCGAACGAACTGTGGTTTTAGAGACCGGATCAGCCCTTACAGATCTATCAAACGCACAGTAAGTTATTTTATTACAAACTGTCTAAACCCGCCCATATACACCACTGCAGAAATTCATGAATCTGAATACAATGCTGGGATTAAAAAGAATATCGAAATAGTTTAAATTAAGAATGAAATTCTAATTCACGATTTGAATGTATCGGAAATGAAATATTCATTTGTATCAAAAAACTATGATCACTATCAGAGCCTGAACAGAATTCTAATAGTGTAAAAGGCGTAGTATATTTATTTACAAAACCCAGCCTTAAGATCCACCTACAAGCACCAGTTCTAGTCGAAAATAAACTTAATACACTTAACTATAATGATATGTTTAGTTCATCTCAGTCTTCATACTACTGCTAGAGTTAGCCCTAAACTAACGGATTGCACAATCCCATAAGAGAAGGACGCGATTTTTTCAAAAAAGAACTCACCGAGAAGCATCTCCGAAACGACACCGATATAATACATATTTCTAGAAAAATATTTAGGTTCCATTGCGTCAGCAACGAGATCATTATGAGTATATATTGTTTTCACAGCTTTCACGATATGTTTCGTTTCCTTAACGCTATATACATCTATATCTCTTACAAATATATTTGTGATATCTTGTGCTTTACCTAAAGCGAGTGCGTCGTGCGAGATTCTCATTTCTACATCACTAGTTTCAATAAATTCTTCGTAACATTTCAAAATAGATAAAAAATCTTTTATATAATTCTTTGGGGGAGCGAGCGGACGTGCTCGCACCCGACTACATCTAGATTTGTGTAAATTCGACAAACAATTGACGACATTTATGAAAAGTACATAGAAATTAATATTGTGCAGGAGGGTCATAAATATGATGAAGGTGTATAAAAGTTTGTGGGGGGAAATGTGAGGTGAGGACGAGGCGGGGGGAGTGGGGTAGACGACGTCCACTTCGGCTATTTTGAAGATGGAGAGCAGCAAGTGGGACGATATGTCTTCGTGTTGGTTGTTGATGCGCGACTTGATGATCTTGAGTACATCGATGCAGGCCTCCTAGAAGCAAATTGTACTATTCAAATTTTCAAATGATATGAGAGGCTGGTAATCATTTTCAGATAGCTTTAAAACTTCAAGATACCGTATGTAATATTAAAAAAGCTAAGCCTTCGCATTGGATTTCGACAAAATGACTTATTTTGCATATTGTATTTAGCCATAAATAATTTTCGCGGTAGATGTTATAGATATTAATATTGTCGCGCTAAAGGCAAAGAATTTGCATATTTAAATGTTATTGTTTTCGTCTGACAATAGAACAACGCTAAAACCTGATAAAGAAATAACTGAGTGATCTTGATATTAAGGATGCAGGGGATAATACCATCAGAAGTACCATTTTTTAATGTGGAATATTATTTAATATCAAGTCAAGTATCCATAGAAATATATGTAATTGTTGTGTGATATTTCGTCCCCCTGTAGCCATTCTATATTATATTAGCATTATAATAGCAATATTACCTTCTCTTTATCTAGAAGAGGTTCACCAGCCTCCTTGAGAGTTTCTTGTTCCTTCTGCGGAATGCTGGCCGATATGATGACATTTTCGTTGCTGATGTTAAATAATGTGAGGGTGCAATTTGTCTGTGAAGTTATTGAAATGGTCTTTATCATGCTCTAG
This sequence comes from Leptosia nina, assembly GCA_963661955.1. NCBI lineage: Eukaryota > Metazoa > Arthropoda > Insecta > Lepidoptera > Pieridae > Leptosia > Leptosia nina. The sequence goes on from CAVLEF010000008.1 coordinate 6,572,878, forward strand.
CTGACATGGCAAACCTTCGGTGAAATTTGATTGCTATTAAAACAGTTAAGAGATAGAAAAGCCGTGACGGTATATCTACGGTCACGGTTTTTTTTAGATTATTTAAAGAATAATCATTATTAAGTGGATTTTTTTGGATATCTTGAACCGTTTTCGCAGCGCTCGTAAGAGGATTCCTCAAAGATAAATATTTTCCCCGTTGTTTCCACATTTTCCTTTGTTGCTTCGCTCCTTTTATAGTCTAAAGCCTTCCTCGATAAATGATCCAACCAACATATATTATTTTATTCGATCCGGTCGTTTCTGATAATAGCCCGTTCAAAGTAATTGTGTAGAATATATTGTGAACAACAATTGTGGACAATAAAAACTCAGATTATCTTCAATATAAAAATATACAAGGTTTCTTCAATGAAAATAATATTAAAACATAAAGAAACTTGTAGTAGGTACATACCCCTTCCCTGGTGACGTGGTGCATATACTGTTGTAACAGCCTGACGGCGTCTTCAGCACCCAACCCTGTATGAGGGCGCAAAAGAGACTCGTCCACGGAACTAAAGCCTAGCAGTAAATAAACGCCTTCCGGAAGCCTATATTCACCTGAAAATATATATTATTTTGTATTGTGTTATATGAACAAATCTTTTTAAAAATATAGAATTTGACTGACTAAAACGCTGTATACTGTATAGTTGATTTTAAACTACGACTCGACTATTCAGAAGTTTTCAAGCATTTCGTTTAGAAGATGTGTTCTCCCCCTGTTCCATAGTTTATTGGTAAAAACTAAAATGTATTATTAAGATCAATGTGACAGTTAAGAGATTTTTTGATTTATTGTTTATTTATCTCTATCCCAAGGATTCAAATCCAGTATTAAAAAACTAAACAATTTCGTCAGACAGGGCTGAGTTGCCTGATAAATCAGTTAATAAGAAACCGATCAGTAACATATACTAAGAAATATGTCTGTAACTTCTTCTGATGTAATACTAATAGTTTGCGTTGTGAGGAAATTGAGCTTTTAAAATCAAATTCCCTTAGATAAGAAATAATGACGGTTGACAAATCAAGTCTAAGTCAAAATAGTTCATTTAGATAACTAGATACACATATGAACATTAATACAGTTAAAAACAAGAGTCTAAATTTGTTTAATGAACGGAAAGAACACTTTCCGTCTTCACGTTCTTAGTGTGTAACACATCTTTACTTTTATGACAACAAGAAGATAGATGTTTGCTACTAGCACTTGATAGAAATGTGTCTTATTATTTGATGTTATCAAACACTTACCAGGATTAGGCCGCATACAGATAAACGATCCAGAATAACAATAGCACCGTCCACGATAGGCTTGGTAAGCAGGCGCTGCATGAGAATAGTGAGCCAATCGGGATGAACAAGGGGCGCGGGGCACGCATGCTACCTTGCACGACACCTGGAGGGACGCCTCGCACACGCAAAGATCCGTGCATTCAGCTAACTCTGCTGAACGGTAAAGCTGAAACAGTGGATAATATATCAGCTGGTGGCGTACAGGTAGACAGATTTTTGAATGATGATAGAAAAATCGTTGATACTAGCGAGACTCGAACCTACAAACGCAGCTTTCTATGCTGTTTTACAAGCAATAATGGTAAATGGTAATAATAAATGGTGGACATAATGTGTAAAATAATAACGATTTTGTTTAGTCTTTAGTTCACGCGACAACTACATATTTAAATAAAATACTTATAATGGTTAAAGAAAATACAAATTAAAAATATATTTCGCCTTTTATACTATTAGCAGTGTAATTAAATGTGGTTGTAATTACACCAAATATATCTCATTACGTACTTGTGCGATAATGTAATGTAAAAGGCACGTGTTTTAAATAAAGTTTTAAGATACTCCGTCTAAAAATGAATGATACTTACTATCTTAGCAAAGAGGTTTTATGTCAAGAAAATGGTCAATATTTTATGAATAAAATTAACTTTGGGAAATAAAATATAACAAATAAACATTTAATTCTTTAATTTGATTAATTTTGACAATAATTTATAACGATTTATCTATAACAAAAACACAAAAATATTAATTTACTTTATTAGTAATACTGGCTGTTTTTGTACCTTTGCCTAAAAAAAACGTTGATGCGCGCGCATCGTTTAAGTTAGAGTTTTACTAATTTCCTCGTAAGTATGTTATAAAACGTCGTATGACATACGTGCGCTTTGAAAATTACAGGCTATGCTTTCTTATAACCCTCGCCGATGGCTTGGGCTAGTAATATCGCCTCGACTGTAATTTTCAACTTACCGCACTTATATCATAATGTACTATTAAAACATGTTACTGATAATATCTATCTGATAATAAGAGAATCTTATTTTATAATTATGATCCGTTAAATCTGTTTTATTCAATTAACCATATATTAGGTTATTTCTTAATATATATCTGTGATAAAAATATTTTGCTATCATTATTATTTGAAATTAAATCTTATTTTAACGTAGGTAGTTGTAAAAAGCTTTATATTTCCAATAATGCTTACCCGTCTAGTCTCACCCATCCTGATTATCTGTTCCTTATCATCGCTCTCCGGTTTCTTGACCACGCAATACTTGACCGGCTCCAAGGTGGTGGGTTTGGGTGTTGTTGTAGTGGTAGTGGTAGTCGTCGTTGTCGTGGTGGTCGTTGTAGTTGACGTCGTGGTAGAATCCGTGGTGGTCACAATCGCGGGCTCGGATATTTGGGAGATTTCGTTTGGTACGACTGTTTGTTCCGACATGGTTGTAATCGGGCTTGGTTCTTCGCGGGATTTCTGGAATATTATCAGAAACAAACATTGTAAGAATGTTCAAAGATAGCGAGGTCATAGGGGACCTCATATTATAGCAGACGTTGATATTAAAGCCAGTGGAAGTTGCTTAAATGTTTAATAGTTGGGCCACCATCCATACAGGGAACTCTGGGTGAAGCAGATACAAGGATTTTGTAAAGAAATATAAAGATTTGAGACACAAAGAGACTTGGATAACCTACAATCCCTCGCAGAAATGTTCAGCATTTATTATGAACACATCCTCCGATCTTCAATAGAAGTACTCAAAGAAAACATTTATATTAATTGTAAGAGTGTTTAAAATGGCACTTAGGAAGTCAATATAGTAGCTCTGTCGGAGGTCGCATAGAAGATTATTCAGGGTAAGTGCAGTATTTGTAATAACAATATACACTTCATAGTACGTGGAACTCCCAAGCCATAACATCTAAACAGGATGTGTTGTCGACGTATGTTGGTTTTAGATATTCGTAAATCTAGAAACTTTAGTGGATTTCAGAATATCCGAACTGCTTTTGCATCTGTAGACGACGGTTTGTAACCTAGACATTTAATATCTAGATTTCCGACATCCAATTTGTTTCAGAAGAATTGAAAATATGTTGGCACCGGTGGGGATCTAACCTTCGTTTGATTATTACCCTTACACCAATGAGCCAGTCAATTTGCTCGTTACATTAAACGTAATATTTTTTTCTTTTTATATTTAGTTTGTGCCACACACTATGTTTGTTTTATGCATCTAGTGCCTACCTTAAATAAGAAACGCAGATAGCTTAATCCTTACTAGTATTATAAATGGGAAAGTAACTCTGTCTGTTAGTTACTCTTTCACGCCAAAACTACTGAACGGAGTTCAATGAAATTTGGTACACAGATGGTCTAGACCCTGAGAAAGGACTAGAGGCTACTTTTTATTGCGAAAAGGGGGTTGTAAGGGTTTAAAAGGGGGGAGGGGTTGAAAGTTTGTATGGAAATTCGGTTTTTGAAGCTAGAACAATGAAACTTTCTTCTTTGGCTTTTTGGGAATAGGAGTGGGAGTGGGAGTTAGAGTAGGAGTGATGTGAGGTGAGAGTGTTACGGCAAAATAGCACTTACAACGTAGATTGGCTGCGATAAATGCGCAATTACATAAATTAATAAGCAGCCTAAATAATTACAAATTATACCCCAAGTCACTATTTCACGCGAACGAAGTCGTGGGCACAGCTAGTTCTTTATATTGATAATATTACGTTTTTCTAGGTACTTTGTGATACCCTGGCGGTCTTTTTTAATAAATAGATTGTTACCTGTAACACTTCTGGCTTAGGCACGTGTTCCGATGTTCCATGTTGAGTAGTATGGCGGTGGTGGTGGGTGGTGGTGCGGTGGTGAATCGCTGGTTCAGGTGCAACTGTGATGTATCGGATGCCGTTGTCAAACGGAGTTGTCGTTAGGAGTGGTCCGTAGGTCTTCACGTGGTAGTCACTTTGAGATTCGACTGAAAATTTATTTTATAACATTAGAATAGTCTGTAGTCTATGCCAGTAGTACACATTTAAATAAAATACTTAACGGTTTAAAACCTCAAATATTTTAGTGAAACTTATTTAAAAAATCTTTTAAATACTGCCCGATGTTTTCCCACGGCTGCTGTAAAGTCGCCAAGTATCCGAAAAGTCGGGCCGTAGTTAAATAATTTGAATAAGTTTACTAATATATGTCGCATTTTAAACCGTTAAAGTGTTTGTTTCGATCTAAAATAATCGTTTTTGGATGTGAAATTCGGAGAACCTTCATGAAAAAGTTATATATCAATAATTTTCAAATAAAGTTAAAATTTCCTACTAGTTTTATGAACCATTTAGATCTTTAAGTTTAATCAGTCTCTTAAAGAAAAACTTCTTCCTGTCAAGATATACATGTATTGATGGGCAGTGGGTCATGGGTTCGTTGTCCGCCTGTTCGAACGTGCTTCTAATCAATTTATTATTTATCTGAAACATAGACTTCGTCTGAAAATCTGAATATTAAGTGGGTGGTATCTCGAAATTCCGTCCGGATCTCGATTCTCGAACCTCCGTCCGACACATGAAAAGGCCGTAAAGTTGAATCGCGTTTCGGTTTCCATCTGTCGATTTCCGAATATCCAAAGCTAAAAATAGGTATATAAAATATAAAAAGCAGTCTTACCAACACAAGGATTGAGCCAAAGCAGTCTTTGCCATCCAAGACAGTCGTACAGCTGAGCAAAGTCAGTTCCACGGCAAGCACAAGCAGCTCGTAATTGCGTTCCCAGCACTGCCACTACAGCAGCACGGCAAGCAGCAGGTGACCCGGCACAACCCTGGGTTACGGCGTCCACAGCACACCATTGTTCGTAGTTCTCTAGGCGAATCCTAAAAAAGCAAGAATTGTTCAGATTAAAAAAAAAATAAAGGCGAGCGTCGCACCCACCACTCGCATACACCAAGCGGTTGCTTTAGAAATTGAGCTACAGTGAATATTAGAAATTCTGGGCTGTAATGTAATTTATTTCTTAAAATTGACACTGTAAGGTCAAATTTAGGTCATTTATTTTTACACTAATATATAAAGCTGAGGTTTTTTGAAGTTTGAACGAGCCTTATCTCAGGAAGTACTGGTTCGAATTGAAAAAATAAGTAAATAGTAAGATTTTTTTTGTGTTGGTTAGATCAGTTGTGGGGAAGGCTTTGGGATATAAACCATCACGATGCGAAAAAAAGACGCGAAGATACAGTGGGTAATGTAAAAATTATTTATCTATAAGGGTTTCTATTGTAAAAACGGTTCAAGAAACCAAAACAAGGAGCAACGAAAGCAACTAATAAAAAATGTCTAAAGTATGATTACGGTAGAATCAGATAGATATCGTGCTAATTTATTTTTTAAACCTTTATGAGAGGCTTATGATATGCAACGCGTTACGGCCATGTACCTACGCATACGTAGTCAGCCCAAAATATTTATTTCATAATACAGGAACAAACAGAAATATAACAGACAATAAGGAATTGAAAACAAAAAATTGAGTACAGATATTTCCTTAGATAGTTTCACAGAATAGAATAACTTACACAACTAGACCGTGAAAAACAATGATAATATAAAAACATAGAATAAATAATTTGGCAATGATTTGTAATACGCATTCTGACTTACAGATAATCATTTAGAGTTTGTTAAGTTCTGGAAATCGCTAGATCAAAGATCTCATACAAAATAAATTATTGTACGTTTAAAAACAATATTCACGAAGCTCTTCCAATTTAATTTATATCAAAACAAATTACTATGATTAAAACAAACAAAATGTAACGAATAAATAGAGATCGTATCCGAATGGAAATTCTGATTTCATTTTCAGCGCACGCTGAGTGCCGAGATATAATAAAGTACTTCGCCATACTGCTAATTACTTATTAACCGACTGCACAAAAGCGGAAATGTTCTACATTAAAAGTATTACTAACTACCTATTGTTTTTGATATCAATATTATTAAGTTGATACAACTCTGTCTATAGTTTACACGAGAAGAACACATTTGAATAAAACACTTTAACGATTTAAAACGCGATGTATATTAGCTAACTTTTTTAAAAATTTTTTTAAACCACCCCCGGCTTTTGGGAAATTTTCCCGCGGCCGGGGGCCGGGGGGGAAATTTTTTTTTTTTTTTTTCCTTTTTTTTTTGGGTTTTAAACCCTAAAAAATTTTTTTTTTAAAAAAAAAAACCCCCCAAAAAAATGTTTTTTTTTTCCCCCCCCCCCCCAAAAAATTTTTTTTTTTTTTTTTTTTTTTTTTTTTTTTTTTTTTTTTTTTTTTTTTTAAAAAAAAAATCCCCCCCCCCCCCTAAAAAAAAAAAAAAAAAAAAAATATTTATTTTTAACTATATCAACCTTACCGATATATTTAGTTTTATTAACTGTTAAGTGGTTTTATTCCACAATAAACTTAGTCAAATAAAACTCTTATAACCAGTGAAGATTATAGATTTATCCTGGACGCTTTAGAAGTTTCCTTTATCTAACATCGTAAAAAGCTACGTTAAATCACACTTAAATCTCGCCAAGTATCCTATCGAGATACGCAAAGAATTCGAACCCTTAAAATTCTTAGTTATGAATCGGCAATTTGGGTAACGGCAAATCCACACAGACAGACAAATGTTCAAATAATATCCTTATACAATCTTCAAACGGGCTTTATTCTGCCGGTTCTCGATGTAGTTACGTGAACAACGTTTGTTTATTCAGATGGAGAAAATTTTATGTAACGACCAAACTGACACTTCTTTACAATGTTTAAAAGTTAATGTTTAAAGATTTATTTAAATCAAGAAGAAGAAGAAAACTTACATGAGATTAAGAATAAGTTTAAACATTGCAAATTGTCAAACTTATTATTACAATATTTTTGACAATTGACCATGCATGAATAGCATGGAGTCCTGCCAGTGACTTTTCAACCCTTTGTATAATACTTATTCATTTATTTTTATATGTTAAAACCCGCCTACACATCGTTCCGCCTTTGGTTTCAAAAGTTCTAAAGCAAAAGATAAGCCTAATGTCGAAGGAATAATAAAATGGTTTCTATAAATGTTCGCGACTGTTTGTTCCCTTCGCCCACGTACCTCGAATGTCGATTCATTGATCTGTAAAACGGAAATATCCTCTGATATCAAAATAATGTACTGTCTACTGTCGCACTAATTTGGCACGTGTGGGAGGGCTGGACAAAGTGAACGGAGTATAAAGACTGTACTCTCTATACCAGTGTCTCGCAAACTGTGTGCCGCGGGAGAATGTTAAGTGTGCCGCAAAAGATTTTCCAAGTTGCACTAGATATTCTGAGATTAATCTATAAACCAATTTCTGATAACTATAAAATTACCCAAAAAGTAATAATTTAACTTTAACTAAATAACCCAGAACGCAGGTACTCGTAACAACAAGATGCACAAGCGAGGGCGAATTGGTTAGAAAAACACTGGGCGTGGTTTTTCCCCCACTCAACGTATTTAATAATGTAATTTAGCTTAGTGTGCCGCGGAAATAAAAATCATCAGTTAGCGTGCCGCAGACTAAAAAAGTTTGCGAGACACTGCTCTATACCATAACGGGTCTATATATATATATATATATATATACATAGGTACTTACATACTCGGATCTTTACCACTATTAGGTTGTTTGTTTGTTGATACATAATTTTCTCATTTTTCTCCACATTTCCCGATGTTTTTGGCTATTAGATACAGCGACTTTCTTGATAGGCTTCCTCGATTAATGCTCTTACCAACACAAAAATAATTTTTAATTCGAACGTTCCTGAGATTAACCCGTTCAAACAAACAAATACATTTCCCCTTCAAGATTAATTAGAAAACTATATTTTAAATTATTTTTAACTTTTCGTATTATTAATTAAAGTATTCTATTAACGTTGTTACCATATCTTTAAAAAAAGTTAACAATTTATTTTTACATCATTACTAACGCAGACATTCTGTTTTAGAAAAGGACCTCTTGAAAGACCTCCTTTGAATCAAAACTGTTCACGTACAGTCATCAGTATTGGATTATCCTTTGGCAAATTGTCAAGAGACTTCCTAATGAAACGTTATAGCAAATTGGCTTAAAAACGTATTCAACCTAATTCAAGTATGGACATACACGTTGTACAAGTGCAGCGTTGATTATAGCTAGGGATGGAGAGTGGTGGATCAGCAACCGTGATTTGTAAGCTGTTAAATATCATAGTTTAAAATAACGATTTTTAAAAATCACTGATTAAAAAACAGTTCGTTTAATTTTGTTCTTTTAAATATAGGATTGAGTTGTTTTATGTCTTGGTAACATATTTTATATTATTTATTTCAATAAACAATAATCTAGCCTGTATTTGTTGTTTAATTGTATTATACATAAGTGAACAAAGAGTTTTGTTAAAGTAAGGATTCTGAAATTGATAGCTATGTTTTGTGAATATCTTGTTGGTTAAAATTCAAAACAAGTGATTTATTTTTAGATTGTCTTTATGTAGTTATAAATGATTAATGTTCTAGATAAAAAAATACTCTACACTATTTCTATGACGTATAAAAATAACATCACAAAATAATAATAAATTTTCCTATCTTTACAATTTGGAAATGTGTTTTTCCTCTTATCCTAGCTATTTACTACTAGACTGTTTGTTGCTGTATCTGCTATAAATACCTACATCAGTTATGCGATGATCAATATATAACAGGGTACAATAAGTCTTCATATATTCAACACCGTTTGGTAATTAACTGTTGTTTATAACACCGGTTATATATTCACTGTTATATATAATATAACACCGGTTATATTGTCACTGTTATATTTAACACTAGTTACTTTTCACTGTTATATTGAACACCTCTATCGGCCTGAATGCGTCCTATTCAATTTGGAACATTCTGGCTCGGTCAATCGAATCGGTTAACATGCCTATTGGATATAGCTTTCAGAATATATCCTATTACCGCACTGATTGCATTCGTGCCAGTTGACAAATCTATTTGAAATGCTTTATTTCCGTGTGTTGAACGGAAATAACACAGTTTTGGTGCTTGCGTTAATCCTACTAATATGTGATTGGATACAAGCCGTTGGCCAAAAATTCAGCAAATAAACCTTTTCGGTCGCGAATAATACATGCCAAAGTACACATAGTGTATTTTTTCTAACTTGGCATAAACAAACACACAATTTGCGTGGAATCGTGATAATCTCACAAGGTTTACATTGATTTAGTAACACTTTGAGACAGTTAATATATAATTTAAATTAATGAACTACCTCAAATTCACTTAGAAAAAACGACAATTTCATACTAAAATATATGTAAATCTAAAGATACATTTACGTAAATGAAGAGATTAAAATTTCTTTAGTTAGGCATTTACAGAAGGATGGGATGCAAACAGAGTCTACAACAATAGAAGGTAGGTATGGTTCATATATAATATAATATTAAAATATTTTTTTCATCCCTGTGTCATCTGTAATCCGCCATATTTATTGTGGTCTTTTGCCAAGTTAGAAAAAAAAACGCTATAAGTATTACTGTCACAAGTACATTGCCTTAAAGTAAACATAAGTGAAATTCCGTTTGCCCCCATAGGGCATGGGGAAAAAAACTTTTGTGTCCGTTTACAGATCGATTACGGGCAAGTAGACTTTTTCTCAATAATATGTCTTGTTAGACTACGAAACCAATAACAGAAAATATATTAATTTATCAGTGAAATACTTGTTAAAAATACGTATGTTTTCTCTTTGCATATTGAAATTCCAAATCACAAGCTAAAACAATAAGCGAATAAATTGTATTTCTATATTAGTTTATAAATTCCACGTATAGTTCTGGTGGAACTTACGTCATACCGAGCTGGAATTTTCTAGGTCACTAAATTGATGCGATCGAGCCATTTCGACCTGATATTATGGCTCGCAGTTTTCCTAATATTTTCAGGAACTATTACGAATAGCATACACTAATACAGCGGATTTTTTTACAAAGAAAACTTTTAATATATGTTGAATAAGTTAAATATTGTGAAATGCATGTTACTTTTAAATTCGATTTGAAATTTAAAAAAACGGGTTCGATCCCCTCCGGGTCCAACATTTAATGATCTAAATACTGTCTATAGTTTACGCGAGTAGGACACATTTAAATAAAATACTTTAACGGTTTAAAACGCGATATATTAGTTAAACTTATTTGAAAATGATTTTTAACTTCGGCCCGACGTTTCGGATGCATTGCAGCAGCCGTAATCACGGGGACACTCCCCCAATAAGTTTAACTAATATATCGCGTTTTAAACCGTTAAAGTGTTTTATTTAAATTTAATAATCTATGTTTAATTTTTCTGAAACACGTTGGATTTTATCTGGATATTAAATGGTAGGAATAACAATTCTCGTCAAATAACAAAAATCTGTGAAGTTTAATCGTTGCCTTTCAGTGTGGATTTAAATTTCTTAAATAAAAATAGTCGACACGAATCTTGTTTAGATGCTATAGGCTGGGGTACCTACCATCAAGTGACCGCCATGCTTGTCTGTTCTCTATCATACAAAAAAAAACCAGTTGGAACCCAAACCGAGCAGCCGGCATCCTATAGCAGCAAGTTTCGCTCAATCCCGAATCTAGAATTTTATTAACCAGCAATAGTGAATAGTAAGCTTTCTTTTTGTTGTCTTAATAACCGATGATAGTCCTGGTTTTAAATTATCTAATTACCGAATAAATCTAATCTAGTTGCAAGTCTTATGCATAAGTAAGTAAATTTATAGTTTAAGTTTGTTTAGTAAATCGAACCTGCATTCAGCGTCCTCTCGGCAATTGTGGGCCAGCGTGTGGCAAGCTGGCAGTGGGGATCCCACAGGTGGGCGTTGGGCACAAGACGGATGGAGACGCTCTTGGGCATTCATGCAGGAGTCTTCTTTGTTGTCAGTTTTCCTATAAAAATACATTTACGTGTTACGTCTCAGAATTATTTCATGATTAAATTACATGACTGTAATTTTATATTGTTATATGTTTTTACTAAATTTTTCACCCCGTCCGGTAAAAGGTGGCTGTAGAAAGCAGGCCCTGGGTTCGAATCCCGGTGAAACAATAGATCGTTTCAGTCGGACAGGGCACAGAAGAGCCAGCAACTACTTTTCTGTAAATAAAAACGATCAGTGAAATGGACCCGCTGGAGGAAACGGAAATCTTTTACATTGGGCAAAAATATTTGATAATTTTTAAACGGTTTCCCTTATATTCCAATTTTATAATGTATTTATATTACATTTAACTCAAGTTTTATGTACGATTAAACACAATATTTATGAAATTCGAATATATGATATTTTAAATTTTTTATTATAATCTTCTTCTTCTACGTCTTCCTCGATAAATGTTCTAACCAACATAAAAAGAACTTTTAAATTCGAACCCGTAGTTCCTGAGATTAACGCGTTCAAACAAACAAACTCTTCAGCTTTATATATTAGTATAGATATTAAAATAAGCTTAATAAAAAGATTTGAGATCTCTAAAGGCTTACTAAACTTTCGTCTTACAGGTCAGAAAGGTAGCATCGATATTATTAATTAAGAACTTACTCAATCACATTATTTGATCGCTGACTTGGCCAATAACATACAAAGTTCCGCAACTTCTTGGCTCTTAGCAACAGTCAATAGTAGTTTTGCTTTAACTGCTTTTGGAGAGCAAATATTGGGAGCTAAATTCTTATTGTTTTGTGCGAAAAACGTCTTGAATCTATATAATTATCACACATTATACTTATTACTTGAAAATTTTCGCTTGTGTCTTAGTTTAAGATCTCTTTAAGGTATCGTGTTCGTTAATTAATAGTAAGTATTTTACACAAAAAATTATGAAGTTGTCGTGCAAAATAATTTTTAATAAAAACTTTAACTTTAAAACCGATATATTAGTTAAACTTATTTGAAAATGATTTTTAACTTCAGCCCGACGTTTCGGATGCTTTGCAGCAGCCGTGGTCCCGGGAGGTTTCCCGGGCCCAAATCGCCTTTTCTCCCCTTAGTTGGTTTTACCATTAGTGTTTTAATTTAATGTGTACTACTCGCGTAAACTATAGACAGTATTTAAATAATATTTTGTTAGATCGTAATTGTTTGAGTAGTTCTACGATGTTAACATTTAAACTTGTAAGTTCGGATAGCTAAGTATTGTCAGTAGGTTACGCGAGCAGTACACATTAAATTAAAACACTATAATGGCTTAAAACTAACTAACTGGATGGCGCTAGCATCGCTGCTTTGACTTTGACATAAGGGAGATCTCCATTTTCTGTCTCCCCATGACCACAGCTGTTCCAAGGCATCGTAAACGCCGTAGTTAAATTAAAAATAATTTATTCGAATATCCAAAGCCTACAAACCTACAGCTTTTAAACTTCTATATAAACTACACTGTATTTATTTCTATTCGTTGATCGATTTCTTAACAGATTTCAGAAACACACATCTTCTGTTATTAGTCATAAATGTACCACGTCCACACAAAGAGGTAAAGAATGCTAGGTAGCGAGGTGAGCTAGACCTAATTTTGAAGAACTACTTACTTGCACAGGCAAAAGGCGATCTCCGTACTCCAATGAACGCCAGGCTTCCGATAGAAGTTCCTCAAAGCCCCCATACATCCTTCCCGATCGCAATCAGTGGAATGGCACCTCTGCAGCACAGGAGTTAGAGATGCTACACACTCGCTGTCCTTAATGCAAGTGTCCAGTGCTGTGTGACACGTGGACTGCAAAGCTGCCTTATCGTCACCTGCTTTACCGTTTTCCTTTCCAATCCGCTCTGTAGGTTTACATCATTTAGTGGGCACATGTCAAACAAACCCCACATCAACACCAATTCTTACAACTATTTAACCTTCCGTTTAGTCGTGAGTGACCTATTCCTCTTCAACTAATTTTTAAAGTGTGAGTAATAAAACATCTGTGTGTGCTGTGCCATAAATGTATTTAGGGGAAAATAAATAAAACATCGTCATATTGTCAACGAAATATATAAATAAATAAACAAATCGGTTTGCGTAAATGTTATAAATATATAGTGTGGTTCAAACATTACTACATGCGATAGGAAATAACGTACTTATTAAAAATATAATTTATAAATCGATGGCGTCATGAACTCGGGGTATTATGGGTTGCTCATGATCGATTCTGTGAAAAATCTTTTGATTGCAAGCAGAAACCGATATACCATGCTTGTGTCACTGTCTTGTGAACTTTTATTTAACTTACCATTTCATTTCATATAATTGTTAATCTGCAAAGCTTCACGAAGGTATGTCAAAGCTTATATCTAGACCGCTTCATAAAATCGGAGTTCTTGCTTGTAAGCAAGCTGATAGTATTGACTACGCAAAGCTTTACTCGTCTAGAACCTTAAATCTACGAGACTATCAGTCTGTCTAACTGGGTTCAGGGGCTATGGGTGGAAATGATATGAGTTGTCCCGTGGTGCCAGAAACGAGTCCGTGTTGGATGACAGTGTTCTACCTGTACAACTCCGAAGCTACGTGTGTCGTTACGATATCTATGGTTAATTTGTTAGTGTACCTGAACGTCATTGTAACATTTGATACCGTCGACTAATCTCCTTATACTAGTCTAGTTGTCTAGAGATTAGTGAACGTAATACATACGGTTTTCATCGATATATCCCGGCCCGTAGACTGTCTTGGTCGCGTATAGCGGGTCTTCGCTCCCCCCGGGCTCATGGTTCCAACGGTGGTAATGGTGCCCGTGCGGTTTGTAGTGCGGGCTCGCATATCGGTGGACGTGACTTATAATTTTGTCCGGGGCGATTAGGTTGCCGTCCTGCGTTATGGACATACCGCCGATCCATGACGTCACTCCTGTCGCGTTGCGATTAGCGTTTCGTCCGTCCGACATCAGCTTTACTGGAATTGAATCCGTATCGCTTAGCGCAGGTAAGCGACGACCCGGCCGTCGCGGATGACTCTACTGACTAAGGCGATCGCGCAGGGCCGGTCTAACATACATAAATAACCCTACTAAATCAAAAAACGACATACAAACAACGATATCCAAAACGTATGATACAAGGGACACAAATTAAAACCACGTACGTTTAATTTGGATATTGGTATTAGCAAAGCTCTTTACGACTTTATAGGACTGTCGTCAAAGCAAAATCTATGCCGCGCAGTAACCATAGAGATCGTAGAAATAGGAGATGCAGACACATGCAACATGCTGATATCGTAGAATGATACAATTTAGACTCTCAAAGCGGTTGCGTTAAATGAATTAATGGAATCATTTCCTCCCGTTGAAAGTCTAAAGTGATTTTAAAAATTAAAGAGTGAAGGAGTAGCAGTACTGAAAGCATGCGGGCATAAAGTAGGAGCGAATTAATGGTTCCTTCTGTTGTAAGCTAGAAATTACTTACGTTCAGATTTAATATGGTTATAGAGGATTTATAGTAGTAATCAAAGTCAGTCACAGGTAACGTGCCGAACTCGCAAATTTGTATACCCTTATAAATAGTATGCTTTTACTTGAACGTCTAATGAATCATGTCGATGAAACTTAGCCTATATCCTATATGATGTGTCGATGTCCACAAACGTTTGCCATCTAGAAGAACCCTGTGAATTGAACATTCTAAACACATCTATTGAACAAGGAAATTGTGAATAATTGCACGATGAATCGATCGACCAGGTGGGCTGAATTCACTTACGCGCTCCTACCTTACGAAGCATAGCCAAGCGTGCAGTGCAAGAGGCGACGGAATCCGAGAGACACATAGAGAGAGGTGCGGCGGCGGATTACCGTGACGGGGCCGAGGGGGGCGCGGGGAGAGGAGGGCAGCGCGAAGCAGGCTTGCGGCAGCGGCACGTGTCATCAGCCTGGTGCCGTTCTCGGTGAGGAGCAGGATGGTACCGTCTGGAGCTGCATACCGCGTGAGTGGTGGCGCTCTCGCCGCTGGCTTCCTCGGCTCAAACAGCGCTCTCACCGCCGGTGGACATTCACCCCCAGCCGCCGCTGCCCCATAACCACGTTACCACAACCGCCCCCGTGCCGAACCGCACTTAGAATACACTTAACGGACCTTCAGGTTCGTTTACCATCGCTAAAGAGCTGATCTCCCTTAAGAGTATTCTCATGAAAGGTAAGATAAGAGTTAGGATATTATACGCCGCCCCGACAATGCTCTATCAGTAGCAGGCGCAGATCGTCACCGAAGGCCGAAGGTGTGAAGCCAAGAGTTGAGGTAACTGCGGGCATTTGTACGGTGTGTGAGGTCAGGAGTACACTAAAAAGAAGCTCAGTGTCCGTGAAACATAAAGGTATACAGCCTTGTGTGGTAAATAAGTGATCTAACTTTATTCCTAAGGCCTAGGCATCTAACAGTGTGAAAATTAATAGGCAGGAAAAGTAACAGAACATGAACCAAACAAAAGGGTACGAAACAAAACTAATAAACACGTTGACAACTATTTTGTTGGAGTCTAGAACTCTTGAAGCTTTTGGTGAAGTGTTTATGTGTGTGGATTTATTTAGTTTCATTAGTTGTTGCTTTAATGTGTGTTGATGTAATGCATTGAATATACGAAACAAAGGCACACAATGCACGTCAATAAAATAATAATATGTCGAATTGTGTAGGGAGATATACCGGGGATCCCACAAGGCATTAGTCTCGGTCACATTATGTTCACAACACGTGAAACTGTTAGTGTAACATTTAGTCACATGTGTAATTACCTAAGCACTGCAGTTATTTTAACACTTAAAGCTATAGTTTGTTATTCCCAGTTTTGAGTGAGATAATATTTAACAGGAAGATTTATCAACGCCACAGAATCGATTAAAAAGCTTTCATAGAAATTCAGCGGGATGACATGCGATTCGCAGATTTCCAGCAAACATTTGCTCGATAAAAATATTTTCGTCGTTGTTAAATAAGTGAAATGGAAAATCGGCAATTTTTTGAACAGTTCGCGTTTTAGAGAAAATATATATTCGTTATAAAAAAATTCAATGAACAATAAAAGTACTACATAACAATCGTTTTGATAAAAACAAACATTTCTAAACCAAGAGACTTTATGTACATTTTTAGAACTTCATATAAAAACGCAATAACACAGTTTAGGAAATATTTATAAACTGAAACCCAGATATTTTCCCGCAGCAACATCAAGTGAGAGAAGTAATTTTCCAACAGTTGTATATGTTCCCACGTATGAAACGGGCCGGACAAAACCTATGCTTATTTCTCGGCTTTGTTTGACTTCAATGGGCTTATACAATATCAAAATAGAGAACAAATGCATGCATGCATTTTTAGTATCCTTATATAACAAATGATAGAGGTTTGTAAGAATAGTTTTATATTGGTTATTCTTTCACGACTAAACGCCTTGGCCGATTTAACTTGGCGTGAATATAGGACTTCCTTCTAAATATAAACGTAAAATTTTAATAATGTTAAAGTAAATGGTCTAAATCGTCTTGCGTTATTAAGTTGAGATATTTCATATAAGTGAACCTTGAATAATATATTTTTTAAACTAACTTTCAATTTCCACTACTGGACAACATACAATACATTATTAAATTAAATTCGTTAAATCTCTCAAAATCCTGAATATTAAGCATTTCACTTCTATTACCCCAATCAGGGGGAGCGAAAAATCGGTGTCAGAGAATTCTTCAAAAAGGTTTACTTCTCTAGACCGCCCTCAAAGTGCCCTTAGCACAAAGGCGAGGCTGAATGGATTTCCTTTCTATTGTTTCTTTTGTGCGGCTTCTTGATTTTAAGATTATTCGATTGATATTGGCTGGGGACTGATTCGGTGGAGGCACGAATTTGAACATTACAAAATTGTGGTTACTAATATATATAATCAGCGATGTAAATAGCGACTTACAATTTATAACTAATTAGAATGTCATGCTTAAAAAATACTAAATGCTTAATTGCTTTGTTATTTTTTTCTTTAAAACATAACTGAAACATAATTTGATGTTTGTTTACTGTTAATACAAACGTTATACGATTACATCATTGTATTTCAATTATCTTCTTTCTTTACAGGCTTAGGACTGTCAGAATATAATTTGAGTTTTTTAAAGTTATTTATTTCTAAGAAAAAAAAAGATCGCCTAGGAAACTCCGAAAGTGGTACTTTTCTAGTCAATGTTATTTTTAGTCCATTGATCAGTTTACTAGAATAAACAATAGTCAAAAATGTCCTTTAGATTTTTACGATCTAAACTAAATAAGATATTATTGAGATTAAATTATGTATCAATTGATAAGCCCTTTTTTAATTATTTATTTTTATTTATTTATTTATTTATTATAAAGACAATTAAAAGCGATAGCCACTTACATTAATTGGATAGAAGTACACAATAGAATTACACTTAAAAATAGAGTGCATCAATTACATTAGGACAAAATTTAAAAATCAGACAATTCTCTCAGTATTGATGACCAGTGATCTGCGAAAAGATCACATTTGGGTTTAACTTGAGGAGAGCTTGAGCGAGGTTAAAATTCGTGGTATCGGCGAAAACGCGCGAGCAGAGGTGCGACCTCTCGGGACGTCAAAGAGATCGTGTCTTCTAGCGCGGCCATAGTTGTTCGGTACAAACAGTCGACAGAAGGCTTCCCTCAAATAAGATTCGTGGTTTCGAAACAACTTACAAGCTACAACTAATTGCCCACGAGACGCACTTTCAAAGAATTAAAGCCAATTAAATATAAGGTCACTTAATATAAAATTTATTATTCACTTACTATTTTTGTTTATATTTTAATTCTTAATAAAACGGCAGTAAACACGATAGTGCACGTAACAATATATAACGTTAAACAGTAAAAACCGCGACATATATCATATATATGCTATACATACATATGCTTCATCCACCTATTTGCCTTTGGTTATTCGGAAATGCACAAATAAACCGAAACGCGATTAATTTGACGGCTTTTTCATTTGAGGACGGTGGTGTTTGACCCGGACGGATTTTGGATATTCCGACCACCCTTCCCATCCAGATCTCCAGATGAAGTTCATGTTTTAGAAAAGTTATAAATAGAATAGAAAGATGTTGGATCTGATGGGGAACGAACATGCTAATAATAATCAACCAGCCAGCCCGTCATTCGAAACCAATAAAAGAAAACTTAAAATATGATTTTCGACGAAGTCTTATTAGCCAGAAGGGACTCGGCTTTCAATATAAAGGATTACAGCACGGATTTAAATTACGCTTTCCATTTGTATTCGTGGAAAACCGACTAATCCTTGCCTCGGATTCCGGAGGCTCTCAAATGACTTCAAACCCAGGTAAAATTGTTGGTTTGCCTTCATTTCATTTGTAATGTTCATTTCAGTTATCTTTCGTTTGAGAAAGCTTATGAGAAATCACTTTCTTAACTAATTAGATTGACTGCTTACATAGTATACGTCATTATGTTGACAAAACACTACGAATAGATAGTGTTTTGTCAAAAGCTGATGTCCGCCTTTGTCCGATTTTAATGGCGGCAGTTCCTAGTGATTTTTATCTTTGCCTTCCTGAGATTTGCTTTTAGGGAATAAATATATGTTATCCGACGATGTATGTCATCTTATTATGACAGAAGTTAATTTCACTTGATGGAAAGGGAACCCCTATAACATCTAAATAAAATGATCTGTGGTCCGATGGACATTGAAAACCACTGATGAAAATCAGAATACTAAGTCATACATATTATTAAAACACTTACCGGTTTAAAACGCGATATATATTAGTTACATTAATTTGAACATTATTTTGACTACGGCCCGACGTTTTGGATGTTTTGCAGCAGCCGTGGTCAAGGGGACACAACGTCTGGCCGTAGTTAAAATAATTTTCAAATAAGTTTAACTAATATATACGCGTTTTAAACCGCTCGAATGGTTTATTTAAAATTGTACTCGCGTAAACCAATTTACACTTCAAGGCTATTTATTCCGTCTGTAGACGGTGGTTCATGAGTCGGACGAGACTCCTATCAACTATTTAACATTCATTTGCAGACTAAGTCCACAAGGAGAGGGGATGGGAAACACACGGCCCAAAAAATAAATCAAGCATCGGACAGTAGAGCAGGTAAACACCAACAGTATATACAGCTGATTACATAACGGCTAGTGTTCAGAAATATTTACAGAACGAAAATAATACGTGAATTTCATACACCTATAGACAGCGTAAAACAATTTGCTGTCCTGTAAAGGCTTGTTACAGCCAATTTTTGTCTTCAAAAGCAATATTGTTATGTTGCTGTTTTCAAGTAAAACAATACACATCGAATTTCGCATGCAATTTTCGAAGCTAGCGATTTAAATTCAAACTAGACACAATAGTTTTTCGGTGTTCTGTTTACGGCATTACGTATATACGCGGATATTAAGTTACTGGAGATGGACCGAATGTAGTTCGGAGTAAATTGATTGGACGAAAACAGTTCAGTCACGATATATAGGGTGTCCCACTATTCACATTAGAAAAAGGATTTATTATATAAAGACTTCAAACGAGAGGCCCTAGTATTGAGACAAATAAAATCTCCCCGCGCTGAGACATCGTCTGAAGCATCCGAAACATCGGGTCGTACATAAAAATAAATAATGTATGTATTCCTCGTTTTGAACCGTTTAAAGTTTTATTTCGTGTAAACTACGAAGATGAAGTATGAGTCAGACGAATTCATACTTTGTATATTTTTTTTATGTTATGTGACAAAACATAATACTTTCGATTGATTTGTTTAAAGTTTCGAGTAATTAACCCCCCTCCCCCTTATTATCCTTCAACGTAGTTTAGTAAAATCATCTACAATATTAAAAGAAGCAATTTTCTAAACGTTTTCCCTTTTTGTCCTAAGAAAACAACTGCAATGTAGAAATCACTTGAAATGTCCTTTTAAACTCTTGCAGAAACTCGATTTAATTTCCTATACGTAGTAAAAACAAACAAAGCAAAACATCGATTTATGGAATTAAACGGCTCCGTCTAGATTGAAAGTTGAAGCCGCCGGCAAGAAATCGACCACTTCGGGATTAATACTTCCCCAGGGCGGACTTAGGGTTGCCACTTTAAGTGTTTTATTATTTTACAATATCGCGCTTTTAATAAATATCGGGAGCTCGGCGTTGAGGCGAGTTTAATCGAGTTTTGGAAGTTGCAAGCTGATTAATTATACTTCGACTCGTAAACGTAGTGTTACTACGGAGGGTTTTTTTTAGTAGACACTAAATATTAACATTTAGCAGTAATAATAGATATAATGTAAATTACTATTACGTAACTTAAAGTATAATCATAAGCTTTAAATTAAGTATATATAATTATGAATAAGTAGACCAGGTCCCTTCTGACCAAGGAAGGGGAGACCCCGTCGTCCTTAGCTGTTTAAACACCATGGATAAAATTATATAAAAAAAAATATTGACTATATATCTATATCTTAAATACTGTCTGTAGTGTACGCGAGTAGTACACATTTAAATGAAACTCTCTTTATCCATTCTCTCGGCCTAGCACATAATTTATTATCTACTAAATAGTAGAATAAAAATTAGTTATAATATTATAAACCTGAAGAGTTTGTTTGAACGCGGTAACCTCAGGAACTACTGGTGCAAAATGAAGGAATTACAATAAAATAATAACCTGAACCCCATAGAATTGTTAGTGTCATACCAAAAGCCTAGTTTCCTGGCATAAAAGCTAACATATAGTATAAAAATAGTTGACCTGGAAACGTTATTTTGCCATGCGATGTATTGATGGCAACTGAATTTGATTATCTACCATAAAAACGATTCTAGTTAGTTATTCTTTAAATATAGACACGTATATTGTTGCGGATATTAAAGAATAAAAATTCGTTTGAACATATTTTTTTGGGTATCTTGAACTGTTTTTGCAGCGCAAATAAAGATAAACAATTTACCCCGTTTTCCACATTTTCCTCTATTTCTTCACTCGTATTGTTCGCAGCCTGATCTTATAGCCTAAAGCCTTCCTCGATGAATGGTCCAACCAACATAAAACTTTTTAATTCTAACCAGTACTTACTGAGATTAGCACGTTTTAACAATTCATTTTAAATATTTTCTATAATCATCTTAAATATATTAAACTAAATAATAACAGGTCCTTAAACTAGATTATGTTAAAAGGTGTAAATAGCAGTAATTTAAAGGAAATAAAGGATTTTTAATTTTATACATTAAAGTTAAGTGTGAGCGCGAATGGTTTTGTTACCGATCGAAAACTTTATACTCGGTATTTAGCAGTGACCAGTGTCATGCTACCTTACATGCTAAATTGCTGACTAAGAAATAAAACGTCTTGTTGTCACGCGACAAAAACCATTTTAATTGGCAGTTTATTCTTGACTATAGTGGAGCATGCGAGTCGCGAATTGATTTATGTATTCTATTAAAGTAAAACTAAAGAATGCTATCCTGTGTGGGCCGAACACATTTTTGCGTCCGTTTCACAGGCGATAGTTGATCAGACTTTTGTGGTTTGACCGATCGAAACGTAACTTACCGAAAATAAATTGAAAAAAATTACGACTCTGCAGGACTTGTCAACGTTCCGTGCTGTTGCTCGAACTAATTGAGCTACCGAGTTCTACACTCTCGCGCCCATTGCTCTCTCAGGTCCTGCTCGACTCGTTGATCAAAGTTTTTAAACGGCCGAAACATGTTTCTTTTTTGGATTCAAACCTAGGAGCACCGCTAAGGAACCCCTTTAACCATTGAGTTATGGAGAAGGAAAAAAAATTGTAATATACATATATTACGATAGTATCTAAACCAAATATTTTTAATGTTTTTTGGTAGCCCTAACGAATAAGAACATACTACACAAGAAGATTTGATGAACGGATTTTGTTATGTAACTAACGTGCGGAGTTACGATGCTTTTGGCTTTGGCACGTATGTACTTTATACCTACTGGAGTGGCACGGTACATATAATAAAGTAGAATGAAAAAATAATGCAGGCCGTTAACGCATTTTTATAGATACCGGTTATTTTTTTGTTAGCAAGATTAAGTTTGTATTATGTTAAACGGACAATGTTGTTCAACATAATCGTCCCATTGTTAAAAGAAATGATAATTTTAATTGACTTGAAATTGTTTTATTTTAAAGTCTATCGTGATAACACGGAAGTATTTCAACTCACGACCACACTATTACGTGTCGTTTCTCTTACAAACTGATTTTCGTTATCGATTGTTCATTTATATTTACACGCGCAATATATTTCCAACCATAACACTTTACTCCACGTATCGCTATAGTGGCCAGTTCGAGTCTCGATTTTCTAATCTAAATATGTAGATTTCAAATTGTTAAAATTTATAGTTTGTCTGTATTTTGGCTTAAATATGTTTAAAATGAGACGAGATACATTTTAACAACGTCATCTGTAATTTACGCGAGCAACCCGTGTGACCACGGCAGCTGCAGGGCATCCGAAACGTCAGGCCCTAGTTAAGTGAAGTTAAAATAAGTTAGTTTATCGCGTTTACCCTTAAAAGTGATTGATTTTTTTTTAGCGGCGTTTGATTTTAAATGTCTTTAAATTATCTCACTCAAAACAATGACATGGCGGAAAGCTATAGGTGCCTACTCACCAACGCATGGGTTGTGGTTGACGACAGCGAAGATCCTGTCACAACGCTTCTTCATGTGGGTGTTGGGGCAGATGCAGCCGAAGAGTGGGGATAGACGTAATCCAGCCCAGGCTTCACGGCAACTCTCTCTGGGGAAATAATCGTTATTTTATGTAGTATGTAATATATTCTTAACTTTAACGGCAGAGTAGTTTGACAACTGAAGAAGTGAGACTTTTTTTAAATATTTTAATAGTAGCTATCTTTTCTGCGTTTTTATCCTTAACTTATAGAATCTCAGAATATCGATTAATTTCGAATACTATTACATAAGCTGAAGAGTTTATTTGTTTGTTAGTCAGGTAGTTAGGTAAGTCAACCTAATACGTGTCGAAACTTAAACCGTTAAAAGTGTTTTATTTAATTTGTACTAATCGTGTAAAATACAGACATTTTTAATTATATTTGAATATATTCGAGGTTTTTATTATCTTTTTAACTATATAAGACTTTTATATTTACGTGTTTATTTTCTTATATATAAGAAAATAAATACTGAATCATTAAAATGTTACTTGCCAATAAGAAATTATGTCTAGATGTAGAAGAAATCCAGTATGACAGAAGAATACAGGCAGCCATATAACATCGGGCTGTCGCGTTTAAAACCGTTAAAAGTATTTTATTTAAATGGTGGAAAGACGTGCACGATGGTCCACATGAAAACTCTTATTTACTTTTTTACATATACGCTGTGTTAGTTAGGTTTAACAATTTTATGAGGATCTACAGCCTACATTTTACAGCAATAACTTAGCTATAGCGCTATTATACCATAAACAACATCGCGTTCTACTTGGCTAGTCATAAATAGCTATTACGTATTTTATTGTACCAGCATATCATAATTAGGGCTCTTAAAACATTAGAATTTCGTTTAAAAAATCACTTATTTTTCTTCATAAAAATGTTGTCTAAGTTTACGGGAGTGTAGGTACTACTCCGTTTAAATAACGCGCAATATATTAGTTAAACTTATTTAAAAATAATATAATTATGGCCCGAAGTTTCGGATGCTTGGTAGCAGCCGCAACTCCGGTTAAAAGTAAGTTAGCTAATATATTTCCCGTTTTAAACTGTTAAACTGGGCTCACTTGATGGTAGGTGAATTACTCTAGCCAAATAACATCTCAACAAGAGAGGGTAGTTCGTGACCCGGACGGACATTTTGATATCCAGATTTTCAAAGATCGACATGTTTCAGAATTCTGATATAATTATTATAAATTGATTAGAATCATGTTGGACCCGATGGGGATCAAACCCACGATCTTTTAATTATTATTATTCGATCAATACGTCCGTTAAATTTGTCTTATTTGAGAACTATATTAACTATGTTATTTTGTATAAACCTTTGTTACCAAAAAAATATTAACTTATACATTGACGTTAAAAATAACATACAACGCAAATCAAAAAATCCGGCTGTTGCGATCACGGCGTATATAGCATTTTTAAACGGGTTGAAACTGTAAATTAGTCTGTAGTTAACTTTTTTTTATTGTTCCCCTTTTCTCCACGACTGTTATAGCTAAGTAGCTAGCTGGAATATTGTTGAAAGTTCTTGGGTTCGAATAATAAATTACATCTTATACTCACTTTCGTCTTAACTTCAGCTACAACTCAAATATATTTCGTACAAGGTTTTCTAAAAATAATTTGTAATTCAGATGTCGGTCTTGTAATAAAATTGCTTTCTCGATAAATTTGGTTATTCTTGCCGAAACTTGATCAACTTGTTCCCTATGATTGATTGAGTCGAAATTTTAGTGGGTGGTTTCAAAACTGTTATGGACATCTGACATTTGAAATATTGAACAACTATTACTATAATGGCGGCTCTACACGATGGCGAACATTGTGGCAAAGATTTTGGCCGAGATATTGTGATGGCGTCCACACGTTAGACGGTCAAACAGTTTGTTTCGGTTCGCGCCAATGTGCGGACGAAAAAATTGATAATATATTTGTTGTTAATTTCATGCCCTCATATCAATGCCATCCAAGTGACAAAAGATCCTTGTTTGACTCTACTGTGTATTTGTACTTAATAGAGTAAATAAAAATAAGTAGAATGTCTTGTTGTTTATATTTTATGATCTTTATTTTTCGGATTCCATAGACAGTTTTCAGCTTGATAGAGCACTATGAAGCGAAAAGTTTCTTCATTACTGCCATAATCGTATTCGATATCAATAAATCCTCATTAAAAAATACGTCCGCACAGAATGGGCGCTCGCTGCAAACTGAACGTGTCGCCAACGTGTGGACGCTACGGCCATCACTGTGCCACAATCCCGCCATAACCCTTTGATCTGCGTAGAAAAACCGACACCACACGAATCTTGCGCCAATGCGTGGGCCAATAGTCCAATACCTACCAAATAGGTCACCAACCCCCGTTCTACAAAATGGCCGACATCGTATTGGCTAATACATTCGCCAACATCTTCGCCATCGTGTAGAGTCGCCATAATTGTACCAAAAAACAACAACTCGTTACGTCGAAAAATTTAGTGACATTATGTTTGTTGTATGAGAGACTTTGTGTGATTCCTATATTTTTTTAATGATAAAGGAGGGTAGACAATTATGGGGTTTTTTCATGTCTATTTTTTTTAAGTATAAATTGAAAAATTTGTAACATGTTGGACTCGGTGGGGATCGTGCTTACGACCATACATTGCTACCATTAGACCAACAAGCCCGTCAGCTAACACATATGATAAGCGTTACATAACGCGTTACGGAGCAAGACTATCCTTACTAATCTCTACGTTCTTATAATTTAGATTATTGAATTATGTCAGTAACACAAATATATGTAAAATAATACTAGTGATAGTTGGATAGGCCAAAAGGCATACCTAAGCTTTACGCAACCCTAAAACCGCTACTCTCTTGTGTAGGCGTTGAGCGACTTGCAGAAAAGGCTTTGTTGAAATTATAAAGAAAACAAACCACTTTTATAACTATAAGCTGCAAGGAACGAGTTTTCTTCTTTAAAATACATAAGCTTTATTACAATGTTTTATCGGTAATAGCATTAAGGAATATAAGTTTGATAACTAAACATACAACATAATAAGAACAAGTTCAGTCAACAATCATTATGTTTATGTCAGCCAATATTATTAACGATGTTATGTCTCACGAACATAACGTGGAAACAAGATGCGATGTCAACCTCTTGTGGTCAGAGTGGTGTGTCAGAAATTTCAAATGAATTTTTATTGACGTTAATAACTAGTTTGTCAGATCAACGAGCTTCTCATTTGAAAGTATTGAATTTAGCTAAATTGAGTTGTATATTTAATAAAACACTTTAACGGTTTAAAATGCGATATACTTTAGTTAAACTTATTTGAAAATTATTTTTAACTACGACCCGACGTCTCGGATGCTATGCACGTCTCCCCGTGACCACGTCTGCTGCACAGCATCCGAAACGCAGTTTATATATATCGCGTTTTAAACCGTTAAAGTGTTTTATTACAGACAGTGTTTAGAGTTGGATATATTTAATTTGCGTTAAATCGAGTTGAATTGCTTTGATTAAGTGGATTTGAGTTGAATAGCACATCAATATACCTATCCTCCATGCGACACTCTCCATCCCTGGCCTTGCATGCGTTCTTGAAGCGGTCGAACAGAACAGAGCAGGGTTTTTCGTTGTGGCAGACGCTCAGTGCGTAAGTACAGGTCGGCAGGGTTTCCACGGGGTACGGGTCTTTCTCTGTAACAATGTATTGTTTATTGAGGCTTTACTAAACATTTAATAAGCAATAAAGTGAAAAACAATATTTTGCTTCGGTTGGGCAGGGCACACGGACACAGAAATCTGATCGTCTCGTGTCGGAGTATTTCAATCGGTTGCTTTCTTTATTAGTAACAAGTATGGTTTTCAATCGACGCATGGTGTACCAACTAACTCAGATACGAAATAACTCAGGCGATAGTTCTTACCCTTCTTCATCACGAACACGCAGGGATGGTCGAATAAAAAGTCGCGAAACGAGTTGCATTCGGGATCGACGTTCGGTTCTCGACAGAGGCAGGTCGGCTTGAAGAACGGGAAGGCTTGCAGGGTCCTCAGAGCAGCTTGGCATTTCGTCACAGTTACGGTCGAGCAGGCAACTGTAAAAGATATGTCTTCAGAAAAAAACGAAGTGGGAAATAACATTTATGTACACGTTATTTGCCTGAATTCGAACCTTGGACATCTTCTGTTACCTAGTGCAAAGATATAGTCAGTAGTAAACTTAACACCGTGTACGGAGTGTCCACTACCCTTCCATACTAGGCCAAAAATGGACATTTATATACATGACTTTTTTTTAGTTAATTAAAATATAATTTATTCAATATTTTTTATGAATAAGCTCTAAGAGGTGTATGAATAGAACATTTAGTATCGTTAAGTAGAAAGTAGAATATTAGAAGAATAATATTTGTAAGAAAGAAATATTTATTGTAAGCTTAATATTAGTGTTCGTATTGTTTTAAAATGAGTGACATAAAAATAGTATAACAAGCTAAAATCTTGTAGTTTTCTTTATATTCTCCCATTTCAAAGTCAACAATACAATTACAGAGGCAAAAAGTCACCAGTCATTGGGAAAAAGACTTCGCGAACTAGTTAACAAACAAAATGTGAAGAAAACTCCTTCGCGCAAGTTAACATCGCACAAAACCACAACCAACTACCCTGCGTTCTGTAATCATTTCAATTCTAAACCTCTTTTATGTATTCCTTGAATGAAAAAATATATTTGTATTGAATTTTATTTTACGTCAGCTTAATGTCACAATATACACATGCGAAACGGCTCGACCGATTTTCATGAAATTTTATATGCGTATTTAGTAGGTCTGAGAATTGATGACTACATATGTGAATTTGGTTATCCACATATATGTTTTCTTTGTTTTTATGACACTGTTTCTATTTAGTTTTCTGTAATGTCGGATTACAAAAATTCATACAACCCTAACTGTTCACGCTTCTATCACCAATTTTAAATAGTTGTTATAGTAAATCTGTTTAATAACTGTTCAATTATCGTTTGGTATATTCCCCTCAGGTGGCTACCGGTGTCAATCAATTTTATAAGCCTCTACGCCATCGGAACATGCGTCGGAACGCTGTGGTCGGGGGTTCGACATTGCATCTGACAAAACAATATAAAGTTATACTGGTTTATTCAGTATCTTTATCTCGAGCTAGTCTCACACAAAATCTTATCAAAATCAGTCAAGCCTAAAGGAGTAACGACCCTGGTTCTTAAACCTCATTTTAGTAATAGCCGAAGTCCTAAGTCGAACTACTGTCATCGTTAACTTGGTCATTATGTTTTTGTTCGATCTCGTTAAGGAATGTCGAATGAAGGATTTTTTCCTCCTTCCAGACCCACAAAATTGAGGAATATGCTCGGGGAATCGAGAAAAATCCTGATTAATTTTCGTCTAATTCGTGAACTCAACTAATTTGTTTGTAATTTACTTTGTTCTTGTAATCTTTGTAATAATATTGTTAAATATAATTAAAACTACCGCCTTCTCAATATATCAGTGAATTAAATACTGTCTATCGTTTACGCGAGTTAAATAAAAAACTATAATGGTGTAAAACGCGATATATATTAGTTAAACTTATTTGAGTGAGTCTTCCCGTGATCGCCTGCTACAAAGCATCCGAACGTCGGGCCGTAGTTCAAATGATTTTCCAATAAATCAAAATATTTAAATGTCAGTGAGTTGTCAATCGTCTCTCGTCATGGTTTTCTCTTGCTGTACACTTTGTTGTTATGTTTCTAATACGAACTTAATTAACTGTTATTAATCGGTTTTATTTTAACAAACATACATGCAAAGATATATTAGGCTCTATTTTTGCACATTCCTATGGCTTTGCAGGTTATAAACCTAAAGAATATTCTAATACTTTTTCTATCTCTATAAAATTATACTTGTGTGGTTTTTATTAGCAAAATTATGCATGGATCAAAAGGGTAGGTATTTTTTATAATACGAACATTAAAATCAAGATTTTATCATATATATTAGTTTAAATAAAACTAAAAATTTGAACATAATATATTTATAAAACGATAAATTATTTCAGTTAAGGCGCAGTATGATCAATTATGTGAATGTATTTAAATAAAACACTTTAACGGTTTAAAACGCGATATATTAGTTAAACTTATTTGAAAATAATTTTTAACTTCGGCCCGACGTTTCGGATGCTTTGCAGCAGGTCACGGGGAGACTCCCCGTGACCGCGGCTTTATTTAAATAATATATCGCGTTTTAAACCGTTAAAGTGTTTAATTTAAATGTGTACTAATCGCGTAAACTATAGACAGTATTTTATGTGAATGTAAATTAAACGGATAAGTAAAACGGACGCAGAAATGTGTTCGCCCTCATGTCCCGAAGCTGTTATAAGCATTACCTTGTTATCGACCAAAATCTATTCCTTGTCGACTAAAAGCTTTTTAAAGTATTAACGGAGATGTTTGCGTATTGTTATTTCTTAACGTACTCAAATTACGCGAAAAACCCGTGTTAGACCTTCCTTGTCGCTTCGCATTTACGCTTATTCAGTTCCTTTATTGTGAATGACATTTATTTCAGCTTTATTTTCGAAATGAAAGGAGAAGTTACGAAATAAATATCGATTGTGTAGGACTCGGTAGCTCAATCGGTCAGAGCAACAGGAGCGCCGGTTCGAGTCCTGCACGAGTCGATATTTTTTTATATATGAAATGAATAGTTTTAACCATTAAAAGGATTTGATTTCACGTGTACCACTCGCAAGAACTGCAACTAATGCGTAATAATATAGTTTTGAAATATTTCTTTTAGGTAATGTACATAAACGTCTTATGGTAGAAATGTGTGGTTAATAATCAAAGGTGCGTGGATTCGATCCCCATCGGGTTCTAATCAATATGTAAATTTTTTCTGAAAACTTTTATTTTAGATTGCGTCTCAGTTCCGGATATACGATATACGAATGAATCCCATGTGTGTATGCCCTCTTCTTTCATAACAAATATGAATAAAAAAAAATACGATGACAAGGGCGGAACTCGAACCCACGAATGATCACAGCGTACCGTCAAACAATTATTGACCTACCGTATACGTTCAACATTTTTAAATTTCGAATTTCTGTTCGCTATCGTGAGACACCTTTGAACTCTTGTCGGGTAGAGCACAAGTTATGGACTCCGTAATTACCTTAAAATGGGCGGATAAATCCACCGATTCTTACTATAATGGCCTTCAATGACCCGACGCGTCGCCTGTCATACTGACGAGGGTACATCGATGCTAATGCTCAAAAATTCCCTCCGAGCAACCCTAATTTCCCTCTTGCGGTCACTAAATACCGGGGAATTTTCATTATTCATGACTTTATTGGGTATATTGACGCTTACGCACAGTTAAGTTATAGTATATTTCCTACTTTGATAATTGAATTGATAATTCTTGCATAAAGCTGTTAATTCGTAAGTTTATGTTCTAATACAATTTCTGTACGACACAGGCCGTAGGTTTGATTCCGGCCTGGAGCTAAGTGATTTTTTCGAAAATATTTATAAATTTTCAAGCAGGCTGATGTAATAATATTTCATTAATTCGTATAGGTAACTAGGTTAAAATAATTTTCAAAGAAGTTTAACTAATATATATCGCCTTTTAAACTGTTAAAGTGTGAGAATATTATATCTTTTTTATATATATAAATGTTTTATTTACGATTCTGTACTACACTAAAAAATTGTGTTAGTGTTTTATAATAGAGGGACAGGCGAGCAATGGGAACCCTTGGTAGAAGCTGAAAAAATACAAACCATAACATGTAAACCAGACCTTCAGAATTCGCTTTAATGAAACCTTAGACTACACGACTTTGAATGTTATGAAGGGTGGTTGGTGACTCGGACGGAATTTCGATAATCCTTTAATTCCAAAGTCAAATAGGGATATTTCGCCTACCAATGTGAATGTGCTTCTGTCTACTCTATCATAAAAAAATGTGTCCGTCCGATGCCTCATGTCCATTTGACACTTATGGGACGTTTTTGGTGGTAAGCCAATTAAATGAGTCTGCAAAAAAATCGATCGTGGAATATACAGATGTTTGGCCCACAGAGGGGAAATGGGGCAATGATTAATTTAATAACATCACCTACTGAATTGTTATATACATGTGTTTTTGCGATGCGAGTAATTCTTTCCTTATACGGTACAGTCACAAGGTGACAAGATATGATTACATTTTCAAATAAATAATTCATATTACGTTACAACAAAATATGGTATTTGCCTGTACTTAGAAATTTTGGTTGTTCCTACGTTTTTTTCCTGTGATCTAGGAGTACGATCTTTCATCGGGAGGTTTAGGGTTCATTCCCCGACTATGTGAAAAAAAAGCCCGTTTCCCCCTCGTGTGGCATGGGGCAAACACATTTCTGTGCCCGTTTCACTAAACCGTTCTTTTAACGGGCAAGTAGTTGATCAGACCTCTGTGCCCTGCCCGACCGAAACAAGATTTCATGTTTCCCGGGATTCCGACCCGGGGACTCCCGGCCCTTAACCATCTAGCCAATGTTTCCTAGATTAAGCCCACATATTGGCATTTTAAAAGACTAGTCCCAGCTGTGGGAACTAATAAGAGGTGGTGATAAATCTTTAACTTAATTTAAATTGTGTATTTATATATTTTAAGGAACCGTGCAAATCTGTTCTTATGTTTGAAAATATTATTGGTAAAATAAATAGTTTTAAATAAACAACTTTTAACGTCTAAAAGAAAAATATTATTTTACTTATGTAAAATTTATTCTAAAGATCCCCCGAGATCACGGCTACGGACAATACTGTTTGTCTAGTACTGTACTGTATTCTTTAGTATTTAGTCTGTGAAAGTTTCCTTCACAGACCTCGTGTACAACCGACCTTACACGCAAAGTAATAAAAGTCAATACATTTCATTAATGTAGTATTTCCTACGATATAGTTCGTCCCTGGGGAAGAAGTGTTTTTTATTTCGAATGAACGACCATTAGATTAATTATGTTTCGACGTGGAATTAGCTTGTATCGTGCTAGAAGTGTCGTAGAATAAAATCCTTACCAATATATAAAGCTGAAGAGTTTGTTTGTTTGAACGCGCTAATCTCAGGAACTACTTGTACGAATTGAATTTTTTTTGTGTTGATTTGAGCATTTATCGAGGCTATATACTGCGCTGTGAATAATACAAAATAAAAAATAATAAATGAGTAAATAACGGGGAATATTATACATCTTTGTAGGTTTCCGATACGGACTCTGCGACAATAACTAACGGTTCGTGGCTTCGACCCCCACCGGTTCAACATTTTTCTAATCAATTTATAATTTTTGTAAATCTAGGCGGCCCCGTGGAGATCGAATCCAAGACCCGTTGATTATCAGCAAATCTACCATTACACAAGGCTCGTTAGTCAGTCATAATAATGCTTCTAATTAAATATAAAATCTGAAAGTTTATACAAGTAAATTATCATTTCTACATAATAGCTATAGTTGTTATATTAAAATAACAAGACTTTTAAATATAAATATTTATATGCTATTGTGATACACGTGCGCTCACTTAGTTTTATTATTATTCATTTTATAATTATTATAGATGTTGCTTAATATGTCATTGCAAATTTGCATTAATTTCAAGTTCACTTTTAACTGTTTAAAACGAAAAATGTATTAGGTTAACTTATTTACAAATTACATTCTATTTACAAGGTATCCGAAAGGTCGGGCCGAAGTTAAAAATCATTTTCAAACAAGTTTAACTAATATATCGCGTTTTAAACCGTTAAAGTGTTTTATTTAAATGTGTACTACTCGCATAAACTAGGTACGTTATTCAGTTGGTATTAAAACGACGCAGTAAAGAATACGTAAGCTATAACCAATTATGGGAAAAAACGATGGACTTTTCACAATTTTCCAACGAAGTCGTCGAAAGATTTATAACAGCGGCCGTGAACTTGGTATAACAATGAACAAAGCTCTATTGTCGCTCCAGGACTGTGCTCTCGAAAACTATTTGAATTTTGACTTATTATTATATTGTTGGGGAAGTTACTAGTTGATATATGGTTTCGTCCACTTGTGTTATCCGTTAGAGGCCCGGTATATATTGTAGACCATATTACAATTAAGTAATTGACCAAAATGCTGTCTATAGTTTACGCGAGTAGTACACATTTAAATAAAACACTTTAACGGTTTAAAACACGATATATTAGTGTAAATTTTTTTGAAAATGATTTTTAACTTCGGCCCGACGTTTCGGATGCTTTGCAGCAGCCGTGGTCACGGGGAGACTAAAGATGGAGGATGTCTCTGACGTCAAAGTAAAAAATTGCTACGCTAGCGCCATCTGTTCCGTCGAAGTTGGTATTTGGCGAAACTGGCCGGGTCCTTACAGAATTGAGTAACGGTGTCTTCGCGTTTGCCGGTATGCTGTTTATTGAGATCCAGAGATTTTAATATGGGATCCCAGGTGTTTGATAATTTGAGGCCGTCCTACCTATTGAAATTTCGGTGTTCTTTGATTTCAGTTGCTTCGCGTACCAATCTTGGAAAAAATCGACTCTCCTTTGCGAGGATTTTTGGCTGGTCAAAGCGAATGTAATGATTGGGCCCTTCCGATGAGTGTTGGCAAACCGCAGATTTAGAGAGACGTTTATGTTTTATATCCGCGACGGGTTCTTTAATTCTGTTTGAGATGCTACGCTTTACGCTACATCGGCCAAACAAAGCGTAACCTCTATATCTTTATAGATTTAAGCTTCGGGTCCCGTTGTTCTTGCAAGTTAATCTTAACACTGCGAAACAGGGCTCAAAACACCCTGTCCGTGTCTCGTCTTTGTGGCGGTAAGAAAAGACTTTACTTCTCTGTCGAGCGAGAGGCATAACTTCTATTTGATTCAGAATAGGAGAGTGATAACTATATATGTTTTAAGCAACGCAAAAATATTTTTTTAATTTGAACCAGCAGTTTCTGAGATTAGCACGTTCAAACAAACAAACTCTTCAGCATTATATGTTAGTATAGACAAAAATAATATGAACAAAACTTGTTCTACATCTTTAAGATAAAGTACAAGCAAAGGTAAAGATCGAAGTTGTATTAAAAAGAAAAATCCGAGCATTATTGTTAAATAAGAAGCGAAAATCGGGGCAAAAGTGCCCGTTTTCCTTTAATTAATGTTTTCCTCGGGAGATTTTCTTTATTCTTAATTGTAGAAACAGATTATAATGAGCAAGAGTCTCCTTTGATGGAGATTTCCATAATTCAGTGGATATATTTTTTCGGCCTTTACAAATCCTTTAACATATAATGAGACGTTACATATATTTAAAATTAATTTTCAAGTATGTATTCACAAACGCGTATCCCAATATTATACTTTTAACTGTTGTACAGCCGACCTATTAATGTTGACATGTCGAATTTATTGCGTTTTTGTCAACTTTTCCTCTTTATTTTTTTCTGTATACAAAGGTTGCCTGAAAGAAATCGCTATGGGCGATAAGGTCCTCTTAATTTTTATTGTAAACAGCTGCTTTGACTAAACGTTGTTATTTATGTTCTTTATATAGTTTAGTTATATAAATAGTTATAGTTTCGTTTAGTTATCAACTATCTTACTGCTGTAAAGCACAATCGTCGAAAATAGGTTGCATTGACGTAATATACACGTTTAAAACCGTCAAAAGTGTTTAGTTTAGAATGAATCCGTCGCCTAATACGGTATATATTAAACAATCTTTATACGCTTAATTTTAAGTTTGCTGAAGCAATCAATCTTGGAACTAATTGTGACGAATAACACAAATAAATTAACTTTAAGGATACAGACAGACAGAGCCGAGAGCAGACCCTTTGATAAATCACCTCGGAACTGCGAAACATCTGTTTCTAAGGCTCGCGAAGAAAAAATCTATCGCTAAAACGCTGTAATACAAATGATATTGTCCAAGTGGGCTCTTAACCTCAGGGGATCCACTTGAGACCAAGCACTGAGGTAATATAGTATCTGCAATTTATATCTAGGTTATGGCCAAGTTGTATCAAAAGAGCTTCATTTTAGATTTATGAATCTGTGTCGGTTTTTGGCCGAAATCTTTATTTTTCATGGATTAAGCACTTATCTGCCCAGGACCTCTAAAACGTGTTTGCGGATAGACCAATGATTACTCCAGGTGACATATGCCTCGACTTGAAGCACCACAATGCGGGTGGAAATTTGAAGAGTTGATTGGTTGCTCATCTGGGTGAGGGGCACCCGAAACAAGGAACCCCATCAGCGTAGAAGCCTGTTTTGTTGCTTTACAGCAGTCTAGGTCACGGCAAAGAAATAAGGACTAATATATACAAATTTAAACAGTTTAAAAGTGTTCTAATGACGATGTTATCCAGATGATTTTGGACAATAAGAAAATTAAATACTGTCTATAGTTTACGCGAGTAGTACACATTTAAACACGGGTTTACCTGCTGGGTGACCACGGCTGCTGCAAAGCATCCGAAACGTCGGGCCGAAGTTAAAAATCGTTTTCAAATTAGTTTGACTAATATATCGCGTTTTAAACCGTGAAAGTGTTTTAAATAGGGAAATTCTTAGTCCAATAACAAAGAAAAACTTATTGTGTGTCCTGTTTCCCCCTGTAGGGTATTGGGCGGACACACTTCTGTATCCGTTCTACTGATCGGTTCTATTTACGGGCAAGTAGTGGATCAAACTTATGTGCGCTCCACCTAAATACCTACCAAGAAATTTCGTTTGACAAATTGAGCATAGGCCAACCCATTTCTGATGATTTTCGCCCATAGCGATCTGGATAGTTATATCAGTTTATTATTATTATTATTTTAATAGTAGAGGAGGCCAGACAAGTATGTTTCACTTAATTGGGGGGGGGGAGAGGGGAAATACCCTGACCATATAACATCTACTCAAGATGCGCTGTGGACTTATTTTGGCTTTGGATAATCGGAAATATTGGATTATACTGGAGCAAGACACAGAAGTCTGATCATCTAGAGACTTCTGTGTCTTGCTCGAATATCTCGTTTCCCCAGGCTCAATGCAACTAGCCAGGGCGTTCGTACCAGTTTTCAAAAACCTTGATATAAAATCACACACACACCAGGACTCCCACGACAATAATCGCTTCACTACAATGGCTCCATTAGTCAAATAATCATTTGCAAAGAGTATATCTACCTTTTATGCGGATAGAAACATTCCGAATCAGCTTTCATACAAATTTCCCCTATATTCCGTAGAACAATGCAGGTGTGAAAATATTAATACAGAGTATAACAAAAGAGGTTTCACAAAAGAGGGTAGGCTTTGATTTTTTTTCGACTTTACTGCGTTGTAATAAGGTTTAAGCGGTCAAGGAACCAGGTCTAACAATAGACAGTAAGGAGGTCAGATGGCTTAGTCACCCGGATTCAAAAATTATTGATTCTAGTTTGTTTTAACTGCATCGGTTGGTACACTCAGCTGGAAAGCACTAGGTCGCTGGTTGACCCCCCTGGGCTGGTACTATTTATAGTAGGGGGTGGGAAGTGATATTGACCTCAGTGGGTACGCTAAATTTGACTAATGACAGTAGTAGTTCCTAGTCCACCAATCTGGAATGGTGCCGTGTGGTGGGTATACCCACTTATGTAAGAAAAGAAATCGATGCTAAGCAATTATTTTATGCCTATGGTGTTTTTGTCTACTTTACTCATTACCATCTTTATTAGATTACCGGTTCAAATCTCGGTGAAAAGTGATGAGAAAGTTTAAAAAACTTTTACATATAAATAAATTGAACATTTCAAGAACTACTTTTTTCTATAGCTTAAACTAGCGTTATCTTAAGCACAAAAGTACCCAAGTTCGAATCCTGCGGAAAAGGTTATAAATCTATTCAATGCTTCAGAGGGTTTAGAGACTTCACTATATGTATGTGCCATTTAGACTGTTTTCTTAATATGTATTTCAACTCGTAGCTCTATTTATAGAAGAGTAAGAAGAAGTTCTTTAGAAAAGGACTTTCAAAACTAACATGTTACGCGGTAAACGCGTTTATGATGGAAAATGTAAAAAATATGAAAAGATTCCTGTTGCGAGCAGTGCATTCGTCAGGCTTGCATATTTTATATGTTCGCACTCAGTGTTACACTATATCTTTTAAAGAGGGTTGAATCTTTCGAAGGCCGCAATAACACCGTAGTGTAATTTTAAAGGACCAACAAGCATGGGATTCTCTAGATGAAAGGTGATATACCTGAGCTATATAAAATTTAAATGAGACGCGCTGTCGGTGTTAACTATTATATTTCGCGTTTTTAACAGTTGAAATTGATTTATTTATATCTCAATTTTGTTTTAGAAAGATTTTGGATGGGTATCAAAGTCACGTGCTGTTTAAAAATTTATTGTATCAACATTGATTAATAGTTTAATGCTTTTAAATAAAACACTTAAACGGTTTAAAACGCGATATTAGTTAAACTTATTTGAAAATGATTTTCAACTTCGGCCCGACGTTTCGGATGCTTTGCAGCAGCCGTGGTCGCGGGGAAACGTCGGGCCGAAGTGAAAAAATCATTGTGTTTTATTTAAATGTGTACTACTCGCGTAAACGAGAGACAGTATTTAGTTTTATGCTTCTAAATGTAATTTCAAAATTTCATGGATTTTCGTTTTTACACATATTATTTCCACGACATGCGGTTAACGCGGCCACATATTTGCGTTCGTACCAGACTACTGTGCCCTACCCTCGACTCCAGGTGAATAAGTGTGTTAAGTGTAAGAAACACTTAACACTAGGAGCCTTCATGATAAATGCAATGGTAACACGTTGAACAATTGAACTATAGTGGTGGTAAAGAAAGAACTATTTTTTTCTTTTACGCGTTCATAGTTAAATTGTAACGGTGTAATTGCGGTCGTAGGTATGTCGTAAGAGTTTCGTGGTCGTATCCTCAGTGTGGGCTCATGCATAATAGTTTTGGCTCAACAAAGACCGTCGCTTGTTGACAAACAGGATACCTTACAATATGCTAAAGCTACGATCTTTCATATTTTCTTTAAGCTTAGCGTTTGGATAGAGAATTATTATCCGTGGCTACAAAAGCACTTGAATATTGAACATAGTAATAATTTGATTGATTTAATAAAATGCTTTGCAGCAGCCGTGACCACGGCACGGTACAAATATAAGTCGTATTATGTTGCCTAATATGACATTAAAGTAAAACACTTTAACGGTTTAAAACGCGATATATTAGCTGAACTTTTTTGAAAATGTTTGTCGCCCCGTGACCACGACTGCTGCAAAGTATCCGAAACGTCGGGCTGAAGTTAAATCATTTTTAAATGAGTTAATTAATGTAATAGTGATTTAACTTCAGCCCAAAAAAATTAGTTAACTAATATTCCGCGTTTTAAACTGTTAAAGTGTTTTATTTAAATGTGTACTAATCGCGTAAATTACAGATAGTATATAACTATATAAAATGCTCTTTTGACAGGACTAAAGAGTGCGTCTTACTAATTGAGCTACTAGGTATGTCTTCTACCTCAATTACATATAAAGCTAAAGTATTTTACGTAATGTGTATAGTTTACGCGATTAGTACACATTTAAATCTATTTCAACGTAGCCATGGCAACTGCAAAGCATCCGAAACGTCGGGCCCTAGATAAAATTAATTAAAAATAAGTTAACTATATATATGTCGTTATAAGTTATAAGTGATTTATTTAAAGCAAAAAAAAATGCACCAAGCATTTGGCTTTTTTTGTTACACAACAAAGCATTTTAGTATACATGGTTGAATGCACCTCTTTTTTTGAAGTCGGTAAACGAACAACGACCGGAAGTAAGATATAAATAGCATATGGCTTCACGGTTGTGGAGCAACTTAAGCCCTAAAACCCAAGTAGATTCAGAAGTCATAACTTACCAAGTTCAGATCCACAAACACGCGGTATTATTTCCAGGATGGCGGAGCAAGATGCATCTTCAAAGCACAGTTGGCGAGCTAGGAGACAGTTCAGTATAGCCATCGTCCCTTTTATACCAGGCCCTGGAACAACAAGAAACAGACCATCAGTAAGATATTATATATTGGGCGACAAAAGACTAAAGAAAAGACAAAATCCTAAAAGAAATAATCATTAATCAAATTATATACAAAGTTGGGTTTTCGACATTGAGTGTTGAGTGAGAAATGATTTTGGACGTTACGTCATCAGGGGTGGATGACGTCATAAATATTGTCTGTTTGGTTGGTTTGACGCGGAGGCGCTAGTGTAGCTTATTTTTGACATTCAGTACACCTGCCTTCGTCAGTCCCACCGTGAGCACGTCTGCTAAATTAATCATAAGTTAACTAATATATCACGTTTTAAACCGTTAAAAGCGACTTCAACAGATTGGAAGAAGAGGTAATATTGTTTGGTTAATAGCATACTATCATTTGAGGAAAATTGCCGCTGAGATATTTAAACTTAGTTATTTTCAAATTTGAATGTACATGGTGCTTTTACGTACATTAAATATCTAACTGGGTTTGAAATAGCGATGATCATAGCCGAACTTGAACATAAATCTACAGTTTCATATTTTACATGTTATTACTGGATTTGTGTATATAAAATTCTTGCACAATGTAATTTAAGCTCACTGTCGACTGGTCTCTGGCGACTGTAACTTACTATGGTTTGAATGGGCGTTTAGGAACATGGTCGTCAGTCGCGCAGACAACTTGGCGAATCACCGCGTATGGGCGACTTCGGACGCCAAGCGGCTAATGCCGGCGACTGGTCGAGTCATTTAAAAGCCATAATACAACATAACTAATGGAATGCCAAGTACTAGAAGTTATCATCACTTATTGACGTTAGTTGTTGAAGCCCGTTCACCCACATTGGAGCAGCTTGGTGTGTTCTAAGTCTATATTATGTAAGAGGAGACACATACAATAGGTGGAAAGGGATCGTTACAACCAATATTCAGTTTTTCAAGGACATTGGGGCAAACGAGGTCAGACTAGCGATTAGACCTGGAGATAATTAAGGTTCCCTTGAATAAGTAACATTTCTGTCGATACGTGAGCTTAATAAGAAAATGAGGATTATTTCTTAAAGAAATAGGCGTCATTTGTTTCTTGTTGCGATTCTAGATTTTTTTTTATAATAGAGGAATTCACGTATGGGGTTCCCTTGATGGTATGTGCCCCCCCGCCTATAGGATTTAAGCAATAACCAAAGCCAAAATAGGTACGACACCTAATTTTTCTTTGGATATTCGGAAATCCACAGACTAAAACAGAAATAAGCTATTAAATTTGAATAACACTCATCGCTAAGTATTCTGTCTAACTTATGCGAGCAGTACACATTGAAATAAACTGTTAACGGTTTAAAACAAAATGTATTAGTTAAATTTTTAAATTACTTCAACTACGGCCGATGTTATGGTATACTGTTTTATTTTGAACTGTGTAAATGGATTTTGTGCTACGCTATCATCACCAATCATAATCACAGTAACATAATCTATCAGAAATCATTACTTTTTGTAAAATCCTTATTATATTATTCACCCATCATCTAATCATACCAATATCTTTAGCTGAAGAGTTTGTTTGTTTGTTTGTTTGAACGCGCTAATCTCGGAAACTATTGGTTGGAATTGAAAAAAATATTTTTGTGTTGGTTAGAGAATTTATCGAGGAAGGTTATAGCAGCTGTGACATGAAAAATGGAGAAAGACACCCAAAAAATATGTATGAAATAATGATTCCTCTAAACGAAAACACGAAACACAACAAGGGATCTAACAAAATGTCCGCGACGCTATGTCTATCACTTAAAATTTACTTGTAAGAAGGACCGACGTCGTGGGTAGGTTTGCAAAAACAAATTTTGATGCCCAAACTAAGTATTCTACGCGGACGAAGGTCCAACATTTGTTACCTAGAATATTCTCTGCCCGGTCGATAACGAGTCTAGCTATTTTGATAAGACTATTTCTGTCTGCGACTCGCATCGGAAAATTGTGTAATCTAATTTGTTTAAAGCACCACTGTCGAATTTCCCGCTTATTCTCGTGCATCGGAAAATGTATTTATAGTTGCTGGATATTGATTAAATTGTTTTTTATTAAATACTGTCTGTAGTTTATTCGCGTGTAGTACACATTTAAATAAAACACTTTAACGGTTTAAAACGCGATATATATTAGTTAAACTTATTTGTTTTTTCAATGTTTAATTTTATAACGTAACTGAGAGTATTAGTTATTTTATCGATCGACGACTGCTTCTTCTCTGGCGTGGTTGTCAGCATTTCACGTTTGCAAGAATCTGTTTTTTGGGTGGGAATTGAACTCCCGATCCTTATGTCTGACATTCGGCTCACGCGGCTAGTCTTACGCATCGACGTTGCGATTCAGTAGTATGCTGAAAAGATTTATTTAAACAATAACAAAAATTAAATATTTTGATGTTTGAATAAGCCTTATCAAAATAAAAAATCTGTTTAAAACGTGGAATGTATAAAATACCTTATACCAACTGCAGTACTGGGTGGTAACGACTATAAGGAACTATAATATTTTCTTTGATAGATGAGGACAGAAATGTGGTTTACTTGATGGAAGGTGGACCCCAGCCATACAACATCCAAAAAAGATGTGCTGTCGAGTTATTTTGGCTTAAGATATTCGGAAATCCCAATCAAAACCGAAAAGCGATGAAAATATACGGTTTTTTAATCTGTAAATATTGGTTTGTGACCCGGACATGTTTTAATTTCTACCACCTATTTATATCAATATTAAAAAATATATAAATTGTTACAAAAGTTTTGAACCGTTCAATGTTAATTTAACGTGTACTATTCGCGCAAGTTACGGACGAAATAAGCTTGTTAATTCAGGCGTGTATGAGCAGTGACGTTGCTGTTGGCAGCCCAACATGGGTCTCGTATCAGTGGCCGACATTTCATATTTTACTTCAAGGTGAGTCATAGATTTCGCTAACTACAATATATTAACAGAAACATAACTTCAATATAGCTTAATATAATATTTCTATACTTAATATATAAAGGTGAAGTGTATGTTTCTTTGTATGTTTGAACGCGCTAATCTCTGGAACTACTTGTTCGAATTGAAAAATTATTTTATGTACATTTGTCGAGGAAGGCGAAGAAACAGCGGAAAATACGGGAAAAATTATTCACCTTTGTAGGTTTCCGATTCGTACGCTGCGAAAACGATTCAAGGTACCCAAAAAAGATGTATGTAAGAATGATTCTATGTAAGATTAACTTGCACGAACAACGGGACGCATCCGACATTGCGGGTAACAGCTTTAATTTATAAAGATGATAAGGATTATTAAGGACGATGTCGCTGACATAGCTAGTATCAGATGGGTGTGGAGAGACACCACTCAGCTTTAGTTTTGAAATTAGAAAATCCACAGACTGACATCACAACGCGTATTTGCTCTCCACGGCTTTTTCATTTTTAGTCTCTTGTTCATGACCTGGTACTCATTTAATATCCGTATTCAATTTTTATGAATGTATACATGTAATTCGAAATATCTATTTCTATTATCCATCTATTTATCGGATTACAGTTGCTACAACTTTATTTATTGATTTTTGGTCTTATCTGGTTCATCTTTATATTTACGGCTAAATCGAAATCTCATCAACAGTCAGTGTATAGGCTAAGCCAGAAGCTGTTATACGGGATTATAGAATTACCACGTCCGACTGCACCTGCTGGGTCACGATTATGTCACAGTCAAGCCTAAACCACAGAACATAAAAGGACAGTTGCGCAAGACAATTTTGAAGACGACTCAAAGATATTTATTTGATTTTATATCGTTGATATTACTCTCTATTTTTAATTATATATTTTAATTATTGCGAATAAACTAAGAAATATGAAAATATATTACATTAGCAGTTGTAAAATCAAAGTCACAAATACAAAAATGTAAAATAACAGTAGTGCATAGATCACTCGCAAGTTTTC
Organism: Leptosia nina; assembly: GCA_963661955.1. NCBI lineage: Eukaryota > Metazoa > Arthropoda > Insecta > Lepidoptera > Pieridae > Leptosia > Leptosia nina. The sequence goes on from CAVLEF010000008.1 coordinate 6,616,189, forward strand.
AGGTGTTTTATAGCTGTGTCAGCGACTTCGTCTGCGGGAATCACTATTTTGGGCATTCAAAATCGTTTTTGCAAGCCCATTCGTCTTTATAAACTTAAGCTGTCACGCACGACGTACGTCGCGTCCCTTTTTTTTTTAGATTATTTATAGAGCAAACCATTCTTTCATACATATGTTTTGGGTATCTTGAACGGTTCTTGCAGCTCACACCACGAAATGCCATAATGATGAATAATTTATCCAAAATTTTTTTGGCATTTCCCGCTGTATCTTCGCTTGTGTTAGTCACAGGGCGATGTTTTATAGCCTTCCTCGACAAATGTTCTAACCAACACAAAATAATTTTTCAACTCGAACCCATAGTTCCTGAGATTAGCGTGTGCAAACAGACAAACTCTTCAGCTTTATATATTAGTATAGATTAATTTGACTACTGTTGATTTTATAGTCTGTTGCGTCAATCCTCAAACATACGTAGGATATTGGTTTGACTGATTAGGGTTGCGTGCAGACTTGAATAGATCTATCATATGACACTAATGAGAGAACAATTTCAATCATTGTTCATACCGATAGCCGTGTACCCGTAGCTCAGTGGTAACACGAGGTCCCGTTAGCACGAGAGTCTTGGATTCGATAACGATTAATTATTTTTGTCTGGTAGGGCACATAAGTCTGATGTATTATTTGTAAATAAAAATTAACACGTACACTGAAATTTGTTCGCCCCTTGCCCCACAGGGGTAAACTGGATTCAACTTGATCATTGAATATATAATTATAAAGGCGCTCGCGGTGTTTGAAAGACAAAAAATAAATGTCAAGGGAGGGACTTGAGCAGGCATCTTTCTAAGCAATTGAGCTACTGTGTCGTTATCTACCTAATATCGTTTTTTTTTTCTGTCTAATATAGATTTTCATGTATATAATGCCATTATATGCAATGAAAATAAAAAAAAGTTTTAAAAGGTATTTAAGATTTGTTTTTTTTTCAGAAATGTATTTTTCAAGGTTTTAAGGTTGTCTAATACATGTCTATGTCTAATATACAAAAATATATCAAAATAGTTCACGTTGTCAAGACAAAGTTCCTATAGACACAGATAATACTTTTATGTATTGTTAAGTCAGAATAAGTTGTACTCTCGAGAACATTCCGATTTAAATGAAACTATCGACGGACCCATCTCATCGACTCACCTTGCACGGTTTGTAGGTTCAAGGCAATTTAAAATCGGTTTCAGTCAGGCGTACCTAATGCTGTGAATGTCATTCTGAGAATTTTCCTTCTTTCACAGTAAATAAGGTCTTGAATTTAAAAGGGATGCTAGAACGAGCTTTCATTCTGCTACTATCCTGGCCACGAAAAGATGGGGCGACCATTCGCGCGATTTTGTGACTACCTTCGTAATAGCCCATGCTTTTGACGCCGCTGTGCGTGCTTCGTCGATGATTAAGCTTCACAAATACTCAATATATATTCAACAAGCGGCACGTCCCGGCTTCGCACGGGTAGACATAAATAGGTACAGATATTTAAATTAAAAGCATGCTAATTAAAACGACCATGAGTCACTAAATTAGAAAAAAATGTATTGCGCGTCCTAGCTTCTTGTTAGCGATCGTTGTCTAGCTCGCTGGGTCAGGAGCCGCTGCCAGCGTTCAGTCTTAGAGTCCCGTAGTGCACGCGTTTCCCGAATTTCTAGCTGTATTTCATTCAAGTCGATCTTGCATTTCGTTCTGCAAGACGAACTGAATGTTCGATGCTAGATTCTCTGGCTCGCGATTTTGACGCGTACACTCTAATACTTTCCAGGCGATCATTTTCAGGAAAAGACTCCCCAATACGACGAACTTTTGCTAATCTCACTTGGAAACTATTCTTAGGTATTTACTTTAAATCAGAGAAATTAAGAATAAACTATTAATAATACGAAAGAAAATATTCAAGTTCAAAGCGATAGTTCTGAACATAAATTTGACAAAAATTATGCTAAGTGTCCTAAAACTAAAACTAAGTAGCTCTGAAAAGAAATTTTTAAGTGAAGCATAAAACTGTTTAAAAAAAACTCGAAATATTCAATGTCGGTCGTGTCCACTGCGTGAGGAGCCCCCTTTCGTCGAGTTAGTTACTCGATGCGCGTCGTGGCGGCCGCCGGCATGTATTTTTATTTTAACTTCATGATATCTTTTGAATGGAATGTCCGATTTCAATAATTAAAAAAGTAATCATCAGGTATTGAGACAGTCTTGAATATTATTAAATTATTTATTTGGATAAAAATTTATAACTGGTATGGATAGCACGGTCTGATTTTGATCGGCATTTCTATCAATTTGTTAAGAATTTCTATAGATGTCTATAGTAATCGAGTACTAAATACTATGTTACTCAGTGATAATGTAGCTTTCTAATGAAAAAAGAATTATTAAAATAGGCCCATTTTTTGAGTTTATCCGTTACATACAAAAATACAATTCTTTCCTCTTTATAATATTAGTATAGATGATAAGGGTTTAAAACGCGAAATATAAGAGTTTCGGGCCCTATCGGGTACTGCTCTCGTGACCCAATCATTAATTTACTTTGTTTTCTACTTTACAAAGATACAACCCTTGATTCAAATATCGTACACAATGCAGACGAGCAAGAAAAGATCCCAGAGGGAATCCCCTAAAGAGTTTAGGCTCAACGCACCTCAATTTTCGAATACTAAAGTAATGCAAGGATTCGAGAATATTATAGGCTTTGAACACGGCTGCTGCAAAGCATCCGAAACGTCGGGCCGAAGTCAAAAATCATCTTCAAATAAGTTTACCGAATATATCGCGTTTTAAACCGTTAAAGTGTTTTATTTAAACAATTTTCTTATTTTAGGTTACAATAAAATACAAATTTAATGTAATACTGTAATAAAATAAAATGAAATAATTATAACAATCTTAAAACAGTCTAGTCTCCCTCGTCTCCGCCTTCCTCCTCTTCGTCGAATTCACCCTCTTCCTCAGCCGTAGCATCCTGGTACTGCTGGTATTCAGAAACCAAGTCATTCATGTTGCTCTCGGCCTCGGTAAACTCCATTTCGTCCATACCCTCACCAGTGTACCAGTGGAGGAAAGCCTTACGCCTAAACATAGCAGTGAACTGCTCAGAAATACGCTTGAACAACTCCTGAATAGCAGTGGAATTGCCAATAAAAGTAGCAGACATTTTCAAACCACGCGGCGGGATATCGCAAACAGCTGTTTTTACATTATTCGGAATCCACTCGACGAAGTAGGAAGAATTCTTGTTCTGGATATTCATCATTTGCTCGTCGACTTCCTTCATAGACATTCGCCCCCTGAATACCGCAGCAACAGTCAGGTACCTCCCGTGACGCGGATCACACGCGGCCATCATGTTTTTCGCGTCAAACATTTGCTGCGTCAATTCGGGCACTGTCAACGCTCTATATTGCTGACTACCTCTGGATGTCAGTGGAGCAAACCCAGGTATGAAGAAGTGAAGACGAGGGAACGGCACCATGTTAACGGCCAGTTTCCTCAAATCAGCATTCAGTTGACCCGGGAACCTCAGACATGTTGTGACTCCAGACATTGTCGCAGACACCAAATGGTTTAAGTCGCCGTAGGTTGGTGTCGTCAGCTTAAGAGTCCGGAAGCATATGTCATAAAGGGCTTCGTTATCGATGCAATAAGATTCGTCAGTGTTCTCTACCAGCTGGTGTACAGATAGCGTCGCATTGTATGGTTCGACTACCGTGTCTGATACTTTCGGGGAAGGTACAACGCTAAATGTGTTCATTATACGATCTGGGTATTCTTCACGGATCTTCGAAATGAGTAAGGTCCCCAAGCCAGCGCCCGTCCCGCCACCAAGCGAGTGTGTCAACTGAAAACCTTGTAAACAATCGCAGCCCTCAGCTTCTTTCCTTACAACATCTAAAACAGAGTCTACCAGTTCTGCCCCTTCCGTGTAGTGTCCTTTCGCCCAATTGTTGCCTGCGCCAGACTGGCCGAACACAAAGTTATCTGGGCGAAAGATCTGTCCGAAGGGCCCTGACCGGACAGAGTCCATTGTGCCCGGTTCGAGATCCACCAGAATCGCTCGAGGCACATACTTCCCCCCGGTCGCCTCGTTATAGTACACATTAATACGCTCCAACTGAAGGTCGGAATCGCCGTGGTATGTGCCAGTTGGATCAATGCCATGCTCGTCTGATATCACCTCCCAGAACTGCAAACATGCGATTTATGTTACTGCAAGGCAACACGTATTTATGAAGTATATTCCTCGTGGTAAGATCAACCCATATTTGTCAAAAAAAATTGCTCAATTACAAATATGGTACCTTTGGTACATTGGTAGTACAGTTGGTACATCCAACGCCCAATGGCGTCCCACCAATTGGGCGTTCGACTGAACAATTGAAAAAGTCGACAGCACAACTTAGATGCCCTAGTGATTGTGCAATCGTTCATCCATTGAAGCCCCTTGCTTGTCTGTCGTTTGGATAAAAGACACCAGGATTCCCAATTTTTTTTAAATAGCGGAGGACAGAAAGCTGACAGCTGAGGTTCAGTTGATGATATGTAAAAAAAACCCCAGCCATATATCTTAACAAGATGTCGACCATTGGCATTGGATATCCGTGTGTATTATAATAGTGAATGTACCTTTGCACCGATCTGATTGCCGCACTGTCCAGCCTGTATATGTACGATTTCCCTCATCTTACTTTAATATGACTTAAATAATCTCTCCTTGAAAAAATAAGACCAACTTCGACTTCTCAACCAACTAGACAGACAGAAACATGTGAACAACTTTTCGTATCGTGTTCTCTGTAATTTGAAATTTGAAAACATTCGTTAGTTGCCAGCCAATATGTTATCGATTTTTATATATTTTGTTGAGGTTTGTGTTCGTAATAAGGTTATATTAAATACATTTGAAGCTAGCTTTATTTGGAATTATATACTATTTCTAGTTGTGGATATTCTATGTTTTTTCATATATTGTATGTTAAATAAATATCTCCATTCATTGAACTCACTAGGCTAAACTAGTTAAAAAGTAATCATTTTAATTATTTCGTGGTAATATAATATCTTAATTTAAATAAAACACTAACGGTAACGGTTGACTCGGTAGCTCAATTGGTAGAGTAACAGCACGGAACGCTGACGATGCCGGTTCAAGTCCTGCCCGATGCGATTTTTTTTTCAATTTATTTTAGATTTTTAAATATCACTAACGGTTTAAAACGCGATATATATTAATTAAACTTATTCGAAACGTCGGGCCATAGTTAAAATAATTTCCAAATAAGTTTAACTAATCTAAATCGCGTTTTAAACCGTTAAAGTGTTTTATATAAATGTATACTACTCGCGTAAACTAAAATTTGAAAATTATTTTAACTATGCCTCCACGTTTCGGATACTTTGCAGCAATAAAGTCGCTGACACAGCTAGTTTTCCTATCGGAGTGGTTATATATGGGCATTCGGCATTAACAAATCACTGGTGAATTCGGTCGAGTAAATGCGAAGTGCCGTTACCGAAACTGATTGGAGCCCGCCATTTAACGCAAGACTGCAAATTAACGGTTCAGCCGATCGACGGTTCCTGAGGGCCGCTTTTGCCCAAGATTAACTCATTTGGTTTATTCGTAAATGATATAAATTTATAATTTAAATTCAAATGTTTCTTCAACAAAAAATATAACATTTTTAAATGTTTTTATTTAAAAACCAACGAACTTAAACTTAAAGTTATTTAAAAATAATTTAATTTGTCTCCCCGTGACCAAGGTTACTGCAAAGCATCCGAAACGTCGGGCTGTAATTAAAGTAATTTTCAAATAAGTTTAACTAATTTATATGGCGTTTTAAACCGTTAAAGTGTTTTATATAAAATGATATTCAATTAATATTCTTACCTCATCAGCTTTTCATGCTAACTTAAAAATATTGAAAAATATCTTTTGACTATGTGTGAACTGCTTCGTTATTAGGTACTGGCTAGTTTTGAATATTGTATGAGCGTCCGAAGGTTAAAAGGAACAAGATTACTTTAATAGGAATTATACAGAGCTGCTACTTTCACAGGAGTACAGAAAAAAGTTATGATAAATTAGCACGCGACCCACGACGTCGTCCGCGTCCCGTCGACCTTGCAAATTAATCTTAAAACATAGATATATATTGTTGCGAACATTTTTTTAGATCATTTAAAGAGTCATTCTTTCATACATATTTTTTGGTATCTGGAACCGTTTTCGCAGCGTATGAAAAATTTTCCCCTATTTTTTTTCCATATTTCCCGTTGCTTCTTCGCTTCTATTATGAACAGCGCGATGTTTTAGCCTATAGCCTTCCTCGATAAATGTTCTAACCATTACAAAAAAATGTCAATTCAAACCAATAGATTAGCGCGTTCAAACAAAAAGAAAAAAAAACAAACTCTTCAGCTATATATATTAGTAAAGATTAATTTGAAACTGATATCTTTACTTATTAATAATTATATATTAAAAGCTAGAGCTAATTTTAAGAACTACTGGTTTGAATTGTAAAATGGTTCTTCTTTTTGTGTTGGTTAAAGCATTTATCGAGGAAGCATATTTCCACTTTCCCAAGAGTCTATTTTTATAAAGATAGGAATGTAATAAATAGAGACAAACAACTCTATATAGATATGCAATTAACTAAGTGGACAAGTTTCAAGTTAAAGGATCTTGCAAAGGCATCTGATGTGTAAATGATCTTCCCTTTCTAACGTGTGACCCGATACACCCGTCTCGCTTTAACCGTGATTTTTGGGAAACTAGCATTCACGATGTACATATTTTTGTTGTACACATGTTTATATTTTATAGTGTTTTATTTAAATTATTATTTTCATGAAGGAAATTTAATAAAAGAATGGATCTTCTTGAAATTATCTAAAAAAAAAGGCGGCGATATATAAATATATATGTATAAAAATTACCTCGCAAGAACGACGTGACGGATGACGTAGGGTATAATTTATAAAGCTGAAGAGGAGGCGAAAATAAATAATACCAAAAATTCCACGCGGAAGAAGTCGCGGGCATAGCTAGTAACATATATTCACCATAACATATGAGTAGAGTGTGTGGGCAATTGTCCGGACACATTTCTGTATCTCTTTCACTGTTCCATTTATAGGCAAGTCATTGGTGATACCTGCCGTGCCAAACCGATTTTCCACTGTAGTCGAACCTTGGACCAATATTGGTATACTATATTTAGTGCATATGCCCCATACATCGAAATGCCTTATCAAATTAATTAATCTAATGCACTGCGCATGGAGTTGCCAAAACCAGTGTGCACTATACAGTTACGTGGAAATGCACTGGGCACTAACATAATTGCGTTGATCTCTATCGGCTATCAAGAGATTGGGTCGTAATTAAAAATAATAGGCATAATATTAAACACAACACATTTTTATATAAAACATTTTTAACGGTTTAAAAGGCGGTATAGATTAGTTAGCAGCCAGCCTTAACCGCGGCTGCTGGAACGGATCCAAAACATCGGGCAATAGAGAAAATACTGATTATAAATTAAATACAAAATCGATTATAAGTTGAAAAAAATTATGACTCGGGCAGGAATTGAACCGGCGTCCACAGTTATCATGGTCGTTTTAACTAGCAGGCTTATAATTTTAATATCTCTACTTATTTATGTCTACCCGTGCGAAGCCGGGACAGGGCCGCTAGTTGTAAATAAGTTAAAAAGTGTTTTAAATAAATGTGTTCGACTCGTTTGACACAACTACAGACAAACAAATTTTACCGGTTTAATACGTGAAATAAAATAGTTTTGACTTAGACATTCAAGGCGTATTTGAACATTGAGCTTGTAAGTAACAACTTATAAAATGGGTGGGACTCGAACCGGCATCCACATTATTCCGTGCTGCTGTAATCTCATCTTTACATAATATGTATTGAGGTTCATTGCCTTGCTTTGCAATTTAAGAAATCCAGTGAAAATGCAATTACAAAATTTTACGTTTGAAAAGTTTACTTTATCGCGTGTAAAGTGTATAACTCTACAATTCTAAAATCTAAAATTAATTTATCTCTATCTCTCTCTAAAATTAATTTCCATCTACTAAAATTCAATCTATACTAATATAGCTGAAAAGTGTTTTTGTTTGTTTGAGCGTGCTAATTTCAGGAAGTACGGGTTCGAATTGAAAAATTTGTTTTGTGTTGGTTAGAGCATTTATCGAGAAATACTATAGGATATAAAACATCGCTTTGACTAATAAAAGCGAAGATACAGAGCAAAACGGGGGAAATTTTTCATCTCTGTGGGTTTCAGATGGGTACGCTGCGAAAGCGGTGCAAGATACAAAAAAGATGTGTATGAAAGAATAATTTCTCTTTAAATGATCTAAAAAAAAGTTCACGACGCTATATGTCTATCTTTTAAGATTAACTTGCAAGAACGACGCGTAGGGATGTGATCGACGTCGTTGCTAACAGCTTAAGTTTATAAAGATGACGGGGTTTGCATAAACTAATTTGGATGCCCAAAATAACGAATCTCGCGGACGAGGTCGCTGGCACAGCTAGTAAATTAATAAAGATAACAGTGTACTCTCTCTAACTGCGCAACACGGTAGACTTAAAATTTACGAATATATACTTTATAGTTTACTGTCTATAGTTTACGCGAGTAGTACACATTTAAATAAAACACTTTAACGGTTTAAAACGCGATATATTAGTTAAACTTATTTGAAAATGATTTTTAACTTCGGCCCGATGTTCTTTAGAGTCTCCCCGTGACCACGGCCGCTGCGAAGCATCCGAAACGTTGGGCCTTTTAGTTTAACTAATATATCGCGTTTTAAACCGTTAAAGTGTTTTATTTAAATGTGTACTTATCGCACACTTTGTCTCGATTCAATACAATGTACCCTACATACACATAATAACGATTGTCGTTAGACTGTTTCATTCAAATATTCGTTATGTACACAACTATTGTGTACCCGATGTGTTTACTAAGGTAGGTCGAGAAAATGATTTAATATTTGCTCTAACCTAAATTGTAGTGTATTCCGATTATGTCAATAAATCGTTTTTATATTTGCTTACATTCGTTGTATGTAAGAACAATATTCTTTCGTTCCAACGTATAAACGATTTTATTTATTCTCTCATAAATAAAGTTTAAAGAAATTTGACTTGTTGCTGTAATGTAATTTAAATACTAATATATAAAGCTGAAGAGTTTGTTTGTTCGTGCAGCATATCATTGGCTTTCGGGCTGTCCGGCCGACGTTTTCGATGTTTCGCCATCACGTGCGGACGGCATCATCAGGAGATGTTAACTCCTCGATTGCTCGACTTATTTATTCGGAGTTAACATCTCTATAAAACATATTACTGTGTCCAATAGGAGCGAAGATACAGCGAAAAATCAACGACGTCGTGGGTAACCGCTTAAATTTAACAACACAGGTAATGTAACAACACAGGTAATTCAACAACAAGAGCAGGTGGTTAGCAAAAACAAAAATTGATACTCAAAATAACTATTCAACGTGTACGAAGTCGCTCACTCAGCTAGTGTCTAATAATGGACAGGTAGCGGGATCGATTTTCACCTGATCCAACATCTTGCTAATCAATTTATAATTTACATGAAGACTATGGACTTTGGAAATCTGGATATTAAATCACATGCCACCGCCTACAGGTGAAATATGTTTAATCGCGTTTCGGTTTCACTCTGTGGATTTCCGAATATCCAAAGCCCGAATAGGTCGATGGCGTACCGTGTTGAGTTAATCTCTAACGTAAAAACACACATTTTTAATAGACAATTTGTTTACCAATTTAATAGGCTAATCTCGCCACCGCAAACGAATATACGCAGCTGTATTATGAACGTTTTATAATTAATTTTTAATCCCGTCATTTAAACAAGTATTTGTTAAGGATTGGTTTGATTCGGATTAACGCTTAATGAATTTCTGTGGAACTTTTGTTTATTAAAACCGGGATTCAATTAATACACAACGATATAATTGTAAAGATTTTATGTACACAGAGGAAATGTGTGAATAAATATTAATTATTTCCACCTAATACTGTCTAAAGTTTACGCGAGTAGTACACATTTAAATAAAACACTTTAACGGTTTAAAACGCAATATATTTTTTAAATTTAGTTAAATTTGTTGGAGAATTATTTTTAACTACATTTCGGATGCTTTGCAGCAGCCGTGGTCACGGGACAGTTTCTCACAAGTTTAACTAAAAATATATCGGGTTTTAAACCACTTTAACGGTTTACATTTTAGTTTTATTTAAATATAAAATACATTAACAAAAATTAGTTTCTTTTAGGCAAACACATCAATTGCGTTGCCTAGCGTTGATTCTTTTACATTACACACTTAACAAAACAATAGTAGACATGTTATATCATAAACATTGTTTTTACATAAGATTTTGTATTCTAGTTTGAAAAATCCTAAGGTCTACATAAATTCTGTATTATTGTTGCCAGCATGTACCCAAAACTAAGGCAAACACATGGGAACTCACAAAGTAGAAGATGACATTATAGAATTAAGGATGCGACGAATTATACGATTTGGCAAACAAACCAGAAGTTTTGAAAAGGAAACAAGGACAGATGAATTCGCCAATATCCTCTATAAATGGCCTAACTAACTCAAAAATATATTTTTAAATTTAAACTTTAAGGCTTTATAATATTAATATAGATAATACCGAATAATAAAAATAAGATTAAACTAATTAAATTTAGTTTTCTTCAAAGCGGTTAAGAACACTTTTGTTTAATGGTGTCTACATACAACATCGGCGTCCTAGGCATGTTAAGCATAAGCGTGCCTGACTGCTATAGGTACAAAAGACACGCGCCACCTCTTCTCGTGGTGCCTTTTGCTAGAACGAACTTAATGGCAAAGGCACAATGGACGAGGACTGTCGAGGTCCTAAATGTATTACACGAAAAAGCAGATATTTTTACAGTCCTTGGGGTGAACTCACAAATACATTAATGTTTATATTGAGTTACGTAAGATAGTATGGTTTAAAAAATAAATAAATACTTGTAGTGTCCAGTCTAGTCTATCAGTGTTTATAGCTAACCCTGGATTGAAAGCCAATACAAATTTACATATTATCTGCATGCAGGGGCAAAATTATATTTTAAAATCATTAAAATGCATAGAAAACAAATTGTATTTCACTCTACAACATTTTGTTAGTGAATACAGGGCAGGTCGTATAGTGAGTATATGCGTGTTTGATGAAACAGTTTTTGATAAAATCAATTTAAAAGAAAGAAAATTAATTATAATATATATCTGTAACATTATTTCTTAATTACATCTTTAAATAAAATAAATTTAATTATTTAAAACACAAAGTATATCAGTTAGCTTATTAAAATTTATTTAAACTAAGGCCCGACAATTCGTATTTCTCTGCCATTTGCGGATGCCACATGTCTAATTTTATTATCGAAAAAAATTCATAAGTGGAATGGACACAAAAAATGTCTGCCTTTCACTAAAGCAAAAGGTATATATAGCACTAAAGTCACAACGAAAATCCTCTAAATAAATAGAAATTCACAAATGTTGCTTCTCTGAATTCCAATTTAAGAAAAACTAGATGACAGATAGAGACGGAAAGACGGCGTCGCAGTAAACCCTAAAAATAGAATTCTTTAAAAACGTTCATCTCCAACTTCAACTAAAACATCTTTGACTTACACAGCCCTCTCAAAAGATTAACCCTGCTTTACTGTCCCGTTAATATTACCACTTAGAAATAAGTTATTATATATTAAACTTAGGCATAAGGATTTGAAAGGTTCATCTTGTAAATATTTAGCACATTATTGAGAGTAGAAAATAATTTTGAATATGATTTTCATATTTGCAAAGCTCTCTCAGGAGAATAAGCAAATCCAAGCCCGCTATTATATAACTGCCTCGAGCTATATCTTTCTTAACGTTACATATTAAACACTTTTAACGGCTTAAAACTCGAATCATTAGTCAAGTCATCACATTATTTGTTGAATACATATTGTTCTCTTATAGATTTTTAAATACCACTATCAAAATGACAATGATGTAAACTTAAAAAATCGATAATAAATTGAAAAAAATTTCGACTCGGGCAGGACTTGAACCGGCATCGTCAGCGTTCCGTGCTGTTGCTCTACCAATTGAGCTAGTAAGTCAGGTAGAGCAAAAGAGCATGGAACGCTGACGATGCCGATTCAAGTCCTGCCTTAGTCTAGATATATTTCAATTTATTTTCGATTTTTGAATTAATCATATAGTGTAGCCTTCATGTTCAATAACATGTGAAAAATATTTATGATTTCAATGATGTGTAAATCGTTAATCGTATCGTACATAGATATTTTAATTGATTATGTTTCGTAAAATGATTCTATTGATGTACCAACAATAAAAAAATAAAATGCTTTGTAATTATGTTACAATTAACTTTGCAAGCTCGTTTAAGATTAGAGAAGTTATGCTTTTGAACACACAGTAGTACAAAAGCGAAGTCGTTAATTCTGCAAGGACCCAACCTGTTTCGCCAAATACCAAGTTCGATGGAACAGATGGCGCTAGCGTTTTACTTTGACGTCAGAGACACCCTCCATCTTTGGTCTCCCCGCGACTACGGCTGCTGCAAAGCATCCGAAACGTCGGGCCGCAGCTAAAATAATCAAATAAGTTTAACTAACATATAAATCGCGTTTTAAACCGTGAAAGTGTTTCATTAAAATGTGTATCACTCGCTAGTCTGTAGTTTATTAAGACAGCAGTAATTTTGTTTGATTTTGGAGGTGGTATTTAACTGGACCCCCCCCCCATCCCGTGTATACATCCCACTCGTCTCTAATAGGTGCTAGTTAATCATGCGTAATAGCATAAGTCATAAGCTCCAATACCCTCTTTAGGTATTATTAATCGTTATGATTATCTTTTTAATTTTTGGCTTCTTACTCAGTCATACTTGGTAATAGCCCTGCATTGCGGTTAACTCGGGTTAAGCGATAATGATCCCAAACCCCTTCCAATACGGTCTAGAGAAAAAAAAACTATACATTACTTTCTTCGTAAAGTCCTCAAAAACAAAAAGGTCAAGTCACGCACGATTTCGTGACGCGGTTTAAGACGTTAGGGTGTTTGCACACGATGCGATTTGATTAAGCGATTATAATCGGGGTAATGGGCACGAGAATTATGGCGACTACGGTTTTATAATAGAGGCTAGGTAATACCCCCAATAACAACTGATCAAGATGTGATGTCGACCTATTTTGGCTTTGAATATTCGGAAATCATTGGTTGAATGGTGGCAATGTATGGCTAATAATTCATGGATCGTGCGTTCGATCCCCACCGAATACAATGTTTTTAATCAATTTACAATATTTTTGAAACATGTTAGACCTTCGTGCGGAAATCAGGATGTTAAATGGATGGTGGGAATATTGAAAATTCGTCCGGGTCACAGACCATCGGCCATACATGAAAAACCCGTGGTGGATTTCCGAAACTCTAAAGTCTTACTGGGATCCTACTTCATCATAAAAAAAAATCTATTTAAATAAAACACTTTAACGGTTTAAAACGCGATATATTAGTTAAACTTATTTGAAAAGGATTTTTTACTAATATATCGCGTTTTAAACCGTTAAGTGTTTTATTTAAATATGTACTACTCGCGTAATCTATAGACAGTATTTAGATTAAGTTGTTAAAAACAGAAAATGACAAAAATTAAGCACATATGATTTGAACTCGCGACTTTTCGATCGGCTGGTGAACTCATCGCTAGACGAGGTAGGTTCAAATGGTTCAGCGAATTCATTATAAGTTATCTCAAATATTAACATAGGTTCTGCTGATTAGTTGAAATCTTTGCTGATTGAGGATCGAGTCGGTTTTAACTCGAAAGTTTATATTTCATTAGGTACCGGTTTCGATTCCTGCTTATTACATTTAATAAAATGTTCAAAGTAGTTTCTGTTCTATTTGCCTTCGGAGCATACCTGCAAAACTTATTTATAACATATTTTCTCGTAAAGTGATTGTAATTACACCAATTTCAATATCGTAATGTATCTCATTACGTACTTGTGCGATAATGTAATGTAAAAGGCACGTGTTCTTTTTCTTAGCAAAGAGGTTTTATGTCAAGAAAGTGGTCAATATTTTATGAATAAAATTAACTTTGGAAAATAAAATATAACAAATAAACATTTAATTCTTTAATTTAATTAATTTTGACAATAAATTACAACCATTTATCTATAACAAAAACACAAAAATATGAATTTACTTTATTAGTAATACTACCTGTTTTTGTACCTTTGTCTAAAAAAAAAGTTGATACGCGTGTTAGATTATTCTGATAATTTAAGTTCTTTTGTTACACTAAGTTATGTATTTAATCTCAATTTGTCTCTAAAGTCATACAGATATTCTATAAATATTACAAAATTGTATTAAGACAAATGTAAATGTAACCGTTTAATTATTATAACTATATAACAACTTATTAACATGTGAAACCGAATTAGTACATTATAAATACAGTGTCCTGTTTAAGACATACAATTATAACTTATTTTGAATCATGTATTTTATGTAAAGCTTTTCTTTATAAATAAGACGATTTAGTTACTGATAAAACGATTGTTCAACCAAATTTATAATTTTACTATTTAATTTTTGTATAAATGTATTATGTTAGTTTTACGTTGAAATGATGCAACATCAATATGGAATTGCATCATCCGATGTGACGTCACCGGGCCCATACAATGGCGCCTCAGCATTCCCGGACACTCACTCCCGGGAAGCCACAGCGAACGGACCTAAATCGAGGAAAACCCTACGCAGAAGTGAAATGACGCAACATCAATATGGAATTGCATCATCCGATATGACGCCACTGGCCCCATATAATGGCGCCTAAATTGAGAAAAACCCTACACAGAAGCGAGATGTCATACCAAACAGACTTAAGTTAAGTGAGCCCTAGCTTGTCTTTAGTTTATGTGTCTATTGTTATTTTCGCAATAGTAAAAGTAAGTGTATATTTGTTTGACACTTATTGTATATAAATTAAAGCAATATTGTTTCAACCATATTCATGTCTTCTTATTTAAGTGTCAGTTTACAATTTTTAATTAAAAGAGTTTTATATACATATATATATTTGATATATATAGCCGACTATCTACATTTTTAATATGTAAGTTTTCACTAATCTTTTACGCGCGCATCGCTTATTTGTGGACAAGTAAAATTTTTTATAACTGTTTTAACAATTAATTAAAGATTTATTCGTTTAACTAAGTTAGAGTTTTATTAATTTCCTCTAAAATATGTTATAAAACGTCGTATGACATACGTGCGCTTTCAAAATTACAGCCTCTACTTTCATATAGCCTTCGCCCATGGCTCGGACTAGTAATATCGCCACGGCTCTAATTTTCAACTTACCGCACTTATATCATAATGTACTATTATCATCAAAAGTAATGCTCTCAAATCTCAAAAAGTTAAATTATTATGTATTTTTGTAATTAGAGTATTATTAGATTATTGTAATTAAAGTATTATTAGTTTATTCTGAATATTAAATACTTAGGTGGTAGGAATATCCAAATTTCGCTCTGGTCACGAACCACGGTCTACAAACGAAAAAGCCGTAAGCTTAATCGCTTTTCGGTTCCAGTGGATTTCCGAATACCCGAAGCCAAAGTAAGTCGACTTCTCGTTTAGATGTTATATGGTATGATATTATATGTTAAATAATGCCATCATGTGCAATAACATGTGAAAAATATAATTGTTAACATTACGTACGATTATTCCATGTATGTGTATACCAATAGATGTCCAAGTAAAATGCGACGTTTTCCCCTCGTCTGCTTTGAAAACTTATTTTCAAACGCTAACATCTTTAGAAGACGACGCACCTGTGTCCTGTCTTGACTTATCCTATTCTCAAGTTTTATTCATATCTTATGGTTTGGCAAAAATTTGCCTTGTATTACATTTTTAATTTAAAATTTATGTGTGTGAAAATCCCGTTTCCCCCTCGGGAGGCTGGGGGGATCACATTTCTGTGTCCGTTTCACTGATCCGTTCTTTGAACGGGCAAGTAGTTGATCATAATTCTGTGACCTGCCCGATCAATTTTTGTTTTGGTCGGGAAGGTGTTGTGAAGGCTACAGAGGCGGTCAATCTACATATTTTTAATGAAAGAGAAGGACAGACAGGCATATGGTTCACTTTGATTGTAAGTGAAGTACCCCAGCCAAAGTTGCGCTGTCGACCTATTATAGCTTTGGATATCCGAAATATAATATTATATGTCTCACTTGGGTTTACCTATAAAGATGAATAACACACGAATGAAGTCGCGGGCAAAGTCTAGTAGTTAATATTTCGGTAATGACTTATGACCCACCAAGCGGTTTGATTTATTACGTCCGCCGATAACAATCTGGGTTCAACACACGCCTGATGGTTCCAAAGTATTCGACTGTTTTAATTATGCATTTCATGTTTTCCAATCGTGTTAATCAAAGCTTTGCGCGTTAGGTAGATACTGTTTTCAATACAAATGTACGTATACCAGTTGTTACAACGCCGTCCGCT
Source organism: Leptosia nina (assembly GCA_963661955.1). Classification (NCBI taxonomy): domain Eukaryota; kingdom Metazoa; phylum Arthropoda; class Insecta; order Lepidoptera; family Pieridae; genus Leptosia; species Leptosia nina. Next base: position 6,632,935 of record CAVLEF010000008.1, read on the forward strand.
TCCTGTCTTTCTTGGCAGTTGATCATAAAAGATAGACATAAAGACTGTTTGTTTACGCGAGTAGTTTTAAATAAAACATTTTAACGGTTGTAAACGCGATATATATTCATTAAACTTATTTGAAACTTGTTGCAGCTGCTGCAAATCATCCAAAACGTCGGGCTGTAATTAGAATTAATAAAAAATAAATTAACATATATATCGCTTTTTAAGCCGTTAAAAGTATTTTATTGAAATAATAGACATTAAAGTAATTTTTGTACATCGTTCTTCGATACATATTTTTTTGCTTCTGGACCCGCGTTCGCAGCGCACGCAACAAAGGCAATTAAAGCACATTTTCCACAGTTTCCTTTCTCCTGTTTGTCGCAATGTGTTATGCCTAAAAAGCCTTCCTTGATAAAGGATCCATACAATATAAAATATTTTTCAATTCGAACAAGTAGTTCTTGAAATTAATGCGTTCAAACAACTCTTCAGCTTATAATATTAGGATAAATGAATAAGCTCATTGGTTAAGCGGATTAACACTGACTACAACGCGAGAGTTTGAGTTCTAGTCCGGAATAAAATTTGTCTCAGTCGGGTAGGGAACTGTAAAGTTTATGATATCTATCTGTACATATAACTAATCAATGAAGCAGACGTAGAAATGTGTTAAATACTGTCTATAGTTTACGCGAGTAGTACACATTTAAATAAAACACTTAACGGTTTAAAACGCGATATATTAGTTAAACTTATTTGAAAATGATTTTTAATTTCGGCTTATATAATCGATAGGTGATATTTTAAAACCCATACTAAAGCAGTATGGTGGGACTAAACCCTTAAAACCCTCCCCTTGAAGTAGAACCTATAGGTTGAAACGCAGCCCAAAGCTAAAATGGATTGGCAGCACATCTTCTTTAGATTGTCTATTCTCCTCTGTCATAAAAAAATGTTTGTAATGTAATGTATCTTTAAATAATGACACATTGAATGGTTAAAGAATTTGAGATTTTATAAGTGGTACGAATTACAAATCTAAATTTTTTGAAATTTTCCCATATAATTTTCGTTCTTCCTACTAACCATATGTGTATAGATATATGCAAAACCAACATTTGTTCATATAAATCCGGTTTGCATACAAGAACTAGTGGAACACTCCAGCACGTAGGTTCTACTTCGTCTAATGCAGTAATTCGCGTTGAGGCTTGTTCAAACCTCTAGGGTCACTGTACGCGTAGCGCGAATAATTGTAGAGGATAAGGCGCAGCGTAGACACAGGACTTTTGAACAATATAGGTCGACAGTGCCTTAGTGACGTCATAAGAGTTAAGTCGGGTTTATGTAGGAACGCGTACTAATTTCTGTGTGAATTTCATTATTTACGACAACAAATTGGTTGGGCAAAATGCTGTGCCTTGACAGACTCCAACTATTTATTTATTATTCCTATGGTGATAGGCTCTTGTATTTAATGGTAATACTGTATAATCAACCTAAAATCCTCAGTTTGATTCTCGCCAGGTCCGAAAAGTTTGCAAAATAAATTTTAAAATCTTCTGAAACGTGACGTCTTGGTAGGGGTATTGGAATTCTGTCCGAGTAACGATCCACTGTCCACAGATGAAGTTGGAAGTTTAATTTTACTAGTTTTAGTCTGTGGTTTTCTAAATTTTCAAAGACAAACAGGTCAATCATGTTATCATGTAGTACACTTTCCATCAACATCATATTAATTGTCCTCATCTAACATTAAAAATGTCATTGCACATGATGGCACAACATAAACAATATACATTATGCGAGAGTTGCATGTATCAATAGATTGAAAAATTCGACGATGAGGTGTAGGACTAGGTAGGTTAATTAGTTACGGTACATGGAACACTTTGGAGGCCGGTTCAAGTCCTGCACAACTCACGAGTGGTATATGGTTTCAAAGTAGTCAGCATTACTAAGAATATGAGCAGTGGAGACAACGAAATATCTTGCTTCACAGGTATAAAGTGTTAAGCAAGTTGTGTCTGTGGTTTGCTTTAACCACATGTCTTCTATAGCCAATAAAACAGATACATAACAGTCATCAGGATTGGCCGGCACCCAGACTTCCGTGTGTTATGTATGACCCATCCAACTCTTGGAAGCCGCCCAAAAGTGCGATTAAGACAATCCGCAAAATGTTTGTATTTGTTTCAATTACAATGTTAACGTTTAAATACAACACTTTGTCGTTTCGAACGCTTTGCAGCAGCCGTGGTCACGTTGGGCCGTAGGTAAAATAATTTAAAACAAATTTTAACTAATATATATCGCGTTTCAAACCGTTACAGTGTTTTATTGAAATTTGTACTTGCGTAAACTACAGGGATACACTATTAACTGTTTAAAGCGTGAAATGACAAATATGAGTTTAATAGAGACAATATTAAAATGTGTACTACTACAGTACTTACAGCTACTTACGCTACTACAGTACTTAAAAAAATGTTTGGTTTAAGAAAACGTAAATATAAAGCTTAATATTACTATTAACTATAGGGGTTAAAGATGAACTATATATTATTACTGAAATACTATTAAATATTTAGGATGTTTTAAAGCAACGAACAGAAGGCCAGCTGCTAAGTTGCTTCTGATATATTTTTTTCATTTATTCCAATTTTTCAAAAATAGTATCATTATATTAACAAAAAAAAAAATAGTCGTGAACACTCGTAAACATCAATCGTTTATTTTTTTGTACGCCCTCGCAAAGTAATACAGATAATCAACTATGTAATTAAAGTTAATATATTTCGTGTTTTAAATCGTTAAGCGGTTTACATGCTATTTATTGCATAAATTTTCACTGTTGTGCGATACTTCCCCTTTATAAAGTTATGTGAAGGCAACACAAAGAAAAACAGACGAGCAAGTGGTAACCGAAATTCCACTGTACCATGATACAGGAATACAATAATTAAAAAATATAGGGTCGTCGTAACCTATCGTGCATACACAATTGTGACCGTGTTTCGATTTAGGTCACTGTGACGTCAGCACAGTGCATACAAATTTCAGTAATACCATTCAAGTGTTCAATATTTGTGTTTACATTTGGGTCTAATTAACTATCTCAATTAGGTATTGTAATTAAATATATGCACTATACTTAACCAAAATTAATGTTTATATATTCTTACGAAAAGAGATCTTGTTTATATCTATTTTTTGGCAAGACATGATGACCTTGTATTAAGTTTGTAAAATACATAAGATCGAAGTGATAACATGTCTTGCAGTGTTTTGTTTAATGAGTATCACTCATGTTAGCTACGGACTATATGAGTAATAAAAAAATATGTTCCGTTTGTCCTTTTTCAGGTTAAATACTGTCTATAGTTTACGCGAGTAGCACACATTTAAATAAAACACTTTAACGATTTAAAACGCGATATATTAGTTAAACTTATTTGAAAATGATTTTTAACTTCGTGTCTCCCCGTGACCACGGTTGCTGCAAAGCATCCGAAATCGGGCTGTTTCAGGTTTACATACTTCTGTTTTCATTCTTAGTTATTAGTTACAATAGTAACGACGTTTCAGGAAAAAAAATGTAAATATAAAATTATATGCGATTTTTTATTACCTACATATTTTGTGTTGTTGTTCGAACGGTAGCAACGTATGGCTTATAATCAAACGAAGGTCGAAGGTTCGATGCCTCCGGATTCTGCATGTTTCTAATCAATTTAATCGCGTTTCGGTTTCAGTCTGTTGATTTTCGAATATACATAGGCAAAATAGGTGGACGGCGCATCGTGTTAGTTCTATAGCTAGGGTGTATCACCGTTTGTTTGTCTTTCTAAAATCTACTTACAAAAAATGTAACTTTTATGACTTAAATTTCTTAGTGTTTAGTTCGAAAAATGTTAGATACTTAAAAATGCGCAACTGTAATTTTCCATACACTGTACCATTGTACACAATGTTTGCATGCGTTACTGTTCCCAAGTAGTCTATACATAAAATACGATAATGTTCAGTAAATCGTTAACCCCGTGCGAGGCATTTTTTCGGTTTGGTACTTCCAAACGTTTTTATGAAAGTGGTGGACAGAAGCAGTGGGGTTCGCTTGAATGTTGAAATAGGCCAGCCACATAATATCCAAAAGCTATGACGTATTAGACATAATATCTCAGGTAGTAAATAACCCATAGTACGCGAGTCCGCCTCGCTCGTGGCCTGTACTCTGTCGGTACGTAATGTCCTAGTTAAGATTCTCTTTTGGTAGATATATTTTATGTTTATTCACGTTGCGTTAAAACGTAAGTTATACAACCGAATATATATTCACGAAAGCACAGACTGCATAAAAACAGTAATAACTGCAGCAATAAAAACTTCCCCCGCGAACTGTATGCATTAACGACATCTTTTCATCCGCGAAGACAAATCTGAGCTTCACCCCCCAAGCCCCCTCCACCCGGAACCCCCAAACGTCCGCATAAATTCCGGATTTGTATGGATAAGCGAGAAACCCTATTAGCGGACTTAGAAGATTTATGTTTTTCGTTCTATGCTTAAAACGGATTTTTTAAACACTCTAAATTATGTACTATTAGAAAACGTTGTGTCCGCGACTTTGTGCGCTTTTTATTTTCGGAATCATATTTCTTTTTGCAAACGACCTTCATAAAAACATCTATTCAGCGAATTGTCCATGTAGTATAGTCCTCTTGGACATCGAGGTGGTTTTCGCAGATCTCCTATTCTGAGATTAGCGCGTTCAATCAAACAAATTCTTCAGCTTTAATAGCTTTATATTAGTATACATAGCTGTTACCCGCGGCGTCGTTCTTTTGTAAATTTTTTGTGGTTTCTTGAAACGTTTTCGCAGGGCACGCGACGGAAGTCCTCCAAGTTAAATAATTTTTCAACATTCTCCATTGTTTCTTCACAGGTTTTATAGCCCTTTATCGATATATGCTCTAAGAACTCTCCACCTCGCTCAAAGACCTGTATCGATAAATGCGTTAACCAAAAAAACATAAAATTAACTAATACATGTCGTGTTGAAACATACATGTTACATGTGTTTTATGTAAATATATACTCGTGCAAACTAAAGACATTGCTACAAAAAAACGTTTTAAGATTACACTATATAAAATACGTACAAAATAAGGGTTACTCCAAGAAATTGGTTAACTGGGGAGATATAAAAATGTAAGGACGTAACTTACCTGTAAACTTCTGTTACGCTCCGTGCGATTGGAACAAGTTTTAGATTTACGAGTATCGGGCAACTTCTGAACTGATTCATTCAGTGATACGATACCTCCTAACATCATTTATCTTGCCTGTTAACTTTCTACGATACCCAATCGGAGGGGTGCTTTTGTCGTCTCTTTTAGCAAAAAAATAAATAAATAAAAATCTATGGCTATACCATAGTGCTATAACCAATTTGAGCTACCGTTCTAATATGTAATCATCAGATATAATTCGAATGATTTCAATTAAATTAGTATTGAGGATCAATGTCTAATGCTTTGTATTTTTCAAATTAAATATATTCTAATAATAAACATTTCCCTCCCCCTTCAAACCGCTCCAAAAATAAATATGCCTAATGTATAGTAATTTGAATGACTAAAATGCAAAATTTAATATTTACAATTATTTTAACTAGGGCCCGACGTTTCGGATGATTTGCAGCAGTCAGGTCACGGCCCCCTGTAGCTGCTGCAAAGCATCCCTGAAAATGAAGGGAGTTCCTAATGTCAGAGTCAAAATTTGATACACTATCGGCATCTGTTACCGCGTTTTTGCTATTTGGAGAAACTACGAATCCTTGAGTCAACTAATACATTTCACGTTTTAAACCGTTAAAGTTTAGTTTCATTAATCGTATATTGCAAAATTTCTGTGTAATATTGGCATCATGTTTTAGTAACAATTTTGCCACAGATTTTTAATTAAACTCGCTACCCCTATTTATCCTAACCAGATATTCCAAAAACGTTTAAGCGAAGCGTATTTACAGTCACGAAGCTATTTAAAGGTATAAAGAATTGTTTTGCAACCCTTTCTTAGTTTAATGATTTTTAAAGGAGAACCGTTGCCGTCTAATGTTGGGTCAATGTGGCGTGTTTTTTCCGGAATTTGAACTCAATATCTAAAACTCAAATGCGTCTTACTGTTTAATCATAGACGCAATAACGTCTACATATTATCTTTGAAAAAAATTATTCAAAAAAAATTATCTTTGGAAAAACATTTATTATTTAAAAAAAAGAATAACCCTGTATCTCTCGTGGGGCACGGGGTAAACACATTTCTTCATTTCTATGTCCGTCTCCTTAATCGGTTTTAGTTACAGTTGATCAGCCTTCTGTGCCCTGTCCGACAGAAATCTATTGTTTTCCCGCATCTAGAACCTAACGTGTTTAATGCGATGCTAAGTAACACATTTAACTATTTAGCTACAAAGGCAATCATTATTATAGTTTTCGAAAGTGTAATCTTATTTTCCCCCGTGGGACATGGGGCGAACATAATACTGTGTCCGTTTTCTGATCGGTTTTATTTACAGGCAAGTAGTTGATCAGATATCTGTGCCTTTATTAGAGTTTCAGTAAGGTGAAATGGTGTGTTGTAGGTTAAATTCCGCCTCGCTCAAAAAGTGACTCCAAAGGAAAGCGTACAATCGAATACACAATTTACATATTACGTACTATATAGCGAAAAGGGCGTTTCAATATCCCATAGGAAAGCAGAACAACAGAGTAAGAAGTAAGCGGTAGCGTACCCACAGTTATGTATAACCTCATTATGTATAATCTTTCTTTTCGCATTTTCTCCTCAGAAATTATGTTCGCGACTTTGAAAAGTTCTCTACATTCAATAAAGAAATTCTTTTCCCCGTGCAAAGCATAAACAAACAAACAATAAAACAAAAAGGAAAGTAAAAAGTACCAGTCGACTCTGCTTTGTATTCATGACTTTCAATAAATAACCGTTTCTGTTCTGAGAGGAGGCGTTACTACGGTGTGCGGCGTGAGTTTCGTTCGAGTTGTTATGTAAAGGACCTAAGGCGAGATTTGTATTATTCTAAATATATATTGTTTGAAAAATTTTTTTTTTTTTTCCTTTTTTTTCCCCAAAAGCCCCCCCATATTTTTTTTTTTTTTTTTTTTTTTTTTCCCCCTCCCTTTTTTTTAATTTTTCCCTTTCCCCCCCCCCCCCCCCCCCCCCCCCCCCCCTTTTTTTTTTGGGGAAAAAGTTTCCCAAAATTTATTTTTTTTTTCTTTTTTTCCCCCCCCCCCCCCCCCCCCCCCCCCCCCCCCCCCCCCCGGGGGGGGGGGGGGGGGGGTTTTTTTTTTTTTTTTTTTTTTTTTTTTTTTTTTTTTTTTTTTTCTAAGTTATGGGCCTATTTATGTAAGAGCGCATTTAGGGCAGCCAATCTATGTTGTAAGTGCTACTTTGCCGCAACACTCTCCCTAACTCACTCCTACTCTAACTCCCATAAAAAGCCAAACCTTCAAAAACCACAAATTTCCTTACAAACTTTCATTCCATTTTTCAACCCCTATCAACCATACTAAAAAGCTATATATAGGTTATAAAACATTGCGCTGTGACTAATAGAAGCGAAGATACATCGGAAAATGTGAACAATACGGGGGGAAGTTTTAAATCTCTGTGAGTTTCAGATGCGTATTCTGCGAACACGACTCAAGACACCCAATAAATATGTAGGAAATAATGATGTATATTTAAATGATTTGAAAAAAATGTCCGCGACACTGTATGTTTATCTTTTAAGATTAGCTTGCAAGAACGACGGGTCACGACCGACGAGATGCGACCAATGTCGTGGGCGACTTAAATTTATAAAGATGTAGAGGTTTGCAAAAACAAATTTGGATGCCCAAAACAAGTATTCTACGCGGACGAAGTCGCTGACACAGCTAGTGTAATACATGATGGGTACCAAGACAAGTCAATTTAAAATTGTATTTTCAGATTCGAACTCAAGACCACAGCACTACATACCAGTACCATACTTAATTGGAAAGTATATTTTTAAAATATGTAAGCTATCACAATCAAGGGAAAATAACTAATATTCCAATAGCGATGTGAAACTGTTTATAGAATCGACAATATCGACAAACAATAGTAGGATGTTCGTTTGAAAATTTCGAGATAATATGTAAAATTGTATAATGCTGAATTTGTTTTCGAACAGTTAGCTTCAAAGCACCGAATATCAAGATTGTTTTGTGTGAAGTGAAATAAAATTGCGAACATATTGTGGCCGTGATCCATAATTTCGATAACGTGGTAGATGTAGCGCTTTCCAAGGCTGGTGGCGTTTTGTTTTAAATCTATAGGAAAACTGTATTTTTTACTTGTTGATGGTTGAAATACATTCGTATACTCTTACTTATTTTTACTATAGAACGCATTTTGTAATAATTCCAAATTTTTGAGAAATCTATAAAAACATGTATTTAAATACTTATTTAAAATCGAAAGTATTTTTAAACAGCTTTTCTTCGGCTGCAGAACTCCGAAATTGCGTCGGAATTTTCGCATCTTAAAACCGTTAAAATATATAAATTGTTATATGTAAATTGTTCTACTCGCGTAAACTACAGAAAAAAAAATTTGAAAACGTGTATTTCGATTTTTAACCTCGTTAACAGTGTTATATTTTATTCACGCGGGAATCAAACCCGCAACCTCAGCTCGGTTTGAATGTGAAACAGGTGCACGTAATAATAATCGACAAAATTCTATCGATAGAATTTAAAAGTTATATCGATATTTCAATACTTCAAAAGTAAAAAGCATAAAATTACAGTGGCGGGATTCGAATCCACGAATAAATTTTACATAGCCCGTAACATATAGTACAATGCGTTTTAGGATCAAAACATTTACTAGTTGACGTTATAAAAATGTAATTAATCTATAAAACGATAAAATAAACATTTATGCTCATTTATTACATTTAAAACGAATAAAAGCACAGTAATAGCTTTTATAGCACGAAAAATAACTTAATAATTAGCAATTCTAAGCTGTAAGTAATATAGCGGTTGCGTGCTCGAAACAATGTCATATTATTTTCCTTCCCCTGTATAATCCTGTTGACCTATATGTCAAATATTAGTGACCATACAGCATTATTCTTTAATCCACCTAGCTATAATCGATACGTACTAAAACAGAAGTATTCTTTTGAATATTTATTTTACGGAACCAGATTTCTAAGGTTAGTTAAATTGAGGACTGTTTGGTCTAATGGTAAGAATGTATGCCATAATGTTTCTAATCTATTTGTACTAATATCGATGTATTTTGGACTTGGTCGAGAAAATATTTATATTAAAAGGAATATCGAATTCAGTCTGGGTTAAGTACCAAAGTCGAAAGATGAAAAAAAACTACTTCATTTCAGTTGTCACGAATGTCCAAAGCGAAAATAGATCGACAGCACATCTTGTTTAGATGTCTTATTGCTGGGGTATTTCAACTTCCATCATGAATACTTGTCTGCCTTTACATTACCAAAGGAACGGATTTGTAAAAAAAAATAATTTAAAAGAATTAAGAATTATTTTATGCGTCTTGTTTTGTGAATTGAGTCAATGAAAAATATTTATTATTACGTTGATGTACACAATACCGTCTCTGTAGCCAATTGGTTAAACGTATTGCCTAGCATTGCGTTAAGCGCGAGAGGTCCTGGGTTCGAATCCCAGGAAAAACAAACAATTGTTTCGGTCGGGCAGGGCGCAGAAGTCCGATCAACTACTTGCTCGTTAAAAGAACGGATCAGTGAAACGGACACAGAAATTGTGTTCGCCCCATGCCCCACAAGGGGGAAATGGGCTTTCACTTTTTGATGTACATAATACCTCATAATTATGAATTTTTGATTAGCATTGTTGATGTGTGACGGAGCTGCTTTATTAAAAATGGTCTAACATTTCAAACTCAAACTTAAACTCAAACTCAAACTCAAACCATTTATTTCACAAGACACAATAAATAACTAACACACACACACACACACACACACACAACACACACACACATAACGCGCATGATTTTGTTAAAAGGATTGTAGCTTACGTTTCATATTATATCTGTACGTTCATTATAGTGTGAACATTACCCTCTATGTCGTAATCGGGTAAGTAAAATCATACCATTAATTACAGTGAAACGAATTCGCAAAACCATTATTTATAGGATTATTCGCCGAACTGTCAAATTAGAAAACATTGCCCGTCGTTAAGGGCGATTTTTCCCTACAGCCTGAATATTACCAGGTAATAAATCGGGATATCTGGGAAATATCAAGTAGATATTGAACGTCTCGCGGTCGTTACGTGCATACCAATGAGTACCTAGCGGCATCTTTAATGAAAATTTTTATGACAGAGGAGGAGAGGAGAGAAGCGAAGGTATACTTGAGCTATACCTTAGCTCTAGCCTTATAGATGTGTTGTCGACCTATTTTATTCATTTATTACAGCTTTATTTTTAAAACAGACCACAAAGTACTAATGTAACTACTACCCCCCCCCCCCCCCCCCCCCCCCCCCCCAAAAAAAAAAAAAAAAAAAAAAAAAAAAAAAAAAAAAAAAAAAAAAACAAAAAAAAAAAAAAACCACCCCCCCAAAAAACACCAACCCCAAATAACAAAAAAAAAAAAAAAAAAAAAAAAAAAAAAAAATTTTTTTTTAAAAAAAAAAAAAAAAAAAAAAAATTACAAGAGGTCAAGTTTTATTTGCGGTAATTTTTGGTTTGCTAGAAGATCATCAATCCATCCCATGGATGACACTTAAAATGACAGCCAGAAATGTTACAGAAGGTATTGATTCCTTTTAATATTCCATTTATGAATTACAAGTTCTCTGAGATTTATGGAGACTTGGCCTTTTCGACCGAAGCAATCTATTGTTTAAACACTGTCATTAGTTTACGCGAGTAGTACACATTTAAATAGAACTTTAACGTGACCCCGTGACCATCCGAAATAATTTGTATAACTAATATATTTCGCGTTTTGAACCGTTAAAGTATTCAATTTAAATTTATTGTGTCCTCGGGAGAACCCAGGACTTTACATGCTTATGCGATGCGTACCTTTGAGTTGTGAAAGCAGTAGTGTTCGTTTGAAAATAGTTTAACTTCCGCGAATAGAAAATTGAAAATTAGATTGTTTCGTATGAAACGTTATTTTTATTCCGGTTGTCGGTTAATGCTTTTTGAATAGCTTTCGAAGAAATTGCGATTTTAATCGCGTACCTTCGACGAAGCAAGCTTAATAGCTAAGTCTAAAAAACGTTTAAACTAGTATTTTCGCTTTCGTATTTGCGCAATACCGATTTTAAATAAACTAGCTGTGTCAGCGACTTCGTCCGCGAGAATCGTTATTTTGGGCATCCAAATATTGTTTATGCAATCCCCGTTCATCTTTATAAACTTAGGCTGTTAGCCACGACGTCGATCGCATCCCTATGCGTCGTTCTTGCAAGTTAATCTTATAAGATAGACATATAGATAGGGTCGCGGACATTTTTTACATATCATATAAAGAGGAATCATTATTTTATACATAATTTTTGGGTACTAATATAGATATGAGAGATAAATCTTGAACCGTTTTTGCAGCAAGAATGTTTCAATTCGAATTTTGTTCCTGATATTAGCGCGTTCAAACAAACTCGTCACCTTTATGACATTCGTATAGATTTCTTACCCACGACGTAGGTCACATCTCCCCCTTCCTCCCCCTTAAACAAAAAAAAAAAACAAAATAAACATTTTTTTTGAGTTTTATGACAATTAAACAAATCTGAAGGTTGAATTTTAACTTTTCCTACCTTTCCCGTTCAACCGTCACACTATATAAAACGCTTATTTTAAATAAATATTTTTTTTATAACATCGAAATTTCGCCCGGGTCACGAACACGGGCCACGATGGAAAAAAGCCGTGAAGGTTAATCGCGTTTCGTTTACAGTCTGTGGGTTTCCGAATATCCAAAGTCCAAAATTCTATTCTATTCTAACATAAAAACTAGAGTGTACTCATGATCCTAGCCTTTGATATAATTTAAATGAATAACTTATAACCGTGAAGATATTTTACGTACGTACGTCACTATATAAAATAAAATGTATGTACGCAATTTTACACGGCTCTTAGTTCCTCGCAGTTTATTTCGAGTACATAAAGAAAGATAAAGGAGACAGAAGCAATCAAAAGAGTGAAGTTTACGACACGGGTGGAAAGTGTTTACAAGGATAAGGTGTGCTTGTAACGTAATATTTTTTATGAGATCTTCTTAGATATATCTCCGGATTAGTCCTTATGCAATTCGGAGATAAAAAATAATGTGAATCGATATGTATTTCTTCATAATTTGGCGGACAAAATTCTGTGAAATCCGCTTATAAACAGTTTATGATAGAGGAGGACAGACATGAATGGAGTTTACTTGATGGTAGCTAATATATCCCAATATAGATCTAAACCAGATGCACGTCGACCTATTTTGACTTGATATTCGGAAATCCGAAAGCTTAAGCTTCACGGCTTTTCGTGGAGGGTGGTGCGTGACGACGTAAATTCTATATTCCTACCATTTTATATGCAGTTCAACATTTTCAGAAAAATTATAAATTATTGTTTTTTAAATCATGTTGAACCCGTTCGAATGGCCTTTTGTATTACAATTTATAATAACAATTAAAAACTAAAGAAATACGAAACAAATTTGCATACTTCACGACTTTTTTGGGTCGGTCGTGTATGGCCCAGTCGGATTTTCTATATACCCAGTAAACATTTATTATCGAGATTTTTAATCAAAGTTTCAAAAATAATATAAATTGATTAGAACCATGTTAGACGCGAAAAGAATCAAACCCACTACCACTGTTATTATTATACATAGCTTCCATTCGAATAAATTATCCTCAAGAATTTAATTTACAAAAAAATAATGTTTTAAATATCAAATGTCCCCACATTAACCAATGACCCACTAAGTCCCGAACAATTGACACAATTACAGTAGCGTAATCTTCTTGCGTTTGCTTAACTTTTTCTGTGATAAATTCCACTCACAAGTCGCGGAAGTGAAAAACTTATTGTTATTTACGGAGGTTGAATACAATGAAATAATAATAAATAACTTATAAGGTTCCTTTTATTATAGCATTATCAAAATTTAAACAAAACACTTTAACGGTTTAAAATGCGTGACATTATATTAGTTATAATATTTGAAAATTATATTTAACTTCGGCCCGACGTCTTCCCGTGACCACGGCTGTTGCCAGCAGCTATCCGGGGAAACATCAGGCCGAAGTTTAAGATAATTTTCAAAAAGTTATATTATATATGGTGTTTTAAACCGTTAAAAGTGTTTTATTTAAATGTGTACTACTCGCGTAAACTACAGACAGTATATCATCATTTAAATTAAGATATAGAACTCTTTTTGGAGAAAAACCCTGGGCTGACTGATTCTTAACGACACTAAACTCAACATTGGTTTTAGGTCCAAACAAATTTAAAAATCTGAACCAATATTGCGATGACCCAGGACTCAAACTAACCTCGTCGTCCTGACGCTTGTGTGTTACTTGACCAACCACTGCTTATCATTTGACTCTTGAAATATATAAGCATGTGTATGATATAGAAATACTCTTATAGTATCAAAATTGTACGAAAACGGCTATTTTAATACAGGATTTCTTTTACAACACATACTTGAAATAGCAAAAATTCGGTAATTATATTGAGATTTGGGCTTTCGTGATCAAATGTCTTTACTACATGGTCCGTACGTATGCCAATCGTTGAAACTACGAAGAATTCAGCACTTACTACTTACTAATTAATATCTTCTTTAAAATCAGTTAGTATATCTTAAAAGTTACTTAGTAGCGATAAGAAATCTATCTAGCCGCTACCTATCTTACCTAAGTTAAAACAGCTGGTGCCTTAAATTTAAAAACTTAATCTATCGATAAATTATCACTTACTGGCGTTAACTATGGGATAGGTTGTTAATTATTTTGTAATAAGCAATTTTTTGGTTCGCTGGTGTTTGGTTACCGCACATAGATAAGATTTTTTCAAAATGAGACTATATAATTATTATTTTGCTCATATATGAACTGTGATATAAGATAATCGGAATATAGTTTACACAAGAAGTAAATATAAAGATATAACGTTCCAGAATATCCAAAGCCAAAATAGGACGACAGCGCATCGTATAGTTATAGAATAGACATTTATAAAATCTTTACTGTTCCGAATATCCAAAGCCGTCCTATTTTAGCTGACAGCGCATGGAGTTCAAATGTCTGGTGTATTTTACTTTTCGTAAAGTAAACCCCCATGTTTATCTGTCCTAAACAAAGAAAATGATACAAAAATCAGATTCGTAAGTACATATTGATAGACACTAAATTATTTATCCGGTAAAGATAAAATTTTCGCCACCTCGCGGATTTATTTTCGGTCCTACGGTGTAATCCTAATATGGCGTTGGTTATGACGTAACAAGTAAACAAGGGTTCGGATCATCAAATATTGATGCCCTCGAAATACGCCAGAAAACGGCTCTCATACTCTCTGAATGGTCTCCTCGCTCTAAGTGTTCTTCATAATCATTTTGTATGTATTTTTTATGAGGTGTTTGTTTTGTCGTTCCAACGTCTTACGTTCCCAAATTCAATTCTTTCATTAACCTTTGAAAGGTAAGAGTTAATACTGGTAGCTACCGTATATTATATACTAGCTGTGTCAGCGACTTCGTCTGCGTAGAATAGTTATTTTGGGTATCAAAATTGTTTTTGCAAACCTATAAACTATTCGTTATAGATTTTAGCTGTTCCTTACGACGTTGGCTGCGTTCCGTTGTTGAAGTCGTAAGTTAATCTTAAAAGATATTAATTCACTATTGCGGACATTTTTTAAATGACTCAAAAAAGAATCGTTCTATCAAACATATTTTTTTGGTTTCTTGAACTGTTCTCATGATGCACATAATTTCCTCAAATACTGTCTATATTTTACGCGAGTAGTACACATTCACGGGGAGACACGGCTGCTGCAAAGCATCCGAAACGTCGGGCCGAAGTTAAAAATCATTTTCAAATAAGTTTAACTAATATATCGCGTTTTAAACCGTTAAAGTGTTTTATTTAAATAATTTCCTCGGTATTTTCCACATTTCACCCCGTTTCTTTGCTCCTATTGGTCGCAGTATGTTTTTTAATCTAAAACCTTTTCGATAAATGGTCTAACCAACAGAGAAAGAGTAGTTCCCGAGGCGCGTTACACAAACAATCCCTAAAAATGTAAACAACACAATAAATAAAATATTTACAATACATGAGACATACTTTTAAAAATGTTCCTGCCGATAACGAACGAACGCGAGAGTTTTTAGTTATAGATCTATTTAGGTGGAAATCGACCACACGTTAATCAAATTCTTGGCCTTGTGTACTTACACACTTGACTTGGTTTGCACAGAAGGACTGATACTGATTCGATTTCACTGAATTAGTCTTCATAGTATAATTATCACGTTAGTAATTAATGCATTCATACAACTGGGACGCTTCGTTATTCAACGGCTGTACATAAACTAGGTCAGTGTCGTGGCATAGACTAGAAACTCAATCAGTAGGCTACCTATAGTGTATTTTTTCTAAATTGGCAAGACACCACAACAAATACGGCCGATTTAAAACCATAGCGCTTTAGTGACGCCCCTTTATAGAGTGTAGTCATTGCCACAGATGACATAGGATTAAAGATATGCATTATATATGAAACAAAACAACTTCAATATTCAAAATCACTATAATGACGACTTATTTTTGAAATTTTTTATGTCATTATTTAACTCGACGTTTGTAACGCATTTCAGAGAACGTGCATGAGTGGGTCTTTTATCTTCTATGGTCGTTGACTTTGCTTATTTCCCATCCTCATGTAATCGTAAACTGATGCAATTTTAATCTGTGCATTTATGTAAATTTATCTTAAATACTGTGTATAGTTTACGCGAGTAGTACACATTTAAATTAAACACTTTAACGGTTTAAAACGCGATATATAGCCGATATATAGCTGCTTCAAAGCATCCGAAACGTCGGGCCGAAGTTAAAAAGCATTTCCAAATAATACTGTCTATAGTTTACGCGAGAAGTACACATTTAAATAAAACACTTTAACGGCTTAAAACGGTTTAAAAATCATTTTTAAATAAGTTTAACTAATATATCGCGTTTTAAAACCATAAATTAAAAACACTTTAACGGTTTAAAACGGTTTAAAAATAATTTTCAAATAAGTTTAACTAATATATCGCGTTTTAAACCGTTAAAGTGTTTTATTAAAACGTGTGAATTAAAAGTAGTTCATTAGTTCAATATTTAATCTAGCGTCTCAAGTCTCAAGTCGTATTTTCAGTAAATTGTGTGTTTGTTTACCAAAAATGCCAAGTTAGAAAAAATACACTATACCTCTCCTTTGCTAGTCCAATCCTATTTTATGTTAGTTTTATGAGTAGACCCTCAAGGGATCAGTATTGTTCTATCAAAACTCACGCACCGCATCTACGATTTCAGTACATGCTCACAATTTTCTTGTATTGCTTTGTTTATTGATGCTAAACCCGTATAGGAACAGAAACGGGCGTAGCAGGGAGGGGGGTTACTGGCTGTGAGTTCGATATCCAAGTCCCGTGATTCTAATCTATTTATATTTTTTGTGAAACAGGTTATTATTTGTATGGATATCTGGATATTAAATGGGTAATATATTATACGGGTCATGAACTACCGTTCACAAATGAAAAGGTAATGAAATTTTCAATCTGTGCATTTCCGAATATCGATCGATAGCGTGTCATCTTTAGATGCTATATGTCTAGTTAGAGTATTTCATCTACCATCATGAGAACCCCCTTGCTGTCTTGCCTGTCCACCTCTAGAACGAAAAAGTGTTGTATGAGCTCTTTTCAATATTTATTTCGTTTTGTTTTTATATTTAAGTCGCAATAAATGTTAATGTAGACTAGAAGCATTTTTCAGCAGTTATATTAATTTACAGCTGCATACCGTCCGAGGCAACGTTAAACTTTTAAAAAATAAATCAAGTATAAGTAAACTCATATATTTCGCGTTTTAAACCGTTAAAGTGTTCTTTTTAATATGTTCTAATTGCCCAAACTACACATAATCGAGTTCCTAGATTACAATGCCTGTGAAACAATAGAAAGATTATTTCAATTGAACAGAGCATAGACGTACTACTGTTTGAAGTTAAACAAAATCAATTAGTAAAACGGGCACAGAACTGTGTCCGCTCAATGTCCCACAGGAGAACGGAACGGAATTTCAGCCCACGTTCAAGAATGTGCAACCGTGGCTGCTGCAAAGCATCCGAAACATCAGGCCGTTGTGAAAATAAATTCTAAATAGGCATGTCATTGTTTTTCGGGCTGTTCGTTCGACGTAAACGAGAAGTTCTCGACGTTTCGCCATCACATGCGGACGGCGTCACCAGGATAACCTCCTCGACGAATTCTTCGATAAGAGGAATGATATGCTGAACGAAGGCCGTGAAAGCCATACACAATTTATTAAATTCTAAATAAGTTAACTAATACTAATGCGTATTACATAAAAAGTAAATGTCATAAACATTAAAAAGACTAAGTACACTGCACCAGAAAAACACATACAGGATAGTTGAATATTTGCATTATACTAGTAATTAGATTACACTTGACACAATCTAATTACACGAACAGCTTTCATTTACATAACAACATTACGTTTTGACAATTTCACTCTGTTCGACGTCCATTGCTGAACGCTATGCAGATGAATTGCGGCAGATAACGCATTGCTTATTTCGTCCTGGTAGGTCTTTATGGGGGGGGGGGGCGAGAAACCGCACTGGTTCTTAGGCGTCTACTAAAATGAATCATGTGTCTTCGATGATAAATTGAAAATGGGAAAATGGGATATTACACGTTCCGGATCTCGGATTCTTTCATATTGAACAATCAATTCAGTGGATACATACTTTAAGAATATTATTTATATGAATGACTTCAGATAATTTAATATATGGTATCCAAGGTACTATTAAAATAAATTAAAGTGTAATAAATGTTAAAATTCCACAAAATTCTAATTTTAACGAGAACTTTTTGATTTGTTAGTGATACGCTTTAGTATGATTCAAAGCGAAATAACCATGTTTGGTGTTTTATGGTTATAATAAAAATATATATGTATGTATTGTGTAAGCATATATGTATATACTTTAATTATTATAGTTATTTTATTCTCTGTTAAATTATCCCATTTTCTTCAAAACAAGCGAAAATAAAATTAAGATATTAGTATTTTTGATTACTTAAGTTAAATATAAATTAAACATACCATAAGTGTTTATTATGAAAGGTATTGTGTTTAGTTTGAAACAGATCACTTTTGACCACCTCGTAGTGGGTGTCAACTTGAAGAGTTGCACGATTAACTCGGGCGAGGACCGGTATTGTGGCAATATATAAAATCAATTACACGCAAATATTAGATCTTATTGTCAGGTGCAAACGCCACACTAGCGCCACAATTAAAAAGAATTCAATTAATAGAGAAGTGGAGTTATTTGCAATCAACATTGTTTATTAGTTTAATAAGGGGTAGAGAGTAATCACTTAGTAATAAATAAATTGTGTGGTAAATCAAGGTTAGCATGTTTTTATTGTCTTTTAATTGAAAAGGACATCTCCGTGTTATTTAAATTTGTAATTTATTTTAGGCTAATTTTTATTAACGTGTAAAAATATCGTGGCGACTATTCATTCTGCATTTCTTGTCATATCTTATGTTATAGATATTTTGAAGCATTAAAATAAGTTTTAGGGTGTGTCGAATTGAATTATGTTATTTAACGACTGTCGATATTTTATCACAGTTACTATTATGGACTTAAAATGGATTAATTTTCTTATAAACCAATGGCGTATATACTTATCTTTTTAGGCTAAGAACAAAGTTATATTAGTTTAAAAAGTAGTTACACTCAATGTAACATGCTAGATCTTCATGCCGGTTATAATCAAGTAGAATTAATAGCCATAACGACTTAATAACTCAATATACAGTCTTATTGCAGACACCCCACCTCCCAAGATATGCACCTTAGAGGCGATATGATTTAAAGCCTAAGAAATGAACTCTATAGCAATAAACATAAGGATCATAATAAAAATGCGTCGAGAAAAAACAAATTATTGATTATCACTTAAGCTCTATAAAACAGCCTCACTATATAATTTAACATACCATCGGTAGTGGAAATATTCATCTTGCTGATTGCTTCCACTTGAACGCGCAGTACACTGAGAAAGTACTAGTCCACCGTAAGATTTGCCGCGCGAATGATTCTGCGGTATACCGTATTGCAGATGAAACGGCGGTTAAACGCGCAATTAACTCCTTCAATCCTTCGCACTTCACTAATACAGTTGGGTATACGAACTTTTCGATGACGAGACGTCAAAAATTGGCGCGAAGCCGCGTTGTCAAGCGGCCGTCGATTAACGCCAGTCACTGTATCTCGGACACAATTCAAAGCACTAGATCAGCCACTTGACCGGTTGATATTGAAAGAAGATGCTACTATGCTAGCATTCCGGAGCTTTTTGATAGTGTAACGACAAAACAAATAGTCCGGAATGAGTGAAGTGCGCGCATGCGCAGTCAGCTCTACCGTATGCGTACATTGTTAAGCTGCGGTTATCCTTTCGTCTGATAACGTTCACCGTTTTATGATCCAGCAGAGCGGGTGACGAATTGTTTTTTTATCATTCCACCAGCAAATGTCACTTCTCTGGTATTTTACAGGCAATTGAGTAGCGGGCTTTTGTGTACGTGGAGAATATTTTTGTTCTAGGTTTATGGCGAATTGTAAGATTTGTAGAGGCTTTCGTAGATCAAGCGAATAAAGTAGTACTTAACATATATTTAAGTATAGTAAAGATATAAATAATCTTTCGATTGTTTAAGCGTTACTAAATTGTTGTGATTAAAATGACTATATTGAATATTGCACTGAAAGGTTGGTTAGTTAGAGTTCCGTCAAATAATATATATGCGCACAAGACATATATATTTGGAAGAATCTCTTGTTTAAAAATAGTTATTATTTAATATAATTACGTATTTTGTAAATAGTTAGTATAGTTACTAACTTATTACTTATTTTTTTTGGTGTTCTACAAAAATAAAAAACACATTCGATTTTCGAAAAAACCGCCCTTGTGGACGTTACCCTACTGCAGTAAGACCGGGTGGGCACGTAAGGCTACTCCTCAGATATTTATCCGCGTGACAGGACTAGATGTAGATATAACACGCCTGAGAAGAAAACACCTGCTCTACACAATTTACATTCCTGCGCGCATGGTATTCAGTCGAAAATTCCATATCCCACCAACATACTTAGAGTGACAGGCGATATTGGATTCTATTTCCTTGACTTAAGATTCATATTGGATTAAAAATTTGCGTCGATTGAATGATTTTATGGTCGTAACATGAATTGTCGTTCTTACATCGATATTAAAGGGATTTAGGTCAATTCTTCTGTCTTCAACCTATCTATGTAACTTGTAATCAGATACAATATTGTCTATAGGTTACGCGTACTACACATTTGAATACAATACTTTAACGGATTAAAACGCGATATACTTATATTAGTTAGCTTGTTTGAAAATTATTTTAACCACGGCCAAATACCAACTTCGACGGAGCAAATGATGCTAAGCGCAATAGTTTTTACTTTGACTTCAAAGACACCCTACATCTTTAATCTCCCCATGACCACGGCGGGTACGCGGTGGTCAAAATCATTTTCAAAGTTTAACTAATATATATCGCGTTTTAAACGTTAAAGTGTTTGAATAAAACACTTTAACGCGATATATTAGTTAAACATATTTGAAAATGTTTTTTAACTTTGGCCCGACGTTTCGGATGCTTTACACCAGCCGTGGTCACGGGGAGACTGCCTATACTGTCTATTTAACGTTTAAATGATTTATTTAAATACTGACGTTGTGCGCGTACGCCGATGTCCAGTTATTCGAATGGTCGCTTCGCCATTCGTGTCCCACTCTACACTAAATATCTTCGCATTTATAGGAGACCACAGCCTAAATTTTAATTAGAAGGCATTTAGAATAGCTAAATAATACTTCGCTAGTAAAATATCAACCGCATAAACTTCGTACATAACGTCTAACTAGTGTTTCGTGTTTTGCAAAAGTTTCATTCCTTCATTATCCTCCAAATGTTAGTTACGTGAATGATATATTACGTTTTCATGGTTTTAGTGAATTTAACTTCTCATACAATGCGTATTTATGTTGAAAACATTTTTCAACCTAATTGTACACAGACTTTGTTATACGCACGTCGAACACACACATGTGTAACTTTTAAAGAATTGTAAACCTGCTATGCTTTCGTCGATGTATTTTAATCTCATGTTAAGAATGCAAAAGTCAAAAATACAGACTTAGAATAATCCTATTCTTAACAAATAGATAATTCAAATAAATAAAATAGATTTAATGCCTTTAAAAGTACATTTTTACGATAGAGGACGAAAGACAAGTACGATAGAGTTCGCTTGATGGAAGGCTAACCCAAGCCATATAACATCTAAAGAATATGCGTTATCGACCTATTTTGGCTTTGGATATTTGAGACCACAGGCTGAAACCGAAACGCGATTATACTTCAGGGCTTTTTCTTTTCTGGAAGGTGGTTCGCGACCCGGACGGAATTTCGATATTCCCACCACCAATTGACTTACATATGTAGGCACGGTCCTATAAACTCAGAACGCCCGTCAGTGGATACCTTGAGAGATTGCAACCGTAACGCGTTACGGGAAGCGCGTCGAAGCGGCTTACCTATACGGTAACACTATAGCTTAATATAAGCTACAAAATGGAGGTTATTTAGACCCTAGTATCTCAAACATTACAAACTTAACCATCTAGACTTACATCTATTAAGTTGGAAGTTACCTCCCCTGAGTATCATGTAGGCTTTACTACTCTAACATTAGTAGACTGAACTGCGTTGATAAATCTTAATTCGAAATACGTGTTCTGAAAAGTTAAATAAGTTTATATTTCACGCGGAGTGCGTGCGGCTGTCAATCAAAAAGTTTTGTCATGTATTACGTAACAATTTCGTTATGTAACCACTATGCGTTACTGTTTTGTAACTCTATATTTATCTATTAGATATGCAAACAGAACACAGTTAGTTGCAGTGACTAAGTGAGTAGAATAGTTATTTTGGGAATCCAAATTTGAAAATGAAAATAAAATAAAATATGCTTTATTCTCTGTAAAATTAAAAAAAATATTTAGATTCGTCAAAAAAATACTAAATAAAATGTTTGTCTGTCCGTTCGTCGTGATTCTACAGAGTGTTCAAAAGAGCATAATACCCGAGGAGAACACCCAAGAAACTCAGTCTGGCTTTTTTCAACATGTCTTACAAACCAATACATTTTTGTGAATTTAATGACCTAAGAAGCATTTCATATCACTGCCAGACAGCTCTGTCATTAAAGAAGTATTTTAAACAATAATACGCGTTTTGAGACAATCTAAATTTTATCACTTTCTGAACTTATTAATTGCCTAATTTGAAACTTTAACTGGCAATGTACATACGAATACAATTCCTTGCAAATTAATTTGTTATTTTATGGAGCCTATATTTCGGGATAGCTAGCTTATCCTTATTTCTCACGTTTGTTTTTGCAAACCTCCTCATCATCTTTATAAGTTCTAGCTATTAGATGTTACCCACGACGTCGGTTGCGTCCGGTCTTTCAAGTTAATCTACATAATATACATATCACAAGTTGCGATGTCGACCTATTTTGGCTTAGGACGTTGACGTTATGACGTCGGGTCGTAGTTAAAATACATTAAAAATCAGTTTAAAACGCGTTGTAAGCCGTTAAGTTTGTTGTATTAAAAATAATAATTAAAATAAAATTACTCACAAAATATCTCAGCAAAATCCAATATTAAATTGGACAAATCGCTATCTCAGAATTGGAATTAATTCGCTTAGTGTCTAATTGGCTTACGGCTCCCATTATCGAGTTCCGAATGAGGTTTTGATTTAAGTGTCCGAAAATTTCCAATTTTCCCCGGCCGCAGTGTCAACGGTAACGCTTGAAGTCAAGTCCCTTGCTAAGTTTAATAAGTAACTTATTGAAACATTTAATATTAGCAGTAGAATCGAAACTGAAGCGAAAAAAAAGTGTATATACTGTCTATAGTTTACGCGAGTAGTACACATTTAAATATAATACTTTAACGGTTTAAAATACGATATACATTAGTTAAACTTATTTGAAAATTATTTTAAAAGCCAATTTCGTCAAATACCAACTTCGACGGAACAGATGGCGATAGCGTAGCAATTTTTACATCATCCTCATATGACATCCTCCATCTTTAATCTCCCCGTGACGGCTACTGCAAAGAATCCGAAACGTAGGGCCGTAGTTAAAAATAATGTTCGAATAAGTTTAACTAATATATATAGGGTTTTAAACCGTTAAAATGTTTTGTTTTAAACTACAGTGTATTCTTTCTAACAAACAATTTACATAAAATCGTGTTTTTCTGAAACGGTTTACAGTTCAGCATTTACTTTCCGGTATAAATCCATAGCGATTAAAATAACTGTAACTTACTTTCTGGCGTCCTATTTAGCGAACAAGTAAATATGCTTTAAATTCTTACGGAGAATAGATATTAAACATATAAGCTATGTCATATACATACATACACACGTACAGTTTTTATATGCATATATAAAACGATTTCTGTACCTCCGTTATAACACAGATATGAACATTTATACTAATTCAGACGAAGCTGTATATTTATCTAGATTTTGTTTCTAAAACCCGCACATAGATGTCACTGTCATAAATTTTAATTTTATGTAAAACTTTTCTATCTATAGTACTATTATAAAATTGAAGAGTGTGTTTGTTTGGACGCGCTGATCTCAGGAAGTACTGGGTCGAATTGAAAAATCTGTTTAATTTATGTTGTTTGGACCATTTACCGAGAAAGGCTTTCTGCAATAAAAGTTCATGCTGCGACCATTAGGAGCGAAGAAACAGTGGGAAGTTTTAAATAACGGCGAAAATAATGCATCTTTGATCGCTTCCGTTGCGCTGTAAAATCGGTTTGAGATACTCAAAAAATATGTATGACAGAATAATTTTCTGTTTTCTCTCTTTCGCCTCTTCTTTCTGTTTTCTTCTATTTCTTTCTTTCGTCTCTTTATCCTCTTCATGTCCGTCTTGTAAGATAAACCCGCAAGAACGACGTCGTGATTAACAGCTGTAATTTATAATTCTTAGCACGTTACCGATAACTGATTTTTATGCCCAAAATAGTTCCACGCGGACGAAGTCGCGGGCACACCTAGTACAGACTTGTACTACGCAATTCGTCAACCCACGGGCTCGTAATGAATCCCTTACACTGAACCTCTCTGGTGGACGATAGTCCTTATTCACTTTTCATTTCAAAGCCAGGAGTCGGGTAGATGTGAATAAAACATTAGGAATTATGTTAACACGCGTCCTGCAAACGGTGCTCGCATCTTGATTAATTCATACTGCCAAACAGATCCTTAGGGTGTTCATACACTATGCCAATAATAGTTGTAAATCTACAGATATAATTATTGAGAAAGGTTGTTTATTTATTTATTCCACACTTTTACAACTATAGAGTGTACCAGGCGGCCTTATCGCTATGAGCGATCTCTTCCAGGCAACATGGGAAGAAAGAAACATAATAATTAAAATATTAATTATTTAGTCGAATTTACAACAGTCTTAGTTTAAAAGTAACTTTAGAACAGGAAGGAAAGCATTTTTGAAAGAAGACGATGTCTATATAATAAGTAAAAAGCATAGAGTTTACTTTTACTCCAGCCATATAACATTCAAACCGATTGTGACTACTTGTGTTTATCTACTGTCGGTAGCCTATTTAAATAAACCTCCTTTACCGGTTGAAAAGAGTATTAGTTAACTTATTTACAATATATTTTAACAGTTATGACGTTGGGCCATAGTTATATATTGTAAATAAGTTAGCTAATATATTCCGTGTTTTAAACCGTTAAAGCGTGTTTTATTAAAATCCGTTGATTATTGGTCACACAATGTTTTCATTAAACGAACTATGACGACAAATCTTCAAACTAATACAATCTATAAGAAGGTTTGTTTTTAATTAAATTCAATCCTTTTGTCATAGTGTAAATTAACCTTTATCTCCCTGATGTAAAAGGACCCTGATTTGAATGTAGAAACATCTGGTCCCTACTCAAATGGTTTACAATATTTTAAACTTGTTTCTGTATGAAGTGATTACTAAGTGCTCGATAAATGAAACCGTTTTGAACGGATAAATAAAAAGAAGGTTCGATTCCCAAGCATTTTTTAATTTACACCATGGATATTTAAATAAAACACTTTAACGGTTTAAAACGCGATATATTAGTTAAACTTATTTGGAAATGATTTTTAACTTCGGCCCGACGTTTCGGATGCTTTGCAGCAGCCGTGGTCACGGGGAGACAGGTTAAAAATAATTTTCAAATAAGTTTAACTAATATATGGCGTTTTAAACCGTCAAAGTGTTTTATTTAAATGTGTACTAATCGCGTAAACTATAGACAGTAGTATGGATATTATCTGCAGTTTACGCAAGTGCACATTAAGATAAACCACTTTTAATGGTCTCAAACGCAAAACGTATTTGTTATCGTAAACAAGGTTGCTGTAATTTTTTTACTATATTTCGTGCTTTACCGTGCTAAACCGTTCACGGCGTTTTACTTAAATGTATAAGTGATGTATTCAATACTTATAAGTTTTACTGCATTAGTACTTGAAGTTATTAATAGCTTTGTCGTATATAGTTAAAGATATATATATATTAAAAGCAAGAATATTCAAAGCGCGAGTGACTGTCACCTCAATAGAATAGACAAAGAAAATAAGAAATTTGAAAAACTCTTTAATATAAATACTGCGTGCGTGCTATGTGGCTTACGCGAGTAAGTAGTAGTAAATAAAATACTTTAACGGTTTAAAACGCTATAAATATTAGTTCAACTTATTTGGATATTATATTAATTATTGCACGTCTCCCCGTGACTACGGCTGCTTCAAAGCATCTTCCACGTCGGGTCCAAATAAGTTTAGCTAATATATAACACATTTTGAACCGTTAAAGTGTTTTATTTATACTCCCTAATATGTATGTGTGCGAAATCCCGGTTTCCCCTTGTGGGGCATGGGGCGAACACATTTTTATGTGCGTTACACTGACCCTTTATTTTAACAGGGAAGTAGTTGATCAGACTTCTGAGCCCTGCCTGACCGAAATATTTTTGTTTCCCTGGAACTCGAACCCAGGACCTCGCGCGCTTAACGCAATGCTAGGCAATATGTTAAACCATTTAGCTACAAGTTTAGTTAAATTTAGAAACAAAGCTTATAATACATGGCGCGTGAAACGGCAAAAATTCGTTAATTTCGTTAATTTTGAATTAGGAAATGCGCGTGGGGTACAATAATGTTATCTCCGTCACGCGATCGCACCAGATCAAAGGTTTTGACGTAACCTGAATGTGTCAAGTACACCCCTCAATTGTGGAGCTATAACCACAGTTTCAACGATAACGCCCAATTTCGTACAGTGGTGATTTCTATCGTTTCTGTATTCGAAATTTGAATTTTCACACTTGTCTAAAGCACTCGAAGGTATTACGAGCAATAGATAGTTTGTTGTGGTTCCGCACATAAAGTAATATGTTAAGGAATGAAAGACAGAAATAGACAGATATTATTAGTGAATGGTAACCCACGGGAGGAAAAAACAATGGAAGATGACCTCAAAAAGTGGATGATAGAAGTTGGACAAGAGTAGAGGAAACAGGCATGAAAACTTTTAGCCCTTTAAAAGACAAGTTGTTTGCAACAAAACACAAGCTCTAATATACTTAATAATTAAAACAGCAATAAAAGCTATTTTTATTTCATTAATTTATTTTTATACATAAAGTAAATACGGGATATATCTAGTAGTCTTATGTCATGCCTTAAGCGATATTTTTATCTTACGATAGGATTTGGAGACAGATTTAAGTACTACAGGGTTTAACTGATGGTAGTTAAAATGCGATTAAACTTGTCTTTTTGATCGGTAGACCGTGATTCGTGACTCGGACTTCCGATATTCATATAATCCATTGATTTTCAGATGGCGGATCGGATTCGGATTTTTCTTATGCAATGCAACAGCCAATAAAATAAAGACGAAAATAAACGTTAAACACTATCTATAGTTTACGCGAGTAGTACACATTTAAATAAAACACTTTAACGATTTAAAACGCGATATATTAAACTTATTTGAAACTTATTCTTAACTTCGGCCGTCTCCTCGTGACCAGGGCTGTTTAAGTTTAACTAATATATTGCGTTTTAAACCGTTAAAGTGTTTTATTTAAATGAAAGTAAACGTTTTTTTGATCAAGCACGTTGAATTGAATTACTGAAGTTGATTAGAGAAAAGTATAAAGTTTCGGAAGCGCACAGCACCATTTATATAAGAAATCCAATTTAAAGTTTAAAACAGTCTTGACCCGCCAAGATGGAGAGTACTGATAAAAAGCTGACGAATCATAGGAGAATACGAACATTTGCAACATTGTGGTAAGTAAATACTTAGGGATTAGGAAAGTTTCCGCTGAATTAATTGGCGATGGATTAGGATCAGAACTAAAAAGTGGAATTACCGGTTTGTTGTGTCACACGATCTCCGGGGAAACTTCTAGAAGCCGAAAGATTTATTTCGAAACTTGTTTATTAGATTGTTGTTATTGAAAATAAAGATGTTGAGAATAGCTTAGTTGTTGATACGATGAACTGGGATTAAGTATTATTTATGATAATTTTTTTTGTTAGAAGAGTACAGACAAGCATGATGGAAGGTGAGCCCCAGCCATATGCCGTCTCGACAAGATGAGCTGTTCATTTATTTTGCCATTGGATATTCGGAAATCCAAAGATTGGAACCGAATCTTCACGGCTTTTTCACCTGTGGTTCGTGACAGACGATATTTCGATATTCCTACCACGCGGTGTCCATCGATCGAATCCGTTGATTATTAGTTATTTTGTCTAAATAACCGCCTATAGATAAAAAGCCGTAAATTATTATCGCGTTTCGGCTTCAGTTTTTGGATTTACGAAAATTTTAAACAAATAGATAGACAGTACATCTTGTAAGACGTTTTATGGCCGAGGTAATTCTGCTTATCAACCCCTGCTTGTCTATTTTTTAGTTTTTTTTTTAAAGCCTTTGGATATAAAATTAATAGATCTTTTTCGATCTTGACTGGATCGAAGTCAAAATGTTATTAAATCTTCATAGGACCTTTCCGCCTCTGTGTTAATCAGCAGTACAAACCGTTGTGTGGTATCAAGGCGATTTGTCGTTGAGAGATAGGCCTCATCTCACAGAACCCCACCTCATTGCAAGTGTAAGTGTCCCATTACATTTTCCAGGCACGTTCGTGGTTAAATCTCCATTTTACATGGGATCCTATCAACTCTAACCTGTAAGAATAAAACTAAAGGTACCTGCTACGATCATGGTTTAATTTACACCGTTTGCAAAGAGAAACCCTCGGTTGAGTAACTTGAGGAAAACAGTGTTAAAATCGATGTTAGGTAGATTTTTTTTTTACGATACGGCACGATTTGAAGCGGCACCCAGAGCGTTCTGTGCTGATGCTCTAACCAATTAAAAAAAAAGTGTCATCAACCTGCCTTTTATCGATGTACCACCTCATAATACGTTAGTTATGGTTAAGATTTTATCAACATTCATATTTCACATTTGTTTGTAGATGATAATCTATTTGAATAAAACACTTTAACGGTTTAAACGCGATATTTTAGTTTAGCCGTGTTCACGGCTGCTGCAAAGCATCTGAAATGTCGGGCCGAAGTTAAAAATCATTTTCAAATAAGTTTAGCTAATATGTCGCGTTTTAAACCGTTAAAGTGTTTTATTTAAATGTGTACTACTCGCGTAAACTAAAAACAGATGGCAATCTAATTTATTTATTTTTTAGTGTCCCAGAATTTGAACCGAGAACCTCTCACGCTTTTTCTAAATCTTGATAATGATGTAAGAAGTTATGAATAGACTAAATTAACATGTTTAAAAGCAATAAATATACATATATTGAAAAATATATAATGGTCTAATTGGAAGTTAATATTAAGGCTTTTATTAATAAAAAGTGTTAAGTAAATTCAAATCAATGATACAGGCGAACATACGATTAGAACGCGGTCGTTTGTAGGTTCAAATCCCTGAAGAAGAAAACCACGAGAATGAGGTCGGTTAAAGGATAAGGTCAATAGCTCATCTTTTTTAGATGTTAAAAAGCTGTTTTTTTTTCTCCTACTTGTATATTAAACCCGTGCTTGTCTGCCCTCCTTGTTAAAAGAGTCTCAAACAATCATCTCCAATACAATCCCGAGGGCCCGACAATAATCTTTTCCCATTTGAGTAATTACGTTACAATACGTCCATCGAATCGTTGAAAGGGAAGTCCTATATTAATATTAATAAGAGTGCGTAGCTATAAAGCGATATCACAAAATGGTATCTGCACCAAAATAAAGCCTCCCAATACGTGACTTGGGTGGTTTGGTGAAGAAGCTAGACAATACGACCGTCTAATAAGAGATTGGAGACGCGACCGGCGATGCATTGCAATGAATTACCCAATTTTTACACGCTACAAGCATACAGCGCAGAGACCGTTTTTACTTTACTTATAAAATAACAAAAAAAATAAAACAGACAAAGACTTTAAAAGAACTTTGTAATATAATGTACAAGATACGTCTTGTGTAGATCTTAGGCGTAGAAAACATAATAGCATACATTCAATAAAATTATTCAATCGGTTTAAAAAGAAAATATACTAAGTACCTAATAATTTTTTTATTGAGTGATTTAGAATGATGTTCACAGTCATTGGAGCAAGTGGAAACGTCAACTAGCAGTTGACATTATGGTTCGCGTTTTAAACCTTTTTGCATTTATACCGAATGTTTCGTGCAGCACTACGCATATCAGTTATTTTTATTGTATAACTTTAAAACAAGTATTTTGAAATCCCATAGTGTACTTTGAACTGTGTATGCTCCAAACTATCTCCGCATGAAATACTAAATTTATTTCTAAAATCCTAATTTTCAAACATAGATGAGCGGGCTGTCTGAAACTTGAGTGAAGCCAAGTGAATGTGTTAACATTTTACAGACGAAATTCCCTCAACGACTGGAGTACCTTTTGAATCTCAAACTTCTTACTTGTAAAGTTTGCGGCCGCGGTTGTTGTTCAAGTATTAAATTAATTATATTATTACGTTACAAGAACACTTAGATGTGTAATTAATTCCCTCATATCGCTTTTAAGTTGGAACAGGTTCTAGATAATGCTTATAATTTTCGCTTAAAACTATTCGATGAAGCAATACTAGTTGTGTCAGCGACTTCGTCCGCGAGAATCGTTATTTAGAGCATCCAAATTCGTTTTAAGGTTACCCCACGACGTCGGCCTTGTCCCTTCCTGTTATTCTTGCAAGTTAATCTTAAAAGATAGACATATAGCGCCGGAGGAATTATTCTTTTATACATATTTTTTGGGTATCATCAACAGTTTTTGCTGTGTACGCCTCGGAAAACCATAATGATGATTACTTTTACATTGTTTTTACATTTCTCGCTATATCTTTGCTTGAATTCGTCACAGGGCGATGTTTTATAGCCTAGAACCTTCCACAAGAAATGCTGTAACCAACACAAAAATCATTTTTCAATTTAAACTCAAACAAACTCTTTAGCTTTATATATTAGTATAGTTTAAATTATTTGTGAATACAGATATTTCTGATTAATTGAATTGCATTCAATAACATTCAAATTTGATTAGTTAACATAATTATAATGCAGCCGTGGTTACGGGGAGACCGTCACCGCGGCTGACGGCACGTTAAAATAAATTCCAGGTTCAACTAATATATATCGCGTTTTATAACCATTAAAGTGTTTTATTTAAATGTGTTCTACTCGCGTAAACTACCCACAGTATCATTGAATTCCTACAGGTTGTGTCTTTTAAAAACTACAGCAAGCTGTGTCAGTGACTTCGTCTGCGTTAAATAGTTATTTTAGGCATCAAACTTTCTTTTTGCAAACCTCTTCTTCATATTTAAAGATACAAGCTCTTGCCTCTGACGTCGTCCGCTTCCCGTCGCTTTGCAAGTTAATCTAAAGCGTAAACATATACTATCGTGGATTTTATTTGATCATTTAAAGAGGAATCATTCTGTCTATAGTTTACGCGAGTAGTACACATTTAAATAAAACACTTTAACGGTTTAAAACGCGATATATTAGTTAAACTTATTTGAAAATGATTTTTAACTTCGGCCCGACGTTTCGGATGCTTTGCAGCAGCCGTGGTCACGGGGAGTCTCCCCGTGACCACGGCTGCTGCATTTTGTGTTTTATTTAAAAGGAATCATTCTTTTACATATTTTTTGGTATCTGGATCCGTTTTTACAGCGTATGCATCGGAAACCCAGAAGGATAAATACTTTACTCCGTTTTTTACACATTTCTCGCTGTTTCTTCAATCTTATTAGTCACAGAGCGATATTTTATAGCCTTCAGCCTTCCTAATGTGTGTGTTTTAGTATGCACGAAGTTTGACAGTAATTATTGTCTGTAGTTTACGTGTGTACTAATACACATTAT
Organism: Leptosia nina; assembly: GCA_963661955.1. Taxonomy (NCBI): domain Eukaryota; kingdom Metazoa; phylum Arthropoda; class Insecta; order Lepidoptera; family Pieridae; genus Leptosia; species Leptosia nina. The sequence goes on from CAVLEF010000008.1 coordinate 6,664,981, forward strand.
ACGACACTTTTAACGGTCTAAAACGAGAAATATATTAGTTATATACTTATTTTTATTTTATTTTTAACTACGACACGAGGACTCGAAGATGGTCCTAATGTCAAAGTCGAATCTAGGTGGCGCTAGCGTAGCAGATTAAAGTGTATTTCTAACGTACATTTTTAAGTAATAGTAGTAGAATTGTACATTTAATAGTCAAAGTTACTACTGTAAAATCGATGTAACAGATAATAAGAACCAGAAAGTCGTAAAACGGCTAACAAGACATCAAACTCGTAATTTGTAGTAGTTTACCGCACAAAGTCAACAATCACTTAATGCCACTAAGTACACAGCTAGGTCAAACTGCGACCCGGCAAATATAGGCTAGACCACATCACTTGGACTTGGAAAAACATTTGAGTTAATAATTTCGTGCTCCGTTTACTTGCGTTGTAACGCGTGGGCTACTTGCCCATAAGTAAGATAATTTGTAATATCAGAGACTTTACATTAAATAAAAACGATTTTACTTTGAACAAAAATTACGACATGGGCACGAGTTGAATCGGTATCCACAGCGTGCGTTTTGATCTAACCAATTGAGCAACCGACAATGACATGCAGGACAGTCATCGTCGAATTTTCAAGTTATTGATGCATACACCTCTCACACAATGCAATTTCAAATTAAACACTTTCGGAACAGTATTCTAATAAATTTAACGAAAACTTGAGATAGTGACTGGCGCCAGTCGTGTCTACTAGCTATTGAAATGTAAACGGATCATAACCCAGAGTACACAAAGTAACCGCGAATCTTGCTCAACGGCTCCCATGAGGAATTAATTTCATACCTTATAGATGTACTGGCCAGCGATATTATATGATCAATCAAATCTTGTCTCGACTCAAATGCTATAAAAGAGAGTACGGGTTGTCTCGCGTTAATGGACTTAAAGTGTTCATGTTAGTAGCTATTTAAAAAGAAAATAATTTTAAATATTATTAATCTAGTCTACTTATTCTTTTAATCCTTTTCCCTATTTCCTTACATTGGGTTATTCAACTTTCAATTTGTCCGCTTAAAAATTATGTTAAGGTAAATCAACTTGTCGGTAGCTTTGATGTTTAGTGTTGTATATTGTAGTATACATTGTGAGATTTGGGAGTTTGAACACCAATGTACGTAAGATCTGTATCATACATACTCACAATAGACTAGGTATTATTTAGACTCTATAGTATGAATTATCGATTGAAATTTGGCATATTAGGAGCTTATAATCGTAAGGCATTGAAGTCTAGATAAGATTTTAGATTGTGTTATTTTTAGTTGACAAAAATCGAAGGACAAAACAGGTCGACAGTTGCATTGTTTAGATGTTGAATGGCTGGGCTATTTCATCAAGCAAACCCCGTATAAAAAAATATTGTGCCCCTTTTTGCCTGCTATTGGAAAACCGAGATCCCAAAAGTGTGGGCAAATATAATTTCGTCCGAGCAGGACACAAATTCTGCGAAACAGCCACACAAATGTGGACACAAGGGAAACGGGGATTTGCTTTTAAATTGCATTGAAGTATAGGCTTTAATATTTTTAAAGTGATTAATACCCCTCTTGCTAAAGAGAACGTATTCCGAACATTTATTTTATTGGACATCTGCCAGATCAGGAAAACAGCTTTTACTCTGAGTAATTGTAACACAGTTTAATGCTTCTCGTGTTTCTAATTTATCACTTTTGACGGTTTCGAACGTGACATTTATAAGTTCTGTTTTAACCAAGTCCCGACATTTGGAATTAATAACGGTAAAAATTAAAATAGTCTATTTAGATTGAAAAAAAATAGCACGAACGGGACTTGAAACGGCATCTAAAGCGCTCCGTGCTATTGTTTCTTAAACGACACCGTCGACCTAATGTCGACGTCTTTCAACCTAATGATACATGGATCTCTAGCACAATGTAACTGTGATCCAGAAATCTTGACTTGTAGTTAAAATAAGTTAACATATATATTTAGTTTTAAGCCGTTAAAAGTGGTTCGGTATTCCATTAAACTATAGACATACTAATGTATGCGTTATCGCTTAAATGCGTTTATTTGCGGTGCATAAAAAATATATTTCTGTGTTGGCTGATCGTTTTTATCTTTAGGTAAGTAGGTAATAAGACGTAAGTAAAACACTTTAACGGTTTAAAACTCGAAATATACTAAACTTATTAACAATTTATGTTTATTACGACAAAACTATAATAATAATAATAATATTTTTCTCCAGGATCAAACACAGAACCTCACTAAGCTTCAGAAGCATTCAGACATATATATATAATGAATAGGGACAAACTCCCCTACTCATCGATTCGATCTAAATATATTTCAGACCAGACTACGCCCTGCCCAATCAAAACACTTATTACTTTACTAGCTGATCCGGAAAATGTTGTTTTGTTGTCAATTTTTTAGATCATTCAAAAATGGAATCGTTCTTTCATACGTAACTTTTAGTTATTTGGGCCTATTTCGCAGCGCACGCATCGAAAGCAAGATATTACATTCCACTGTTTCTTCGGTCCTGTTTGTGTGTTGCTATATAGTCTAAAGTTAGTTAGTTATACTCGATACATGGTCTATTCAACACAAAAATATTTTCAATTCGACCCGATAGTTCTTGAGATAAATAAACAAACAAACTCTTCAGCTTTATAATTAGTTAGAAGCGAATGATATGATGGCGACAAAAATTGTAGCAATCAAACTTTAAAAGCTGTTAGTGGTGGTGTAGTGTGTTCGTTTATTATTCCAAATTAGTGCTTAAACATGCCTAATCTTTATGGGTTACCATTTTCCATTAAAACCACGAACTTAAGTCACGAAGCGTACATAAAATGCAATCAAATGTAATCAACGAAGAGTGAGAAATATATAATATATACTGTACATTATTAGATACACATTAAATAATGCACTTTTAACGGTTTAAAACGCGAAATGTGTAAGTCTAATTATTAACAACTAGTTGTGTCAGCGACTTCGTCCGCATAGAATAGCTATTTTGGGCATCCAAACGTGTTTTTGCAAACCTCCTCTTCAACTAAGCTAAGCTAAGCTGTTATCCACAACGTCAGTTTCTATGATAAACACAGTATTAAGGACATTTTTTTTATAATTTAAAAAGGAATCATTCTTCAATACATACTTTTGGGCATCTTGAAGTGCCTTGACAGCGTACGAATCGGAAAGAGAGATCAAAAACTTTCCCGGTTCTTTTTCATATATCCCGCTTTTTCTTATACCCTTCCTCGATAAAATCTAACCAATGACAGTCACCAATTTGAACCGGTAGATCCGAATATTAGCACGTTCCAATAAACAAACTCTTCAGCTTTACAATATTAGTATAGATTACGAGTTTTCAATATTTTTTATTAATTATTTAGTAAAATCACGTTTCCCCTTGTGGGGCATAGGGCGACCAAATCAGTCTAGTTAATTAATTACTCAACAGTAGTTTCTCCATGATTCGAATACTTGACATTTCAACATTTGGCTACAAAGGCTGTAAGTAACGTAGATCAAGAAATCGTGATCTACTACATATCTATTTCGAATAAGAGAATTAAAATGCGTACACAAATAAAACCTCAAAGCCCCTGCTCAAAATTTGGTAGTAAATAAGTGAAAACTCAAAAACATTTCATAAACACCATGAAATAACATCGGTACGATCCGAAACCGCAACCGCAATGAAAACGTTACAAACAACGAGTAGGTATGCCGTTAGGGCTGTCAAAACTTAACATTCTATAAAACTGTTTTGAACGAGCTGAAATGCGAAATATGCAAAGCAAAGCCCTGGCTATATTTTTTATGATAGAGGAAGATAACCAAGAGATATGAATACCCCAACTCTATTAAATCTTAACTTAAGTTGCGCTGTCGTCCTATTTTAGCTTTGAATATTCAGAAATCCACGGACTAAATCGCGATTATACTTGACTGCTTTTTCGTCTGTGTACGATAGTACGTAACTTCGTGTACGTAATTTGGTTATTCCTACCACCCATTTCATCTCCAGATTTTCAGAAGAAGTCCAACATATTTCAGAAAAATTATAGGTTAGTAGCATACTGTCTATAGTTTACGCGAGTAGTACACATATGAATAAAACACTATAACGGCTTAAAACGCGATATATTAATTAAGGTCTCCCCGTGACCACGGCTGCTGCAAAGCATACGAAACGTCTGGCCGAAAGTAAAAATCATTTTTAATAAGTTTAACTAATATGTCGCGTTTTAAACCGTTAAAGTGTTCTATTTGAATGGTTAGTAGCATGTTGACCTGGTGTGGATCAAACTCACGATCCATTGACTAGTAACTATACATTGCTATCTTTAGAACCACGAGCTCGTCAATACACAAATATGTCTCCCGTTTTACTTTATTTGTAGTAGCGTGGGTACTATGCACAATAAATAAAACTACAATATTTCGATTATCTGCATTTGTTTGTCTCCTTATTCTTTACTTTTTTATCATCACGCAAGAGGAAACACTTAAATAATGTTAGATTCTATCCTTTTACAAAATAGTCTAGCCTTCCATTTCTTATAAAATTGCGTAAGATATTATAAGTGGTATAAATGCTTAGTCACTTATTATCGATTGAAAATATTGAATTGACAACCCTAACTTACGGTCGCAAATGTACTTTTAGATATAAAACGGTGTGTTTATTTTAAATGAACCAATAAAAAAGTTACTGCCGCCATAAAGGGTAGTCAGAAATTATACCCAATTTTAAAAATCGAATAATAACATACGTAATCCTACCAACTTTACCAGGATATAACTTATTATGCTGATCTACTTCAAGTAATTAGATTGACATTAGGTTGCATATTATATAGCATCAATGTTACTTACAGATTGCTAAAAAGGTTTTCCCCGTGACCACGGCTGCTGTAAAGCATCCGAAACGTCGGGCGGTAGTTAAAATAAATTGTAATTAAGGTAACTAATACATTTCGCGTTTGAACCAGTTAAAAGAGTTTTATTTAAAGACTATCAATTCACATTGATAATACGAAGTTACTATTACTTTAGGTAAATTAGGCCCTAAATAAAACATTTTTAACCGTTTAAAACGAAAACAAAATATTAATTGATTTAATGACAGTCAGTCATTTCGTTTGGTCATAATTATGCTTACCACACAATTAGCAAAGATTTAGCCCGTTTTTGGCACTGTCACGGTCACTGTGCTCTTGTAGATTTTTTTTTAGATTATAAAAATATAAATAAGTGAATTTAAAATGTGCAGTTAGGCTACTCTGCCTCTAGTGAGATCGTGTATTAAACATTTATTATTCTCTGTTATTGTATCGTCTTCGCCTTCATTTTTGTTCGTTCACTATGTAGTAGTAGTAAGTAGTAAGTATTTAATTCACTTGTATAACACGTACATAGTAAAATAATGTGAATGTTTTTATCAAAGGATGCCTACACTTACAATTGTTTAACACTTAAGTTTACTTAAGTTTAATTTAACGCAGACTAATAAAAAGATTATACTCAGTGTAATAGCGTCCAAGAGTTTGTATAAATTTGATGTAAATTAAATGAAGATAAGCTAGGTGAATGGACGAGCTAGGTGTCTCGGAGACAATTCAGGTGGACTCAGACAAATGAAACGTAGGCCGCCCCCCTTGAGCACACTTCAGGTGTTCGTAGTGATGTGACGAACTTATCGATTATTTTTAGAAATAAGAAATTTTCATTACAATATAATTTGTTATGAGGGGAACGGAATATGAAGACAATATATTTATATACAGTACAATACAATATATATGATAATAAGTTCATACATATAAACATAGTCACATACGATATACATCTTCATGATTAGCCTTTTAACGGCCTTTTTACGCGAGTAGTACATATTTAAATAAAACAGCCCTACGTCCCTCCGTGACAACGGCTACCTCCATGAAAATGTCGAGCCGGAATTAAAATAAGTTATCTAATACATTTTACGTTTTAAACTGTTAAGTGTTTTATTTTAAATGCCGACGGCATATTAAAATAGCATATGAGACATGATGTCAAACTTTCATTTTTAATACAAGTTTGTTTCTTCAGACGTCTTTCTAGTAAAGGTAAGTTTAAACGCAAGACCAACACAATTCAATTCTTAAAGATTGAAATATATTTTAGAGTGCTCTCAAAATAAAAAAAAATATCATCTTCAACAACTAATTATTATAATTACGCATCAACAATGGTACAACAAATACTTCCAGAATAACCTTAATACAGTCGTCTATTTATACAAACACTGTAAACATTGCTTGGCCATTAAAACTTTCAACAGCTAGTGCAATTAGTAGCTACGAATTAATAATGAAGCTTAAAAACTGTCTGAGGAAGCAATATTACGAGGAGCAGGAATACTATTTCTTCGACGGTCTTTTTGAATTTAATATTACGCTACTTATGTTGGAAATATTAAGACAATTTCTACTTGAGTTGATTTGGTTATGTCTGACGGGGTCGTTGGTCTAATGGTAGCAATGTTTTCTAATCTATTTATAATTTAGCATGTTGGACTTTATCTGGAAATCTGGATATTAAACGGCTGTGAGGAATATAGAAATTCCGTCCGCGTCAATGTAAAAAAAACGTGAATTGATATTTCGATTTTAGTCTGTCGATTTTCAAATATCTTAGACATCGTCCTTGTTTAGACGTTATATGGCTGTGGTATTTTACTTCCCATCAAATGAACTCCATACACCCTCCTCTACAAAAAACAGGGACTTGTTTGCGCTTTTAATGCTAGTTTTTCATCTGAGTAACTTAAGGTTGTCAGATAGTAGTAAAATCTCAAAAGGTGACAATCGTTACTAAATATTTATTACGTCAGATTTTTTTTTGATAGTTTTCGACTCTTTCCTCTTTTCCCTTCTTTCTTTATATAAGAATAAATTAAATATTTAAATTATTTAATTGTTAAATGTTTATTTGTTTAAATCTGTATATTGGTTATAATTAATATAAACCTCTATGTAACAATTTGTAGAAATATTTATTTGTGTGTAACAAGGGTGCTAATAATTTTTGTTTCTTGGTAGTGATAAACTTTGGCTTTAATCATACTAAAACGAAAAACTTTATCGAAATAAAAATTTGCAGTCTAGGAGCACAAAAGCCACTCAATAATAATTAGTTGTCGTCGAAGATTTCGCATTTTACGTAACAACTATCAAGACTTCCCCTTCCACTTCCTTGTAAGATCCCCCCCCCCCAATAAATCGTCTTGCATAATAAGTAATGGCGCCTTATCTACATATAATGTTTACAATATTTCGACAATTCATAAGCACACTGAATACAATCTAACTAATAGTGAAATATATTCCACGATAAAATAATATCGATAACGTCCGGCGCCTCCCTAAACCAAGCACAATGCACTGCGGCGTTCCCATAGACACAACTTCATATAAATAAGGGTACACGGAGAAAAGGTTCTGCAGGTAAGTGAGTAGTCTCGTTTCGTTAAGATGGAACTTTTATATCGGATAACTAAGTTGTGCGAGTCGATTTATGGGAGTGCTTGTTATTTTCTACTTGCTCCCGTTTTGAGTTTTTTACTACTAGACGGTAGGTGAGGCGCTGTCGATGTATTTTAGTTTTGGATATTCGGATATCCAGAGACTGAAACCGAAACGCGATTAAACTTCAGGACTTTGTCGGCTGTGAACTACAGTTCACCGCAACCGAAAACAATACTGTAACTAAATAACGCATTTATATATTCCTACCATCCAATAAATTTCCCGATTTCCACGAAGTCCCACATGTTTCAGGAAAATTAGGGATTAAACCCGCGGCCCGTTGATTATTACAACATTGCTACTATAACAACCAACCAACGAGTTCACGTTTTAAAAAACGAAATTTACTGAAGTTATTTGCAAACCGTTTTGATTAAAACGGCCCGACGTTGCAGTTGTGCGCTTGAGCACATCACTGTCTTAACTTTAAAAGTCGCTAGTCGAGTCGTCGGTCGTTTCCAATAGTTAAGTATATCTGAATTGGCATTATAGTTAGTTTATATTGACAAATATAAATGTGTAGTGTACCTTGTTAAATAAATTCAATATGTTTTTTAGTATTTTTTATTTATTTTTTATCTTGGCTAAGACCCTCAACTAATTTCTATTGTCGAATGTATTTGGCAAAGGGAATTACGAAAAAAAAAATATTTCATCCAAAAGTAAAGATCTCATTTTACGATTCATTAGGCGCTAGAATAAAATAAATTCACCGACATTAAACAATCTTTTTCATCAAGACACGTTCCTCGAACCATAATGGTCCATTAATTTCGTCCCCGAATATTTATCAATTTTCATTGTTGGGACAAAAACGTAAAATGAGTAATTAAATTAGAACAATACCTTCATTGGTTTAGTGCCAGATTTATACTTATTACTGTTGGTGGAATGAAAACAGAAAAACGCAGACTTTCTAAAGAAAATTTAACGGTTTAAAACGTGCAGTCTATTTATTGTGATTGCAGTCCGCGTCGGTTCGTAGTTATAATAATAACTACGAACCGACGCGGACTGCAATCACGGTCAAGGGAACGAAGAAGGAATCAATTTAGATTTTAAAAAAATACGACACAGGCGGGTCTTGAACCGGCTAACGGTAACGGTTAGAGCATCAGCACGGAACGCTGTAGACGCTGGTACAAATACCACCCCTGCCCTTAAACGATTTCTTTAATAACAAAATATTAAAGTTTTGAAATACCTCGCGTTTGAAGCCGTTCAGAGTGTTTTATTTGTGTGTACCACTACAACACTGTTTGTGAAACACTGAATAATCAAGTGTTTTCATATACTAGAACTAACTTCTATTTCAAAAATGATTTCCGCCTAAAATGTAATTAAAACAACCCACCCCTATTCAAAACCGCAGTTTAATAATTTGGCCGTTTTGGCTCGAAATATTGTTCACGATTACACATATGTAAGGCGTAGCGGAGAATTTTTTAGATAATTTAAAGAGGATTCATTGTTCAATAAATATTGTTGAGTGTCTTAAACCGTTTTGCAGCGAACGCCTCGGAAACTAATAATGATGAATATTTTTTCAAGCCGTATCTTTATTATTAGCCACGGGGCGATGTTTAGCTTTTAGTTTGTAGCCTATGTATAGCCTTCCTTGACAATTGCACCGAACAAACAAAAAAAATCAATTCAAACCCGCAGTTCTTGAGATTAGCGCGTTCAATCCACTTTTAACAGTTTAAAACACGAAATATATTAGTCAACTTATTAGGTATAACTGTGGTTTATTCGAGTAATACCTTTAAATAAAACACTGTTAAGGTTTTAAAACGCAAAATATATCATGTAACTATATAAGTACTGCTTGTAGTTTACGCGAGTAGTACTTATTTAATTAAAGCATTTTTAACGGTTTAAACGTCACATATATTAGTTAACTTATCTACAAATTATTTTTAAAAATTCGCAGCAGCCGTGGTTACTGTCTTCTCGTGATTTCGTGTATATTTTGATTTTTAAAACGTTAAATGTGTAGACTACAGACAATACCTTTTATCTACAGACAGTGCAACAGTTAAAAAACACATTTTATTGATAAAGACTTATGGCTTAAATAAGCACAAAAAAATAATAAAAATCCTAAAGGAATTGCTGCTACTGAGTCAAGCTGACTAGCTCAATTGGTTGGAGCAACAGCACGGACCGCTGTAGATGCCGGTTCAATTCCTGCCCGAGTCGGTATTTTTTTTCAATTTATAATCGATTTTTAGTATATAGTTCCATCGTGTGCAATAACATGTGAAAAATTTAATTATTTTTTATGAATACGTGGACATCAAAAATGTCGACTTGTAGTCGATCAAAGCGATATGACTACGTCACAATATTATCGATTATAATATTCCATTCAGAGGAAGGTCTTTCATTTGACGTCGTTAAAACTTTTAATAGCCAATAAGGAACGAAAACGGATTAGCATTAAAATAATTTAATGGAATTTCAATTTAAAACCGAGTTCACTTCAAATGTTTAGCTCTTCAGATTCAATTTATTCGCTGGTGCTGTGTAAGTCATTATTTAAATCCACTTTAACGGTTTAAAACGCGATATTTGCAATAGCTGTGGTCACGGGGAGAAACCAAAGCGTCAGGCCGCTGCTTTGGAGCTGAGGTCACGGGGAGAATAGATTAAAAATTAGTTGACTTAATATTTTGAGTTTTAAACCGATAAAATTGTTTTATTAAAATACATTTTTTTTATCTAATTTTGACATTATAGTCTAGGTAACGGGATATCTAGCAATATTTTAGGAATAACAGAATATGTAAAAAGTTTCAGTCGCCTCCTGAAAAACATCCGAAAAATGGGCTCGCAGTTAAGAATAAGTAAAGTAATATATTTCCCGTTTTAAATCGTTCGAGGTGTTCTAGAACAATTCAAAGACTTCTTTGAACAACAATTTTAAATAACACTTTCAAATGGCGTGGTGGATTATATCCGTGAGGCGATGCTTACAATATTTATGTAGTCGTAAAATGATTCACCCACTGTTTCGACCTTTGCACGACCCAAGTGCGAAGGCTTCTGCTGTACGCGTGAGTACTTCCCGTGATGGAGGGATTATATTTTTAGTTGCTATAAAATGCAAAGTACATATTCATGATCTATCTTCATGGGTTCGGATGTGTTCAGTTTATTCCGTACTGTTTTGTGTTGGAGTGTCTATGTAATACTGTCTATAGTTTACGCGAGTAGTACACATTTAAATAAAACACTTTAACGGTTTAAAACGCGATATATTAGTAAAACTTATTTGGAAATGATTTTTAACTTGGGCCCGACGTTTCGGATGCTTTGCAGCAACCCCCCCGTGACCACGACTGCTGCAAAGCATCCGAGTAGCTTATGTTCTTTCTTACGGTCTAAACCATCTCTGTACCAGATTTCATTCAAATCCGTTCAGTAGTTTTGGCGTGAAAGAGTAACAGACAGACAGAGTTACTTTCGCATTTATAATATTAGTAAGGATATAATTATACTGTATCAGACATTTTTTGAGATGAACTAAGGGAGAAAAGTTTTTTCACACATATTGTATTTTAAACAGTTTTCGTAACGCACGTAACAAAAGCCCTCAAAGATGAATATTTTGACTATATTTTATGTTCTTTGGCCGTATATTCGTTGCATTGTCTATGTTACATAGCTTAAAACACAAAAAAATTAATTTGAACCAGTAATTCCCGAGATTAGCGCGCTTAAACAAAGTAAACTTATATATTTCGCGCTTTCAACCGTTAAAAGTGTTTTATTTAAATGTACTACTCATCTAAATTACAGACAATACATAGGAACTATTATTTAATATTCTACCTACATGGGTTAATAATTGATTTAATAATCTTTTGACTGATAAATTATATAGACAGAATGTGGTTTCAGTCGGGCATAGAACTGAAGTCTTGAACACCTCACGCAGACACAGAAATGTGTCTACCCCATGCCCTATGTATGAGAAATCTGATTTTACTTTATAGCTACCGGCCTGATGCCGGTTCAGTCCTGCTCGAGGTTTTTTTTAATTTATTATTAATTTTTAATTTAATCCTAACTTTCTGTATATAATCGTATTAGATCGTACATTAACTTTATTTTATTTTGAAATACGACAATCTAAGTTATAAGACCTATCAAAAAATATCGCGCAGCGCCATTTTTATTTATTCAGACAAAAGTGCGCTTAGAAAATGAGGTTTCTCCGTGAAGAATTAAAATTGTCAGTACCGTTACACTAATTGGTCCGTTCTTGGGTCGAGAGTCGGGCCTCAAAGACATAGGGCATATATAAACACCTGTAGGAAATGACCTGTTTGACGAGAATTTTCGCTCTCACTGAGAATAATTGAAGGGGTTTGCGCGTTAATTATTTTCGAAAGTTGTACATACATACGATTAATATGGCATACAAATAAATAATAAGTACCCACATTTAAAAGGGAGACAATTTTTCAATTCAAATAAGTAAGTCCACACCAAAACATATGTAGAATATATAGAAATTATATAATGAATGAAGCAATAACAAAAAGGTTATAATTATCGCTAAAAAACACTAACTTTGCTGTAGAAGGACGTCACTCAGCTGTTGCTGCAACAACAGACTTGCTGCAGCACACCGCGGCTTACAGAGTGACAGTCAGGTTATAGGAGAGTTTTTAATATTATACCAGCGTTTTGTTTTAAAGATTCCTCTTAGATTTATTTAAACAGAAGGTAGACTGATGCCTACACAATTTTGTGTTGTCGTGGTTCACATTCAAATAAAACTTAAGAGTGTTTTAAACGTGAAATATATTAATTTATTTATAAACAATTTATTAATCAATTATTCTTAACTACTGCTCAACGTTTTTAGGTACTAAGCGTGGGGCTGTAGGAACAATTTTATGCATTATAAATTATAAGGTTTCATATACACCACCATCATATTTTTAACTTCCGTTAAGGTTACGAAGACAAATGTTTTAATTAGTAATGTACAACTCATGCTTGTTGAGCTGTGAAAAAAAAATTTGAAAAAGTCTTATCACATTTTGTGAATTAGCGTTTAAGTTGTTTAGGTCAAAAATTCTCAAAGTCTCTTGATACTACTTCTTGAGACACCTGTATATAACATAGGGGGGACAGCTAAGAATAAGATTATTTGTATGTATATGTTAGTTATAACATCCAATTTGTATGCCCTGCTGACGTATATTGGATTTAGAATCTAGATACACTGTGGGAATCGAATCCACAACCTGTAATAAAAAGTTACTGGCTTATCGTGCCCGCTGTTAGTCTTACTGATGACATAATCTTTGACGTTTTAATAAAATATTGCCACTATTATAAACTCAATTTAAAGGTGAAAAATATAAATAAATATTTACGGAGCGGGCAAATTGAATTGTATCGTGTTTTTATAATATTATGTACACAGCGGGACTGACCTGCACAGTTTATTTATTTAAAAATTTGCCGGAATCCATAGCGTAGAATGAAAAGTGAATTAATAAAACAATATTCTGGTAATAGTTTTATTAGGCACTAGTAAATAAAATATAATTACTGTGCGTTATTTGCGTACAAGACGATAACGCACAAAACTATATTATCACGAGTGCAGTAGTAATAAAAAATGAATACTCACGATAGTAACAAACAAAACATATATATAAAAGAAGAGTTTGTTTTTTGTTTGTTTGAACGCGCTAATTTCAGGAACGACTGGATTGGAATTGAAATCGTTTATCGAGTAAGGCTTCATAACATAGTATAAAACAAAGTCTCCTTTTCTGTCCCTATGTACGCTTGAATCTTTAAAACTATGTAGATAGAGTGATTCAAGAGTTTTTCGTAGTGTGTTTAGTATCACCATGTCACTCGAGCGAAGCCGGGGCGGGTCGCTAGTTACATTATAAGACATTACGCTGCGCTCAATAGAAGCGAAGAAATAGAGATAAATGTGGAAAAAAGTGGTGATTTATTTATCTTTAACGGCTTTTGCTAATACTGATTATTAAATACTGTCTATAGTTTACGCGAGTAGTACACATTTAAATAAAACACTTTAACGGTTTAAAACGCGATATATTAGTTAAACCTATTTGAAAATGATTTTTAACTTCGGCCCGACGTTTCGGATGCTTTGCAGCAGACGTGGTCACGGGGAGACTCCCGACTAATATATCGCGTTTTAAACCGTTAAAGTGTTTTATTTAAAGGTAATATCTTGCTTTCGATGCGTGCGCTGCGAAATAGGCCCAAATAACTAAAAGTTACGTATGAAAGAACGATTCCATTTTTGAATGATCTAAAAAATTGACTACAAAACAACATTTGCCGGATCAGCTAGTAAATTAATAAGTGTTTTGATTGGGCAGGGCGTAGTCTGGTCTGAAATATATTTAGATCGAATCGATGAGTAGGGGAGTTTGTCCCTATTCATTATATATATATGTCTGAATGCTTCTGAAGCTTAGTGAGGTTCTGTGTTTTAATCCTGGAGAAAAATATTATTATTTATGGGTGGTAAGGTCCCACAACTAAGTCCCCCGGGCCCCCGGCTGCTTGGGCCGGCTTTCCCCTATTATAGTTTTGGCGTTTAATAAACATAAATTTTTAGTAAGTGTTTTACTTACGTCTTATTAACTACTTACCTAAAAGATAAAAACGATCAGCCAACACAGAAATATATATTTTATGCACCCACCGCAAATAAACGCATTTAATTTATTTACTTTTTGTACTCAAGTGATTCGCTTAAAAATGCAACAGAAACGTATTGACCAGTCTGTGGAAAAGCTTATAGGCCGTTTTACGAGGTCACAATTCTATATATAACCGTTGCACTCCGTTTCGAAGAAACCCATTCGATATAATGGCCGCTCGCGTGAAATAACACGCGAATTTCATCCACCCTAATGACGCCGATAATATCAAGCAGAACTGGTTTTACCCACATGTTATGTAAAGAATTGAAAGGAGTTTTAAATTAAAGCATATATTTAAAAGAATGAAATCCCGTTTTTCACCGTGGGGCATGGGACGAACACATTTATGTTATTGTATTTTTTGTGTGCGTGACCGAAACAATCTGTTGTTTCCCCAGGATTCAAACCCCTTATAACGTAATGCAAGAATCCATTTAAGATGTTTGTTTACTAATATTATAAAGCTGAGTGTATGTTTGTTTGTTTAAACGCGCTAATCTCAGGAACTACCACTACTAGTGTTGCCAACTGAAATCTTGTGCTAAGGAAGGTTTAAACAATAGAACATCACGCTGCGACGAATAGGAGCGAAGGACCCGTGGAAAAATGAGAATAAAACGGGGGGGGGGGAGGATTATTTATACATCTTACGCTTTGAAAATCTCATCTTAAGCTTTTAAATTATTTAAAAAATCCGCCACTGTATATGGGTATCTTTCATTACTTCGCGTGATCATATATACATATGAACATCAAAAGTCCGTCGGGCCACGACGACGGGTCAACCGATGAAAAACCTTCGAAAAGTCTTACTGCGCAATTCGATTGCAGTGTGGATTTTTTGCCGTGGCAATATTTTAAAATAATATTGTTGTTCACACAATTCCCTGCAGGTAAGTTTCCGGTCTACTTTAGATCTCGGTCGAACAACTAAAGATTAATTATACCTTTGTCAATTCTGATGACGTAAATGTGTCATTAATTTCTCATTCAATATTTTCATTACCTATTTTCGTTTAGTATAACGATAATAAATAAACAAAAACATTAGTTATATAAAGGCAGTGACGCTTACACGAGTTTTGACACGAATATTCGATGTTACAATTGGTATATGTTTCGTGCTTAAGTTATAAGCATAGGCGATTTAGTAAGCTTTCACGGGGGCATTGTAAATAAGTTTAACTAAGATATTTCGCGTTCTGAACCGTTTAAAGTGTTTTAATTTAAAGTATTGTCTGTTGTTTAAATAAAACACTAAATAGTCTCCTTGTGACTATGGTTGCAACTGTAAAAAGCATCCGTAACGTTGGGCCATAGTTATATTAAATTAAAAATGAGGCAACTAATATATTTCGCGTGTTAAACCGTTAGCAGTTACAGTGAAACATATTAACATGTTCAAATAATAGGTCTGGCTTTGAAATCCATTTTGTTAGGACAAAATATACCTTGTGTTCATCGCGATCTCTTGACTTCCCTGTATAGTTTCCACCTAAGTTAAGATTTGAAGTCCGGAATTTAAATTCTGGGGAAACAATTGTTTCATTCGGGCTCTTGTCTGTAAATTAAGTAAACCAGTGAGAAAACAGAAATGTGTTCACCCTATGCCTGGAGAACATGGAGTTTAAATAAAAATGAGATTCAAAGGGAAATCCCCCTTGGGGCGTATGGCGAACACACTTCTGTGTCCGTTTTACTAATTGGTTATTTTAATCTAAGCTAGGCACCACATTTAACCGTTTAGCTACAGAGGCGGTCTAACTAACAGATTGAACAGACAAAAAAAAGTAGATTTATAATTTATTTATTGACTCACGCCGTTCTGAACTTAACGCTACAACTTTATCCGAGCTATTTATTTTTCAATATCGACACTTAATCGCGGTCGGATACTTTACGAGCTTATTTATAAGCTGGCGCTGTTAACAGCGTAACACAAAAGCGACGTAACGCCATTTGAATTTCAAAATGAATTATTGCAAAATGAAACCTGATAACATCGTGGTACATCGCTCGAAAAAAGCCTTTTTCCAAATTGACGTCTTTGTGAATTTCTGTTGCGTTTATGATACCCGTAAAATATGTATGAAAGATCCTCTATAAATTAACTAAAAAGATGGTCCCGATTTTGTATGTCTGTCCCTCAAGATTAACTTGCAAGAACGACGGGCCGCAACCGACGTCGTGGGTTATAAAGATGAAGAGAACGTTTGTTTTGAATTATTATTCTATGTGGACGAAGTCGCGGACACAGCTAGTTTTAATATAAAGTAACTTTACGAACACTTAGACTTATAAAACCCATTGTGGAGCCAGACTTAAGTATTGCAGCGGTCCATGCAACTTTAATAGCGCAAGTCGGAATTAAGACCTTGATAGAACATTTCTTGAAGTTAAGAAGTTGTTACATTTACAATTACCTTACAAACGATTGTGTTTTAAGTACTGTACTTGTGGTTTATAACGAAAATAGCTTAAGTGTGTTATTTTGTATTTCTATAGTATTCGGAAATACTATTTTTTTTAATTGAACGGCTTAAAACCCTATTTATATTAGATAAACGTGTTTGTATTTGGAAAAATGGCCAGTTTCGCCGTAACAGATGGCGCTAGCTTAGCAATTTTTCACTTTGACGTCAAAGACGCCCTCCATATTTATGCTCCGCGCGACCACGGCTGCTGCAAAGCATCCGAAACGTCGGGCCGTAGTCGAAATAATTTTCAAACAAGTTAACTACTAAATATCGCGTTTAAACCGTTAAAGTGTTTTTTAATATGTTTACTACTTACGTAAATTACAGATATTATTTAATACAAATTTTATTAACAACGGTCTAAATTCCACATTCTATCTTAGCTGAATCTAATATTGATTATTAAAATCAAGATTTCAGCATCTAAAAGAAGAAATATGAACTTATAATTAAGCCCGCATTTTACTATATTTTAATTCGAGTCCAAAACAAAAATAGGGGCGCTTTTATCGGGATTTCGTAGAAAAATTCCCCTCAATTCAGGGTTATAAAAAGGGCCTACATAATTACGTTTGTCGCAAACAAAATAAACCGTCGGACAAGAAGGTAATTACAGTATGATCGATAAGCTTTTGGCGCCAGCGGGGCTGACCGAATGTCCATCGACCTAGCTACGGTAAAAGCTATTTCTTATTTACGTGGAAATAATTACGTTCAAGAAAATACGGGGAAAATACATATATTCGACGGGCTCGTCGGCTAATAATCAACGGGTCACGGGTTCGGTCACCATCGGGTCCAACATGTTTCGTATTATGTCTACCTTATAGTCCCACCGCTGGGACTTAAGCGTTTTGATCAATGACAAAACAATATCGAATCAGTTTGTTCGGTTTGATTTACTGCTATTACATATTAACTCACTACAACGCGCTTTTCCGAATGAAAAGTATACACAAAGCTTTATTTAACGGTTTGAAATGCAATTAACATTAGTTAATTTTATTTTTTAAATCTAGTACGCTAGCACAATCTGTTTTTTGTTTAGTAGTATTTACTCTTACTCGCTTAATCATTATAAAAAACTTAAAGTGAAGTTTTAAATGTTGTAATCTTGTAATTATGTACTTGTGTATAATAAGTAAGGTACTTTTGTAGCTAAGGTCAAAACCAATTGTGTGTTAACGTACTATTTTATTGTTAATAACGTTAGTATTTAGAATAACGAAGTATTTGTCACTAATTATAATTCCTGTTATATCTACTGTGGTACTTAAGTGATATTATTTATTGTATAGGCCTGAAAGGTGCATACATCAATAAAAAAAATTCGACGATGACGTGTAGGACGCGGTATTTCAATTGGTTAGAGCAAGAGCACGTTAGTGTGTACGGCTTAGTGTTGCTTCTACGCGAAGCTACGAGCCGCGTAGCAGTGCTACGCCGGGTTTTATTATTCAATACATAATTATCGTACAACAATAAAAACTAGTAAATAATTTAAATAAAACACTTTAGCGGTTTAAAACGCGATATATTAGTTAAACTTATTTGACAATGATTTTTAACGTCGGCCCGACGTTTCGGATGCTTGCCGCTGCCGTGGTCACGGGGGTCACTAATATATCGCGTTTCGAACCGTCAAAGTGTTTCATTTAAATGTGTACCACTCGCGTAAACTATAGACTGTATTTAGTTAATATTATATTAAACAAGCTAACGCTGAGCGTGCCCGCGACTTCGTCCGCGTGGAAAAATGATTTTGGATAGAATTTTCAATTATTTAGGCTGTTTATTTATTTATTTTATAATGTTATAAGACACATGCGCATGCGCAGTATTAAAGTGATTCAGAGTTACTTTTGAATTTATTATATTAGTAAGTTCTATAAAAATTAATTACGATACATCCACACAACGTTTCATCACTTTTTTACTTGGAGGAATCGATTCTTTACCGACGCCCCCGCCTGGCTACATTTAGTGGGAGCGTGGAGGTCAGCCAGCTTGGCCACTACCCACGAAACCTCCAAGAGCTCACGGGAGACTTGCCGGACGCGAGCGGCAAGCAAACATTCATCCTCCTTTTCAACCCCTAACAACCCTTTTTGGCATAAAAAAGTAGCCTATGTCCCTTCTCAGGCTCTACAATATCTGTGTACCAAATTTCATTTAAATCAGTTCTGTACTTTAGATATACTAAAGACAAACAGACAGAGTTTCTTTCGCATTTATAATATTAGTATAAGTGGTCAAGAAATTTTACTTATATTAATTTTACTTATTTTACCTATTCAGGGTAATTAGAGTATCGAAAAACAATTAAATATACAACGTGTTTCAATATTTAAAAAGTAATCATATTAAAAGTATAATACCTACGACTAATATACTTTTAACGACTTTAGAAAGGGTTCCACCGCGAAGAAATATTACACTAATTTTCGAAATCGTAAAAATTTATTATTCCCTAGCCGTTATAGAAAAGGTTCTCTCATAATCGCTGTGAGATTTTTATTATCAAACTTTTCATGGGTCCCTGAAAGACCATTTCTAACGAGATATCAATCGCTTTAAAAATGTAGCTTGATCGATATATTATGACATACCACTAGCAATGTCCCATTTTAGAAGTGATCGACCCTTCTATATCAGAGTGGAATGATGTATTCTAACTATCCATACAAACCATTAAATTAGTGCACTCTTAAATAAAATAAAATAGACTTTATCTCTTATTTATAAAAAAATATTTCGATTCGTTAAAAAAAATTTAAATAATATGTTAGTCTGTTCGTACGTTGTGATTCTACAGTGTTCAAAAGAGCAACATAGCCGAGAAGAACCCAAGAAACTCAGTCTGGCTTTTTTCAACATGTCTTGCAAACTAATACATTCTTTTCTTTGTGTTTCAAAACTTTTAAGATAAAATAAATATTCGAATTGATAACTAGGTCTGTTCAACTAGATCTGAAAAAAGTTGTTTTGTTGTTTGTAAGATTACTATTATTATGTTGATACAACGCTAACAAATAATTAGTTGGTTTCGAGCAAATTTAGCTGACCTTAAGCCTATTTTATTATATTTTGTAGTTTCTTGAACCGTGAATCATTTTCTTCGTTGATTATGATTGAAGTTGAATAATTTTCCAAGTTTTCTTACTGTTTTTATTAGCAGTATATTGTTATATAGCCTTACCCAAAAAAAAATTTAATCGAAACAAACTCTTTGTCTATACTCTAAATAAAACGTGTCATGGTGGTCGAACTTGAACTCCTCCCAAACAGCTCGACCGATTGTTACCAAATTTTATATGTGTATTCAATAGGTCTAAGAATAGGACAACATCTATTTTTCATCTCTCTAAGTGATAAGGGTGGTTCACCCTTAAATTTTAATTTTTTGGACAAAATTTTCAATTTATATTTTTTTATGATACAACATACAAAAATACATACAATCCTCAATTTTCACCTTTCTACGATCAACCCTTATTTTTTAATAGACATTTTAGTAAAATTATTTATATGGCAAAACAACGTTAGCCGGCTCAGCTAGTATTATTATAAATTTAGATAAATTTTAACGTTTGAATCTAAGACTACGAGATGTGAAATGCTGCCCTATACATTCATTTCAAGAGCCCATTGTCACAATACATCCCATGAACGTATCCTGAAACCCACACAGATAACTTCACCGTAATTGCATCTTTAAAATAAAACACTTTTAACTGTTTTAAACGCGAAATGTATTAGTAAACCTAATTACAATTGATTTTAAATAATACATTTCACGTTTTAATCCGTTAAAAGTGTACACTCACATAGACTATAGACATCATCGAATCTTACCGATAAGATAAAACTCCCTCGATTCCAAATTATAAAATAGGAGTCGCAATTTCGTTAAACTTTGCGCGGCAATTTGTAACCATTAGATCTGCGTTGTTAACCCTCCCCCGTTGGGGGGATCGGTAAATAGAATCGCGAGTACGCGAGCCATTGAAGGGTTAACTCTTGTTCGTATTGATTGCACGTAATATGTGCTGATGGTCTATCTGCGTTCGTAAATTACATTTCATTGCGTCTTTTGTTAGAATAACTTACGCTAGATTAAATTTCGTTACTTTAGAGGTGGTTCAAGTACGAAAGCAAATTTATACTTATTTTTGGTCCATCCCCCCCTTCAACCATCGCCTGTAAAAAAAGTAAGTACAGCTCTTAACCCACCCTCTCTTATGCTTATCTACACTGTCATTTAAATAAAACACTTTAACGGTTTAAAACGCGATATACTTTAGTTAAACTTGTTTGAAAATTATTTTTACTTACGGCCTGACGTTTAGGATCAAACAATGACATGTATACTATGTCATTGTTTGCTTCTTATTGTCAATTCTCGTGTTTATTTTTATATACGTAAAATGTCTTCTTTATGTAATTTTAAATAAAATACTTTGCCGGTTTAAAACGCAAAATGTACTTATTTATCATAATTTATGTTAACTTATTTACAATTAATTTTATCTGAAAAACATGATGGTGGTTAAAATATCAAAATTCCGCCCGAACCAACCCATATAAAAAAACCCCGGGGAATTTTGTTTTTTTTTTTTTCCCCCCCCCCATAAAAATTTTTTTTTTTTCCCCCCCCCCCCCCATTTTTTTTTTTAAAAAAAAAATTTTTTTTTTTTTTTCTCAGGGGGGGGGGGTAAAAAAAAAAAATTTTTGTGGTTTTTTTGGGGGGTGTTTTTTTTTTTTTTTTTTTTTTTTTCCCCCCCCCCCCCCCCCCCCCCCCCCCGGGGGGGGGGCCCCCCCCCCCCCCCCCTTTTTTTTGGGGGTGGGGGTTTTTTTTTTTTTTTTTTTTGTGTTGTTTTGCGGCCCCCCCCCCCCGGCGGGGGGGGGGGGGGGGGTTTTTTTTTTTGGGGGGGGGGGGGGGGGGTGGGGGGCGGGGGGCCCCCCCCCCCCCCCCCCCCCCCCCCCCCCCCCCCCCCCCCGGCGGGGGAAAAAAATATGTATGATGATGAATGATTCCTCTTTAAATGATCTAAAAAAAGTCCGCGACGCTATATGTCATCTTTTAAGATTAACTAGCAATAACGACGGGAAGAGACGCGACCGACGTCGTGGGTAACTTAAGTTTATAAAGACGATAATGTTGATTGCAAAAACGAATATGGATGCCCAAAAACGATTCTCGCGGACGAAGTCGCAGGCACAGCTAGTACACTATATAGATCAATATAAAGACTACATTCTTTACATCGATATAATGTGTTTTAATGTAATCTTACAAACCCATCCAGCCGTATAATAAAGGCATGTGAATTGAAAAAGAAGCATTTACGTCAATGGATAAAGATTAGGGTTGTCGCTCCCATTTTATTTATCAAAATGAGATGGATACAAATTCATCGCCTTACAAGTATCCAGGGGATATACACCAAATGGTGTTTAAATAAACCACTTTTAACGGTTTTTTACTATGGCCCGTTTTTTAATATATTTCGCGTTTTAAATCGTTGAAAGTGTTTTATTTAAATGAGGGTTAGATTAAAATTAAGGTTAGGTTTAAGAACTGTGTCGTTTAAAAAAATGTTATTTTTTTGTTACTTTGTTTAATGTTTTTGTATTATTATTCTAATAGGGACCCCCAAGGGAGACCGTGACTTTCGACCACAGAATAGCTGTCCACTTCACCCAATTCCCCATTCCCCCAGCTCTCTACTCTCATTGTAATGCCCCTTCTGTAAACAAGAAATAGCTTAACAAGCTTCACTAAAGATTTTCATGAATAGACGGCCGAGAGTGTACATTTCCCGCGGCGTCGCTCGAGTTTATGTGTCTTTCGCGCGAACTCAGTTTTGTTTCTCGAGAGCGTTGTATTATTATATCATGTGTACTGTAGCAAGATGCTAGTAACAGTTTTTAGTACAGTTTCGTATCACGCAATATATATTCGTTAAACTTAATTGAAAAAAATTCCCACGTAGTGTTGTCGTAGTACACATTTAAATAAAACAGTTTAACGGTTTCAAACGCAATATATATTAGCAAAACTTATTTGGAAATTAATTAACCGTTACCACGTGATCACGGCTTCAACAAAGCATCCGGAACGTCACACCGTAGGTAAAATAATTTCTAAATAAGTTTAACTAATATATATCGCGTTTTAAACCGTTATAGTATTTTATTTAATAGTGTACTACTGTAAACAGGGACACACACAGACACTATCTATTCCTGATTTCACAAATTTCTATTATTTATAGATTGACTATAAAACTACTTTCTACAAGTAAGTAAGTTTTTGTCGCGTGTGTTATATTAAAGTTATTATTATTAAATGTAATAAAAAAAGAAATAATATATTTCGTGTTTATAACTGTTAGAAGAGTTTTATTGAAATAAAGCGAAAAGTATACGTAGTAGTAGTATATTCCTATTTTAAAAAATAATAAGGCCTTTTTTACAGAGATGACAACCCTAAAATGACTGGTATTTTTGGGGTATCGGGAGCTCTCAGGGAAAGTCAGGGGTAAACAAATGAATTGGTTGGTAACTGCTTGAAGGCACGCGAACGGCATGACATTGAACTGACACAACTAAGCTGTTCTGACTCAGGCGTTTTAGGGTTAAACCTGGGTTAATTCGACCGAATGATTTGATTCGGATCAGCAGTTTTGTGTTCAAGAAGCCAAATCTTGGCGGAAATATTATAATATTATTTGTTATGTTTTGACTACTGGATGTGCGAAATAGAGAATTTGTAAATAAACTTTTAATAAAACTTTATTTAAAGTCTCCCCGTGACGGGCTGCTGCAAAGATCCGAAACTCGGGCCGAATAAAAATCTTTTCAAATATGTAACGTTCCTTTTAACCGTTAAAGTGTTTTTTTATTACCTTAGACAGTTCAAATAAACACTTCTAACTGTTTAAAACGCGAAATATATATGTTAAATAAATGAAACCACTCACTACTAATACAGTAGTTAAAATAAATTAACTAATGTATTCGCGATTTAAACCGTTAAACTGCTTAACTTATTAAGCTTAAGTTAAAATTAAAATAGCGTTTTATTGAACCAATTGTATATACATACAGTAAAGTATCAATAGCTTGATATATTAGTAATTAACACTAAAATAAAACAGTTTTAAACCCAAAATATATTAGTTCAAGTGCCAGTCTCAGTCCCCCATGATTAGGATAAATTAACGAATACAATTCCCGTTTTAAACCGTTAAAAATGTTTTAAGAAATAAATTTCTAGTATTGACGTGAGCTTTATATTAGTTTAATCTATGGCCAACTCGTCAATTATGACCAAAAATAACTTATAACGAGGAACTGACAAACCCCTGAAATGGGTCTGCCTGAAACTTTTGTTTAAATATTTAAAGACATATCGCACTAGACAGATTTATTTTAACAGACATTTCAGCGATAGTTTCTTCTATTATAAGGCTCTTAATCGGTCGGGACCACCTCTGTAGCCAAATCGTTAAATCTATTTCTGGGTTCGAATCCCAGGGTAACAAAAAATGTTTCGCTCGGGCAGGGCACAGACGTCTGCTCAACTACTCGCCTAAAGAACGGATCAGTGAAACGGACTAAAAAATGTGTTCGCCCCATACCCCACGAGGGGCATACGAGATTTCACTACTATTCGGTCGGGCAGGACACAAGACAATTACGGCTTTGGATATTTGGAAATCCACTGAACCGAAACGCGATTAAACTTAACGTCCTTTTTTTTATCTGTGGCCGATGTTCCACATGGATATCGGAAATAACTACTTTAAATCTAGATTTCCAGAGTAAGTCCAAATGTATTATAAATTCGATTCAAATATCGAACGGGGATTTCGGACCCACTACCCGTTAGCCCTACATTGCTACTATTACACCAACGAACAAATATAAGGTACTAAACAAAATCCTTTAGTAAAACTCGACACTTCTATTCTTAGTAGTTCCAGACCCTAAATATCGGCTTGGGAAACCTTTTCTTCAGCACCACAATACATTCCTGATAGCATTGGCAGGTTACATTAGTACCTTTGTCGGTCCGGGGTAATCGGTTTTGTAGACCCTGCCTTTGTAATCAAATCCGTGTGTCCACGTACTCACATAACAGACTTTGTTATTGTAGAGAACGGGTTGATAGAACTTGGAATTATTATCGTCAATATGCCTCCCAAGACAATCAAGTATTGTTTATAACATAAGTAGTCTATTTTGTCTGTAGTTTACGCGATTAGTACACATTTAAATAAAAGGCTTTAATGGTTTAAAACGCGATATATTATAAACTTGGCAGCATCTGAATTAGCATCTGGTAAGCATCCGAATAGTTATAAATAATTTTCAAACAAGTTAAAATATATCGCGTTTTAAACCTTTAAAGTGTTTTATTTAAAAGTTTATACAAGCCTTTCCGCCTTTATCAACAAAGGTGAACAAAACTCTGTAGTAATAAATGCAGACACATACGATTATTTTATAAAAATATTTGGCTTGTTCAACACATTTATATAAGTGGTTTAAGAGTATAGGGTCTCTGCTGCAATGTTTGATTTTTATAACATTTTTTTGCAAACCTCATTATTAACTAGATGGACCTAGGTGTGTTGTCGACCTATTTTGGCTTTAAATATTTGGACATCTACAGACAGAAACCGGAAACCAGAGTAATCTTCACGGATTTTTTGTCTGTGGACGGTGTGGGTCGTGATTATGGAATATCGATCGATATTCCTACCATTTTATATACCTTATTTACTAAATGAAGTCTAATATGTTTCCCGAAAATATATTAGAAACATATTGAAGCGGGGATCGAATCTACGAAAAGTTAATTTATCAAACATTCAAATAAAACACTTAAACGGTTTTAAATGCGATATATATATTAAACGCATAACGTTTAACGTTTTGGATGCTTTGCAGCAGCCGTGGTCACGGGCTGACGGGGGTTTCGAATGCTGCAAAGCATCCGAAACGTCGGGCCGAAGTTAAAAATGTTCAAATAAGTTTAACCAATATATATCGCGCTTTAATCCGTTAAATGTGTACTAGACGCGTAAAACTTACAGACAGTGTTTATTTTAAATAAAACACTTTACCGGTTTAAAATGCGATTAACGTCGGGCCGAAGTTAAAAATAAATTTCAAATAAGTTTAACTAATATATCGCGTCTTAAACCGTTAAAGTGTTTTATTTAAAATAAACAGTATTTTATCAAACATTACTACCATCCGACCAAGAGCCCGTCCAAAAATGTCTGTTTAATTACAACCACCAAAGTACTGATGATAAATTATACCGACGTTATAACGTGCACCTCTTATCTGGAACTGGAAACTGACACCCAAATACCGAAACACACATAGACGTTACCAAATTCCAACAGTGTATGTAGATGCGTACACTGTTGGAATATCAGTCTCCCCCCGCCCCCCCCCCCCCCCCCCCCCCCCCCCCCCCCCCGGGGCGGGGGCAAAACCCCCTCCCCTTATTTTTTTTTTTTTTTTCCCTTTTTTTCCCCGTGGGGGGTTTTTTTTTTTTTTTTTTTTTTTCTTTTTTTTTTTATAGTGGGAGTCATATTTACATCAAATTGCTTTAAGTTCGGTATCGACGTCGTTTTGAGGCTTTGAATGCGAAAAATTTGACGGGCTCTTGGTAGCAATGTATGGCTAATGGTCAATGGGTCGTAGGTACGATACCCACCTGGCCAACGTTTTTAAATTTGTAATATTTCTGAATCAATGTGGACATCGACTGGAAACCTGGATATGAAATGGGTAGGAATACAGAAACTCCATCCGGGTCACGAACCACCGTCCACGGGTGAAAAGCCGTGAAGCTTAATCGCATTTCGGTTCAGTCTATGGATTTCAGAATATCCAACGCCAAAATAGGGCGACAGCGCGTCTTATTTAGATGTTATAGGTATGTGTTGCTGGGGTATATCACCTTCTATGAAGTCAAACCCATGCCATGTCCGTCCCCCCCTATCATTAAAAACCAGGGAATCTTATCATACAAAATATAATAAAATATCGTTTGCATTATGAGCCTTATCTGTTGACAATGAGAAAGAAATCAAATGATAAGTTTTCAATCATGCGACCAGCTATACAATAGGCAGAATTGCTTGGCGTTTTTGTTACAATTCTAGTTAATTATGAAGTGTACCAATATCCATTATCTTGGTATTGATAGAATAGGAACGATTTATCACAAATACATGATAAAGGTGCGTTATAATGTCCAAAAGTTTTGGAGTACCGCAAGAGACAGAGTGGCCTAAGTCCAATTTTAATGAGTTATTTATATTTTCCTATTTCAATGTTTATCTACAAGAGTGACCGAAAATTGTTAAACATAATTCTTACACTAATAATAGTACAAATTCATTTTTCTTAAGTTAATTACGCATTTTTATTTTCCTCCTGCCCCTAACAGCCTCATAATATTGTATATAAACCAATTTTGCCTCTATTTAAAGAAATATATAATTATTCTAACCAATTCTTAATACTGTTTGTATTGATGGTTATAAAAACATGCTTATGTTTACCGTTACTTTTTATTATCTAGATGTCTAGTCTAGCTATTGTTACACTGCACATTTGTGGCCTGAAACGGGCAATTACAAACAAATAAAAATAAAATATCTAAATTGATTATTAACCACTTTATGTTATCAAAATGTCTAGAATAGGTAGCTTTTCACTGTTTGTTTGTTGCCTAAAACGGTCGTTTACAACAAATAGTGATATGTAGTATTAAATACTGTCTGTAGTTTACGCGAGTAGTACACATTTCAATAAAACACTTTAACTGTTTAAAACGCCATATATATTAGTTAGCCGTGGTCTGCTGCAAGGCATCCGAGTCATCGGGCTGTAGTTAAAAAAAAATCAAATAAGTTTAACTAATATATATGGCGTTTCAAACCGTTAAAATGTTTTATTAAAATGTGCACTATTTCTAATTTAATAAAAAATTAAGTCTCACTACTGTATGACGAAGAAAAGTAGACGTATTTGTGTGTGCTTTACACGGTATAGTCTTAGACGCCCCCTACGACTCAAATCTTATTGTAACGATATTTAAACCCAGAACCTCGCGTTAAACCAAACCTAACTAACAAGACAGCTTTTACAAATTTGATGCACTAAAAATAACGACTCGGGCAGGACTTAAACTGGCATCGTCAGCTATCCGTGCTGTTCATATTATTGAGCTACCATTTCCTACATGTCTTAATTTTTTTTTTAATAATACATGCACCTGTCCCCCAATTTGGCGCAGCCCAAACTCTAAATTAGAAGTTCCCACTATTATCGTAACAATTCCAATTAAAACTTTACGATTGCAATGGTCAAAAATAATAGTAAAATGTTAATGAACTCTCGCCCTAAGCTATAATGAAGTAGGTCATACTGGCCTAGTGACGTCACAGTATTTGCGAACGAAATGTGCCGATTTCGGATTCCGTTTCGATCCGTCGAGAGTTTACAAAATAAAAATAGATAGCAGATACTTCAAATATCGGTGGCGTGGATTTAAAAATCACTATTACTCCATAATTTAACACTTAAAAAGTAATTTAAATTTAATTAAACACCATTTTGTATTCTCTACAATCATTCTTCAAATTATTATGCATGTGGAATTGCAAATTATTTTATTTGCAAGGTTAAATAAACATTTTTTATCGTTATAGCAAAAAACTCAACGATACGTAAAAAAAATCATCAAAAACTACAAGACCAAATTGAATGCAGTTCAGCCATCGATAACATTAAAAAAAATTAACGGACACAGTCATGTGCTCGCTTCATCCACCACAGTGGGTACAGGGATTTCACTAGTAAATCGTTGGGATTAAATATGAATAAAATGTTCATTAAAGTCTGGTTAAATAAACTCGGTCTTCATTGATGCTAATATTATAAATTGAGATAGGTCAATAACACAGCCTGAGAACATTTAAATAAAACACTTTAACGGTTTAAAACGCGATAAATTTTAGTTAAGCTCTTTAAAAGAATATTTTTAACTTCGTCGTGACTTTGATGCTTTGAAGTTAAAAATCATTTTCGAATAAGTTTAACTAATATATCGCGTTTTAAACCGTTAAAGTGTTTTATTTAAACTCGTAAACTATAGACGGTATACAACCTGAGAATTGAAACTGGGATAGGTACAAACATTTACACAAAGGGCGTGTTACATTAAACTAATCCGGGCACCACTTGGCACTGTGCCAAACTCCACGTGTTCAAAAGAAAAGTATCGAACAATTTTTTTTTAAATTTACGGCTATTGAAGTTTTATATAAAACTATACTACGTTTAGAGAATATTACTATATCAATAATTAAAAGAAATCTAATATAGTATTTCTCCACTACTAATAAGAAAATATATTCTTTATTATTTCTTACACCTACCCACGTGTAAAGCGTTTATTTTATTTCTCTTCTCCTATACTTTACATTGCTGGATGAGATCGCTGCTTAGCGATAAGACCGCCTTTTATTTATAAGTTAGTACGTAAGTTTTTCTATTGTATTTTCTGTGTTTGGGTATCTGTTTAAATGGGGCATGGGGTAAAACACATCTCTGTCGCCGATTGACCGATTCAACTCAACTATTTCTCACGTTGTTACTCGCTTTCTCACTATAATATATTTTACCCAGGAATCGAATGTATAACCTTTTACGGAGTTAACTATTTAATTTTGCAAATCATTTTGTTTACGATAATTTATACAGTAACGGTTTATAAACATTTAAAGGTACAAAGATTCACGTGAGACGATCAATATCGAACACAAACTAATAGAACAGTGAGAAGAATGATGTCAAATATTACAATTATTAAAAAAAAAGTCAAGTTATTTGCAGACGAGCGAGGTGCACTGGATAAAAAGTGACCCATATTTTAACAAAAGCGACCGAGGGTAGTTTAAATATAGTAATATTACTAACGGTATTTTTTATTAAGACTCGTGACATATTGAAAAGGTTAGTTATTTATGTATAAGACGCATGCTAGAACTTACTAGCTCATAACATGCGACAAAAATATACTCGAGAATGGCAACTTTATATATGTTTAGGTATTTACTAGCTGTGTCGGCGACTTTGTCCGCATAGAATAGTTATTTTGTGCATCCGCCTAAAAATCAGTTTTCAATTCGAACCAGTAATTCCCGAGATTGGCGTGTTCAAACAAACAAACCCCTCAGGTTTATATATTAGTATTAGTATAGTATACATTCTTAGATTTTAACGCTGAAAAGTTTGTTTGTTTAAATGCGCTAATCTCAGGAACTAATGGTTCGAATTGAACAATTATTTTTTATCGAGGAAAGCTATCTATACTAATATATAAAGCAGAAGCATTTGTTTGTTTGAAGGCGCAAATAAAATAATGATTCCTCTTTAGATAATCTGATAAAATATCGGCCACAGTATGCCTTTATTTTAAGATTACTTAAAAGATAACTTAAAAGAACGACGGGACGCGGTCGACGTCGTGGGAAATTGCTTAAATCTATAAAGATGAAGTGGAGGTATGCAAAAACAAATTTTAATGCACAAAATAAGTACTCTACGCGGATGAAGTCGATGACACGATGATGATAGATGATAGTACACCTCTAAGTAACTAATTTTTTTGAGATTCACTTGTTTGTAGGTCAAATAGCCAGCCTATAACATCTAACCATGATGCGCTGTCGGCCTATTGGCTATGAATATTCGGAAATCCACAGACCGAAATAGAAACTCACGGCTTTTTGTGGACGGTGGTTCGTGACCCGGACGGATTTTCGATATTCCATTTAATATCCGGATTTCCAAATTCCAACATGTTTCAGATAATTTATAAATTGGTAAAATAGACGTGTTGGATCTGGTGGGAACCGAACCCACGATCCATTGGCTAAGTCGTATAGTGGTACCGTTACACCAACGATTAGTTAAACTCCTAAAGAGCTCCAGTACTTTCAGTCACTCTCTACTATAAGTCACTTACCTCAACGATACCCATTATACAAGTAGGCACATATTATCAAAATGTGATTACGCAATTGGTTCAGACTGCGGTATCGGAGGCAATAACATTACACTGAATAGCAAATGAAAATTCAATTAACCAGTCGAAATTTCAATATTAGTTTCTGATGTAAGTCGAATAATTTTGGACGAACTCGTCGGTCTATAGTAATCTATGGCTAATAATCAAGGGGTGGTGGGTTTGATACCCACCAACATATTTCCACCATTTAAATAAAACACTTAAACGGTTTAAAACGCGATATATTAGTCAAACTTATTTGATAATGATTTTTAACTTCGGCCCGACGTTTCGGATGCTTTGCAGCAGCCGTGGTCACGGGGAGACTGTACTTCCACCATGTTTTCTAATCAATTTATAATTTTTATGAAACATGTTTGACCTCGTCTGGAAAACGGGACATTGAATGGGTGGTAGGAATTTCGAAATTATCCGTGTCATGGATCACTAAGTGACGAAGTTTAATCGCGTTTCAGTCTGTGGATTTCCAAATGCCTATGTGTTTTATTTAAATGGTACTCGCGTAAACTATAGACAGTATTTAATTTGACAACATCTTGTTGAGATGATAGGGCTGTGGAAATTCACGTACCATCAAGTACATGTCTGTCTTCCTGTGTCATAAAAAAAAACAATTAAAAGGTAGTGTTGTAAATAGAAATCAATACATGTAGGTCTCGACGCCATACAGAAATAATAAAATACTGATGCCGTAATACGTTACGTAACGAAGTGGTCTCTCGTTAAATTAAATGTTGTTTAAGAAAAAATATAATATAGTTAACTGGGTGAACTCAACCCACCATAACAATTTAAAATCCCGTAACGTGGGGCATGGGGTGAACCCAAATCTGTGTCCGTTTCACTAAAGGATTTTATTTACAGGCAGGTATTGGATCAGACTACTGTGCCCAACCCAAACGAAACTATTGTTTTGATTTGAACCCAGGAGCACTCCAGCTTAACGCACTGCTAGGCAATACGTTTAACCAGTTAGCTACATAGTCGCTTAAGAAAAACCATTGAAATGATATTTTGTTTAATATGTTGTTAACCTCCGAGACAATAACATTTTTATATTTAAACTCCTATATAAATTTTATAGATACAACCCAGTGTTAAAATGTTTTATTTTACTATACAAAAGCATGCAACACACAAGTACTATTTTGTTGGTAGAGCGTCTAGACACAGTAAGTCATGCAAATATTTCAAAATGTCCGTTTACGAAGCTGTTAAATAAAATATATACCACGAAAATATTCTGCTTGGAAATTATTAATACTGCGACAGCATATGTCTTCGATACTAATAACAGAAAGACTTTTTGAAATATATAACACTTTTAATTGTTAAAAACGCGGAATATATTACTTAACTTATTTTTCTTTCATCTTAACTAGGGCCCGACGTTTTGAACGTCCTCCCATGTCCACGGCTGCGTCGAAACATCCAACGGCGGGCCGTTGTTAAAATAAATTTAAAAAATAAGTATTTCTCGCGTTTTCGACCGTCAAATGTGTTATATTTAAAAGATCGAATATATTTCAAGGTAACAATTGTTTAACACTGTTACTTGCATTCGGTTTTGTCCGGCCTGTCCTACAACATTCGAATCTACGAAACTAGAAGAAACTTAACCCAATTAATAATTTGGTTTGACATTCCAAAGGTAATTTAACTAATATTTTTCTCATTTCTAACCGTTAAAAGTGTTTTTATTTAAATTTACACACAATTCGTAGTATCGATCGGTGATTAAAACACAAAAATATGTCCACACGATACGGTATTTTACTATTATTAATTATGTGTGTGTGTTTATTATGTGTACAGGTCTATGTGTTTCTCCGGAAATCGAACCTAGGACTTTCCGTACAACGCTTATCTTGAACTTCGGGCCATCGTTCAGCATTGTCTTTCGGGCTGTTCGGCCGATGTGAGTGAGAAGAGGTTCTCGACGTTTCGCCATCACG
Source organism: Leptosia nina (assembly GCA_963661955.1). NCBI lineage: Eukaryota > Metazoa > Arthropoda > Insecta > Lepidoptera > Pieridae > Leptosia > Leptosia nina. The sequence goes on from CAVLEF010000008.1 coordinate 6,697,875, forward strand.
TGTGGACGGCATCATCGAATTAATTCTTCGAGCAATCGAGGAGTTAACATCTCCTGACGATAGAATACATTTAATTCTTCGAGTTAGAATTAGAATAGATAGAATTAATTCTTCGAGCAATCGAGGAGTTAACATCTCCGGATGATGCTGTCCACACGAGATGGCGAAACGTCGAGAACCTCTTCTCACTCACATCGGCCGAACAGCCCGATAAACAATGACATGCTTAACGTAATTGTCTATAGTTGTTAGATGATATATCTTGCGCACAGCGAAGTACCTCGTTACGAACGTACAAATTGAAATTTTCCATTTAACAGGCAATAAATATATTCCAAAGTACATTATTATCGCTTTTGAAGGGCCTTAAGTGTCTCTTTGACGTTGTTATGAATATAAAGCAGTGATGTAACGCGAATACTTGCTTAAATTGATCAGGCTACACTCTCATACATCTCGTACAAGCCGCGCTAAGAATCCATCTTTACACTTTACACGTTGGTTACATGTTGGTTTCAAGTTATTATTTATAACAGAGGACAGACAAACACCTATTAAGTAAACTACATGTTAATAAAAAAAAAACCTTGTAAAAAATTGTGCTAAATATAATATTCGTTTTGCTTATTATTTTTAACTTTTTAATTTTTTATTGTCTTTTTTAACCTTCAACATCAATTTCTTACGATTACTGGCCGATCGAACTACTGACCTTACAAGGAAAAGATAAAGTGGAAAGAATTTTTAAACACACTACCTCATATATAATTTACTAATACACGTTTTTTATACCGTTAAAAGCGTGTTTTAACATAATTGAAACTTAATTTGTTCTAAGGCTTTACGCTCCTATAAGCGCAGTATATTGCGTTACGCGTTACGCTTACGAAATATTTATTTAAATAACGCTGTTGTTGTCTCTTTCACAGTAATGAAAACGCAAGCAATATAAACGCGTTTCGTCCAGTCTTTATTTATTTGTTAAATTGTTCGCAAACATATTCTTATTGCATAAGGCTTGTTCGTAAAATCATTGGAGTTTGTTTGCAGGTCTCATATTAATAAGCTTTTAATAATAAGTCTTACAAAAAGCTGTAACCAAGCAGTATTATATTAAGAAGGACAGATTTTATTTAAACAAAATTTTTATTCTATTATGTATGTTTGTTTATTATGTATTTATACATTTACAACATTCATGAGAATATATTGAGAGAGAATAGAATTATTAAAATATGAATTAGTTGTAATACCAAATAGATGAGTGTTCTTTAACAATGTAGATTCTTTTGAGACACTTACAAATATGTTATATCTCTTTCTCTGAACGAATTACTGTTTCAAGTTTAGTAAAATGCTAACAAAAACCAATTCGATCTACTTAACGCGTTCTGACGCATGACGCGTTATTATGAGAACACAGCCTAATTGGAGTGAGTTTATCGTTCAGGCCGAAGCTATGATTGGTATGCAAAATGCAATTTTGCGGGTGTACATAGCCAAACACCAGTATGGAAAATACGGCCATTAAATGGTCATTCCACGAAACGCTTGTGGCACAATTACTCGTTTTAGCTGGCAATGTTATTATATATTTGGTCAACATTATATTAACTATGCTTTTTACGCTGTGGCTAAATTAAAGAGGTGAAAGGAATATCCAAATTCCCTCCGGGTCATGAACCATTAGATGTTAATCGTATTTTTGTTTCAGTCTGTGGATTTCCCAATCAGCCAATTTAACCGACAGCGCATTTGGATGAGATGTTATATGGCTATTTCATTTTCCATCAAGTGAATCGCATGCTTGAACTCTTTCATAAAAGAGATAATCTTTTACAGACGAACACAGTTTGTAAAACACTTTCGCGAAAAAAGTATGAAATTTAAAAAAATTCAATAAAAATGGTAAAAACACGATAAAATTATTTTAACGGCTTAAGAAGCGAAACATCATCAGTTGCTCTCGACGTGAACAGCAAACATTGTTGTTATATATCTACTGACTATTATGTATTTCGCGTTTAAAACGGTTAAAAGTGTTCTACCTAATCACAAAAATTATACTGTTACGTGGATTCCTATCTACTAGCTGTTATATATTTCGTGTTTTAAACCGTCAAAAGTGGTTTTTTACCACTACCGGGTCTACTTATTTACATAAAAAATACTGTCACGTGGACAAATATAAATGTTTTTTGCAATTTGTTTAGGCTTTATATTGCGTGGGAAGTCATTTGCTCAAATGCAACCGAATAAAACGTACATGTTATCGACAGTTCGGAGATTCGCTATCAGTTCGGCCACGCCCTACGAATCTATTCGGCGCGTAGCACGTGCCTACGATGTGAATATAAATGGAGCCCAAAATTTGTTTGTCGATGCATTCTGTGTGTTAGCGAATACATTATATTATATGTTACATTATAGTGCCATTTAACGGTTTTAAATAAAGACATTTGTATTCAAAGCGAAAAATATGGAGTACGATACAAATACTAATATTAAGAATAAACAAAGAACTGTAGAAAATATATTGAAATGGTCTTAATAAAACTAAATACTAGCCGATCCAACGCCGTCTTGTTTGCAAGTTTCATAAGTTGATACAACTAAATTAATAATTGGTAATAATGCATTCATTTCAACATAATTGATTACCATACAAATTATATACTCGATAAATGATCTATCAAATACAAAAAGAATTTATTCGAATCAGTAGTTTTAGAATTTTATAATATTAGTATGAACAAGGACTGTACTAAACCATTATAATAGTTATAAAAATAATATTTAAACACGTTTAAATAAAACATAGTGTTAATAAATAATTCTCAAATAAGTTTTACCAATATATATCGTCTTTTAAACCGTTAAAGTGTTTTATTTAAACGTAGATAACTAGTAGTTTTTTACAATTGTTTACCTACTTTAAAAAATAAATTGTATTTGTTTGTCAGTAATATTATTTGAATGTGATTTTAGTAAACCGTACCGTCGGTTGTCTAAAATTAATAAAGACAGGTTTGATTTAAAATATTGAAAACTCTCAACGATATTCCGACTAGGTCACTAATTGGACCTTCATGAAAAGGTCAAGAACAACATCAATTAGAGTCTGCATAATGAGAAACAAAGAAAAGAATTTGGACCGCTCTCTGCTTTAAATTAATAATCAGAACCTAGTAGGAAATATATTTCTGAAATTACACGGACTTTCTGGGCGCGTTGAAAACTTTTGTGGCGCGTGTTTGAAAGAGTTTTAGGGTACCGCGCTAAATGGGACAGGACCCTGTTATTATGTTTTCGCTGTCTGCTACTAACTTCAAGCTCTATCTATTCTCGATTGTCAGACTATCTATTTATTTGTTTTTAAGTTTTTATTCTTCTGTTTGTCTGACTATCTTTTTTTTTTTTTTTTTTTTTTTTTATTCTTCTGTTTGTCTTTTATAGATAGCCAGACACTATCTTTTTCTGTTCTGTCGGTTCGTTTTTCTTTTTTCGTATTTTGTCTGATCATCTGTCTGTCGCCAGCCTCTATATACAATAACAATGGAGACTCTCTAGACTGTTAAAGGATTTATCAAAAATTTCCACTTTAATAACAGATGCTAAAAACAAAATAATGGTCCCGTACAATTAATGTCATTTTGTCTATATCTCGATGTGAATAAATAGTAAAGGATTGGCCCATGGAATAACCAAAAAGAATCAGTAGTACGGAACCCTTTTGCGCTGGTTAGATTGTACTTCGCAGATTTTTAAGATTAAAAATGTATTTAACTCAGTTCTATCTCTTGTAACTATATATCTTTAATCTTATTTCATTAGATTTAGCTTGTTTTAAGTTGAGAGATTTTTTACTTATCAATGTTAGTTTAAATTTACAGGTGAATGCCGCATTACGTGTCTAATCGTGTTTTGATTTCTGAATATCCAAGCCAAAATACGTAGGCCGCGCATCTTGTTAAGATGTTATAAGGCTGGGCTGCTATACATATATTTCACCTACCATCGACATAATCCGATACTTCTACCGTGTCTATTATTCACCATTACCCCGTACAGGGTAAGTATATATATAATTTCGATCAAGCAGACAAAAGTGTGACCGATTACTTGCTTGTAAATAAAATCGTATGGAATTCGAAACGGACACAGTAATGTGTCTCCCCATATCCCTGCCTAAGAAAAACATAAAAACAATATGTGAATGTTGTTAAGCATGTATCTTACATATTATCTGTACCAATAACATTCCTCGAATATAATTCAGTGGTTTGGCATCCGTTTTACAAGAAATATATAACCAGAGTAGAAACCGCATAAAGAAATATGAAGATAGAATGAAAGAGCTAGAAGCCAATCACTAGAGGTACGTAGAAATGCTGCACTGTTTACATGCCTCCACAACTTTTTCACAATTACCCATCTCTTCTACAACATATCGGAATTTGCGTCCCATCATTTAATTAGTTATAACCTTTAGATCGCCCAAAAATATTGTAAAAATAACTATGTTATCTAAGTTTACGCGAGTAGTACACATTTAAATAAAACACTTTTTCCTTTTCGGATGATCCGAACGTCGAAGTTAAAAATCATTTTCAAATAAGTTTAACTAATATATCGCGTTTTAAACCTTAAAGGTTTATTTAAAAATCTATGGTTTAAAGCCCATTCAGGCAATCTGTAAATTGTACAATAATTGTATTTTTAAATTGGATCAATTAGATTTATTCGTCAACTCAAATATGTTCAAGAAAAAAGTTTTAGAAATTTTACTCTTTAAATGATCCGAGAATTAATGTTTTTTTTTTAAGATTGCAAGAACGACGGGATGCGGACGACGTCGTGAGTAACAGCTAGTCTTACATGCTTCTATTGTTTTCCAAAAGTTAACTTGTTTAATTATAATACACTTTGTTGTATAAAGATCTAGTGAATTGTCAACCAATAAGCAACAAATCAGGGTAATAAAAAAAGGTATTCCGTTTATTCTTCACCCTGAAATCTCCAAGTTAAAAGATTAGCCTCCATTAAGTAATGAGGGAGGTTAGCATATTACCTAATAGCAGGTGTACGGGTAAAGGGTCGAAGGTAAATGCCTCTCCGTAGGGGTTAACTTAACGACAATCGTTACTCTAAGATATTTTTACACTCGCCTAATTGGTTGACCGTCTTTAATAAAATCTTTGCTAAAATGGGTCGACAGCACATTTTTGTAGATGTGACATTCTGAAATACACACGACCGAAACTCGATTACATTACACGGCTCTCTCATCTGTTAAGGGTGATTCGTGGCCCGGACGGTTTAAAATATTTACAATCACCAATTTAGATATCTAGAAGAAATAAAACATGTTTCTGAAAAATCATAATATAAATCTGACCCGACGATAAGGCATGAATGGCTGGCTACCTTGCTACCTTTCAACCAAACAGCCAAAATTTAATATAATAACGTGTAAATCACGACAGACACACTTTATTTAAAATCTGTCATTGTGTTACTGTACAATTTTCCCAAGATCCAAACCTAAGACTCCTTAACACAACGGGCACGTCTTATGGTAGCTATGTATGGCTAAAATATATGGTTATAATTCTTCTGAAACATGGACTTCATCTGGAAATCTGGATCCTTGAATATTTAAAACGAAAATAGGGCGACAGAGCATCTTCCTTGGATGCTATAGGCTGGGACATATCATCTACCGTCAAGTGAACGCCACGATTGTCTGTCAACAATGCGACAAAATTTTATTTTATATATTCGGTATCCACATTAACCGTGTTATAATTTTCAAAGATTCGTTTGCTCACTCATTATAATGCATAATGTAAATTAATTATAAACACGGCTGAGGGGAAACACAAAAAGTTGTGAGAATAATAGCCCTGACTTGACCTAGTTTTTCACAATAATAGAAGTAAGCCTTTCAACTCGCAATTCATCATTGGCGACGTGTGTTGCGACCACAGAGTCTAGACGAACAGTGATTCCAAATCAAAAAAATCTTTGAACTTCATATGTATAAAACTTCATAGCTTCAGTCTTCGTTTGCAATGTATAAGCGACATAAGTGATAATGCAAAAATAACAGTATTTCTTTACTATTTAGAAAGATTTAAAAATATGTCACAGTCTGAACTCGAACCAGCGACGTTTACACGCAGAATATGAAACTAGCAGACCAATCAAAATATCACCTTTAATACGTACCTAGTGTTTTGAAATTCGTTCACGATATACAGGAGCAATAAATAAATGCGGAAATACCATTTTCCTTTGTACTATACTGTTTCTAAATATTGTTGATTTGTAATTTTCGTTTACCAGAAGTCAGAGAGTAACAGACAAACATTGAGTTGTCAATTCTCAATTCGCTTTTTATCTAAATTACCGACCATATTGTACCGTACGGCTCTACCAGTTTGCCAACCTTTTTTATACCCTAGCCATATAACTTCTCAACAAGACGCGCTGTCGAATTATTTTTGATCTTAGTAAAAACTTCTTGGATCCGGTAGGATTCGAACTGACACGACCGGTTGATACCATACATATCTATTAAATCAACGAAGCAACTGTTTTCTTTAATATTCTTCACGATTTATTTGATAATGATGTGCCCAGTACATTTTCACAACTGACTGGCACTACAGTATATAATCCATGGCGTGACGAATTTAATTACGCTCGGTGACACTTCACTGCTGACGTTGACAACTTTGATAGCGTAACGTTTATTTTTAAACTTGCCAAGTTCAATAAACTAAATGTGGACTGGAGGGTATATGCAGTTTTGATTTTAAATCTTATAGATATAAGTAAATAATTCAAACTTGATTATTCATTCACATTCATTACCAGTCAAAACAGTTAAGTAGTTCAAATCAAGGTTAATATATCGCGTTTTAAACCGTATAAGTGTTTTATTTAAATTTACAATGAGTTAAGTAATATATTTAGCCGCTCTGAACCGTTTAAAGTTTGATTTCACTATGTGCGTATCTTCAAGACATATAAACCTACTTACGAAATAGATTTTTGAGATTGTCTATTTTAAAGTAAGGAAATCTATGATACAGACAGAACAAATCTTGTTATGCCAATACATAGGTGTTACATTCTAAGTTTATCAAATTTGGCAATCATTGTGTGCATTTCATTATTGTACCTGTGTTATCCGAACTGTTACTAGATGGCGCTCTGCGACATCTGGGTCGTTATTAAAACGCACTATATTATTTACTAATAAATATAAATAAAAGTGAACATAAATATTTTTCTATTAAAATCAACAATACTGGGTTAGGTTAATAATAATTAAACTAAGCAACAAATCTGTTATTGCAAGAACAGCCGAGTGATGTCCCTTCAGAGCAAAGTTAGTGAATGTGATAATTGGAATCCATTTATTTACCAATATCAAATTGTAATTTCTGTATGTATTCTTTGGTGTATTAATTATTTGTGTTATGTATACAATTATAACTCACCTGCAACCTTCCCAACTGGATGGGTGACCGGCGGCGAAGATGTAGTCGCCGTGGCCGGAGGGTAAACTGGATCGCAACATTCTCTCTCCGGAAACTCACTCGCCCCAACACTAGTTATGCCCAGCACGCACAACCACAAGATGCACATAATTAACCCGCGTCCATACAAAAATGTCCGGCCACAAAATCCATGTTTGACACTAGATCGTCCATTATACACGATCAAAGATTCATTGCAACGCGTTTCTCTTCTAATCTTGACCCCCGTAGTTCCAAAGCCATATCTTTGATTCATCTGTCACTTTATCATCACTCGGCCACTTTTACATAGTTTGTTTGTTTGTTTGTTTTATTGTATTTTTCTGAATAGAAATGGTGGATTCATTTTTTAAATTGCTATATGTTTTGTGTGCAAATATTTAAAGAAGAAATAAATCCATAATTAACTGAATTAGAGCTAAGGATTAAATGTTCAGGGTTCAAAACTCGCCTGTGATCATTTTTTTTATTGGCATTAAAAAATCATGCTAAAAATTTACTCGTAATACACACAAATCAGATATTAAACCAAAGTATGTTATGTCTAAAACATACCCTCATTTAATAACCTAATATGGTGACTCAGTAGTTATATTTTCCCTTTGACGTGCCAAATGTACGTTACAGATTAAATTTATCAAAGTACTGCAAAATGTTGTGCCTTGGACTTCTGTAAAATTTTACACTATTTCGTCGCGTTAATGTAAAAATGTTATACGGTTCTTCGTTTAAATTTTTAGTTTAAAATACTTCAATAAATGTGTTGGTAAATTAATTAAACACACAAAAATACTTTAAATATTTACGCATACAATTTAATTTATTCTAAATAATGTTTTGTTTCTGTTATTCGCTCAAATTCTTAAATAATTCGTATGTTTTAATCTCGGCTTGAGCCATTATGAATTCTTAATATGCCATTAAACTTCTCTTGAAATCTCAACGTATATTACTTTTCTTTCAAAGTTTTATTTTAGGGAGATTTTATTAAGAGTCACTCTTCGAGTTTTTCCATCATCTGTCGCTTTAAATGAGTGGATACGTTTATCTTTTTAGACTTGAATGACATATTTTTAAATTACGCTTACTGGTAACTACAAAAAAAAAATAGTTTCTTAAGATGATCATTTATTAAAACCGATATTTTAATATTGTTTATTGATTTTCAATATCAATTTTTTATCTAAAATTTATCAACTTGTAAATACTACAGCCCTACGCACTAGTCTACGGCGTAGAGTGCGCTACGACGTATACTCGTAGCGGTAAAATGTAACTAATAAAAGTTTACTTCAATTTATTAAGGGTTCAACTATTATAATGACGTAATAAAACGATATGAGAACAAGTTCTTTCTAAGTATACAATAAAAATAATATAAAGCAGTTGCGAACAAACAAGACATCTTAGCTTAGTCGCTACAGAGTTTTTGAGAGGACACTATGACCGTTCGAGAGGGGTGGAAAGTTCAGCCTAGGTCTTATTAAGGGCAACCTCCGAGTTATTGATTTTATTTCTTTAAAACTTGCACGTGTGTTTCCTACATTTCTAGATTTAGTTCGAGGAAAGGGCATGTTTAAAGGTTACTTTACATTACGTCAGGTTAATGCGTTTGTTGAATGACTATTTTATAAATATAATTTATGAAATGCTTGATACACATTGAATATTACTTTGCTCTGATTTTTTATTAATCTTATATTACAAATATGTGCTATAATTGAAAATCGTTAATTGGAGACAGGCCTTGGCTTTCCTATAAACATATAAACTGCTTTAGTTCTGGTGCAAGTACATTAGAAATTAATCAGTCTTTCAAATAATATATTGACTACTCAGGACGTACTTAGTCAAAGCTAGATAAGGTATTATTTTATTCGATCTTATAAACTAAGCCCCAATTCAAGTTGGATCCCAAATTCAAAAGAACAATCGCCATCTAACCTCTATAACTGCTTCGAGGTATCAAGGAAAAGCCTGAATATACAGATTTCCCGCCATTTACAGTTCGTGGTTCGCGCGCTTTTCTCTCTAAAGAAGTAGCTAGATTCTATTTTTAAACGCAAGTGGTCCTCTCTTCCGCTTCCGCTATTTGTGCCTTCTTGAATATAATTAAAAAGAACATCATCTCTTTTTTTACCTGGTTTTTTAAAAATATAGATTTTCTTATTTAGATCAAATATGTATCGAGTAGTGAAATCAGAAAGCTACCTAATTATGTTATAGCTCAAATCTCAATTCAACTTGGTACTCAATATTCAATCTAAGCTAAGTGTTACATAATATTGAGTCGCTCTAAATCGACGGGTGCTCGTCACATTTTATCTAACCGACATCATTGAATTCATAACTTATTTAAATATTTGGGAAGTTTAAATTTAAGCTCGTTCTTTATAACTAGGTCATACGTTTACCACAGATAAAATGCGCGATCGCTACGAAGAATCGGTTTTCCAAGGCACAACATAAGCACTCAACACAGGACACATATACGAAGTAGATGAACGAATTACGTTTTAAAAAAAATCGAAAAGGTACGCGTGTCTCATAACGCGCTGTGCGACCAAACACTGCAACAGCCAAGATTCTACTAACGTACTAGACCTGATCGGGTCACCCCTCACCCCAAGTACCCCTTTGAGCCCTCGACCGTGGCTACCATGCAACCTCCGAAATGGATTAAATACACCGACCGCCTAAATTAACTTTGAACTCTATACCATCAACACAAGGCGTATAACCGCTTGTTAACACAACTGATTTTCTAACACTAATGTGTGCCGGAAAAGCGAATGCGCCCCACAGTCTCACAAGTCACTACCGGAGAGCTTTTGAACCTCAATACTCGACTTTAAAGCCTTACAATAACGTGTATTTTCATCCAACTTCATCTAGATCGCGAGCGAAAATTGTTACTGTGCGGGTCGAACGCGAATGTCCAAATTCGATTATCCTATAATTATAACAATGGTCTTTATGCACTCAATTATAAAGTGGATATTTGTAAATCACCCCGCGCTTTACCGGATTCTGTTGGCTTTCCACAGTTCATATTCGCTCTTCCAAAACTTTAAATAGCGGTTGGGGCAATATGAATCTTATTTTTCGTGACATAGAGTTTATTTAAGAGGGTGACCGTTAAATATGAAAAATCGAAATTTTGAAGCGAAGGACGTTTATGAATGCGAGCGAAGATTTTGTTAAATGAGAACAATACGATGTGCATTTACTTGACAAAATGGTTGCATTCTATCTTAGTAGAAGGAAAAATGTCTTCATAATTCTTGAATTTTCTTCGTCGTTTAAGTGTTGCAGTTGGAATAAGTTTGATGTTAGTTAACATTTGAGAACTTTAATACTTTTCACATCTTATTGCAGGTGGCATTACATAACTTTAGATTAAAATGACACAAGTGGGACTTTTATGTCATTTTAATCTAACCGGGATTCACAGCATTTCGTGCTGCTCTTATCATATACACGAAGTCGTCGAATTCATTCGCATTTCGATTTCAGTCTGTGGATTCCGAATATTCAAAGCCAAAATGGCGCATCTTGTTTAGATGTGTGGTATATTCACCTACTTGTACCTACCGTTGCTGCTCTAACCAGGAACATAAAACGCTGTAGATGCCGGTTCAAGTCTCTTCCATGTCTTAACTTAACCGTTTTAATCTTTACCCTGTATCCTATAGTTTTGTCAGATGTCTAATCATAAAACACTGTTTTACCGCAATTTCTACGGTAGATAACATTTAGTTGTAATTGTTTGGTTGAAAAATGAGAATTAGATATTAATACTAATATTACTCGACACATAGCAAGTGTATGAATGAACAAAGCCAAAATAGGTCAACATTGCATCTTGTTTAGATGTTTCAGGCTGAGATATATCATTTACCATCAACCCATGCTCGACTGTCTATCATTAAAAAATACAATGATATTTTAATAACAAATAGTTTTATTAAAAACAACTAATTCTCTATACCATACGCTTTTAACATGACCACGGTCGTCGGCTAGTTCGATACATTGCTGAATCAGAATACAGTTTAAACAGGTCAACTGACCGTCTGGGTCAAATAGATTTACCATAAAAGTTTAATTTAAAACGCAATGCTTATGACCTGTTAACTAGTTAATATTGATTTATAAGTGTAAACTGGTATTGTAGACACGTTTATACATATATATATATATATATATATATACATACGGTTATATATATATATAGTGTATATAGAAGTTTTACCGCTCGGGAGTGGGTTTGAATCCCCGCTAAAAAGTTGCTTAAGAATGTGCTGTCTGTAGCCTTCACATTTACATGAAAACACTTTGGACGCGAAAAATACCGAGTTGACTAGTAAATTTCGCGTTTTAAACCGTTAAAAGTTATAACTTATGAGCCAGTTAATATGGACTTATATATGAACTGTTATTATAGACTTATTATACTATTAGCCTTTATAAATCAAAGTTTTTAACATATTGCAAGCGCGATCGCGGGTTTGAATTCAAAAAGAAGAATTCTTCTAGAATTTATAAGTAAGGCAAAAACACACTTTTTAATAACCATTTAATTAGCGCAATCGCTAAACGGTTGAACCCAGGTAAAAACATTGGTTGTTTCGCTCAGACTTACAATAAATATAAATGTCCTTATAATATCCCTCTTTCCTCATAGATTTTTTTAATATAACTTGTTCCTATTATTAAACGTTGTTTGTTTGTTGTTCGTTTGTTTAATTAACTTGTTTCTTTTTATGTCGCCTGGACAAGGCCGTATGTAATAAATAACTTTAAAATAAATTAATGAGACAACGCCAAAAGGTATTTCAATTTTCTTAAAACAAGAGTTAAACCTCAGCGGCTCACAAAACAGGTTATTACGACTCTGTTCTTATACTGAAAGGGCTTTTAAAATGCAATATTTCCTTTGAAAATCTTATAACTATACAAGTTCTATATAAAGAATCTGTTTTAATATTTAACTGGTAGCTTAAAGAGTCTTCTAGTGTTTTCTCGTGGAGTGCAGACATTGTTATCCTTTAAATAACACTTTAACGGTTTAAAACGAGATATATTAGTTAAACTTATTTGAAAATGATTTTTTAACTTCGGCCCGACGTTTCCTATTGTTTGCCACTGGTGTTCCATATATCTGTAGTGTACGCGGGTAGTACACATTTAAATAAAACACTTTAACGGTTTAAAACGCGATATATATAGGCTAAACCTGTTTGAAAACTATTTTAACTACGGCTCAACGTTTCGGATGCTGCAGCCGTGGTCACGGGAAGACTACAAAAGGTCTCTGAGGTCAAAGTAGAAACGTCATGGCCGTAGTGAAAATGTTTTTCAAACAAGTTTAACTAGTATATGTCGCATTTTAAACCTTTAAGTGCTTTATTTTTTATAGTATTGTTGTATAAAACGTAATCGGTAGATAAAAAACCACTTTAAACGGCTTTTAAAACGCAAAATTTATTCGATAACCGATTTTTAGTACAATAACGAAGTTTCGGCTTATAAATTGAAAACCTATTTTATTTTATATGAAAAAATTTATGACAGTTGCAGGAATTGAACCGGCATCCACAGCGTTCCGTGCTGTTGCTCTATTCAATTGAGCTACCGTGCCCTACGTTATTATTGTGACGATCATGCTCTATAATTTAGTTGCGTAGTAAAACACTTGCTTATGTGTCGGGTAACGTAAAACTGTATCTATGCTATATTTTTATTTATTTATTAAATAAAGTAAAACATCTTTTAATGTATTTGTGTATGTTCCTGTGTGTACAATGTGAAAAGACTAATTGTTTTTTACAGAGTTAATCAGACAAGCATGGCGTTAAGTCGTTAGATGAAATACCCGGCCGTATAACAAAGATGCGTCGTCGCCCTATTTTTCAGCAACTCGAAATTTAGCTTTTCCGATTTTGTCACACCGCACCCTAATTCCCAAGTTCCCTAAAAGCGGGATTTCAAATAACTTCACGCGTCACAAAAGAAAGCACAATGTACCAGTATGTATATATATTATCCACTTGGCTTTGCTACCGAGTTGTCGCAGTTTACAAATCGTTAGTATATATCAAAGATGTAAAGCACTGAACACTCTAAGCGTTTTATTCTTTAATAAAAAAAAGAAGTTTCCTGTAGCTTACTCGAGCGATAACTAAGTATTTTAACTAGATGTAGTCGGGTCATACGTAGTGTCGGGTCATTTACGGCCCAATATATATGATGACCCGACGGTAATATTTTCAAAATCATACCGTCGGACAAAATCGTAGACAGAACGCGGTAGCGCAACTCATGACGAAAACAATATGCTTCGGTCGTCAGTTCGAGTTCCGCCCGTATCATATTCCTTGATTTAAAACAGATGTGTTCGCTGTGACTTGCATGTGAAGTAATAACAATTTACGTCGTATTCTAATAAGTCAATATTGCCAAGAATGGCTAACAAAAAGAAACACGAATATACGCGCGTTTCACGTGGTTTTCTCTGCGGCGCATCCAGTACTAAATATCATCGGTTCAAAGGCATAAAAATATAGCTGTGTTTACGTCAATTGTAATGAACGGTGACCTCAAAGATTTGTGATAAGTATTAAAATACATAGTTACTAGTTGGCTTTTCAATTGCGGAAATAATTTCGGTGGCGTGTTTCATGGCCACACTTAAATTATCGTGAGTTCTAGAAAATTTAAAAGCGATTTTTATGTTCTAATACCTAAGTACAAACCACTGCAGATACTGTCTCCATAGCGCAATGGTTAATTACACTAGTTACTTACCTCAGGATATACTTTAACATTATTGTTTCGGTCACACTAAGCACAGAAGTCTTATTCCACACACACACCTTGCACACACATAAAATTGATATGTGAATAAAACACTGATAAGTCAACCCCACGCCCAAGATAGGGAATACGAATTTTTAATTTCTTCATCGTTGGAAAAAAATAATTTATCATTATTTTGGCAAGATACACTATTTTTAGAGAGCAAAAGTTGAATTTAAATACACACACATACAGTGTTACAGTCTCCCCTTCACCACCACTGCTGCAACCAACCGAAGTTAAAAATCATTTTCAAATAATTAACTAATATATCGCGTTTTAAACCGTTAAAGTGTTTTATTTAAATGTGTACTACTCCCGTAAACTTTTTAGACAGTATTGACCAAAAGTTGAATACAATTAAAACGGCAGTAATATTAACAAGTTCCACTTCCACATTTAATTAAATCACAAAAACCTAACTACCCTCCACTACTTTCGAATTAACAAATAACACAACACTGAATTATTTGAAAGAAAGACATATTGACTATTCAAGCGGGCAGTGACCACTTAGGCAAGTTGACGGTCCGAAATGGGGCGCAAATGAGGCGCCACCACTACACCTTCTCCTTATCCCCTCCTTGATGACGTCATCTCAACATTTCCCCAAAACTATAGTATATTTTTTTTATACGATGGTGAAAAATTGTTAAAACAAACTATTGAATTATATTTATGTCTAATCATAATTGTCACACACAGTATTGACTAGAATCATTTATTGCACATTACTTCTTACATCTATAATAACATGAATAATATAACAAATCCTTACGTTAACCAAAATTGCCTATTCAAAATTACTTATACCAACGGAAACGTTACTCTCACCATCCAATAAATGACAATCTTCAAATTCGTTGCGCTTTTCATCGATTTTTTCAAAATTATTCTTGCATAAGAAATCGCTGTCACAGACGAAGTCATTCCTACCATCTTCCATTATAGCCTCTTCGTATGGTTCTCTGAATCTCTTATCGCTCTCATTGTATTGGTACCTTTCGATTTCAAAGTCTGGTGATATCGTTTGACCTTCATTCACTGTCTCCTTGCCAAGTATATCATCAGATTCGATCCCACGATTAATTTGAATATCATTATAGTTCGCCCGAGCAACGTTTTCATTCTTCACTTCGTATTTGACATCGGATATGTCTGTGTCACGGTTCTCCAATAATGGTTTTATATGCATAAGATTAAAATTTGGCATCATTCTGGTGTCCCATGGGTTTAGTGGCGGTTCTTGCGACTCCAGATCCAGGTGGACGTCTTCGTCAACTTTCTTAAAGCTACCTAGGTTGTACTGTAAGGGAATTGAGAAGGAGGGTAGATCTATTTGTTGGTTTTGTCTCGTTGGTAAAGCAGAGATGTGAATTGCAGGTGTGGACTGCTTGTTCTTGATGTAGTTGCTTTGATGTGATGCTTCAGCCATGTTGATGATTTGTGGCGAAGACACTGTAACAGAGATTTTTACATTTTTTAATTTAGCAAACTTATTAATGCGAAAAGACATCCCTAAGATAGGGGAACAATGGACGAATAGTATCTAAAAACATGTTTTAGAGATAATTAGTGTATAAAATGAACTTTAGAAGAATAAAATATAGCAAACAAGTTAAGTCCAGTGTAAGATAGTACCAAATATATACGTTTTTATTTATTTGATATTAACGATTTAATAGGGTATCAACTCGTTTAAAATAGATTCATTTTATCAATCACCGGAAAATTTAAATAAATAAAGATCTTTCACTTGTACTTGAACGCACACATTGTGCCTACTGGATATGATTTTTTAAGGCAACGATTAATATATTCTTCCTACCAGGTATAGTTATGAAGTCCCTCATCTCCAAAGCCAGTGATGATGGAGAACGTTGTTCTGGAGACCTGGTGGAACGTGGCGGGTATGGTTCACACCCCGACTTTTGCTGTTTTCGCCACTTAGCTCGACGGTTTTGGAACCAGACCTAGAGCAAATGTATCGGACTCAATACAACTAAAAGTTATTAGTATTTATATAGAACATTTAGCATGCAATTTCTGAAGTTTACGGGAGTAGTACACATTTAAATAAAACACTTTTAATGGTTCATATCGTAAAATGTATTGCGTAGTATATTTGACTTTGACATTAGTAATACTCTCTATATCCAGTCAAGGTTTTTTAATTGAATGAAAATAGTTTTCGCAATACTAAAACGTTAGTATAGATGTCCTGTCGACCTATTTTAGTTTTGGATATTCGGAATCCACAGTCTCAAACTGAAACGCGGCCTTTTCCTTTAGTGATCAGGATAGAATTTCGAAATTCCTACCACCCATTCAATACCCTGAGTTTCCAGACACAGCCCAACATGTTTCAGAAACATTGTACATAGATTAGCAAATGTGGGTATCATACCCACGACCCGTAAGCCATACATTGCTACCAATATATCGATTAGCCCATCAATATTAAGAAATACCATTATTTAAGCCAGTTCATTTAATTAAAGCTGGCTAGGGAAATATTAAATACTGTCTGTAGTTTACGCGGGTAGTACACATTTAAATAAAACACTTTAACCGTTTAAAACGCGATATATGTTAGTTAAACTTATTTTAAAATTATTTTAACCACACTACTACTTTGCAGCGTTAAAGTGCTTTATTTAAATAGGGAATAGCAATTAAATACCTGTACTCTAGCTTCAGTCAGATCTATTCTCATCGCGAGTTCTTCTCTGAAGAATACGTCGGGGTAGTGCGTCTTGTGGAAGGCCGCCTCTAGTTGTTCCAATTGCACGTTTGAAAATGTTGTTCTGGAATTGAAAATTGTTTATATTTATAGTGATAATATATTCTAGTATTTTCCTTTTAAATTTTTAACTCAATTCTACCTGTATCTCCGCTGTTTTCTCTTCGGTATGTCACCACCTTTTGAACCTGAAAAAAAAATACGTGAAAAGTCTTAATTCGTGCGCAGATTAACATACAACAAATATCTGTGTCCATTTCAGCGATCAGTTCTTGACATTTAATACTTGACAATTAACAGGCATGTAGTTGATTACACTTTTGTGCCTTGCCCGTCCGAAACAATCTATTGCATCCCTGGGATTCGAACCCAGGAACATCTCGCACTTAACGCAATGCTAGTCAACACATTAAACCATTTGTCTAGAGAGTCGATCGCACGGTATGAGATAACCGATTTAAATAAAACACTTTCGAGGGGTCACCCCCATGATCACTGCTGCTCTGAAGCATCAGAAATACCAGGCTACACCAGTTAACCAGTATATTCCGCGTTTTACACCGTTAGAAATGCTACTACTCACATAAACTGCGGCCACCGCATGGTAAATAAAATTCACATCAAATTCTAGTAATATTAGTAAAGCTGATTCACGTAACATTACTAGTTCTTACTAATATTTCAATTAATAAATAATTATTAAGTCAGTATAAAGCGAATAAGTCATAATATCATACCGGAGTTTGGTGAATACTCTTCATCATCTTCAAACTGATGAGGTTCCTCTTCAGCCGGTTCTTGCGTTGAATAGTTCTCGCTTACTTCAGTTTCCGGACGTTCACATAAGGATCCTGAACCTAAGCTGAAATAAGGCTATTCTTAGAGAGAAATCAATACAGGGATATATAAACTATAAAAGGATATATCAGGAGGAACATGGTTGACTATAAAATTTAATTCGAATTAAGCTATTGTAAAAATCGTGTTCGTTATTTATATCCTCTAAATTGTCACTCAAAAATCACTCTTCGCTAAAACATACCTATACTAAAACATAAAGGTGAAGAGTTTGTTTGTTTGTTTGAACGCGCTAATCACAGGAACTACTGGTTCAAATTGAAAAGTTATTTTTGTGTTTGCTCTACATTTATAGAGGAAGCGTGGCAAAACGAGGAAAATTATTCATCTTTGTAAGTTTCCGAAGCGTACGCTGCGTAAATCGTTCAAGATACCCAAAAAATATGTATGAAAGAATGATTCCCCTTTAAATGGCGCTGACGCAGCTATTGTATGTATACATAAATTGTTATCCATCCGAAAAATTAAAGCTAAGAATGTCAAATCTTTAACAGGAAGATAGAAAATGGAAACATAACAATTTTCCTAACTTTTCACCCCCATCTTATACTCCCAAATATACGAAACAGCTTTTATATATATGTATATAGCTTTTATATAGATAATAGAGAAAAATTATAAACTAATAAACATACCCGAGAACAAGAATAGCGCATTATATTTCAAAAAACATGATTAAATTCCTGTTTTTTTATATTATGCCAATAGGGACATATTTCTGTGTTTATTTGACTGATATATTTTATTCCCAGGCAAGTTTCTAATCAACTTCACTCAGTTCAAAGTTAACTAGATTATATTAATATTACAAAATTTCTCAAATGAACTTACCTATTAAACAAATTGGGTATATTATAGCAGAAGCTCGTGGTCGGAGATACGTCATCGTTCAAAATGGCCGCCGAGTCGAAGCCGGCTGCGCTGTGGCCCTCGCCTCGGCCATCAAGAGATTCTTCCATCTGAATGAAAGTTGTAACCAATAGTTAATACAATTGTTGTTACTAGAAACACGGTTTTATTTGTTTTTCATTTTTCTTATGAAATTTATGTGTTACAAAACAAATTAATTTTATCTTTAAATCCGCATTTTACATGTATTAAACGTAAAAACAATCTTCAACTCGTCAGTGTTAAGTCAACAATAAAAAATGCTCTAGAAAATTAGACTTTGGTTTGGTGATTAACATTTTTGCAATAGAGGACTATAGTTTGTAATCAAAGGCATAAGTATAAAAAACGTTGGATGAATGTAAACGAAGCAAAATTAAGAAACTATTTAAAATATAATAATATTTTCACTTAATCTTTTATTCAATTAAGATTATGGTTAGAACACTAGACATAATGTATTTGTGAAATTGATAAGAAATTAGTTTTATAAAAAAAGCTCAATGATAGATGCGAAAGATGCAACTTTTTTTATTTACATCTCGTCGCTTATGCTTACGCTTTCATTTACTAAGTTTTAATTTACATTTAGTATTTAATTTTAGGTTTTAAGCCGTTGAATGAAGTTTATTTAAAGTGTTCCGTATCGATAAAGTTTTTCGTAGAACGTTTAACTTCATTTTCATTTAGCGACATAATGCTATAAGAAGGGTGATTGACCGCCCACAACTAGCCAGCAACGCAAGTTAAATTGAATTAAATGCCTATAATTTAGTTAAGTTTATTAAATTATCACTAAATGAGTATAATTTGTTTCACTTTCCCGATACAGTTTTGTAAGCGTTCCCGATAGAACGCAGCGTTCGTTTTCGCGGGAATTTTTTTGACAGATGTCACGGTTTATTGGGAACCTGTAAAATTACGTTTCTCCGTTCGTATGTCTGCAAAATTTTAAATATTCGTTTTGTGACAAAATATAAAACTATTCTTTCAAGAGCAGTGGTGGTATTGTGCTTTGAATTTAAATTGTAATACATACTATGTTATACATATACACCTAAATATCTTAGTGAAAATATAAGTTATATATGGTTTACATAAAAAAAAGGTTTATACAAATTTTTGGGAGTGCAATGCATTTATCAGACTTAGTCATATAAGGTTTTCAAAATAAAAAAATATATATCTTAATAACTATCTTTAAATTATGTTTACAATATATATTAATACAAATCTTCAAATATATATAAATGTAAATATGCAGTGACTTTATATTTTTTTTTACTTTTTTAATTACAAGCTCTACATGATTTGTTTTATGAATAGAAAAACTTATTAATTTTATTTACACTAACTTTGTTAAGTTCAGGAATAAATGATTGTAATTTAATTAAAAACGCACTCACTGTTTAAGCGATGTAAGCTTCCATTCCCTTAAAATTGTCGTTTTTTGTGGTAAAAAAATCGTGTTGTAACTATTGTCACGTGGTCGCCTGTACTGAAGTGAACACCGATAGCCCGCTAGCGATCAAGGAACAGAAAAATCAACGGAGTCGCGCGACGTTTCTTTCTTATGGCCGCGAAGTTTTATTCAAACCGCTATAATATACGAATTTGAACATTAAAATTAATACGTTTCTAATACTTTCCCAAATACTTACTTGTCATGTTTACTTTTTAACCGTATTAAAATTTCGCGTTCAACGCAAGTCTTTTCAATTATTGTAATATTATATGAATCGCATAACACCTTTAATAGTTCAAATACTCAATAGTTTTTATCAGAACGACCGATTATACAGATTGTGTATGTTTGATCAAATACTACTAAAATCAACTTTTTTTATTATAATTTTACATAAATGAAACCTGTACAGCGATTTAATTACTACAATCACTCATAATCCAATATATAACATAATTAAAGCATCAAATAGCAAGAATCTTGAACAGACACAGAATTATGTCTGCCCCACGAACTACATACCATATAGCTACCTCTAAAAATAAGACTTTTGTCTAAAAAAAGTTGTGGGGTAAAAGTCGTGAGAAACTTTTTCAGAAATGTCGACTCGACGCATTTTTGTCCGACTTGCCTAGAAAACCAATGACGTTTGCTATTGCGCTACACATAAACAAATCGTTATATAGCTATCCACGTGTGTTCGTCTGTTCGATGCTAAGCCTGGCTCAAGGGGGAGTTGGGAGGGATGACTTAGAAGTGACTCTGTATCGCTGTCAGCCGCAATATATTTTTTCTATAAGTAGACTACATCTTTGATTTCAAAGTCCCTCCATAATATAGAAATTCTATACTACACAATAGTTAAATATCTAGTCGACATAAAACCTTTTTTACTGCATATAACTTTTTCATTGGGACTAAAATACATGTTTGTTATCCTTCGTTTCTTTAAATCATACCGAAATTTATTAATTTTTATAAAAATATTAAACGGCGGCAAGGCATGGTTTCTTTGAGATAAATGTGACGCTCGTAAGTAAATAAAAAATAATTTAAAATCAAAATATATGTAATATTTTTGTACTGTAATCTACTTATTTGTAGGTTTGTTTATGCAATAGTTTTCTTATTATTATCTTGACATGGACGAACCTATCACTAACAACGTAATGTACTGCTGTTATAGCCATGTTGAAATATTATTATGTCCATTTAAATAAAACACTTTAACGGTTAAAAACGCGATATTAAACGGTGAGAACCCAGTGACCACCCGTGAATACGGCTGCTGCAAAGCATCCGAAACGTCGGGCCGAAGTTAAAATCATTTTCAAATAATTTTAACTAATATATCGCGTTTTAAACCGTTAAAGTGTTTTATATAAATGTGTACTACTCGCGTAAACTCTATAGTTTATTTACAGTATTTATTATGTCCATTTTAAACATGGGCGACAGCGTGTATATACATTGTTGGTATTTTTCTACATTTTTCTATGACCGACGAGACACAGATAAGCTTTAGATGGAATCCTTAAAATCCAAACAAGATGTATTACGACCTCTTGCATTAGGTATTCGGAAAAGAAACAAACTTTTCGTCTTTTCCAAAATTGTTCTTCTCTGAAAATGGTTCGAAAAATACGTTATTAAATTTATTTAAAAAATATAGTGGATCGAACAAAGAACAAACAGTTGAGTATAGACATACATAGGATCAACAAGCTCGTCAGAAGTAAAGAAATCTATGTCACTCGAGTACCTAAACATATATACAATATCTTAATATTTATCCTCTATGTAGAATAATAAAATGTTTACAATCGATTAGGAAAATTCTACCTCACATATTAATATTATTTTTAAATTTTAAAATTTTTAATAACGAGGTTTTCTCTTGCAGGTTGTTGTGGCGATGGCGCATCAAGCAGACAACAAAAGATTCTACACATAGTTATTCAGTAATTTTCCATCACAAAATGGAGAAAATAATTATTAAAAAGACTACGATTTACTCGCCTTTAATTATCTTTCATAACGTACGATAGATCTTGTAGATCCCAAGCTTTTGTAGTCTCATTCAAAGCACAAGTATTCTCTCTCACAAAAGATAGGGTAAAACCCACCAAGCTGCTCCAAGACTGTTGGCGGCTATAGTTAACATTTTTAACTGTTTAAAACGTAAAATCTAAAACTTGTTTACAATTTATGTCGAACCGTAGTTTAAATATTTGTAAATAAGTAATAATAATATATACTTCGTATTTTAAACCGTGAAAGATGTTTTATTCAAATGTACTACTCGTGTTCAGCTATGGACAATACTTAGCTACATACGTAGGTGGTTCAACGTCCTCGCCCCTAAAAAAATATGGACTTTACTAAAAATATACCGTAAAAATGTAAAGAGATTCGAATTCGCGATTCGCAGTCTAGTTTGATAACTACTAGACTAATGGGATGTTGCAATGTTGGAAATATGAGACTATAACAATTAAATAACATAATACTTACAATATAATCTTTAAGAAGCTGCAATAAAACACAGTTCAACAAAATTCTTATGTTTCAAAATAAAATTAAGTCGTAAAAGAAAAATTACCTACGACACAACTTTGACCGCCTCCGTGGTTCAAGCCCTGGGTTAAAATCACATGAAATGTAGAATAGTTTTATAAGGCACACATAAAACCGATCATCTACTTGCTCATACATAAAATTGTTCAGGGTATAAATTTTGGCATAACTATTTTTTTCTACTAAACATTAATAGTTGATAGAAGCTTCATCTATCTCATTTAAAGTGTTTTTGAGTACCTACTATATGTTATAAAATATTTACGCAATTTAATAATGCTTTATTATTATTATCATGAGAATATCGACATCTTAGGATTTTCATACAATTTAATTCATAAATATAACAATTATTTTAAAACCAAGTTAACTCGTTATGTGTCTCGACATTTGTATACAAAATTATCTGTTTGCTGAATGTATTCTTAACTAGCTAAGATAGCGACTTCGTACGCGTAGAATAATATTGGATATCAATTTTTGTTTTGCAAAACCCGTGTTCAACTCTATGAATTTGAGCCGTTGCCCACACGCCGTTCCCGTCCAAGTTTATCTTATAGTATGGACATATACTGTCGCGGACTTTTTTTTATATCACTTAAAGAGGAATACTCTTTTCCTAAATATTGTTTGGGTATCTTGAACCGTTTTCGCAGCGTACGCAATAGAAACCGACAAGGATGAATTATTTTTCCCCTGTTTTTCGACATTTCCCGCCGTTTCTTCGCTCCTATTCATCACCGCGCTATGCCTATAGCCTTCCTGAAGAAATGCTCTAACACAAAAAAGAATCAATTAAAAACAGTCGTTCCTTAGATTAGCGCGTTTAAACAAACAAACTCCTCAGCTTTATATATTAGTATAGATTAATGGTGACGGGCTTGTTAGTCTAATGATAGCAATGTATGGCCAATAATCAACGGATAGTGGGACCGATATAATAATAAAAAATCCGTTAATCGCGTTTCGGTTTAAGTGTAAGGATTTCCCAAAAATCAACAGCCAAAATAGGCCGACAGTGCTTCTTGTTCGAATGTTGATGACTGAGGTTGCTCTACCATGTGAAACCGATGCGTATCTGTCCTTTATTATAAAGAAAGAAAGAATAACGATCAATAAAATCAGTTAAAAGTCCTTGACATGTTTTATTCGGTTAATTAACTAATACCGATACCTTAAAACATTTGACGAACGTTAAGTAGGAGTTCGAATCCCGAATCAACACAGTCGTGACTGCTTATTGCAGTCTTCTTACTAATAATACAGTTAACGATTTCTGTAACTGTTATGTACGTAGTTTACGAAATAAGGATAACCTAGCTATCCCCAAATATAGGCTCCATAAAATATCTAATTCATTTGCGGGGAATTGCATTCGTATGTATAATACATCGCCAGTTGAGGTTTCAAATTTATCGATAATATCGATAAAATGTAGATAGTCTCAAAAGGCGTATTATTGTCTGAACGACTTCTTTAATGACAGGACCGCCTGGCAGTAATATGAATCCCTCCTTAGGTTAATAAATTCACAATGTATTAGTTTTTAAAACACATTTAAAAAAGCCGGACTGAGTTTCTTGGGTGTTCATCTCGGTTATGTTGCTCTTTTGAACACTCTGTAGAATCACGACAAACAGACAGACAAACAAGAAAAATTGACGAATCTAAATTATTTTTTAAATTTCAAAGAGAATTACAGTTTTTACATATTTTTTGAGGGACACAAAAATAAAACACCCAAATTTCTCATGAATGTTAATTCATATTTAATAAATAAATACACTTTCGCTTCTTTAAATAAACTAATGTAAGTGACTTAGTTGTAGCAATTCTCAACAACATTATTAATATACAATATAGGGTGATACCCAACGCGTTATTGCTTAGATCTAATTATAACAACGTAAACTAAAAAATATATATTAATGTCTTCTTCAATATACATACATGTAAATAAGTTAGTAAGAATTATATTACAGAAAACTTAAAAGGATACTTTGACAAGTAAAGTATGGTACCATTTGTAAACACGGTAATAAGCTGTAAGACGCAGGCTACCTCGCTCTGGTGTACGACGAAAGGGAGACAGAACGACCTCTTACAGTACGGTCCTATCGCAAGAAATTATTCATTTCTAAGACAGTTGTATGAGAACACAAAACACATCTTTGGCTTCAAGCGAAATTTACAAAAGCGTTTTAAACAACTGCACACTCGATAACATTTTAAATACGGACCGATAGACAAGTAGATGTCAAGTAGAAAATCGAATTCCATATTTAAAATATACGTTAAAACTAGCCGCTTGAAATACAACACCCGCTTAACGATAATATAACGGTCAAAATTTAACGACGAAACGCTAGATCAATTCCTTTTACATCGTAATGCATTACAATTTAAAATTAGCGCAAGAGTCATTATTCTAGGAGATGGCGTCGACTGCGTGAAAATAAGACGTTATTGGAGAGGCGTTTTATGAAGGTTGCGAATGGTTTAAAATAACTTTAACAAAATAAACCGCTTTTTTTTAATTATTAAAAAATATCGCCTTAATTTTATATATCTAAACATAACAAAAGTATTACGTAATTTCATTGACTAAAACCAACTTTAAACAGGTTTAAACGCGATTTATATTAATTATAGTCATTTTGGTTTTTATCAGGCATTAAATCACCGTGACATAGGATCGTAATATATACTATAGTTCACGTTTCGAACAGGTAAATTTTGAAAATTGCAGTCGACATATGTAGAAACATCTTAAAACTAAATGGAGATTCGTGGTATGGACAACTCTCGGTTCCGTAGTGACGTATACACTTATTGTACATTTGGCAAAATCAGTCAGATTGAAGTCAATAGGTATTATCTTAAGTAGGAAAGAGCTTTGGAAGATATTAATTTACTTTAAAACCATTATTATACAAGTTGAAAATCCATTTAGATTGACTTAACGACACGGGACTTGAAGACCAATTGAGCTTCTACGTCCTACGACGTGTAAATCTGACGATGACGTGGACACGGTATCTCAATTGGTTAGAGCAGGACGCTGTGGATGCTCACCCGTGTCGTCAAATTTTTCTAATCTAAATAGATTTTTAATTTACACGTGTATTGTGAAATATGGACTAAAATTTATGATTTCTTGTTCCTTTTCGTCTTCTACAATGCAGATACAGTTTGCGAGAGTAAGAGCACACCTTGAAAAGAGACAGTAGCATTAATAATATACTGGATAAAGTTGTGCCTCTCTCTCACACTCACACTCTATCTCCCTCACACACTACTTCTATATTTGTTTAGATTCTAACCTTATTACAAACATAACAGTTTTGAACATAAATTGTAAGAGAAAATAAAGCTTAGTTTTAAATAAATATGATAGAGATATAGTTCCTGAGGTGTAGTTTGCGTTGAAAACATCCCGCAACGCGTTACGTAGGAAAGCAGTAGGTTGCTATTTCAAAATATTTATTGTAATTTGAGAAATAAAACAAAATAAACGGTTCAATGAGATTATTAATATCTTCCAAATAGTCATAAGCAGAAAGGAAGTCCTTTAAAAGTACAATTTTTACTTTCCTAACTACTGACGTATCAAATAGTAGAAATAACAAGCTTAGCCGGTAAAAAGTCAACAGTCTACCTTCAACAACTTTAATGTATAAGTAGAGATTATTGAATGATTGTTTATATTAATAAAACTTTAGTGATAAGAAATCTTCTCTCGTTTGTTTCAATTCTATTTCTGGGTATTGTAGAAAAATTAAGTAATACATACGAAATGTTTAGCAGGTAGGTATATAAGTTATAATTTGAGGCGGGCCGATTTAAGTTAGCCACAGATAAAAATCTACTTAATTCTTAAGTTAAATGGTAATGCCAGGGTTGGGTAACGAGTGATTATAATATATAATAAAACTTCTGGGTCAGGACGAATTTACTAAGAATTAAATATTTTTTATTATCTATTATAATAAATCTGTCTATAATCTATTACTCTCAAATGGACTGAGGGGAATGGAGAAATGGACGCCTATCAGTAATCGATATTAAATCACTAATCCACAATTAGATGAATTCGCAAAAATTTTATCTAAATCTATCAACTTTCAACAATGATCGAATAAATTCGTTAATATTATGTGATGCGTTAATTGTGCCGAAAGTAATTATCCGTGATAGAACATCTATTGTATCTATGTCTGAACGTATTTACAAGTTAATCTAAAATTCGATATAATTATGAAAATGTCATGTTAGGTAAAATAAGGTGGCGCGGTCATCGGTGACGTCACTCGTCAGACATAAGAATATGAACCTTATAATTACCCAACATTACGATCATTTCTCAATACACTTTCTGGTAACGATTGAATACATCAATCAGCATGTTATACCCAAACCTCGCTGAAGATGTCGACAAATTTGGTCTTAACCCTGTTAAAATCACGCCCTTTCTTTACTTCGTAGCTTTGTAACCCATTGACGCAATGGGAAATGCCATTTCAGGCCACAGCCCTTTTATAGACTTAATATTTTCCAAATTTGTAAAATCAATTTAATTGTAAATATTTTTACGAATAAAACACAAGTATGGACAACGAAGATACGGAGGACGCTATCGTCGCATTTTGAAGTACTTCGCAAGTTGGATCGTATTTTAAAACATCCTAACGGTTTTTTTCGCATTTGAAAACGTAGAAGTGTTTTATTTAATGAACACTTGCGTAAACCATCGAAAATAGTTAGTATTAATATAGTAACTAGTTGAAGTTCTCTGTGGCCTGGTTTGGTAGGCATTCCCACTTCTGATAATTTCTATTAAGATCAAAGTAATCAGTAATCAAAGACTTATTTCCGAAGAAAGTCTTCTGATACCGTGAAGTATAATTTACATACCCTACAGTAAATTCCATTCGAAACATGGACCCTTTCTCGATTTTTCTTCCTTAATCAGTCAAAGAAAAAACAAACATTAATGAGTTAAGTAGGTAAGGTGCCAAACATTTTTTTTTTCACATAAACATCTAAGCCCAAACCCAAAGTCTTATATCTTAAAGACGTTTACAGTACTCAATGTACCACCTATCATACAAATATAGTATAACTGAATTATCCACCAAAAGATAATCAAAAACCTTACTCAGATTAATTTTGTGCTCCACGTCATATCCAAGTTAAACTAGCGTAAAAAGAAACGTAGGATGGCACTAAAGAAATCCGTTAAACAAAAAAGCCTTCTAAAGAAGTCGGTCGAACGCTCCATAAGTTTCGATATCGATGGTCGACATCTCTTCAAAGAGTTCAGATCGAAGACTACGAATCGATCGAAATAATTCAAGTTTAGCCAAATTTATAGGTAAGTTTAGACTTCTGTGCTCTTGCCGACTTGACTCTTGGTGTCCGGGATACCGGATGCGCTCAGCTTGCGTTGACGGCCGGGAAATATGCCTCCGAATAAGCGACCTGGAAAATAAGTTTATACTTTGTTTAGTTAAGGCGAATAGTACGCGTTTAAACTTTTTAAACGTTTAGAAACCTCGGAATCAAAACTTCGGATCGTCTAAATAAGTTTAACGAATACATATCGTGTTATAACCCGTTAAAAGATACACTATATACATATATCAGCGCACCATAAATGTTGGTAGGCTGATGTAGGTGGCTGCTCCAATATATATACTGAGTAAATTTCTACTTAAGTAATCTTAAACCTTTAAATAGAACACTTTCAAATGTTTAAAATGTGTCATATATTCATTATCATATTGAACTATAAGTCGACGTTTTGAATTCTTTGCAGCTGTGATCATGGATGGTGAAGTTTGTACAATTCGCATAAACTAAAGACTCTTTATGTCTCTCTTTATCGACCCTTTGCCTTTTTTAGAACTACTAATCTGAGGCCGAGACTAAAAAGTCATTCTCATGACGGTTCTGCTTTTATAATTTTGTGATTTGATAACTAAGTAAGGAATTACCTGGCGAACGTTGTTCGGGCGGGTGTCTCGGTGATGTAGCGTGTAGAGCAGAACGGCTACCTTGCTGGAAAGAGACAGACATACCGCTGTCAAGCGAACCTACAGATCCGCGTCGCTGTAGCCGCTCAGCTGCTAAAGCCACTGGAAATTCAAATTACATATTTTTTATTGCTCTTTTAGCTTCTGAATTATAAAACTTATAACTACTAAATGAAATATTAATATCAATAATAGATAGATAATTTTGGCAAACAGTACGAGTCGGACGGATGCTGTGGATGCCGATGTGGTTCAGACCCTGTCATCGATTGTTTTTCAATCCAAAGTTGTTTTTTTTAATAATATTATTCTACAAGATTCTGAAACTTAACAAATACATTAATAACAATTTATTTACCAGGATCATTTATATCGACGAGCGAGTTGCTGAGTACGTTCCGTTTGACGATAGTAGTGGGGGGTGGATGGGATGCCCGAGGGGCCGCGGGCGCCGGACAACTTGGGGGTGGTGGGACCACTCTGTAAAATAATGTGCAAACATTTGATCACTTGTATCAATCCAACTTAGCGTAAAATAATTTTCAATAAAATGTGCTGTATTTGGTACACAACCTTATCATTATTTATGTAAAAAAAATACTAGTTAAATAATTTTATAACGGGAACTATGTTAGTAAAACTTGTTTAGAAATTATTTTTAAAGAGGGGCCAACATTCTCAAGGAGTGTCTCCCCATGACAATGGCTGCTGCAAAGTTAAACATAATTTGTAAAGTGTAACCTATATATTTCGGGTTTAACCGTTAAAGTGTATTATTTAAATTACTAGTTACTATGAAAAGATAGACAAAGAGAACAAAAAGTTAACTGTGACCATTTTATTATCCCCTACAGGAGGTAGGCTGCAGCTAATGATGATTGTTATGTTACTAACCCGTGAATGTGCATGTGATCCATACACTGCTGATGATCGATCTCAACATCGGCCACTCCGCTGTCTCGGTTCTCCATGACTGTGGAAGAAAGTTCAATATGAAAATGACAAAACAGTTATAGATACCAAACAGATAAAAATGAAATAATGATACTACAAAATGATATGTCGATGTCAAACGTCACTGTCATTTTTCACTTTGGGTAATCATTATACATTGGCAGAATCCATTCAGAATAGGAAAGCCAAATTAAGAAGAATAATAACTCAGTTGAATACTTCTTCTTCTTCTTGAGTCTTTTTGCTGAATCTATGAGAATATATGAGACTTCATATTTTTTTCTAAGCTGTATAAAAACAAATTGTTATATGTAGTGTTGCAAACATTGGAAGATTATTCAAAATATCTAAAAATTATTGCACTTGACAAGCGTTATATTTTTGTATTCATATAATATAACGGTTCTGCATTATAAAATGGGATTATATGTATTCTTAAATACCCCAAGCGAATGTATTAACTTATTTAAAGAAATATTTTGTATACATTGCCTAGTACATCAAATTGTTATAGCATAATATATATTTACCATTTCTCGTGTTATTGGCGGTAGTCCGGCCTTTTCCTCTGTTCAGTTCCGCTTCGATTCTCATAGCTTCCATCTCATCCATTTCTGCGATGCTCTCTCGTAGGTCTTCCGCGAACTTACACCTATCATGCTCATTACGAGCGTTGAATGTCGCTAGACGGCGTCCGTCCACACGACGCGATAGTCGAATCCCAAATGGATAATCTGGAAGCATTCAAATCATATTTAGATAAAAATATAAAAAAACATATAAGTACAATTATTAAAAATGAAGAGTCACTATTTTAGTAATAGAAAGCTACATGTATCTATATCAGTAGCTATATATATATAGTTGGTAAAATTAATTGTTAATAAGGTTTAAAATTAGAGAGCCTTTAAAAACTTTAATATTTTCCACATGTTATGGCACTATATAAATAAAAAATCGCTTTTAAACTGGAAAAAAAATACGACACGGACAGGACTTGAACCAGCATCCACAGTGTTCCGTGCTGTTGTTCTAACAAATTGAACTACCGTGTCTCCTACCTTACTAAATCTTGAATAAAGTATCCCTAGTGGTAAAAAAATACCCCACCCGTAATTGAAGGTTGGAATTATTTAGACAATCCCC
The DNA here is from genome assembly GCA_963661955.1 of Leptosia nina. Lineage (NCBI taxonomy): Eukaryota > Metazoa > Arthropoda > Insecta > Lepidoptera > Pieridae > Leptosia > Leptosia nina. The sequence goes on from CAVLEF010000008.1 coordinate 6,728,952, forward strand.
AAAGGTTTTGGACTCGGTGGAAAATAGGGCCACCCCCAATATTTTATCAGAATACTTTCCCAATGTCTAGTAGGTTCGTAAGAGTATTTTAACAACATTAGTTGAAGTCCGTACTATATCTCTTGTAACACTAAAAACAGATCAACCCTGGTCGTGGTTAAGAACTAGAATACTAACGTGGCACAGAGAAGAGGTTGACAAGCATTCCGCAAAGGGGGAACGACTGCCGGAACGTGTACGTCACTGAAGACTTCTTCTTGCTAAATATCTTAGTTATCACTAACAGATCGTTGAATAGGAACACCTGAAAGTACAAAGTCATTTTAAGTCTAATTATATTCTTGTTTGACCTTGAGCCATGGTCTATAGAATTGAAATAAATTTTGCATTTGTTACAATATTTTGACTGACTTATAATTCGGGGAAATCATTTCAAATAAGTTTAACAATCACTTTTAAACTTAAAGTTTTATTTAATGTACTACTCGCGTAAACTATAGACAATATGTAAGTGGTAGTGGCATTTCAAACTCAAACCATTGATTTCACCACAAACAAACATTGTAACAAATAAAGGGTGCTTGTGAAATGGGAAAAAGTACTCGGCTTGGGGGCATCACCACCTAAGAGGTGGTTTACAGCGCTCCCGGGGGGTAAGAAGTGACTATGAACTAGGAAGCTACAACCTACATTATTTTTTTTATTTAAATTCAATGGACATACAATACCTTCAAAAGAGTTAATTTGAGAATATATATTGAGGGTACTCATTCTTCTTCTTCTAGTTAAAGATATCTGAAATTTTTATTGTATATTTTATTTATTATGAGATAATTCTTATATTATAACAATTGATAGAACTCACCTCTCTTTGGTGCACACCAGGCCTCTCCTTCTTGTGAATATCAGGTATTTCGTAAAGCCGACAGTAGCACACGAGTCGCCGATGTGGGAGCGCCAAGTGTGGTTTTTTGCCCACGATTGTCGCTTGGACTTTCATCACCTGAAAATATGTGAAATTAATTGAAACCCACGACCCGTTGATTATTAGCAATAATTGCTACCAATACCCCAACAAGGCTGTCAAAAACTACTGATCATTCCATCCAATTTCCCAATTCTTCTCTGCGTAGTACTCTACGTTATTCCACTCCCCTTCGAAGCTTTCTTTCTCTTTACAAAGTCTTATAATTAGTCCCACCTTTAATTATTTTATGTAAAGGATAGTAGACATCATTGGAAACAATAAGTTTCCAACGATGTGTGATGATGAGGTTACATTTTATTTGCAAATGCAACAAGGCTGTCAAAAACTACTGATCATTCTATCCAATTTCCCAATTCTTCTCTGCGTAGTACTCTACGTTATTCCACTCCCCTTCGAAGCTTTCTTTCTCTTTACAAACTCTTATAATTAGTCCCACCTTTAATTATTTTATGTAAAGGATAGTAGACATCATTGGAAACAATAAGTTTCCAACGATGTCTGATGATGAGGTTACATTTGTATTTGCAAAGTGTAAGAGCGTAAGACCTAGCCAAGTCCACCCTAAAATAACCCTTATTACCTGAGTAACATGGTCGCTGCCAGGTCTAAATTCGCTAGACTTCACCCGGTCGTATATTCCAGCCAACATGTCTCTATCTATGTCCCCACAGTCGTCGATACCGCGTAGGTTCCGTACAAAGTCGTCCAGCGACATACGGGCTTCGGGTTTGAGGTTCGGCGTGTGCAAATCCGTATTCAGCATTATTATAGCGAATGCCAAAACGAAAATCTGGAACGGTTAATTACGTTATAAATAAATACATAATAATTATTAACTATTAATATTAGTACGTTATGTGTTAAAATAAAATATGTAATGTTAGGAAAAACATAATCGGTTTGTGTAATATTTTTGAGGGCATTTATAGAAAAAAATAAACAAAAGAAGGTTATATATTATAAATCGAAATCCACAAACAAATAAAAATTAAATATAAAAGTTTTTAAACCTTTAATATTTGTCATATGTTATTGCACATTTTGTAATATAAAAATGGGTTTCAGATTGGAAAAAAAAATGTAATATAGATGGTGAGGTAAGTCAATTAGAGAAAGATGTTAGAGCAGATTCAGGGCCCGTCCTTTTCGTTTTTTTTTTCAATCTATAATCGATTTTGATTCAAGTATAAAAGATTACAGTATTAAAGTTTTGTCAAGTATAAAATCGTTAATTATTTTGAGAGAGAGAGAGAGAGGAATTGCAAAAAAAACAAGGATGATTTAAACAAGTTAGCAAGCATCTAAGTGTGTCTTTCACGGTCACCATTTAGTACTTTATAGTATTTTGGACTAATATTTTAGGACAGCGATGAACAGAACGAAACAGGAATAAGTAAAGTAATAAAAGTCTTACCGTATCTTGGGTTCGTAGCCTCTGCACAAAATCGGGATTGCAGACACAGTAACGGCGCGCAAAAGCCTCCACTAGCCGTTCTATCTTCTGCGCCTCACCAGGCAACCTGAAGTGAGCTTGGTAACGCCGTAACGCGACGTCCACAGCCATTCCGGATAGGTCCAGTTCGTTCACAAAACATCTGTTATGAACATAACATTTATCAATAGCAATAGGTATTTGAATTACATCAATTATTGAATAATTATATGAGAAATTGGATAAATTTTATTTTTTTTGTCAGGAAAAGCGTTTCAAAAATAATCGTGTTTTTTTATAAATTCAGACTCAAATGTACACAAATTAGAACTGCTGGTTTATCTTAAAATATTAGATTATAAATGAATACATTTAGACTTTGGTTAGATGGCGCTGTTCTAAATAAAAACAATACTACAGCAATTAATTGAAACTAATAATAAGGCTACTCACTCTAGCACAGCCATGTTGAACTGGTTCTGCAGGTTGCCCAGGTATTCTCCAATCATCTGCTTGCTTAGACCCTTACGCGTGATGAGGAATCTCGCTACACCACGTGGAGAGTTCTCCAGAAACCCACGAGAAATTAAGTATCCAATACCCCGCTCAGGTTTCTTATTGAACAGATTCAAACCCACCCGGTACTGACGTTTACGTACTGTTTCTGACACCTGTAATAATTATCTACCATAAGATCTGGTATTTAAGGTTAGAAGATGTTGTTAAGGGGAACAATGAAGAAAGTTTATATGTTATCAAATATATAAAAAACAAAACCAAATACCAACCAAAATATTTATATTAAAAGTACCTTTAAGGGTTGTTGATGGGTGTGCTGATGTTCATGCTGCGGTCTGCAGCAGGTGGCAGGCGGCGGGGCCTCGTAGTAGGGGGGAGCTTCTTGCCTCTTCCACACATTGAAACGGTCCCCTTCATACAGCGTCCCGGATGCTGTGCGACTGTGTTGGAACTGCTGTTCGGGGATGTGGATGTGTGGTTCCTGGGGCAATTGAGTATTTTATTATTCAGAAGAAGACAATTGTTTACATTCCATAGAATCTAGCTCACCTATTAATTAACAAGCAACAGGTTTAACAATGAGGGTTTAATTATATTTTTACTAGCAGCAAAAACAGATCTTAATATATGATTATAATATAGCTGAATACTTTGTTCGTGTTTGTTTCTTTGTGGAAAGCACTAATATCGGGAACTTTGTACGGGTGAAAAATAATATTGTTGTGATCGTTGAAGGCTTTAATATATAACACTATAAAACACTAGGCTGCGACGAATAGAAGCGAAGAAACAGGAGAAAATGTGGAAAATATGGTAAAAAAATTTTTTTTTTTTTTTTTCATTGCATGCGATGCGAACACGTTTCAAAATACCCAAACAATATGTATAAAAGTGATCGAAATAAAAAATGTCTGGGACAGTATGTCTATCTTTTAAGATTAACTCACAAGAACCGTTTGAAAGAAGTAATCGAATCTGATCGAAATACTTTATATGGTAAAAAACCTTCGCTAGGTCAGCTAGTAAAATACATGTTTAAATTTCTTTACACAAATTCAAGAAATATGCACCAATATGCTACAGAAAAGAAATCCTACTTATGTACTTGTTAAGTTGTTGTTATTCTGTGATGTTTAGGAAATTACCTGCTGCCTAGGCTGGTAGACCTGGTGATAATGTCTGTGTTCTTGGGAGGAGGATGAGGAGGATGATTGCACCGAGGACATCGAACCGCCGCGTACAACCGCCCCACCGCATTCCGCGCGGCGAAGTGAAACTGGACTCTCCGCACTGGAAATAGTGTTCAAATTTGTAAATAATTTTTATTTTATTTGAATTGATGAAGAGTGGCGTTCTCCCGTGACCACGGCTGCGGCCAAGCATCCGTAACGTCGGCTCATAGTTAAAATAATTTTCAAATAAGTTTAACCAATATATATCGCGTTTTAAACCTTTAAAGTGTTTCATTTAAAACAGCAAAATTTTAAGCTACATATATAAATCAAACTAAGCTACGTTGTAATTGATGTACTATTTTTGTAATTTAGAGTAAAATAAACAAACTTCACGAGTCCCCCCGTGACCATGGATTGCTGCAAAGCTACTAAAAACTTAAACAGCTTAAGCGTTGGGCTGTAGTCAAATGAAATTATATAATTATATATTAGAAATATGTAAAGAAGTTAACTAATACATTTCGCGTTTTAAACCGTTAATGGCGTTGTATTCAATCAATTTTACGACGTTGTCACGGTGAAAGCTTGTCCCTGCAGAGGGTATTCAACGGAAAGTGATTTTTTTATTGAAACATAATTTAATATTAGGTAACCAACTTATAATAAACTATATATTCTTAACTTCAAAACTCACTTCAGTGTAATACTACTAGTACGTTTCGGTACTTAGGGGGGCAATCTTCTCGCATTCGCTGCTTGTATTGCAGCCAGCTGCTGCTGCTGCCGCGCAGTTGGCGACGAGAGTGGTTTTCCACCGGATGAGAGTAGATTACCGTATATTGGACCTGTTATACATAGTACATGTATATTGCGTCTTTGTAGTGTAAATTACAAACAAGTATAATTGTTTCATTCAAATTTTAGTAGCAATGTGAAATACCGTTTCCCCCCTTGGTGTGTGGGGCGAACACATATTCGTGTCCGTTGCTCTGAACGAGTATTTTACAAGCAAGTAGTTTATCAGTTAGTAGCTATAGACACACTAATATATCTTAATTCAGTAAGTAAATAGTTAAATAGAATTCTAAGCTTCGTCCGTCCGAAATTGTTTGATATTACCTAGGGATTTAAACCCAGTACCTCTCTGGAGTGTTGGTTTAAACACTGGGCTGCAGAGGTTACATTGACGTTAAGATGATTGAAGTGATAATTTCTTACAAGAAACATTTGTTACATAAGGCGTTACGGAGCGCATACGTATTTTTTAATTTATTTAAATTATTTATTTGATTTCGGACTTACCTGAATTATTCAATAACTGGTGATTATGTAGAGATTCATTGTGTGATGATGACGTCGATATGTTCGTCACAGAGCCACTCACGGAACAGCTGCAAACCTGAAATAAACAAATCTCGTTTATATAAAACATTTAAAAGGACTTAAAACGAAAAATTTAAAAAGGACCTAGTAACTAGTAAGTATGACCCGATGTATACGAAATGGCTCAAGGCAGCACTGCTAAATGATAAGTAAACTAATATATTTCGTGTTTTAAACCGTTAAATAGCTTTAATTTAAGTGTATACTACTCCGTGCATTATAACAATATCGTCGAAAATGAAGTAGTGCTCAATGATAAGTAAAATTCATATATTTCGCATTTATACCGAAATGGGTCTAAGTGTATACTTCTCGCGTACATTATTCGATTCTTGTTTATGAAAAATCGTTTAATACGATCATAAACGACTAGGACTTAAAAACCTACCTATTTTAAGGTAAAAATCATGATTCATTTGTTATTTTCGTTAATCCGTCAAAATGATAGGTCATTGGCACATACGAGAAGTTATCTAAAGCGTCATTATCACTTCCTAAAATACGTTATAACCTAATTCGATGCAATCAAATTTGTAACAAAACAAAACGTTTCTAATTGGAATATATTTTTAATTAGTTAAGTAATAACTGTAGTTATTTTACTAATTATTTCACTCATAATTTATATATATATTATATAATTTAATTTTACAAAGTTATTATATAAAAACTAAATATATGCTATACTTCTATCAAAGAAATCTGTTTCTCATAAAATTTTACGAGACAGATATTAGATCACATAATAAAAAAAGACTTTAAACGGTTTAAAATGCAAAAGATAATAAATTTGCAACTTCGATCTGTCGGTTTTGAATGCACAACAACACTTATAATCATGTAGGAAAAACCCAAAACAACGTTTATTTTCAACGTAGATAAAAAAACTTATTGATTTTGTATGTCGTTATGATTTTGTTAATAAATGCACTTAAGATTCACTACGTCACTTCCTATTCGCAAACACATAAAAACCAATATACCCAGACGTGGGGTATGGGTAGATATATGTCTACTTCAGTTATAGATTTTATTTACAGGCAAGTAGACGAAACTCCTGCCAGGCCCGAGCGCAATTATGTGAGAATTAATTTTATAACATGTTCACAGCAATCAATTTTAAAATTCTGAAACATGTAGGACTTCTGGAAATTTAGATATGAAATAGACAGCAGAAATGTCAAAATTCCGTCCGGGTCACGAACCACGGTCCACTGATGAAGAAGCCGTGAAGTTCAATCACATTTCGGTTTCAGTCTGTGGATTTCCAAATATCCAAAACGGAAATAGACAGAGCATCTTGTTTAGATGTTATACAGTTGGTATCACCTACCATCGAACGCACACGAAAATACTAACTTTGTCACTACGCGAGAGACGCACTCTGCCACTTTTCAAAAACCAAAAATGTCTGTTCCTAACCATCTTTCTAATCAACGTCTTGTCTTTATACGGCTCCATTGAAATGAACTGAGCCGTACCAACTCTATAACAATACTGAAATATCTGATAATGATCGAAGCAAACTTCATGACAGGATTCTTAAATTATTTACCCCGCATATGTGAAGCTAATTTCGACTGTCCCGTAACGAGATAAGGTTGATTATAGAGTGGTCGGTAATGGCCATCTAACAGTACGAAACGATAATTACGGAGGCAAATATTTGTATTAATTTTTCGCAGATAACGCACACAAAATGGTGATGAAGTGGAGAGGCCTATACTTGTATATCCATTTTGCATAAATCAAGAACATTTTCTTTACGATTTCTTTATATTTTCATATATACATTTACATATAATTTGTCACGATATCATAGACTATTAGATATATTATTGGAGAAAATATGTATTACAGAGTTTTAGCTGATCCAGTTAATTTTCATAATTTTTTTATAAAAAACTAGGACTTTTGGGTTATTTTTAATCTTAATTCAATCAATGGACGTATGATTGGTTTTAGCGCCTTTTTATTTGAGGAGGGTGGTATAAGACGGAGTTGTGATATTCTTAGAACCCATACCGTGTCCAAGATTTTTGGAAGAAGCCTAATGCTTCAGATTAGAATATGAAGGCTTAGGCTTACGAATAGACCCATCGGGGATAGAACCATCGACTATTGAATCACCGAACTCTTTCGTTTTATCTGTTTGGTGTCCACTGCTCCCCCAAAAACTCCCCGTACGACCGGTCGTTTTCTCACCGAACTCTTGAATATAAAAAAAATAATAAAAGAATACCAACCCCACTATCGGTGTCGCCCCTATGTGGAGGCATCTCGTTGGCTATCATGTGTATTTGATGAGCCGATTGCTGCACCCGTGCTACCATGGCGTCCACGTCGTTGCTCGGGTCACAGCCGAGGTGGTTCCTGAAAATTTTCAAATAAATAAATGAATGAAAATATTAAATTATGAATTAAATTCATAGAGCACCATGGAACCCTTTTAATGGTGGATGCGAGTCCCGCCCGTATAACTTTTTATTTTTTTGATTTATACACACCAAAGATAACACAGCTGATAGCAGTTAGTTATACAATTTTAACAAATTAGTATTATTTTAATTCCTAATATCACTGTAAGATTTAGGGGTGATATATTAAAGTGTTTTTTTTTTTAACAGAAGTAAAGATTTGGAAAGGATTCATTACAAATATATTTAAGATATGTTAAACATTTTTTTTTTCTATTATTTAATTAAATCTATACTAATATATAAAGCTGAAGAGTTTGTTTGTTTGAATGCGCGTTTTTGTGTTGATTAGAGCATTTATCGAGGAAGGCTATAGGCTATAAAACATCGCGCTGTGACTGATAGAAGCGAAGATAGAGCGGGAAATTAAAAAAAAAACGGGCTCTCTGTGTGTCATAACGATTCTCGCGGACGAAGTCGCGGACACGGCTGGTTATTTAATAAAATTTGCTGGCGTAACAAGTCAACGAATCCTCTTGAATTTTAAATACATTTGTTATATGGATACTGTACCTATAGCACGAATTATGGAGTATAACTACTGCAAGTAGATTTTTGAAATTAAGAATCAGTTTTGATACCATAGAGTAAAAAGCTTACCCCAAGTCGACTTCGTGTCTCTCCCGTAGTGACATGGATCGCATTGGCCTGGTGAGCGCCAGAACCTTTTCAGCTCCTACAGGACTTTTCTGTAGCATCGTGTTGGCGTAGATGTCGTTACCTAGTTACAGAAGAATTACAGTTAGCCACGAAAGTTATTGCGTTTTTAGGCTGATCGAACGAGTCGAATATCTGATGGAACAACAGCTTGAAGACCCGAGAAGTTTTGCAAAATGGCCGCCAAAATCTTAATACATATTTGCAAAAAACACATATTGAATTTAGATATTTTAATTATATTAAATGGTTCATAATTTTGATAAGATAAGGTAAGTCCTAACCTCTCTGTGGACAGATAACTCGACATTCAATAGATTTCCTCAACAGAATATATGAGGAGCTAGAGGCAGAGTAGTCTAACTGCAATTTTTCATAGTCTAAAAATGTTAATGTACAAGAGCTCACAGTGACCAAAAATAGTTAATATAATTGTCACACAAATTGTACACATTCACTTTCGCCTAAGTTAATTCCGCATTTTTATTTTCCTCGTTATTGAAAACCATGTTTTTTTTGTGTTACTAGGCCATTCTGCCTCTAGGTCTATTATTGTTATAACTCACCATTAACCATCAAATGGTCGCCATCTTGCATTCGTCTCGCGTTGGAGTCGGCTGCTTTAGCCATAGCAGTGATGGCGCTAAACTTCTTCAGCAGTTGCCTTCGGCGGAAGGCGCGTTGTATCGTAACAGCGGCCCTGCGCGCGCGCAGCCCACCGTACCTTCGTTCCAAGATTTCCACTTGCTTGTCCAGTAAATCTTGAGACATTTCATATCGACTGGAATTTCATAAGTTAAACTCAATATTTGCTTTCAGAACTGATCTCATTTATAACTCATTTGGGTTGTAATAATTCGTTGTCAAACAAATTATCGAGGATAAATAAACAAGAATGTGAAGACATTTTATCATCAATTCAAAGGTTCCTACGTCAATGAAGATAAAAACCTGAAAATTACCTACTGATAGTGTAATAAGCATGATCGTATAAAATACTCATTTACTAAGACAGATATTAACAGAAGGAAGTGTAAGTCGTTTTGAAGGAGATAATACTGTTCTAATGAAAGACATAATTTACTGGAAGGAAAATGATTTATCGTGAATTTTATGTGGCTTTCGCGACCATTTTGCAAGGCTACTTCCGTGTTCGAGCTGTTCGGCGGTCGTCATTGAGATAGTTTTTAATGGAACCCAGTTTTTTTTTTAAATAGAGGAGAACAGACAAACACTTCACTTGATGGTGCGTAATATACCCCAGCCATATAAGATCTAAGTAAGATGCGGTGTTGACGACTTTGACTTTGGATATTCGGAAACCACAGACTGCAACCGAAACGCGATTAAACTACACGGCTTTTTCATCTATGGACGGTGTCGTGACCCGAACGGAATTTCGATATCCCTGCCACCCATTTAATATAGAGATTTCCAGGCGAAGTCCAAGATGTAAAAAAAAAATTTTTTTAAATTAAAAGCATCTTGGGGATTCGAGATAGCAGCATTGGTGGGGATCGAACCCGCGACCCGTTGTTTATTAGTCATACGTTGCTAGCATTAGACCAACGAATTCAAAAGTTCTCAATTACGACTCGAACATCTCGAAAACCGGACTAGCTCTGTGTACAGAATTAAACGTACGAATATAATTTATAGACTGAAAAATAAAAATCTAGTGTAATTTGTTGTAAGTTTTCATGCTTGTTATGTTAATCGTATTATTTATGCATATTTCGCATGCTAGCATTATTGTTAACTATTAAATTTATTACATTGTTTCGCCACACAATTAACCTTCAGACTGGATGTTAGACTCGTGTCGTTTTGATCGGTATTATTATTAGTAAGTCATTATTAATTCTTGACACAGACTTAAGTTGAAAATGTATGTTATGGGTCTAGTTTCAGAAAGTCCTGAAAAACAAGTGGTTATCTGGACAGCCATATAAAATATCCTAAAAGTGTTGAAAATTAATAAATTCAATTTAAACAATGAAGATTAGCAAAATTTTATTCTTTTAGACAGAAACCAATATATTTCACTCTTCTTCTTCTTCTTAATTTGATTATGTAAATGTAAAGTTTTAGACATACCTACTATGTAATTACTGCTGTAAGGCAATCGAAAGATAGGTTATCGAAAACTAATACAAGTGAATGATTGTACGAGGATGAGTCATTTTGCATAGGTTATCTCTAATGGACGCAAAATGGATGTTTTAAATTGTCATGCTGTGGAAGTGTGGGTTTACGAAGACCTTGATACTTATGTATAACTGAAAAGCCTTTAATTTTTGAAATTGCTAAATCTTAGTAAACAATTACTTGTAAATAAAATACTTTAACGGCTTAAACCGCGACATATATTAGTTAAACTTATTTGAACATGATTTTAACTTCGGCCCGTTGTTTCGAATGCTATGCAGCAGCCGTAGTCACGGGAGACTCCCCGATCTTCAAATATGTATGTGTTGCGGCGCACGCGGATGCTGCGGCGCATGCGCAGGTCGGGCGACATCGATTGGTTGGCGTTAACGAATCCAAGACGTTTAACGAAAATATTTCGCGTTTTCAACCATTAAAGGGTTTTATTTAAATGTGTATTACTCGCGTAAACTACAGACGGTGTTTAAATAATGACTAATTCAAAAAGTGTACAGTCAACAAAAATACATTTTTTAGTCATTATAAAAGAAAATATTTAATTTAATATTTTTTTGTATTTCGACTGTTGATACTTGCTATGAATTAATATAAAACTGTAAATCCACACTTATGCAAGTTAGAGACTTTCGAACACAACACAGGAAAGGTTATGAGTTTCGTTCTTGATAGGTCTAGCACGTGAAGCAGATTTAGGTGCGATAGGGGTTCTCATGAGGGAACTATAAGTAATAGAAGGCTCTGGTCTTCTATAAACGCTATACATCGCGATACAGGACTACGCTGCATCATTTTAAAGCAGTTTTCAATCGTACTATATTTCGCGTCTCATTCTTTTATGATAAAGAAGGACATACTATCTTGGAGTTCACTTGATAGAATACCCCACACATATTAGATATAAAATAAATGTGTTGTCGACCTATGGTAATTCGGAAATCCACAGACCGAAACTAAGACACGATTAAACTTTACCGTTTGTTAAATTACGATATTCCTACCACACATTTAATATCCAGATTTCTAAATGAAGTCCAATAAGTTTGAGGAATGTTATAAATTAATTAGAAACATGTAGGAAACCGGTAGGGATCGAACCAGCGATCCGTTGATTATATTAATCGTAATCTTTGACCAATGAGCCAGCAAATTCCACATAAAATACAAGTTCTATATACTGTTGAATATCCTCATAATATGCTCCTAACTACTGACGAATGGGTCAACGCGTGACGCAGCGTAACGCATTACTCTGTACACGGCATACGGCATTTATTGAGGACCAGAATGGGTGTAAACTGTGGGCTGCATTCACGTGCTAGGTTTCCTTAGGATGTCGACAATAACCAATTACATCAAACGTTGAACGCTTCCTCAGATTATTAAAACACAAGCCCAGCTTATGTTGAACAATTGTGGACCGTGCGTTCTCGATTGATAACATTAGCTTTTATCTGCGCTTTGAAAGAACTACCATTCGAGTTATTTAGGATAGTCAAGGCCGCAAGGCAAGGCATTCCTGTGGTTCTCACATACCCTCGGGTAAGTTTCCCCCTTTTTTGGGGTAAACTGGAATCTTTTTGCGTTATCCCAGTACTGCCAATGATTCCCACGTCTGTGCCACGCCTATGAAAGGAATTTTATTGTATTGCGAACACAAGATATAATTACAATAATATAAATCTGACTGATTAATCTTAATCAAGACATTTAAGATCTAGATATAAATAAAACACGAATCAACGGTTTAAAACGCGAAATGTATTAGTTAACTTATCTACAATATCAGCATCACAGCACAGCCGGACTCCGTGACCACGGCTGCTGCAAAACATCTAAACCGTCGGGCCGTTGTTACAATATATTGTACGCAACTTAACTAATACATTTCTCCTTTTAAACCGTTGTATTAACCGTTTTATTGAAATATGTCCTATAGGGTAGCTCAATTGGTTACAGCAACAGCACGGCACGCTGCGGTAGCCGGTTCAAGTCTCGATTATATATCAGCCATCATGTGCAATAACATGTAAACTTTTTTTTCAAATCTTTAACGAGGCCAAAGGCCACCTTTAACTACTAAGACTTATGTAAAAGATAAGGCAAGTGAAAGTACCTGTTCGTATGGACAGCTAAGCCGAATCCCTCCGGTGGTGCTGCGATGTACAGAGGCGGTGCCGGCTCCGCTGCGCCCGCGCATAATCCTGCGCCAGTAGACGCGTTCGACGTGGACGAGCATGACGAGTTCGAATGATTTAATGCTGGAATTATAACAACTATTATTAATGATCTGTTATACAGTTTTAATCTGCAAAAGGACAGAAGACACATCATCAAACAGGTGGGAAGAACTACTATACCAAGATTTGTATCATTATCGTGTTGTTCAATGAACACGTACAATTAATATAATGTGTAAAGACGAGTTCTTGGTTATTTTAAATTACGTATTCCATTCACTTTCCTACTTATTATCCAAGCTGAGATACAAACAATCAAATATCCCAATCATTTAAATAAATCACTTGAACGGTTTAAAGCGGAGAGACAGAAACGTCGGGCCGAAGTTAAAAATCATTTTCAAATAAGTTTAACTAATATATCGCGTTTTAAACCGTTAAAGTATTTTATTGAAATGGGTACTACTCCCGTAAACTATAGACAGTATTTAATATCACAATCGATCTTGATTTATTAAATTGTTTATTATTTTTTTAATTTGAATATGAATTATTTAATTTAGCGGGCTCGTTAGTGTAATGGGAGCAATGCAGGGCTCGAAAATCAACGGGCCGTGGGTTCGATCGCCACCGAGTCCAATATATTTGTCATTAATTTCAAATTATAATTTTTCTGAATCATGTTGGACTGCTGGAAATATTATTATTACTTTGAATCAAGTGGTTACAAAAATACACCATGGGTAAAGTTAGTTTACTAGTATTAGATACATTTTTTAATATAAACATTATACTGTAGTTATAATTAACGAATAATAATTAAAGTACATTAGTACTACAGTATATTAGACTATTAGTCTGACTAATAGATTAGAAAACGTAATAAAAATTCTAACTCTCATTAGGACCATTGAAGTTAATGCAATTATAATCTGTTTAGATCTAAATTAAATACTGTTATTAAGTAATTAGAATAAAAACTACGTAAAAATTACGGTGAAATATGTAGAATCATAATATTAACTAATCTATTTACGAGGAACATGGATTAAATTTCTTTGTATACTCTTATATAATCTAAAATATAAAATTCTCGTGTCACAGTTTTCGTTGCTTCTCCTTTTTTACCCCTTGGGTCCACCCCTTTTTTTTTTTTAAATTTTTATTTAACCAAATTCTTTTTTCCTTTTTTTTTTTTTGGTTTTTTATTTTAATTTTTTTTTCTCTCAAAATTTCACATTATATCTCCAATTTACCATAGTTTTCTGTAAATTTTTTTTTATTTTATTTTTTTTTAATTTTTTATGGAAAAATATATATATATGCGAGCGAAATTTGTACGTGCAAATTATTAGTTTTCAAACTGTAAGCTTACCAGGCATAGGTCTATGAACCGCGGTGACGTATCGATTGCCCTCCATGTAGCCGCGGTCCGGCTCCGCATGGTGGCCATGGTGGCCACTGTGGATGTTGTGCTGGTGAGAGTAGAACCCGTCCGGGGGGTGCAGGGTTACCCCGCCGCTGCTCTCCTCCTCATCGACTTTTTGCGAGAAGCTGGAACAAGAAACGTGTAATTTAGTTACGGTATTTAGTAGCTTACATTGTTTTGGTATATATATATATATATATAGATATATATATGCAATATTGAAAACAATAATGGGATACAAACACATAATTGTCTAATCATATATCCCTAAAATTGAATTTGTATCTACTTAAATGTCTGTAGTTTACGCGGGTAGTTAAATAAAACATTTTTAACGATGTCAAACGCTAGATGTATTTGTTTAACTTATTTACAATATTGGACGTTTCGAATACTTTCCAACAATCACGGTCACGAGGGAACTGTAGATCAACGATATATAATAATTTTAAACGAATACATTTCGCGTTTGAAACCGCATAAAGTGATTTATTTTAATTCAAATTAACTAAACTATTAACAGTAAAATAATACAGAACTATGGGCAGCCTTACCCTCCACTAGCGATCTCGTCCAAGCAATCCAAAAACTTTTTTGAATGTGTAATTTACGAATAAATAAGGAATCCGCAATAATGACGATTTTAAGCGGTTCATTGTTGTCGTAATTGCTTCCTCATTATTTATTTAAGCACTAGGATGGAGCGAGCTTAGCGCCAAGTTCCGCAGAATGTAGGTTAGGTCAAGCTTTCAATCCTAACGAGAATAATTTTCAAGGGTCAAGACAATGTCATTATAAATAATGCTCATATGTACCGCACTTACTGAAAACCAGGTAGTGCCTTCAGCCTCAAACCACAACGACCGTCTTCGCTTTTCTACCGCGTTTTAAACCGTTAAAGTGTTTTATTTAAATCCATTTATTATCCACATTTCCAGACGCAGTCCAACATGTTTGAGAAAAATTATAAATATTACAAATATATTAGACCAGGAAGAGATCCAACCCACGACGCGTTGATTATTAGCCAATAGTTTTTAGGTAGCGTATGCTACCGTATGATCATGTTCGTCAGAGATTTTGTGATCTGCGTTCGTGTTACGAAACACTAAGCCAAGGGGATAGTTTTGTACTATCGACCTTAAATATGGGAACGGTAAACCCCCTCTTTATTTTTGGTAACCGATAATCACCAATAATCCTTATAATAAGATTATAAGGATTATTCGCAAAGATAATTCGAAATATTTAATCATGGTTGTAAAATTTATCTTTGAATATATTTATTACGTTTCACTGAAGGGCTAACGAATAAAATAAATTAAATTCTTGTTTAAATGAAAAGTTTCAATTTCAAAACATTGCATCTATACTAATATATAAAGCTTAAGAGTTTGTTTGTTCGCGCTATTCTCATGAACTACGGCTTTAAATTAAATTATTTGTGTTCGTTAGAGCATTTATCGAGGAATGCTATAGGGTATAAAACGTCGCTCTGTGACTTATACAAGCGAAGATACAGCGAGAAATTTGAAAATATATTGGGAAATTTATTCATCATTATGGGTTTACGAGGCGTACGCTGCAATAACGGTTCAAGAAACTCAAAAAATATGTGTGAAAGAATGATTCCTCTTAAAATGATCTAAAAAAGATTCCGCGATGCTATATGTCTATCTTTTAAGATTAACTTGCAAGAACGACGGGATGAAACGCGACCGACGCCAGAACAAAATAAAAGCTATTTTTTGTTATTTTAATTTTAATAACGAATAATGTATCAACTTAAAGGATATGTTTGTCAACTGATAAAATAATGTTTTTTAAAACAAAAACAAATAAATAGTGTTTAGCTTAGGTATATAAAATGAAGATTTTAGGAATTATTTTAATACAAGTCCTGAAATCATTTTGACGTTTACCAAAAAGGGTTTTGAAAGGAAGAGAATAAAGGATGCATGGCTTTAGAGCAATAAAGACATACCTAACATGCGACTAGTACATTCCACGTAGTTTACAAGTAACAGGACTGGGTAATCACATTATGAATAACTCGAATTCCATACAGACCGGTGGAGCGTACAAATTTTACCGTAACAGTTCCGTTCTTTACGCCAGACCATGAATAATTAATACAACCATAACGCTCATAAGTGAGCCAGTAGACAGTGTATGCGGCACATAAAGAGTGCCTAACAATATACAAAGGTTATATGCTATATCCATTGGACATAAGAAAAAAACAATACGGGTTACGTATCAAATTAACAAACTTGGGCGGTAGTTAAGCATTTGTTAAATTAAACACTTTTAACGGTTAAAATTGACAGGAAGTAGGTTTGTTAAAAATAAGTTAATTACTATATTTCGCGTTTTAAACCGTTAAAAAGGTTTCACTTAAATGTTAGACGGTAGTTTCCAAATTATGGAATGATACTCTTACGTTTGAGACACCTAACGTTATTACTATTAAATTCTACTTTAAAAGAGTATAAAGTTACATAAATGTATAGTATTTTTTAAAATAGTTCTTAGTAACATAGGCATTATGAAGTTCATAGATGCAAAGATTCAAATATAGATATTTTATAAGAAGCAAGACATTATTAAACTAATATTGTTTTAAAATTGTTCTAGAAGGATATTGCTGTTTACTTCAAACGGCGTCGTAAAATTTCTAATTCCCTTATCTATTCCAGAACATATGACATAAAGTTGCCCACGCTTTGGAACCTCCCCAAGTAAATGCAATAAGATATACCTGGGACTCACAATTGTTAGCTCTGCACCAATGTCACAAACAGAGCCATAATTTCTCTACTAACGAGGTAAAGTAAAGCAAAGGTAAAGCACGTTATAAAATTTAATTTAAAACAAAGTATTTTATCATGACCCGCTTTGAAAAGGGAAAAATTTAAATTGACAGTGTAGTTATTTCATATCATATTTTTTCTGCTTTTATAATGATACTGCAGTAGTCGCTTATGTAATGGTAAATACAGTTTAGTTAATAGTAGTACATCTAAGTATATTAATATAAAATTAGTGGATTTAAAATACGTTACTTAAGTTAAACTACCTTCACTCACTGAAATTGGGACGGTAGTTTGTGCCAAATACACGGACGAAATGTATAAAATTTAACGTCTCCAAAACTGTACTAGAACATCTCTCGAATGATAATTTTGTTGGCCCCGTGAGCTATAAGCTGGAAGAGCTAAGAGATAGTAACGACACTAGTGTTTAGAAAGTTAGAAAAGCACTTTGATACAACAATTTGAGCCTCTCCGCAACCGCGCTATCGTCGCCTGTATAATGACATTGTTATGAGAAAGCATGTCTATATTCCTGCATAATGAGTTCTCTTGGGACACTTCAGTATTGTACAAAGCGAGTGTCGCCTTACAATTAAATGTGTTGCTAATAACTTTCTCTTTACATAAAAATAGGTCATACTATTAAAGTTATCGAAAATAGTCAATGTGCGAAAACTGGTTTCTCCCAAGCGTTGTACAAAACATTTCCACGTACGTTTCTCTAGATGTTTTTTTCTACGAGTGTTGGTAAGACTTCTGTGCACTGAAAAATCCGAAATTCGAACACGCACGGATAGCAAGATCCGAACATTTACAAAAAGGAACCATTTCTTAAGATGCTTGAAACAATGACAGCGATACATTTCGGATTTCGATGTTAATTAGCTAAAAAATATCACTTACCATTAAAAAGCAATAGCGTGAATATATCCAATATAAATCTAATCTATGCGCTATAAATTCCGCTCTTGAAATCCGGAGCAAATAACTGCTACATAGACACTAACAGCGAGAGTACACCATGATCCTATTAGACTAAAATTGGATTTATATTATAAAGCCATGACGAAAAAATCACCATTGATTTTTGTCGTACCGTGACGATGCTTCTATTACTAATAAAATAATTATATAAAAAATAGTTAATAAAACAAACAAAAGTAGATTTCAGTATTGTCTATTGTCTACGTGAATGGTACCACATTAAAATATATCACTTTTAACAGTTTGAAAGGTCAAACTAGTTATTTTATTTTTAACTACGAGTCCACTATGTTGTCCCTCGTGGCTACAGATGCTGTACAGCATAATTCGCGTAGCCATGGAATGTTTTATTTAGAGAAGTTTCGTGAAATTGCCTTATCTATACTCTTCATGTAATGAACAACACTGCACTTGAAAACTATTACAACACGGGCTCAAATGCGAATTTAAAACAGCTTTCTACAGGTTTATTGCTATTATTCAAGATTAGAACAGTCACACGCGTCTATTACCTACACTAAAATAAACATAACATAGACATACGCGTTCAAATGCCTAATTAGATTTCCCTTAGCCTTGTCGAGTGATATAATGGAAAATAAACTTTATTAACACATACATAAAAGCCAATGTTGCGCTGAGTATACGAAACAATAATTTTTAACGGCATAGATAATTTTAAGTGATAAAAGCTGCCAATTATTTCTTTCCCCTATCGCCTTTATTGGAGCGGCGCCATGTAGCGGCCTTGTGCAACACCCTTATCCGCAACATACGTTCCAGTTTTCGAAATAATTTCTGAACTTCGTTTCAGTTCACTACTGGGTCAAATAACATAAATGTATGTATTTCGCAGCGGTACAGGTCAGGTTTAATCAGTAACACGAGTTAAGTTGCATACACACTCACTAGTATGGATGAGCGAAAATTCGCTTAAACCGGCGTTCGGTATATTGAAAAATTGACAGTGGTTAAAAATTTCAAAATTCAGAACATACAATAAAAACACTTAAACCAAAAAATATACATCATAGCTTTTTAATAGCACCGTGCAGTGATGATGTAAATAAGTCAATAGTTGTCACACGATACAGTAAATAGCATTTTCTTTCAAACCGAATCTTTCGTTAAAATACGATTTTGGTTTCAACTTTCTTTAAGGTTTCTAATGAGATAAATTAATTAAACATAACAAATAAGTCCAAATAAATACTGTCTGTATTTTACGCAAATAGTACACATTTAAATAAAACACTTTAACGGATTAAAACGTGATATATATATATTAGTCAAAGTAATTTGAAAATTATTTTTATTACGGCCCGACGTTTCAAAATGCTTTCCTCTATTCTCCCCGTGACCAAGGCCGTAATTAATTTTCAAATAAGTATAACTAATATATATCGCGTTGTAAAGTGTTTTATTTAACATTGCGTTTAGGTTTGTTTTCAGTGAAACGCTGGAAATGTAAACGATGAAACGGAGACCAGTCGCATCTTAAGTGTAATTTCGAAATGTAACGAAACGAAACGACCCATTGTCACCGAGGTACGAGCTTTCTATTCAGCAGTAGACTTGATTAATACGGCTGAATGCACCTCGTTGCAGGAGTGACCCAGTTTCAGAAAAAAATAGTTATTAAACTGCCCACGTTTGTGAGGGCCAGATTGCCTGGTTTAACGAAAAGGCTTGCGGTTTGAGTTTTTAACCATTTCAATCTGTGTTCCCAATTAAAATACTGCAACCGCTTACAGACTATAAATCGCTTTTTCTATTTTTTTATTCGTTTAATGAAAGCGGTTGAGCGGAAAGTAAAAATTGTATTTCTTTCGCAAAATGTGCTTTTAAATTTTATAACATTGTGTTTAATTTCTTTTTGTTTTTTTTTTTTAATAAAATGGATGCTATTTTATAGAAAGTCGAAGGGATCTAAAGCAAATCAAAACCTAATACAAAGTCCTCACTTGCTGATCAAGTGTAGGTACCATTCATTAGCTGAGACACATATTTTAATAAACGCCCTAATAGTAATTTTAGTCAAGACTTTGAGCATACAATTTTTACAACTCATAATTATGCGAAAGCGAAGAAATTTATAGGACATTTTTTATTATGAACATTGGTCGATACTTAAAACTAAAATGAATTATGTTTAGTTATATATGTAGTCTTAACTTTGTATTACCAAACTCTGATAAACCTTTTTATAAACTAAATTAATAATTATTCACTATTCCGACACCCAGGGGAACTACTTAAGAAACTTAAGTCTGCTGTCTTTTATTAAGTTGGAAAACTTAATAAAACTTAAATATTGCGCTTAATTTTACGATACTTAAATTAAATTGAGAAAATAAAACATAGGTTCTTCTCAAACATACTATTGCCTTAAACAACTCACCCGTAATCTGGTTTCTGACAAAACCAGGATCTGGTCAGCTTCGCTGCCTCTAACAGAACTCCTCCCAAGTCACCGATCCTCATACCAGAGCAGCAACATCCATCACCTTCTCTATCTTCCACCACAAGAACCACTTTAGACTCTGACTTCGCCACTTTGCTTTCTTCACTAATTCCGATACATCAGTCACTTTTCCTCATAAATCGTAACATTGTTTGCGTTTCGACAATTATATTGACAGTTTCATTTTATGCACTAATCTCGTTGATTTATTGTGATTTCACCAGTTTATTTTCTTTCACTCTATTTGTACAGTCCGTTATTTATAGTTCTGACAAATCTTTAACGTTAATAAAAATATAATAAACATTACTGCAAAACAACTTTACTGGGATAAGTGGTGCTAAATAATAAGACTGTAAGGCAAAGAGCCTTGAAGACATTCACTTATCTATTAATACTAGTCTTAAAACGAGAGGATAAATTTAATTCACTTGCGAGCGAATTTAATTCAGAAGAAAACATCTTACGTACCCTTTAAATATTTTCAAAAAGAACGTCAAAAAAACCTCTGCGCATTATACAGTATACAATGGACTATTTATTAGTTTATAATGCACAAATTACATATCATAAAACATATGTCAGATGTCGCTTCAAGAACGAAATAATTTTCTCATTTTTGTGTAAATAAGAACTATGAATACCACTTGCTCAAACAGAAACAACAAATAATACAAGCCCAATATGACAACTAAAGATGATGTCATCAGTGGAAAACCACAGAATACTGAATAGTTGATGTTTAAAAATTTTGCAATGACGAAGCTGATTATTATCATAATATTATGGCTTCAAATGTTACTACTGTGACAGACTACGGACATCAGAAGACATCAGGCTTTGTGAAGTTTTTAGGAAATAAAGCTTGATAAGAAGATTGAATTTGCAAAGAATATGTATTGTTTAAACAAATACTTCTTAATTAATAAAGGATTCTATATTATTATAGGATGATAAATGAGATAGTATGGAATTGTTATTTGGGAAAGCTGTTCTACAAAGCATTTTCTTCTTTTCTCTTCTTTATATATTCGGAAAACAATAAAATTTATCTAAAAGAAAGATCAAAAGCTAGTCGAAATATCATTTGTCTCTATATTAGAATAACGATTTTTCTTATACAGAAATCCATAGTCAATTCATTTTGATTTAAAAAATAATAATCTAAAAAACCACAATTTTATACCCATACTTCATGAATCGAATTATTATCTCATAACCCGAGAACACATGTGTTAATATCCCTAATAAAATCCAGAACAATCAAAGTGAAGCAGAATACAATCAATCCAGAAGCCAAATATCAACTGAATTCCGTTGTTCCAAATGGCATCATCGAGGTGCAGATTGCAGACCAGATATACTATGTCTTAAAGATACTATTTCAATGTCATTCACACGACACCAACTCGTTGATAGTTAGATCAAATGTCTGAGCTGGTGTTAACTACGGTTTTAGCATTTAGGTTAATACTGAACGGTAAATTGTTATAATTTATATTATCTAGAAATTCTAACATTCAATCGAACGATTAGCACGTAAGTTTAATGTTTTTAAAGTAGCTACTTGTCAGAAATGCTGATACACGCAAAGTTAGTTTTAGGGTTTTGTTCGTAAGGGTTTTGAATCGTGAAAATGTTACAATTTTCATAATTAATAATAAAAAGGAAAATCAAATGACCTACTTCAATGGATTCTTAATAAAGTAAATGATTTTAGCCGTTCCCACAGGTAATGGTATGAAACCCATCGATCGCATCTGCCACTTGCACTTGGCCGGTTTAGTAAATTGTTATAAAAATCTCAGAGATATGTTTGGAAATAATTTGTTACGTTGAATAAAGCCGATGAAATGAAGATTTAAGCGACCGATTGCATAAACAATGAAATCGAAAGTAATTCAGATTTGCCACAAACAACAAAGGCTTGGGTAAAATGAGGAAGTCAAACAAGGCCAGACTTTGATAATTAGGTATTTAATATCGTAAGCTTTAATTGTATTTATTGGCATTAAGTTATTTTAAGATATGAAAATGTATATTCCGTAAACATAATGTACCTAGTTGAAATTATATGCCTACAATATAAATTCTATCTTTAGAGGTTGTCTGCAAGCGCTTATGCCTTCTAATACTAATAACAGGGTGCATGTATCAACTTATTGATACATGCACCTCTCGCGCAAAAAATTCGACGATGAGGTGTAGAACTTGGCAGCTCAATTGGTAGAGCAACAGCACGGGAAGCTGACGATGCCGGTTCAAGTCCTGCCCGAGTGCAAATTTAATAAATTTAATTTCGATTTTTAAAAGATATACAAGTACGGGGTCACATGATTGAAAGATGGTATTTCAACCTTGTCGCTAAAGTAAACAGCATTATGATATTCCTACTCCTTAGTAAACGGAGTGTAACATGTTTCGGAAGGCTTGTAATATGATTAGGCATCTTAGGCAAATTTCACCTGCTACCAGATGGTTATCGTCGCCTCACCTATCTAACCACGAACATAATATTGAACGACATTTCCAATATAAAGCAGCATCCAATAATGTCCCAATAATTTAATTGCAATTAAGCAAATTGTTTCTTATATTAACGACGAAGGTTAAGGTAATGTATTATAGATCTCTGAACGGCCTTCGCAATTAATCACTGAAATGGTACAAGTCACGAACGACAGCGTGCTTATATCGCGAGAAATAGTGTTGCGTCAGATAAATTTACAGGGTTGCAATGCAGAATAAAATGTGAAGAAACTGAAGTTGTAATAAATAAAAAACACAACGAACAATGTCTCACGACTGTCATAACTTGTAAATTACTGCCACTTGCAGCTTAGCTATAAACTTCGCAACCTAATATAAGTATAACCTCATATAGTTTAATGAATAATTAAAGTATCACAACGATCGCTGTTGACTGTTATATTGTTATTACTGTGTTTTTAGTGATAAAGAGTGTCAACCCTAATGCGAGTAGCCAGACCCCTAAACACACTACCGATCTACAGCAGCTACGGCGCTTTCGAGGGAGCTCTGAACCTCAGAGCCTGAGCCCTTTGTACGACTTCAAAGCACCCAGCACAAAGCCTATTTCAGACAAGGAGAAATTAGCGATGATTTTGGATAGTGTCACCTTCTTGATCCCCTTGATTGTTTATCGTTTTGGAACTATTAGTAATTGAGTCAAGTTTCACGTAACACAATTACGCTGAAGCCAGTGACTTGCACCATACACTATACAATCAAGTGGCAGTGGCGAGCGGAGATGTCGCCGCCTTACACAGAACTGATTCAATTAAAACGCAACTTAATTGCGTTTGTAATAAAACGCAACTTTGAACACTTGAAATTGTTTTCTGATTGCACTATCAAATTTACAACATTCGTAACGAAGTTTATCATTGAGCCATTTTATGTTATGCCATTTCGGGCCACATGACACAGACCTAAGACCCAATACTGAATCCAAAAAAATATATTGACCTGTATGTATGTATCAAACATGTAAGTAGATTTAATATCTTACATTACTTATTATCCCAGCTAAAGTAATAAAGAATCTGACTTCGTTTATCGCCTCGTATTTATTAAGTACTAGCTGTGCCTGCGACTTAGTGCGCGTTGCACAGTTGATTGGGTCTTTGGGCAACGCCTTCCTCGACAAATAATTAAACGCGCTTAAACAAATAATTAGCTCTTTAGCTTTATATAACATTGGTGTGACCTTTTCTATATGCGTAATATCACGCATTAATTAAAAAAAACATGATTGCTAATTACACGTACATACAAATGAAAGAATGTATATACATAATATTAATTTTCGTAACGTCTTAACAAATTTTACAAAGTTGCATGAAACTTTGCGAGACAAGTTCGAAAGCTGTAATTTACTATTGCATATCAACAGACCAGGTTTCTCGACAAGGATTTTGTTTACATAGGTAGTCTGACCATAAAATTGAATAAAACACTTTCAACGGTTAAAAAGGTGATAATATAATAATTAAATTTTAAATACTAATTTTTAAATTACCAATGCTGTGTACATTAGTAATTGGGTCCTACAACGATATTTTAAATTTATCATTATGTTGTGTAAGTTTAATGTAGTGATTTTGATATACAAAATAAGTAAGTAGATGATTTATTTTACCTACGTAAACACACGTAGGGTACGAAAACAAACCAGAGTATTTTTACTAACTATTATATCTAATTAAACAAACCAAGCCAGGATGCTCAAATTGTATGTACGACAGATATTCAGCCCAAGGTTCGTCCTCCGGTTGTGGAGTAAATATATTTTTCTCTTCATGATCAATAGAATAAAACTTTACTGACTTATTGTGAAGTGTTTATACTTCTAGGTAAACTATTAAGTAAAACAAGATTAAAAAACAAAGCCGCCGAGATAAGGATTACATTGATATTAGCTATGTACAACTGATCCAACCTGAAATAGACTTGCATCCAACCAGCTATTGTTGCAGAAACAATGGCAGTTGGGCAAGTGAAATTAAATTATTCAAACGCTGTTGACTATTACACTACGGTCCTCTACAAACACAATTGCGTACAGCGTAACGCGTTATACTAGCTGACATTAGTTTGTTAATAATTTTCCAAAGACGTCTTGCTAATAAGAGTATTGGCTGTGTGAGCGACTTCGTCCGCGGAGGCTAGTGAATTAGTTATGGAACGAGGAAGATTTTATTAATAGAAGCAAAAAACGTGTACTAAGGAAATCAATTTCCCTCGACAAACGTCAATTTTCTTAACAGGATAAGAAATTGGGTGTGATGAGGGTGTGATGAAGGGTGTGACAAGGATGTCGTTAAATTAATTCCATCTTCTTTAGCTTTTTTATAGTCTATAGATACTCGTTGGCGAATAGGAAGAACACATTTCTGTGTCCATTTTACTAATCGTATTTAGAAAGAGAAAACAGTCGACCAGACTTCTAGTACCATGCCCAACCGAAATAAGTTCTCGTTTCTTAAGGCAAGCTACAAAGGCGGTCGAATCTATATAGTATTAGTCGTATCGATTACAATATGTCCATATAATATTATATATAATTTAACATTGCTGTGCGTGTTGAATTTTTAAAGAAAAGGTTTTTTGCTTTTGTTTAGGAGCGTTCTCAGCAGTAGGACATGGATAGGTTGACGAAGTAATGCAAAAATTTCATTAATTAAAAAATAATACATCTACTCTACAAATAAATCAAGGTATAGCCAAGCCAAGCCATAACACAGATTTTTTCCGATCACAGGAGAGCGGCTCTTATGATCTTGCCGGATGTTTCGTACTACCTTCAGAGCCTCGTAAACATGATGCCTATTAGGGATAACAAGAAAGTAGCAATTAGAGCGAATCTTTTACGCATAACACGCGCGCGAAACGCACTCCGGCGCATAGAGAAAACGCCGAACATGGCATATTAATATTGGGTATGCATAACGCATATTGAACACACAAATTGGATCATTTAGTTTTACTACTAACTGAGAAATGTAATGTTGTTTTTAAATAAAACGCTGTAGCGGTTTAAAACGCGAATATATAGTCAAATTATATAAAAAACTTTGCATACGGCCTGAGTTTCGAACGCTTTGCAGCAGCCGCGGTCACGGGGAGACAAAAGATGGAGGGTGTCTCCAAAGTTATGGTAAAAATACCTAGAGCATCTCATCGTTGAAATTGATTTTTAAACCGTTAAAGTATTTTTTAAATTTGATTTTGGTTTCAGTCCGTGTATTTCCGAATATCCAAAACCGTAGATAAGTATACGACAAGGGTGTTCACCATCCAAGTGAATCCATGATTATCCCTCCTCTACCAAAAAAAAAAATCAAGGAAAACACAAGTTTACCTGTATAGTACCGTCCTTGAAACTGGAACTGTGAACAAAACAAACTGCATAATACAAGCGACCAAGTTTATCGGAATCTAGAGTATTCCTAGAGTAAATTACAATCTATAAATATCTCTAAACGTTTTGCGCTCATCATTCCTTACGAATTGCAACGCGATTTTTTTACGAAACAAGTTTATAGTACTACCACAATGTTTGCAAGGCTACGCCAAGATCTCCAGAACAAGAATCTTAATTACAATACAATGCGTTATTGCATATTGCAAACGTAAGGTCAGACCGCCTCTGTAGCCAAATGGGTAAACGTATTGCCTAGCATTGCGTTAAGCGCGAGAGAACCTAGGCGTGAATTCCAGGGAAACAAAAAAAATTGTTTCGGTCGGGCAGGGCACAGTATCAACTACTTGCCTGTTAAAAACGGATCAGTGAAACAGACACAGAAATGTGTTAGCCCCATGCCCCACGAGGGGGAAACGAGATTTCACTTTTAATTTAGGTAAAGCGATCACTAACAAAGAAATCTGGTCCTAAATCTATTTTAGGGAGGGATGAAAATGATTTAAATAAACACGCAGGTAGAAGCCAATTTCGGTCGTTTTTTTAATCCGTACGAGATCTCAAACAATAACGACCAATATTTTTAACTACGACCCGACATTTCGTGAAGGGATAATAATATATTGCGTATTTTGAACCGTTAGAGTTACAAAAGCACAATAAGGAACAGTTATTACGCAAAACATTTAAATATAGAAATGAAAGTAATTTTATCACTGAATCGTGTAATGCTGATAAATTTAATTGCCAACAAGGTTATATAATCAAATATATATACGAAAAGTAATTTCAAATGCCTAAAGAACTTGTTGTAACGAAAACAATATACTAATAAACTCCATTAACGTCACTCTATTTAACGACAAACTCTCTTAAGCGTCGAAACACTTGGCTTTGGTTGGTTTAGCTTCTTTTTCATACAATGTTTCTTTTCCATGTAACGACAACTCTCTATAACGCCATAAAATGCACAGTCCCTTCCGTGTCGCCAATATAGAGTTTCACTTATAAGGAACCTAACAATATAACAGACAAAACATTATTTTTCAACCTAAGCATGTCTCCTGTACTGTACAGGTCTCCTCCTAATAGGACAAGGTTACGTCGCTCCGTTTTGGTGTGGTTAGACAGAATTTAACAACTTCCGTCACTGAATTAGCGAAAGTATAATGACCTACACGTGAAGATTTATATATAAAAAACATTTTATTATTTTACTATGTTAAGAATCAATTCAAATCTATCGCAATCCTAAAATGACACAGTAGATAAACAACGCCGCAAGAAAGTAGAATTTAACAGCGCAATAAAACTAAAACTGTGACTAAATAAACACAATAATAAACTTTTACCATCGTCATAGCGTCATTCCAACACCTAATTAGGCATAATGGCCCTTTCACACTCATCATTACATTGTTTTGCACCACGTGCACAATGCGAATGGAAGTCGCGTAATATCGTGCGAAGGCGCCATTGAGATCTTGGGTAACAATGCCGTCATTTTGGGCAATATCCTCCATTGTCAGTGATATAACTGCGGGTCAGTTGATTTTGCACAATATTAGGGGAGAGCTCGAGATTATTAATCGAGCCAGTATTAAGTACTATTGATAACTGCATTAATTTTTTCGTAAATTTTTAGGTTGCGTGGAAGAGTTCGCTGGTAAGCAATAAGGCTGCCTTTGGCTATGACTAATAGTGATACAGGTATAAGTCATAAATTGCTTTGAAATGAATTTAAGACAGAACCAAACCGAAAATATATCTCTCACACTTTTCATTTATATAAACATAAATATATAAAAATATGGCAGTAAGCGGACCATTTTACATACTAAGCATATTAAGTAATTATAATACTCGTATGTTAAATAAATCAAACACCAATAATGAATAAAGAGCCTTGACTATCTATATTTTGTTTGACATGATGTGAAAAGCCGTAGCTGACGGCCGACCGCATGGAAATATAGGCCTAGTGACCGTAATCTGCGTACGCGCACCTAATGCGGGCACTGGAAATGAGGCAAAGGCTAGCGCATAGTCATTAGTATAAGACACAGCTTTTTGATATCAACAAATGTATAAGTATTAAGCAAATGTGGAATATAGGACTCTACAATTGTGAGAATAATTATATAAGGTGGTTTTCTCTAATAAGTACTTTATATACTATGTTATACGTTGTAGATAGAAATAGGCGAGTAAACATTACAAAAAGGACTGAAACTCTTTAAGACATTAAAGAAACTTAATTTATAAATCCACTAGTCCAAAATTAACATGCAATTGTAATAAAAAATAACTGTTTAACCCTGGAAACCTATCACAAACTTAGTTTACAACATTTCGTTTTAAACCATGAAATCTTGCCAGCTTCAAGATAAGGCATTCGATTGCGCAGTCCGCGATATATCAATTGAATTTTGCTCTATAGATGGCAATACCGATATCAAAGTAACGGTACAAACTTTCCTTTGTACCGCATTCGAAATTCAAACTATTTCTCAAAGCGTGAACCATTGCATGTATGTGACATATCTGGAACGAATTTATCGATGCGGTCTACAAATTAAAAACACTTGTTATGTGAACTACTTTGTAAGTAATAGTAGCTGTACATATTGTTAACTAAGCACGAATTCTACAACTACCGCCTATTTTTTTTAGAAACTCATCCAGAAATAGGAGAAGAACTTTTAAATACCACAACCACGGAATGCTTAGGAGACCCATGAACACAATCTGAGCGCGGAGATAGAATCTAAGGGGGTTGCTTAAATCCAAAACCACACGGAGATAAGTTTTCAATTATTTTTGGTTTTAAATTTTAGTGCCTTCATGTGCAGTAACATGTAAAAAATAATAAAGTTTTTAAAATTATTCATCCATCAGTTTAGCAAATTGATACATTTCTCATCATAATGCTTCTTCAATTTCAAATGTGAACAGTGTGACAGGTGAATGAAGGTTGTAAATATGCAATTGTGCATTGTGAATTCCCACATGATTTTATAACGTATTAAATAAAGGAATTTTGTTTTATAAGGCAAGTTTTTGCCGGAATTGAAGTTAAAATAAACAATATATAGAACAAACATCTTAAATTTATTGAAACTATGAGCCCATTCACTATGAGTTAATAATAATCCGAAACGAAACGTCGGGCCGTCGTAATAAATTGTAAACTAATACATTTCGCGTTTTAAACCGTTCAAAGTGTTATACATACATACTGTCTGTTTTCGCTAGTAGTACACACTTAAATAAAACACTATAACGGTAAACGGTATATTATATTAGTTAGTGGACGGGAGGACCACGGCTCTCAAAGCATCAAGCCTCGACCTGTAGTTGAAAAAATAACCTTCAAATAAGTTTAACTAATATATGTCGCGTTTTAAACCGTTACAGTGTTTTATTTAAAAGCGTAAAGTGTACTACAGACAATACTTGATATTGATTATCTTATCTTCAAAATAATTGGTTACCACTTATAGGTGAAAGTGACTTCTACCATTATGATATTTGTGCACATGACAACAGTGCGATGTTCGAGGTCAATGCCGTCGTAACCTCATCGACCCCACAGTGTCAGACTGGTTCCGTGATACTTTAGCTGTTTTACAAATGCTTGCAATACTAATCTGCACGTTTCGAACATTGTATAGAATTCAAAGTCATGCGGCGACTGTTTGTTTTTTACACTGTGGCATGTTTTTCCGATTATCTATACTAAAATATAAAGTTAAAGGGTTTGTTTGTCTGTTTATAACAGGAAGTAACAGGTTTAAATTTGCAAAATAGGCAATAAAATATCACCATGCGACTGATATGAGCGAACAAACAATGGGAAATGTCGAAAAGAAGAGGGAAAATTTAAATTTTTAAAGGATTTCGTTGCGTGCATTGCAAAAACGGTTCAAGGTGGTTCAAAAAATATATATGAAATAATGATGTCCAAGACAGTATGTCTTTCAAGATTGATCCCCTAGAACGATGGGTCGCGGACCACGCGGACGTCGTGGGTAATATAGTAATTCATAACGCAGACAATGTCGTTGGCACAGCTAGTAAAATATAAAGCTACACTATAAATATAATAGATTATATTTGTAATTAATTAATAAATTAAAGCTCCATATTGCTCAAGATGCTACAATAAGCTGTTTCTTACTTTAACTTTTTACGAGGAGGAATTATCTGCAACAGTGACATTTAAAAGTGATGTCTGGAGGTGGCAATATCGATTATCGATAGACTGCATTCGCCCTGGGCGAGGCGAAATCACGTTTCCACGACTCAAATCTTTTACTTAGTATAGTTGTGCAGTTACTCGAGTATTGCGAATTTCCACGAACCTAAAAAGTCTTCGTTAGTATCACGTAAGTTGCGACTAACATACGAAAGACAGTAAAGAAATTATTTTTAAACGAGATTATTATTTGTATCGTAATTATGTTAATATTACTGTAACTGTTTTGTTTATTATTAAAGTAAAACGTGGTTTGTCTAGAATTATTTAAAAATAGTTTTTAATAAGAATAATCTTATCCAAAGCGAAAATAGGCCGACAGCGCATCTTGTTCTTTTATCATAGAGGGCAGAC
Source organism: Leptosia nina (assembly GCA_963661955.1). NCBI lineage: Eukaryota > Metazoa > Arthropoda > Insecta > Lepidoptera > Pieridae > Leptosia > Leptosia nina. The sequence continues at coordinate 6,760,178 of CAVLEF010000008.1, forward strand.
AAGTGGTCGTTCACTAGATGGGAGGTGAAATACCGTAGCCATATAATATCTACACAAGATGTGCTGTCGCCCTATTTGGCTTAAAATATTCGGATTTGGATGTTATATGGCTGGAGTATTTCACCAACCATCAAGGGAACTCCTCGCTTATCTGTCCTCGTCTATCATAGAAATAATGATACAAGAATTTAATATAAAAAAAAAAACACATAAATTGTCCCACAATGTTATAGCGAGTTCATATTTCACAAGCGCGGACGCGATACGTCTAGGACGCCTGTTATAAATGTCTCATAATGGCCCGAGTTAAAAATGAAAGTGATGGCTCCATCTGTCGGCGATGATGCAACATGACGAATCGACCAATGCCCGGCTCATTAGATTATTTGTCGGCGCGCCGCTCGAATGATGCTAGAATTTCAAACGTTTTGACGCCACAAAAACTCGTAATACCGCCCGTGGAAAGTGAAAGATCGCTAAAAAATAAAAAAAAAACACGGATTTATTTAAAACGCGACATATCTTTAACCGTTCGATTGTAGTTATAATCAAACTGATGCAATTTGCGTTTAAACTCGCTTAGTTTCGGTTAACGGTTTAAAACGCGATGTATATTACTTATCCAGACTAAGATAATACCACTGTCGAAAAGTACTCCGTACTCAGTGAACTCCATACTTGTCTATCCTCCTCTATCTAACAAAAACAACTGTTAAAGAAAAAAATATTATTTCATATTATGGAGTGCAATTGGCTGCCTTATTGCCATAGAGCGATATCTTGCAGGCAAACCTTTCTTCAATTAGCATAGTTTATGGGAAGTCAATCGCCTCCCCTCTTATAAACAGCCATTAAGTTACCGTTGAGAGACAAATGAAATTACGTAAGCCTAGTCAAGCATGAAGCGATACCACAAGTCCGTCAGAACTATAAACAAATAATGGCTCTGAGAGTCCGAGCTATCGAAAGTGAAGCAAATTGCTCCAAAGGTTGTGTGGTTAACCGCCCATCAGTGTAACATGAGAACTTATCGCGGAAGTAATGTGACCGCCTCTGTAGCTAAATGGTTATTGCATTAAGTGCGAGAAGTCCTGCGTTCGAATCCCGTGGGAACTATAAAATGTTACAGTTAGACGGACACAGAAATGTGTTCGCCTATGTCTCACAGGGGAAAACGAAATTTTACTAATGTGACGTTTTAGATATGTATATGTATGCGATGAATCGTGCAAGGATATGACATAAGGAAAAGTAAACAAAAAAACTATGGCCTTGTGAAAGCAAACATATATAGTGGTAAGACGTTGAGAACGAAGCGTTGAAATTTTATTAAAATTATAACAATAAAAATAGCTTGGTATAAAAGCTTGTTTTTTTTAAATATAGCGATATTATATTTTTTCTTTGAGTATAAAATCATGATATACAACTTAACTTTTTTTTATTATTATTAACCTGTCACAAGACAAATAAAAAATAAGCGAGTACAACAAAATACTATAACGTTCGCTTTGTTTGTTTTATATTTCATGTTAATTTGATAATTCACAATTGTTTTTTTTATTATCTACTTCGGTACATATATTATTATAAAACTTGACAGTTGACAAATAAGAACGTCCCTATCGTCAACTGTCACATTTAATGTCATATACATATATGTCAGTTGTCAAATTTATCCTCCTCAGACTGCAATAAACGGAGATCCGAAGTATAATGTTTAATGCAGTTACAACAGTTGAAGGAGAAAAAATTGTCTATTCCGAACACACTCTTGTCGTGTTCCGTTTGAACTCAAACCGTCTGAAAATTGTGGACTCATTATGAATGATAAACTCGCCGTAACTTTATCAAGTTGTAAAAGAGTAACTTACAACTTGACTAGCACTTATCTAGGTTTTTATTTGTTTTTAAACGTCTTTTAATGGAGCTTGGTGCAAATTGATTTTTCAATTTAGGTCCATGTGTACTTGTGTCTTAGTGTTTGTAAATGTACAGTTGGTTGCAAATGATGTTTAACATTATTGACAAATACAATTTTGTAAGAAGCATAGAATATAAGTAATAAGTAGAAATTTCTCGCGAATCCAAAGATTTGACATAATTATGCGTGGCGTAACGTCAAAATTGGAAAGAGATGGCGGTTTTAACGCGTGAAACCAAATATGTTCCCAAATCTCCTTTTATGTAATAATAAAAAATTGAAAATATTGTCGGTTGAAAACATTAATATTTCTTTTCATGTTATTGCACATGAAGGCACTATATAATTTAAAAATCGAAAATAAATTGAAATGACTCAGAAGCTCGATTGGTAGAGCAACAGCACGGAACTCTGACGATGCCGGTTCAAGTCCTGCCCGAGTCAAAAAAATTTTCAATTTATTTTCGATTTTTAAATAATACTGTCGGTACTGAAAACTTTGCGTAACTAACTTAATTTATTTAGTATAATAATTTCTCTTCAATTCTTCACAATAAACTCTTTTATTGGCGCATAACATTTGAGAACTTATTAATGTAGGTATTACTAAGTTATGTATGTAACAAGAAGGAATCACGCGGTATTTTTCAAACAAGTAGATTTTGAATTCTGATCTGTTTTCAAACTTGATGTCTGTATTCCAACACGTATGTATGTAAGTATTATCGCTTGATTTAGCACGTACTTTCCATCTGTAAGTAGATCGTGCAAATCGAGACGCGTCTGATGACCCGCTTGTATAACTGAATACCGATAAAGTGAATACGGGAAATGTATACTAAGTAAATTTGAATTCAAAATAAAAATAAAATAAAAAAACTAAGAAAGAAGAAACCTAAGCCTCAGAAACAGGTACATGGGACATGGGGCGAATATTTCTTTATCCGTCATGTCAATTTTCTTTACTGTAGATAATCGGACTGTCCCGCCCGACCGAAACTATTTATGTTTCGCCGTTGTGTGTCTGTCTATTCACTATTGTATTGCAACCGGTGACAACACCATACATTGACCCAGCCGAGTTTGAACATTTACAAAACATCGCATAATTTATGCTAAACATCCTTTTATAACTATGGCGGTAGCCCAGTTTAGAATTATGTGTGTGTTCAAAGTTCAAACGAAAATATATATAAAGTGAAATTATTAGAATCTATACTAATACATAGAGTTTAAGACTTTATTTGTTTGGACGCGCTAATCTCAGGAAGTACTGGTTCGAATTGAACAATTATTTTTGTGTTAGTTAGAACATTTATCGAGGAAGGTTCAAGGCTATGAAATTGCGCTGTGACTAATAGGTGAAAAGAAACAGCGGGAAAAGTGGAAAAAATGGGGAAAATCATTCATCTTTTTGGGTTTCCGATGCGGACGCTGCGAAAGTGGTTCAAGATACCATAATATATGTATGAGAGATTGATTCCTATTTGAGTGATCTAAAAGAGTGTCTGCGACACTATATGTCGACTATCTACAATTACCTAGCTAGAACGACGGCACGCGAACGACATCGTGGGTAACAGCTATAATGTAGATTTAAGGAGACACTTTGCAAAAACAAATTTTTACGCCCGAAATAAACTATTCTACGCATACGAAGTCGCTGACAGAGTTAGTGTCGATATAAAAATACTTTCTCGTGTCGCGGATACAAATCTGTGGTTATAAAACAGATCGAAGTCTCAGCAAGTAGGTAAATGTAAAAACGTAAAAAAAATACGTTTTTTTGTAACTGAGGTGCTCAAAATGGCAATAAAAAGTCAAGTGAAAGCAACTTGCGATATTCAAATCGTAATTACTCTAAACGTCCACCAAACGAAGATACGAGTCAGGAAGTGGTAACAATACAATTCAAATTGCAGGCTTCACTCGACAATTAGCATAATTACAAGATTATCAACTCATCAATCAATTCGCTTATTGTTCACGATCTCACCCACTTATCTAGTTCCCATCATAATTGTTGCAGTCACTTATACTAGGGAATCGTAGATAACGAACTCAGTTTCTCAAGGAAAATAATTAAATTGCTAACGATTGCCTCGAAATCGCCAAAATAAAGCGCTTTCAACGGTTTAAAACGCGAAATGTATTAGTTAAAATTCATATTAAGTGACCCGACGACGACATATTACAAGACCCGACGTATTGTATGCTTTGCAGCAGCCGTGATCATGCGGAGGACTAAAAAAGCATTTACGACACGGGGACAGTGTCGTAAATGCTATTTGGCGTAACTGGCAGAACGACAACTCACTAAGAAAATCGCGTTTCAAACCGTAGAAAGTTTACTACTCGCGTTAACTACCTTCAGTACACAAATAAGAGTTGGCGGATAAAATATTTTTTTGGTAACTTTAACATTGCAATGTAACGTAGTAAAATTTTCGCGTTTAGAACCGTTACAAGTGTTTTCGTTGCCTCACACTCATTACACGACAGATAAGGGACTTCAGTGACTAAACTGTATTATGAACTTTCTCTCATACCGATATGGCTCGAATAAAAAAGCCGCGCGACTTTTTACTAGTCGACTTCAACAAGGCATAGCGAAAACAGATGTCAGATGTTAATCTACTTTAAAGAAATGAAATTCGTTCAACTCGCCGTCTTCGAGTGATAACACGATATCGTTAATTAAAAAACAACGTAATTACAAGCTTTGAGGCGTCTAATTTCCTTTGTTTAAGACTTAATTAACAGCGTATTAAAAACCAGACACTAGGCACGCTGACAACTGTTTTCAAAATTATAACATACTAGCTACTCGCCCCGGCTTCGCTTGGGTGCAATACACTACAGAAGAACTGTGAACGTTGTATATAAAAACCTCTTGAATCACTCTATCTATTTAAATAAAACACTTTAACGGTTTAAAACGCGAAATATTAGTTAAACTTATTTGAAAATGATTTTTAACTTCGGCCCGACGTTTCGGATGCTTTGCAGCAGCCGTGGTCACGGGGAAATCATTTTCAAAAAAATTAAACTAATATATCGCGTGTTATACCGTTAAAGTGTTTTATTTAAATGTGTACTACTCGCGTAAACTATAGACAGTATTCACTCTATCTATTAAAAGAAACCGCATCAAAATCTGTTGCGTAATTTTAAAGATCTACACATATTATATCATGTAGCGATGTATATTTTTTACACCAACAAGCAAGGTTAAGAACCCCGGCTCAAGTTTACGTTGCTCTGTGCTTTGCTATACACATTCGACAAAACAAAAGCCATGAACAAATAGTCATTTATTAGCATATTAACCAATCTAAACCGCGAGAAATTGTTATAAAATACGAATAACGATATTTAATAAAACTTCGAACAAAATAACAATAGTAAGTCGTTTCACAGACCTTTTTGTTCCACTGTTTGGATTCGAACCTTAAACATCGTAGTTTATTTATCTAATAACACTTTATCGCGTATATTTAAATGTTTAAATCAAAACCATTAAAAAAACGGTACTTGTGAGTGAGTTCAGAGTTGTAAGTGATCTTAAAATATGTTTTTTTTTTTAAGCTATTTATAATTATTTTAAACATATTTTTTGGGTTTCTTGAACCCATTTCCCACGGTTTGTCCATTCGTATTGGACGCAGCCTGATATTTACAACGGTTCTTGAAAAATGGGTCTACTATTTAAAAAAAAAGAAAAAATTAAACCAGTACCGAATGCCAAAGATTAGCGCGTTCAAACAAACATACTCTTCAGCTTTACAATATTATTATAGAACGAAAATAATGCAGTTGAGTTTACTAACCACTAGACACTAACACACAGTTAACCAAGTATAAGTCATATTTATGCATTTAAATAAAACACTTTAACGGTTTAAAACGCGATATATCAGTTAAACTTATTTGTTAACTAATATACTCGCGTAAACTATAGACAGTATTCAAATATATGTATACATATTTTATTTCCTTACGAAATAACTACAAGATTATTTAAGGTATATCGTAAAAACGCCCACGAGGACACCCACTACCCTTAAGTGGGATTGAAAAGGTTATTCGCAATTCCGGCACACGATTTTTCGGGTGTTGCGTAAACACAACAAATACTACAAACAACTTAAGGGTAATTTCAAAAAGGGAATTTTAAAAGTTCGTTATTTGCTTTAAAAAACGTTCTATTTTCAAAGCTTGAGGAAGTTTGAACGAGTGGAAGGTTCCACTTTTACTCTGTAACTGAATTTTCCTGGATTTCCATTTAACAATGGTAACGATGTTATTTTCTGAACCTATTTGCTATTGATCAATGTGCACAAATAAAGTCAATTGTTGAATTTATGGGTCGTGGGTTCTATTTCCATCGGGTTTCGGTTACAGCCGGTGCATTTCCAAATGTATATTAATAATAATATGAATATACATGAAGGCAGTATAGAATGACAGCACATTTTATGTAAGTGTTTTGTAAGCCCATGTGATTTACACACACACATTGAAATAAAACATTTTCAATTGTTTAAAACGCGAAGAAATAAAGACGTTTTAATACGTTTCGCATTATAAACTGCTAAAAGTGTTTTATTTCAATATTTTAAAGCCACTAGTAACATTTATAGAGGTAGTTCCGAGAAACACGCTGTAAGCTTTTCTTTCTATAACATTTGTAATAAAGGTGTAATTAATATTATTTAAACCGTTAATTCACAAGACATTTACTATCTTCTAGTAAAAATTTACCTTGTAGCAAAACAAACTAGATAATATTCTTGTATTTCGGGGTATTCCAGGAAATCGTTTATATCTAATCCTTCGCCAACGCATATGCAATCTAGCAGACACTCCGATGGTTTACTTCCAGACAAACAAACATACAGTTCATGCAAGGTGCATTAGTTGTATAAATATAGCTAAAAATATAAAAGTGGTTAGGTTATTTTCGCTTAAAACAGTTTATATCAACACTGGAACGAGTTGGAAATGTTTAGTTTCGTGTATTATGAAGTAACCAACTTGTTTTATTATTATTAAATTAATCTTAAGATTTTTTAGACCTAGTACTTTAGTAGACTCCCTGTCTGTCCGTCCATCTAGGTGTATCTCAAAAGAGTGAGCTGATACGGACACAAATGATGTATTTCTTTAAATATCCCAAATACTAAGCATAAAGTTATATTTAAATTTTACATATTTTTGCTAAATATAAATAGGATGTAACGCAGGCATTTAACTGTTTTAAACGCGAAATATTAACGTTAACTCGTAACGATATATTTCGCGTTTTAAACGGTTAAAAGTGTTTCCTTCAAATGTGTACTACTCGCGTAAACTACAGGCATTACTTGATTCTGTCTTTTTTTTAGTGTGTAATAAGACCTGAGAATACGAATTTTTCGTAACCTAGAATGCCATTAGAACGCGACACTTTAAACATGCAACTTTAAGCCACAAAGTTATTTCCCAAGCAACAAATATAAAACCTTCGCTAACAATATATGAAATACTGACCCTTTCGAACCCTTTCGGCTTTAACGATTTCTAAACCTCGGTTTTAAATAAAAGAGTTGAGGTTCATGCGGACAAATCCTTACACAAATAACTTATCTATCCTACTACTATTATAAAGGCGAAAGTTTTTTAGTTTGGATGTTTGGTTGTTTGGTTGTTTGGTTGTTTTTTTCCCCCCCCCCCCCAAACCACCCAAATGGTTTTTATAAAACCTCCCCCCCAAAAAACCTTTCCACCAAAAAAAAAAAAAATCCCCCCCTTTTTTTTTTTTTTTTTCCGGGCGGAAAAAAAACCCCCTCTTTCCCCCCCCCCCCCCCCCCCCCCCCCCCCCCCCCCCCAAACCAACCCAAACCCCCCCCCCCCCTACTTTTCAACCCAAACCCCCCCCCAAAACCCCCTGTTTTTTTTTTTTTTCCCCCCCCCCAACCCCCCCCCCCCCCCCTCTTTTCCTTTTTCCTCTTTACGGGAAAAAATCTCTTCTTTTCTACACAACCCTTTACACCCCCCCCCCCTCCCCCCCCCCCCTATAAATCTCTTTTATTTCTTTTTCTTTTTTTTTATCTCTCCTTTTTTTCCCCCCCCCCCCCCCCCCCCCCCCCCCCCCCCCCCCCCCCCCCGGCGCCCCCCCCCGGCCCGGCCCCCCCCCCCCCCCCCGGGGGGGGGGGGGGGGGGGGGGGGGGGGCGGGGGGCCCCCCCCCCCCCCCGGGGGGGGCCCCCCCCCCCCCCCCCCCCCCCCCCCGGGGGGGGGGGGGGGGGGGGGGGGGGGGGGGGGGCGGGGGGGGGGGGGGCGGGGGGGGGGGGGGGCCCCCCCGGGGGGGGGGGGGGGGGGGGGGGGGGGGGCCCCCCCGGGCGCCCCGGGCGGGGGGGGGGGGGGGGGGGGGGGGGGGGGGGCCGCCCCCGCGGGCGGCGGGGGCGGGGGCCCCCCCCCCCCCCCCCCCCCCCCGGGGGCCCCGCCCCGGGGGGGGGCCCGGGGGGGGGGGGGGGGGGGGGGGGGGGGGGGGGGGGCCGGGGCCCCCCGGCCCCCCCGCCCCCCCCCCCCCCCCCCCCCCCCCCCCCCCCCCCCGGGGGGGGGGCGGGGGGGGGGGGGGGGGGGGGGGGGGGGGGGGGGGGGGGGGGGGGGGGGGGGGGGGGGGGGGGGGGGGGGGGGGGGGGGGGGGGGGGGGGGGGGGGGGGGGGGGGGGGGGGGGGGGGTTATACATATATGGGAATATATTAAGGTTCCGTCCGTCCCAACGAAAATTCCTAAAGCATGTATAGATTTTAAGTAATAAAAGCGATTCGACTTGACTTTAATTAGTTGACGCGAATAAAACATAAATAAATTGCATGTGACTGTTTAAAACGGGAAAGAAGGTTTTGTTTATTTTAACGCGCCAATACTTTTAGGCTAACTTTACGCTAAGAACAATAGGAGCGAGAAAAGCATTGGAAAATGTTGAAAAAACAGGGAACGTTACATTACGTGCGATGCCTATAAACCAAAAACATGCATGAAAAAATGATTCTTCTTTAAATTATCTAAAAATATGTCCGCGATATATGTCTATCCAAGATTATCTCGGAAGAGACCTTTTTAATGGCAAATTTGGTCGAAATTAATGCATTATTCCATGATTTCTTAGAGTTGTATCAACTTAATAATATTTATCTTGGCAACAGTAAAACAATGTTTGTCGGAACAGCTAGTTGACTAATATATTTTACGTTTTAAACCGTTAAAAATTGTTTCATTATATGTTAATATTCAGTACTAGCGTGAACCACAAGCACAGGTTAATTATCAGACATACTTATTACATAAAAACCTCCTTCATAAGTCTAGTAAACAAACCTATCGAGGGAAATGAAAGTGGTCTGGTGGCATAATGTCGACGCTTTCGTGACATAAATCATATCTTAGTAAATACGCCTTCTATTGTGGTCCCTACTAAGAAAACTCACTTCACTACTTTACTCGACCCAAACATAAAGCACTTAAAAAACATATCAATAAATCGACATAAATAAATATATTAGTTATCTCATTTACAATTTATTTTAATTACGACTTGGATGCGCTGCAGCTACCGCGACCCTTTATTTCGCGTTTTAAACCGTTACTAATGAATTTATTTAAAAATTCAACTTGTTCCAAGCAATTTATTTTTTCCAGATTATTACTTTTGACCACTATCGAATACAATACACAGATGTAATCATTCAACAGTGATTATTATTATGCACGTAATGACTAAGTACTAACACCTTATTTAATATACGAAATAATAAACTGCGATAATTGCACGTTATTTTCCTTTTATAGCATCCTTAAACCAAAGTTAACAATTTAAATCGTGGGGCGACTTCAACAGAGACATGCAGAAACAAAGAAACATATAAAAATATGTTTTTTAATACATTCTAAGATTTTGTAATGATAACACAAACGACCGCAATACATACATTTAATTAAGCGAGAGTTTAATGTTGGTATCGAGTGTTAAGCGAATAATTCAAATGGTAGTGGGCATTATTAGTGATAATAATTTATCATCGGAACGTGGCCAGCATATATCACAAGAGATTGGAACACCCATACCAAGATTTCTAGGCGAGTACAGTCTAAATTAATTTAAAGCAAATTTAATAGGTGCCTAACAAATAAACGTACAAGCTCGACCACTCTTTCACTTAGCACCCGGAGAGTGTTGAATAGTTGTAGACTAAATACGTAGGTTCTGTACCACTGACTAAGTACTTAATAAGCCGTGGTCACGGGGAGACTATAGATGGAGGATGTCTCTGACGTCAAAGTAAAAAACTGCTGCGCTAGCGCCATCTGTTACGTCGCAGGTGGTATTTGGCGGAACTGGCCGGGTCCGTGCAGAATTGATGCACGGTGTCTTCGCTTTACTGTAACTTACTGCGACTTTGTACTACTCGCGTAAACTACAGAAAGTATTTACACTAATATCATATGAATTTAGAATAAAAATAAAAAGCCGACACCAACTCTAACACGGTAGCTCAATTGGTTAGAGGAGCAACAGGAAACGCTGTGGATGCCGGTTCGATTCCCGCCAGTGTCTATAGGGATCTATAGGGATTTTTAATTTGAGGCGAAAATTTTCGACATTTGACCCGTATTATTGTCGTAAGTGCGTTATTATTATAGTGCCTATAACAATAACTAATGTTTCCACAGCATAAATGTTAATACGTTGAAGAAAGATTATTTTAGTGGCGGTCTTAGGTATTGCAGAATACGTAACTAAGTATAACTAAATCAACAAATTTATCAACAAGCTGCAGGAGGGGATCGACATTTTTACGTGTAGCTTGGGTGAATTGACAAAAACATCACTCCATGAAATATGTACTAAATAATTCTATCGCAATGGACATTGTTCTGTAATGTTAGAATGTTTTTATAATGAAATAAATAAATAAATGTTTAAGCGTTAAGGAAAGCTTAAATGCATTGTCCTTAATAACTTAATTTGTAAATTGTAGCTTTAATCTTATTCGTGTAGTTAAAAATGCTGCGCCTCCACCGAAGCGTAACTTAAAATCTTGTAAGATAATATACCACACGTACACTTTATTACTCGCGTCACAGATGACGAAGTTTTATGTGAAAAATTCATCTGCCTTGCCAGATGACGTGAGTTTAAGAAGCAGGTGTAAAATTAAATGAGTCTATACAAAAGCGACTATTTATTTATTAAGTAGTAGAAACGACGAATTAATGTATGGAGACAAATGATTAAAACTTTGAATTAGAAATTCGAATATTTTAATTACAAAACAAGGAACCGTATCTGCAACACGCTGTTATGTGTCCGTCCCATAAAGAAACGATATTTAAGGTATTTACAGGACGGTAGTTGAACACTATTTAAAACATAAATGTATGTTAAATACTGTCTGTAGTTTACGTTACGTTTAACAGTTTAAGTTTTAGTCAGTTTACTTTAGTAGTTAAACATCTTTTTGAAGCATTTTAACAACTGCAAAAAACCGTTTTAAACCGTTAAAATCTTTATTTAAATAAATTCATGTTTTCAAGAAACTTTGAACCCTAGCCTTCTCATGCTTGATGCAACAAATCCGCGGATCTTGACCTTTGATCGCCCGTTAATAACTATTAAATATCGTAAACTTCTTATTTCTTGTTAAGAATAATATAATGAATTCTTTGTTCATGGTTTGTGACTGCGATCCTTAGCAAATAATGAGAGATTATATTCCAAGCAAAAACTTGGCCCACGAATAAAGTAAGGAAAAACAGAGTTTTTGTTCTACCGTCTAAAGATAATCTTCGAAGCAGAACTATTTCAAAGAATACCGTTTCCTTAATTTGTAAATGCGGAAAGAGCAACTTCTTACCAGAAAATTAAAATAGCACAGTTTAAGAATTGAAAAGGCTTTTTCGCAGTATCTTTTTTTAGGTCAAAGGACAGGCAGGGCTTCACCTGATGGAAGATGAAGTACCTGAAGTAGCTATATCATTTAAACAATATGGGCCGTAGACCTATTATAATTGGCTTTGAAGTTTGGACATTCGCAACGTAGGTTTCGTGACCCAACGAAAATTTCGTTATTACTACATTAAATACAGACTCTCCACAGACTTGACTTGGTAATGTAGTTTACGCGAGTAGTACTCATTTAAATTAAACACTTTTAACGGTTTAAAACACGAATGAATCTAAATTATCTTCAGTCCCCCGCATTTTACGCATTTTTAACTGTTAAACCGAAAATTAAAAATTAATTTACATGTTTGATTCGCTGAAAATCGAACCTCCAACTTGTGGAATGGAAATATTGTAATCTTTAAATCATTTGATATATGAGGATTCATTTGGAAACATCCTTGTAACTTTTAAATATTATAATAAGTATCTGAAATCGGCAATAAAGTTTTATTCTTTCGATAAATAATGTAAATGAGCAATATGTCCAAGTTACAAAACCTCGGGATCAACTCCTACTCGAAAAAAATTCCGCGTAGGAAACAAGATAATATTTATTAAAAAAAATGTCAAGAACAATTCATAGTAAACTAGACATAGACGTCTGCACACAAATAAATCGAACTAACGAAACTGCTACCCTGTGAAATATCTATTTACTATTACGTAATCTTTACGCTTGGAATCCGCAACGTCGGATCGTAATAAATCTATACTAATATATGTTAAAGAGTTTGTTTGTGTGTTTGAACGCGCTAATCTCAAACTATTGGTTCGAATTTAAAAGTCTTTTTTTGTTGGTTAGATTAATCGAGGAAGGCTAAAACACCGCGCTGTGACAAATTGAAGCGAAGAAATAGCGGGAAATGTGTAAATAAATAGGGAAAATGCGTACGCTGCGACAATGGTTCAAGATACCCAAAATATATATATACGTATAAAAGAATATTTTGTCCGCGACACTATATGTTTATTATTGAAGATTAACTTGCAAGAAGGATGGGACGCGACCGACGTCATGGGTAATAGCTTAAATTTATGAAGATGAAGAGGAGGTTTGCAAAAACTAATTTGGATGCCCAAAATTCTATAGTTAATATTTATAAAGACGCGGACGAAGTCACAGCTAGTAACTAATATACCCTCTTTTGAATAGTTATAAGCATTTTATTCAATTTACTAACTTTTATTCGGTCATATTTCAATAATAAATTACGGATTATTTCAGAAAACGGAGAAAACTCCCATAACGCAAAGTGACCAGCTTAAAAGTGGTTATAACTCATCTATACGACGACTACGATTTATCGAGAACTTTTAAAAATAACCGTTTGCGAAAAGGTTTATTGTAAAACTCAATTTTTATTTGTTTTTGTTCGATATCAATAAAGGGTATGTAATGTAAGCTTTTGAAATTACTAAAAAATAAATTTGGTATACCTACTGTTGCTTATTTAGGAACCCTGTTATGTGGAACTTCGAACACACTTGGCCGGTATATAAGGTTTAATTTTTAGATCTGTCAAATTTTCAAGTAAACCCTTATTTTAACGCGTTCCACCAGCGCCGGCGCCGATAGTCCGCGAGGCCTCTTGTGAGCATCCTTTAAGCTTCCATCAACGCTACGGTGGTTTAAACTGAAGACCTTCTTTGGGCACCCTTGGTCTAGCCGCAAACACGGCGGGCACTGACCCAAATGTCTGGTTAGTTATAGACGCTCCAGTCAGATAAGCGGGAATTCTATTTATCTAATAAGAAGTTAAACCCGTAGATTTATACTTAATTCAAATTCATATTGATACCAATGTACATTTATTACATAAACAGAACTTGTTCATTGAAAATACTCCATATTCAGATATTATCTTCGTTATTAATTAAAAAAATAAATTAACGATAACGTTAACGATGCCATTAAATAAAGATTATAACATCTAATCAAACGAAACATAGCTTCATAAAAGTCGTATAGTGGTACATTAAGACGTCATTTTAAATCATAACCTAACGGGTTCAATTCCCGGTAGTACATTCAATTTAATTGTTTATCACAGGACGGAATACTTCAGAAGGACACACAAGGAGACATCGATAGATAAAATGACATCTTTTGATAAGGTGTGAGAAAACTCAATTTTATCTCGGCTAGACTATATATTGACAATTGACACATTATTTGTCGAGAACTGAGAAAATGTGTCAAGACATTATCGGTTTTTGGCATTTTTAGTTTTATTTGTGTTTTCTGAATAATGCTCATAAAATGTACTTATCAACATTGCGGTAACATTCAGGAAATAAGATAGCGAAATTAACACGTTTTACAATAACAATATTACATTTTTGTTGTCTTGTGATTTCGAATTTATGAAAAAATTTTTGTATGACAAGGGACAAAATGGCAGGTGCATTGATAAAAGGTGACATATCCCACTCATTGCATCGAAAGATGATCTTGTACCCATTGACTTGGATATCGATAAATAACACACTGCAACCGAAAATGTACACTTTTCCATGTGTAAACGGCGGTTCGATATTCGTACCAACCACATATGCCGATTTTCCATACAGAGAAGAAAATTTAGCGAAATCCTAATAGAGTTGGACGTGGACATCGAATCCACGACCCATAACTGGCCATGCCATTGAACCAACGAGCTCGTCAAAATTAGTCGACGCAGATAATGACTATCAATAGAATGTGATAACCGACTTATCTCGAGGTGAAAATAACAAGAGAAACAGCAATTAACAACCTAATACCTAAGCGAAATTCCAGGTGCCTGAAACCCACACAAATTTACAAAACCTTGCCAAGAGACTCACAGATACACGCACGACAAGTTATAACGACTATGTAGAATAATTATGGATTAGAGACAATAAAAACATCAATTCTAATTCGAAATACAATTATTTAACAAACCAATATTTGAATAAGCGCGTAATCCGAAGGTTCTAGTCCTTTTTTTGCACTTGTACAATAACCTTGGACGTTTATAAATGTTTTGACACTGTTCACTTCACTTAATTCACTGATTACGATTTTTTATAGTTTTTTTTAACACGCAAGACAACAACGCGTCCGGCCTCACCGCTTGGCCGTGAGCAACTGTCGCGTACGCACACAGCGAAACAGTCGCTTAATGAGAAGTGACACTCCTGCGCAGAAATAACGTTATCTAAGTTAAATTGCAATACAGCGCTATTCTGCTTGAGGCGTTAATTAGAAATGCTTTCCTCGGCTGGCATTTTCTTAGACCAGCGTTTCGCTTGATTGATGGTGAAAACTGAAAACACTTGCGTCTGACACTAACATAGAACTATGTACATACATAGAACGGTTTACTTTAGACTGATATAAGTATGTATAGGTACTACAACGACCTTTGATTATCAAGCAATATTTGAACATGTTCAAATAGACGAACGTCCTTGTAAGTGAACCTCAAATATTACGAAGATCGCAAAGAAATTTAAACAATTACGGAAGCTAGATAAACGTACTTACACGTGTTAAGAATTATAATAAACAAGGAAATTTAATTACTTCACTCGAATAAACAATATGTAAAATGCACGCGGATGTAAATAATAAAAGATCAAATATTTATAAATAGAAAACTTTTAACGGTATAGAACGCGTAATAGTAAGTTATTTTTACTGTTTACGGCCCGACGTTCCGGATACTTTGCAGCAGCCGTGGTCATAGAAAAACAATATAATTCACATTTTAAACCATTAAGTACTTTATATATTTGTGTACTACTTGCGTAAACTACAGACAACACGTTTTGTTTGATTTTTCTTTAACAGTATACGGAAATAATTCATGATTTTTTTATACTATTTAGTTGTACTTTTTACAAGATTTGCACCTCCGATTTTGAGTTATTTTTGTAAAGGCGTTTTGTAACTCAGCAAAAAGGCTCGCAGGTGCCTAGGACCAAATGAAACAGAACAGATTTTTTAAATTTTAATACAGGACGCGTCCTGCATTGCCCCATATGCCTTTTCCTGCAACATTATTAATCTGCGATGCCTTACAACCTACTGCTAACCATCTGTTCAGTGGATGGTTTGCGTCACTTGACAAACATAAAAACACCTGCCGCCGAACAATACATCGAGGTGAACACGAAGGTCAATGGTGTTATAATGATCTTTTTCCTAATCCATTGTCGCACTTCAGGAAAACAATAAAATTATAAAAAATAAAAGCTGTTTATCGGACATGGAAAGTTCTCAAATTTAACTGTAACATGTGACATATACCATATTCAAACAAAATAGATCATAATAAAAATTTATGATCATCTACATATAAAAGTCATTAATCATTTCATTAATTAATAATCAATGACGTTATTGTTATCTTCGCAACTTTGTTATCATTAATTTTTAAATAGTTTGAATAATTAACATTTTCGATAAGATTAATTGAAAAATAATATAGTCGATCTAATATAATAAACTTAACGAGGTAGTCACCTATTATCCGAATATCCAAAGCCAAAATAGGTCGACAGCGCATCTTGGTTAGATATTATCTAAATACTTTTATACCATATACACATTTAAATAAAAACTAACGGTTTAAAAGCGATATATTAGTTAAACTTATTTGAAAATGATTTTTAACTTCGGCCCGACGTTTCGGATGCTTATGCTTTTTCGTTTGCAGCAGCCGTGGTCACGGGGAGACTAAAGATGGAAGATGTCTCTGACGTCAAAGTAAAAAATTGCTACGCTAGCGCCATCTGTTCCGTCGAAGTGGTATTTGGCGACCCGCCAGTTTCGCCAAATACCAACTTCGACGGAACACACGGACATCCTCCATCTTTAGTCTCCCCGTGACCACGGCTGCTGCAAAGCATCCGAAACGTCGGGCCGAAGTTAAAAATCATTTTCAAATAAGTTTAACTAATATATCGCGTTTTAAACCGTTAAAGTGTTTTATTTAAATAGATATTATCTACCATCTCTATACTAAAAAATATAGTCTGAAAGCGAAACAACAGAGTTTAACTTCACGCTATTCCATCTGTAAAGACAGAATTCCTATCACCCATCTAATATCCCAAAGGAAATCGTACCAACGACTCGCTGATTATTGGCCATACATTGCGACAACTGGTGCCCATTAAAAATGTATGAATAGAGAATAGGAGAAAATGCTATTGATACTAATACATAAGACTTAAATCTCAGGAACTACTGGTTTGAATTGAAAGAAACGCATGGGAAGTCTCAACTTATAGAACAGGAGGTTTGCAAAAGCAAATTTTGACGCTCAAAATAACTTTTTTACGCGAAGTCGCTACCGTAGCTAGTATTTGTATATTTATTAAAACATACGCCTTATGCGGAGAATGATACTTTAGTCGTAATTGAAGATGGATTAAATGAGCTAGTTCACCCGTCACAAATATTTAATCAGCTAAGCTAACAGCTCTATACAAACACTGAGTAACTTCAGTAATATCTAGACTAAACACTAGCTGCGTAGATGCACTGTAATGCAAATTAGCTGCACATGCAAGCTATTCTGTTAAACTTGAAATAATATGAAAGTTACTTACATATCTTCCTAGACCGAGATTCAATAGTTACGGGTTAGAAGGAAGATTTACAATGTGAGGAAGAGACAAACACACCAAGTCGTGGTCACGGAGAGACCCAAAACAAGTTCAACGAATATATATTGCGTTTTCAACAGTTAAAGTGTTTTATTTAAATGTGTACTACTCGCGTAAACTATGTGTAGTTGACGCGAGCACCAACAATACACACAGTGTTTAAGTCTGGTGACTATTTGCCAGTTAATCTATATTAATATTATAAAGCTGAAGAGTTCGTTTGTTTGAGCGCGCTAATTTCAGGAAAATTATAAAAGATTCTTCGCATTAATTAAAAGTTTGCCTTACGACAGCTTAGACTAAGTTATCATAACATAGCTCGAAGATAATAACACAGTTCTAAGTTCTCAATGTCGTCTCCTTGTAGCAATTTCGCTGAACATTTAACTTGAAAATAAAACTTAATTTAGTTTTAGGTAAGTTAAATTGTTGGCAATGTAGCGGTAAGTTGTTTAGAATTTATTCTGGTGGTTTTTTTTTTCCCCCGTTTTTCTCTTTTGTGTTTGTCCCACAAAAAAATCTCTCCCCCCTTTTTTTGTTTTTTTTTTTATAAAAAAAAAAAAAAAAAAAAAAATATAGAGGGGGGGGGAGGGGCCCCCCCCGGGTTTTTTTTTGGGGGGGGGGTTTTTTCCCCCCCCAACTTCCCAAAAAAGGGGGGGGGTTTTTTTTTTTTTTTTTTTTTTTTGGGCCCCCCCCCGGGGGACCCCCAAAAAGAGAAAAAACCCCCAAAAAAAAAAAGGGGGCCCCCCCCCCCCCCCCCCCCCCCCCCTTTTCCCCCTCCCCTCTCCCCCCCCCCAGAGTTATTTTTTAAATATATAAAAAAAAAAAAAAAATTTAAAATAAAAAAAAAGGGACCCCCCCCCCCCGCCGCGGATTTTTTTTATTTTTTTTTTTTTTTTTTTTCACCCCCCCTTTTTTTTTTTTTTTTTTTTTTTTTTTTTTTTTTTTTTTTTTTTTCCCCCCCTTTTTATTTTTTTTTTTTTTTTTTTTTTTTTTTTTTTTTTTTTTTTTTTTTTTTTTTTTTTTTTTTTTTTTTTTTTTTTTTTTTTTTTTTTTTTTTTTTTTTTTTTTTCTTTTTTTCCCCTCTCCCCGGGGGGGGTTTTTTTTTTTTCCCCCCCCCCCCCCCCCGGGGGGGGGGGGGGGTTTTTTTTTCTCCCCTTTTTTTTTCTCTTCTCCACCCCCCCCCCCCCCCCCCCCCCCCCCCCCCCCCCCCCCCCCCCCCCCCCCCCCCCCCCTTTTTTTTTTCTTCCTCTCCTCCCCCCCCCCCCCCCCTCTTTCTCCCCCCCCCCCCCTCCTCTTTTTTTTTTTTTTTTTTTTTTTTTTTTCCCCCCCCCCATCAAGTTGATCCTATGCTTGACTGTCCTTCTCTATGGTAAGACTTAACCATTAGGGTAATTAAATAGTAGTATAACATTCGTCAAACCGAGGTCGAAAGCTTTTAAATTTGTATTAATTTTAAATTCATCAATGAATACAGATCGTATAAAGGCAAGTTGTTTACAACACTATATCTTTGCAAAACGCTAAATAAATGAAACCAGAAGGTTAGGCAAGTTGAAGGCTCCGTATTTCCCCACGCTTAAAATTCAATTCCACGCATATCGTTGACCAATAACGCCTGGAAGCGGAGGCTGTGTCATATTCGGCCAATGGACCGGTTGGGACGACCTTGCGCCCGCGCATGTTGCACGTTCTCTTACTGATTTATAGATGCTTCGTAATGTTTATCAACTGGTTACATTTCGCTTTTAGTTGCGTTCACTTTTTTATTACAAATTGTGACATTTACCAAATGGATACGGTTGAAAATAGCGTTTTGATTTTTAATATTATGTATTTACAAGATTGTTTGTCAGTTTAATAAAATGCTGTAATCTATTTGTTAACATATCTCGAATAGCAAACCTTTTTAGACTTTCTAATAAGATTCAAAATAAATAAACTGAATTTCTCTCCTATCCTTTAAAAGGCCCCTCTACAAGCATTTTATGTCACTAAATTACCCATCTGAATAAATTGTCACTATCTATTAATATTGTTGCCCAATCCTTCTTTTAGTTTAATATCCGTAGATAAGTTTTGAAATTGTGTGGTAGTTTTAACTACTGCCTGACGTTTCGACTGCTTAACTAATATATTTCGCGTTTTAAGCCGTTAAAGTATTTAATTTAAATAAGTACATTGGATGTTTACGGAAAAATTCGGGTAATCTCATGGATTTGGCAATGTCCTCACTGCTCATGTAGGTTAGTAGGAAGCCGACAACGAAGGTCGACGTCGATCGGACTGACACCTGTGCTCGCGCAACGTGTTACAATTCGCATTGATTGCATCGATCCAACTGTTCGAAAATGAACTATGCTGCACTCTGTGGCAAGTAATTTTTAAACTGTGATGTTAAATTCTAGTCAAAACATCCCATATCAATTATTATTGACTGTAAATATGAAATACAAGCTGTGTCCGCGACTTCGTCCGCATGGAGTTATTTTGGGCATGGTATAAAACATCACTGCATTTAAAGCAGTACTTCATAAGATTAGTGCGTCCAAAAATCAAACTCTTCATTCGCTGTACGTCGTGCTTTTGGAGGTTTGCAAAAACGAATTTTGACGCGCAAAATCATTATTCTAAAGCGGACGAAGTCGCTGGCACAGCTAAGTAGTAAAAATTCTGACTTCAGTGTCGTATGGTCGTATGGTGAGACTGACCAAGAATCGGCACGATATATTAAAATAACAGTTACATATCAAACGACTTGTAACAGCGGGTAACGAGGTGACCACTACCGTACTATTTCACAACTTTCGACATTCGCTATCCCTTTCACGCTTCATTTGAAACGTAGAGAGGGACGATCGAAAGCTCGGTGCAGCGTGATATGAATATTGTATGCAAAATGTGTTGCATAAAATTCGTGCAACAATTACATTGTTCGATATTTATTGCGTATTCAATAATAAGTGATAATTATTTAAGGTCAATAAAGGTTTTAAACAGTCTTTTGGTGAAATATTATAAATAAAAATCATTTACGCGAGTAGTACGCATTTAAATATAACTCTTTTAAGGGTTTAAAATTTAATCAGTAATTGATTTAAATAAAACACTTTAACGATTTAAAACGTGATATATATTATATAAACATAATATTTTGACTACAGTCCGATGTTTCAGATGCTTCGCAGCAGCAGTGGTCGTGGCCGGGGAGACTCCCGGATTTTCTAATAAGTTAAACAACTCGCGTAAACTACATGCAGTAGAAGTTTATTTTACAAATTGAGTTGTTAAATATCTTACGATCTTTGGTGATAAATAAAATTTTGTTTTCTTCTTTCTTTCTTTCAAAACGCGATATAGATTAGTTAACTTATTTTTAAATACGACCCGACGTTTTGGATGGCGTGCAGCTGACGTTGTCACTTGTAGGGTGTTTAATTTAAATATACTATACGTGTGAATTGAACTAACTATTAATAACGATTTATAATTTAATAAGCCAGTCTTTAATGTATTTATTAAAGTGGAAAATTTATGTGACTCTATGGCAGGAAGAGATCGCTCGATAGCGACAAGGCCGCCCGTTACACTCCATAGTTTTTTTTTTGTAATTATGCATTTGTTTTTGCACCACAATAAAATTGTCATAGAGTTCTCTTGAAAGAAACAACTCTAGTTATAGTAAGCAAAAAAACACTTAACTAGACAAACGCAGACAAAACACTGCGTTTGTGCATTTACTGCAGTAACAAAGTTAAGACGTAATACTGCAGTGTATAAATAATTGAAGACTCCGACTTGGCTTTTGGTATCCATAATATGGATTTGGGTAAAGCTTAGCGATACTTTACGCGTGCGCGTTAAGAATTATTTTGAACCAGCACGGATGTAATAAAAAATGTAAGTATATAAGTGTTGTCTGTAGTTGATGCGAGTAGTACATAATTATATAACGGTTTTAAACGCGAAATCTATTAGTTAACGTATTTGTAATTTAAGTTAGTACGGCCGACCTTCGGATCCTTTTCAGCAGTGTACGTATATATACAGCCCTCCGTGACCACGGTTCGCCGTAGTCAAAATAAATTAAAATAATAAATAGATTTAATAAGCCTTTTCTTTAATTCCTTTTCTCTTGTACTTTAGGTTGCCTGAAAAAGATCGGAGCTTTGCCATAAAGCCGCCATTTATCTTTATAGATGTACTAACTTATGTTAGTACATAAGAATGTATCTCTTGTAGTTTTTGTTTTGTGGTATGTATTATAATTAAATAAATAAAATAATAATATAATAAATAATTTAAAAAAATAAATAAAAGTAGAGTAGTAATTAATTACTACTTAGACAGAAACATAGTTCTATACGTTCAGGGACAACTTCAGTGTATTGATCGTGGGTTTGAGATATGCCCATGATCAATTTTGTCAATCTAATATCCTTTTCTTTAACTTTATACAAAATAATATAAAAATACTTACCTTTTAAATTGGCATCCACAATTAGGTACAGAACATATCAACATTTCACATTAAAACTCAATTCACTCGCGGCTGTGAAAGATAAATAGTTCTAAATTTAAAAAAAAATACTGAAAATTTATTTGAAATTAGAACGACGCATAATTTTAATGTAGAAAAGGAACTATAATAAAGAGTTCTCTATTGAAACTGAATAAATAAAAGGGCGTATCTCGGATCAAATGTTGTTATACGTCAGATGGGCGGATCCTATATTTTTTGATGACTTGGTTAATTTATATTACGGAAAGCAATGACTTAAACTATTCGAATTTGACACGAATAACGCACTTATTAATTTTTTCTTACCATGCCATTATGTTAGTTGCCATGCTAGTTTGTCTGCTAGATTTTGACATATTTTTCTATTATATATTTCTTTAAATCATTTATCACTTATTTAATGTGTAGATAGGAAGATTCACAGCTATATAATGCATATTTGTGCTATCCTAGTTGTACGTATTAAATAAATAATAACACAGTTTTCGTTAGACAAGCACTGGTTTAACATCCATAGAAAGAAAGAAATTTGTTTAAATCAATTATATAAATATCTTCCCATATTCATTAGTAATAATTTTATTTACGATTTGAAGGACTCTCTGTTTTAATGGTAGGAATGTATGGCTATCAACGGGTCGCGGGCTAGATCCCCATCGGGTCCAACATGTTTTTAATGAACTTATAATTGTTCTGAAACACGTTTTCCTGGAAATCTGGATTGATATATTATGAAAATTCTGTCCGGATAACGAACCACTGTCCACATAATTGGTTTCAATCTGATTTAAGAATCATCGACAGACCATCTTTTTTAGATATTACAATGACTGGGGTATTTTATTTTCACTCGTATATTATGTCCTCGTCTTTCAAAAGAAAAGTACAAAAATGTTTGTTTTTAATTTGCATTTTTTTTGTATGTACAAATTTTCTTGTTAACACTGTACATATTTAGAAGTTAAGTAAATAAGTATTATCGTTATTATAATTAGTTTAAGTACGTAGTACGTAGTGTGTAAGTGTGCTCAGCTGTGCCGGTACCAATATTCTTGAGTCTGTAACTTGCTGCTAAATTATAAAATGGCGATTGACATTATAATTAAAAAGTGATATTATTAGATAAATTCGACATTTTACTTTTACAATTCTAACATAATGATTGTGTTAAAAACACATTAACCTAACAAGGTTTGAGTTTGAGACATTATCGCGTGTGTAAAAATTACTATGAACTAGGCTGAGATATTGTATAGATAACAACGTGGGTTGTTGTTTTAATTACTAAGTTTTAAATGGGACCCTTTTGCAAAAATGCGAAATATATTTAACTCTAACGACGACCCGACGTTTCTGGTGGACTGAAATTGCAGCTGTTGTGTGAAATCGATGCTTGATAAAAATACGTATTTAAGTTCATTGACAAAATGTTAAATTATCTCGCATTATGGTAGCTGATCCTCTGATAGGGCCACAGAATACAGTCTTGGTCTTCTACCCAGCTACGTTGGGACATTACTCCCAACGTAGCTGGGTGTACTCCTTTTCCGAGACAATTGTATTATTTAATATCATATTTTCATACTGTCTATAGTTTACGCGAGTAGTACACATTTAAATAAAACACTTTAATGGTTTAAAACGCGATAATATTAGTTAAACTTATTTGAAAATGATTTTTCACTTTCCGTGACCACGACTGCTCTGCAAAGCATCTGAAACGTCGGGCCGAAGTTAAAAATCATTTTTAAATAAGCTTTACTAATATATCGCGTTTTAAATCGTGGAAGTGTTTTATTTAAATCATATCTTCTTATATTATGTTTGTGAAATTACTTATTTATTTACTTAATACTTTATTATTCATAATACATACCACCAATAATAAAAGAGATAAATCTTACGTACTAACTTATAAATAAAAGGCGGCCTTATCGCTAAGCAGCGATCTCTCTCAGGCACCTCAAGTATAGGAGAAAAGAAATAAAAAAAGGAGTATTATTTATATTGTACATAATTTTCTATATCGTCTTAGTAACAAACAATCAAAGCAAAAGCACACTCAAAAAGAAAGTATGAAAGTAAAATCTGAAAGTACCTCTAAACACGGCGTTAATAAAAATACGACGGCGCTAACCGGCTGGAACAATCTAGATTTAAAAGGCAATAAGTTCGCGAATCTCTTTGGCGCCGACGCGGAATAGAGTTACAAAGTTTTTCCTCTTGTAATTAAAATCATTAACAGCAATCTTTGACGCGGACGATTCTTAATTTGATGGAGATGAAGACTTCAACTTTAATCTGTATAATTTGGAGTATTCTAGTAAACGGAGACCGACTCTGAAGCTAAATGGTTGAACGTGTTGCCTAGCATTATGTTGCGAGAGGTCCTGGGAACCAACTCCGGCGGTGTAGAATGTAGATTAATAGATTGTATCGGTCGGGCAGGACACAGAAGTTGAATCGCCCCATGCCCCACCGATGAAGTCATTAGAAAATACATATAATAAACATGTAACGCATAATATATTGGTGTTTTAGTAAAACGTCGGAAATAAACAACCTCATTTACCCATTTAAAACCGTCAAAAGTGTGTCATTTTAGACAATAAAAGTGTTGATAAAAAAAATCGCTAAGTATTGGCTATATTTAACGCAAGTAGTACACATTTAAATAATACACTTTTAACAGTTTAAAACGCGAAACATTTTAACGGGAAAATCCTCCCGTAAACACGGTTGCTGCAATAAGCATCCGAAACGACGGGTCGTACTAAAACAAATTTAGAATAGGTATGTTACCTCTATATTTCGCGTTTTAAACTGTCAAAAGTGCTTTATTTTAACCGAAACGTTCAATGTAAAACTAATGATTCTTTTACGCCGATGCAAAACAAAACTGTTACAAATACCCGTATCTCCAGGCTTGCATAACTTCTTGTATCAGCACAAACTTGGGCACGTGTAAAATAATGAAAAGCAGGTAACGCGGAAGTTATCTCGCTGTAACGTTTTGTAACGCTCTTTGTAGCGAGTTCCTAAGGACGGACAGGCGATAGATTAATGTTTATGCATGTCCAAACAATTTGTCCGTTTTTAGAATGCACACACATTAAAATAGTTACACACATTTAACGATTAGTAAATTATATTTTTCGTTTCTTGCTCGCCAGTGTGTATCCCTCACAAAGTTAACAACTAAAAACGACTAAATTATGATTTAATGGCATTAATAATTTAATGATGGCAGCGTCTAGATTTTTTTAAATTTACTTATTTTAATTCATGTTTTAACACCAAAGTTATTAACGACCACTATTCGCTACAATGTGCTATATACATTTAATAATTTTAAATTAACAAGACTAGGATCCTTGTATGGGCTTCTTAACTAGTGTATTAAATTGAAAATAATTTCTGTACGTTAGTAGATGGGGCAAACATATTTCTGTGTCTCACTCGTTATTATCACATTACAGTCGAGTACAAAATCAGACTTAAGCTATAACTAATGTTATATTGGTTAAACTCAAACCATTTACACATGTAAATATAAAAAATGAAAAAAAAAATAGCACGAAATAGCCCAGAAGTTTAATCGCATTTCGATTACAGTCTGTGGATTCCCGAATATCCAAAGCCGAAACTAGGTTGTCAGCTTGTTGAAGATGTTATCTAATTGGGATATTTCAACTACCATCAAGTTAACGCCAGGCTTGTCTGACCTCGTCTCTATTCATAAAAAACATATATTTATGATATTGAAGAACGTGCGTGGTTTCAGGTGGTAAAAAATGACTATTGACCACAAGCTATAAAAAATAAAAAAGTAACTGAATTACAAATTATATAAATAAATCCTTCGAGAAGGCAATGTAATATTCATTACAAACGCGTACTCGAGCTCTACTAACGAACAAAACGTTGGGCTCTTGTCACCAAAAGAGAGAAATTTAAAAATTTCCAGTTATTTAAACATCAAACAACTTTACAGCTTTAGTTTACAACAATTTGTGAACTACAAAAGCACCCGAGGACGGACTGAACCCACGTGTAAGAGTGGAAGCGTTTTATCTCATTCCTCGAGTGAACTCTACAAAATGCGCTCGACGGGCCAATTACAGTACAACGTGATAACTAAGGAGATTGAAAACACTTTTAACGGTTTGTAACGCGAAATATATCGTTTGTTTCATTTCAATAATATTAAATAACACTATTATTAAAATGAAAATATATATAGTCATTTAACAAAAATATATGAACATAAGGTAGCTCAATTGTGAAAATAACAGCACGGTCTGAGCGGGTTCGAATCCGGCTCGTGCCAACAAAATTTCTCAGACTAAAATAAATTGATACATCATTCCTCTACTAAATCTTAGCATTGTCTCTAAATGGCGCAGGTAGTACACATTTATATAAAACCACTTCAAACGGTATAAATATGAAATATATTAGTTAATTTATTTTCATTACGGTAGTCTCCATCTTCAGTCCCTCCGTGACCACAGCTGTTGTAAAGCATTAGAATTTTCGGGCTATATTTAAAATATGTTTATCAATGTATTTCGCGTTTTAAACCGTTAAATTTCAATTATCAATTTAATAAATCAACCTTACTAGCATCGTGAATTTAATATTGACCATAACATTCTTGAACACACACGAAATACGTAATTTAACGGAATACGCAAGAAATATTAATTAAACAAGAACTTTCAACTTCTTGTGTAAACTGCGGAACCCTCAAAAGGAATTCTTCGAATATCAGCTTTTAGGCCGACCCAGTTTACATAGCGTGGGCCATTTCAATGTTATGAAGTAATTATTTAAATGAATAACTAAGAGATACGGCTAGAGGCAGGCCGACATTACAGCCCCAGCCTCCGGGCGTTTAGCGTCTTTAGACAACGACAAAGAATTTTGTTACAGTACTAAAGTTATTCAAGCTAATGTTTCTTAAACTACATAAAATAACGTTTTACTATTTTTTTGATTATACACTTATACACAAGTTTGATACGTATATTTTGTAACACACAAGTTTAAATACTATCTGTAGTTTACGCGAGTAGTCTTCATTTAAATAAAACAGTTTTAACGGTTTAAAACCCGAGTGAACTTTACAAATTATTTTGAGTACGGCTCACCGTTCGGCAGGGTAACCGGATATCACACACATAATGTATTAAATAAAAAAAAAAATGTTTTTATACTATTGTATATATTCCAATATTTCTTAAGAAATTCCTAATCACCAAGACTACCAAGCTACCATCAATTTTAGTAATTGCCAAATTTACATTAGCGGGTCATGGTAACATCTATTTACTAGTTGAGGTCGACAGCACATCTTGTTAAGAATATACATGGCTCTTTAAATAAAACACTTTAACGGTTTAAAACGCGATATATATTTGTTTAAGTTATATGAAAAATATTTTAATTACGGCCCGATGTTTCGGATGCTTTGTAGCAGTCGTGGTCACGGGGAGATTCCCCGATTTTCGAATAAGTTTAACTATATCGCGTTAAAAAACCGTTAAAGTGTTTTATTTAGATGTATTCATGACTCGCGTCAAGTATCTACTAGACCTGTCATTTATACATGCTACTAGAAGTCAAGCTGATACTGCTGGCTGAATTCTAACCAGTCTCTAGTCGCCTTTGTAATTGCTTAGTGAGACTGAATTCACAACGGACCGTGCATTGAAACTGTCAACTTAAATATTGTATTTGAGCTAACTTAGCTTGGATTTAATTCATTCGCAATTTAGCTAAACAGAGAGAAACACATTTACAATCTAGTTTTGATTTGGAATTAAATATATATTGATTGATTCAAACATCGATCACGGAGTCAATTAAGTAATATATTTGGACTATTTAACCGTTAAAAGTGTTTAATTTCATATGTGACACTCTCAGAGTTTTACCAATATCTCTAGCGTTATAAACCGTATAAAATGTTTTATTTAAAACATATTTTTTTTTTTATATAAGTAACTTGGGTAAGCGGTAGTACGTTTAGCACTGATATCAATGTAATTCACTTCTTAACGAACATAATAAATAGATAAATATGTGAGGCGACAAGTTCTAGTTCAGGTGTAAGAGTATGTTTCGCGGTTGGCAAAAGTCCATGGGTTCAATGCCCATACAAAAATAAAATAAAAATATTATGAATGTATTTTGAAAACTTTATTTTTTTTTACATGTAATTACGTGTAATCGAAAATAAATAGAAAAAAAATTTCGACCCAGGCAGTACTTCAACCGGCATCGTCAGAGTTCCGTGCTGTTGCTCTATCCATTTGAGCTACCGAATCCCTCAAGACTCGGTATTTAAAGCTGTATTTTTTTCACACGAAACTTAGTTTTTTGACACCACGCAATAAAAATAAAAGGATTACCAAGATCCAAACATAAAGGAATATGTTGTATACATTCAACGCTTATATATTTTCGTGTTAAGCTGAATAAGTGTGAGACAACACCCTCAAGACATTTCGTGAAGACGGCTTCTGTTTGTAAACACTTGAGTTTGTCGTGTGAAACGGAAAGCGGGTCCGTGACCCCGTTACAAGGTCAAGCCATGACGTCATTATATCGCTTTCGGGTGAGACGAGCCCATACATTTTATTATAGGACAAAATATTATTCCTTAAATAAGTCTCTGTTGTATAAAAAAGGCATAAGCAGGACGTATGGGAGTATATGGGTACAACATTTATCTAATCTATACTAGTATATAAAACTGAGTTTGTTTGAACGCGCTTATATCAGAAACTACGGGTGGGAATTGAACATTTATTCTTGTTTTTACCGAGGAAGGCTATACAACATCGCGCTGTGACTAAAAAGCGAAGCGAAGAAACAGCGGGAAATGTGGAAAAACGGAAAATGATTAATCTTTGTGGGTTTCCGTTGGTACGTACGAAAGCTACTATAGATACCCAAATATCCAAAATGAAAGAATGATTCCTCTTTGAATGGTTTTTTTTACGATTGAGTTGCAAGAGCGACAGGACGCGACCCATGACGTGGGTAACAGTTAACATATATATAAAGATAAAGATGGAAAAACCAATTTTGATGCCCGAAATAACTAACACGTACGAAGTCACACACACAGCTAGTCAATTAATAATTCTGAAACATGTTTGACTTCTGGAAATCTGGTTATAATTTAGGTGGTAGGAATGTTGAAGTTCCGTTCGGGTCACGAACCACGCACGTCCACAGATGAAAAATCCGCAAACGCAGTACATACACTAATAACACTAAAAGAATTTTAAAGCGTCAAAATCCATATTGCTTCAACTCTGTTTTTCGAAAGCTCCGAAAAACTGCGACATTTCGCGCGGCTGCCAACATTTTTCTCATAAGCGCTAAATATTTCTGCAAGGATTTTTCATTCGGCGAAGTAGGTTACGAAATAAAACGTGCATCCAAATGTGGAGTGTAAGAGATTTTCATGCAAAATTCTCTTTCGCCGAGGCTAATAAGACAAAGTTACAAATTCTTACATTTAAGCATGAGATTTTTATTTGTAAAATTTTAGGAAAGTAAAGAACAAAGGTGCAAGTACTGTAGTATTTCCACATGAAATTTCTGATTAATAATTAACATCTATTAAAATAAAACACTTTAATGGTTTAAAACGCGATATATATATCAGTTAAACTTATTGGAAAATTATTTTAACCACGTTCCGACATCAAATAAGTTTAACTAATATATATCGCGTTTTAAACAGATAAAGTGTTTTATTTAAATGTGTACCTGCGTAAGCTCCAGACAGTATTTAATCAAAAATCTACTTGGCTATATTTTTACGACACGGTAGTTCACTGTGGATGCCGGTTCAATCATTCGTATCGTATTTCTTCTCGTATTTTATTTATTTATCTATTTAGATTTTTAATCGTATCTTTTAAATTGACGTAACACACACGTACACTCTCACTCGGCACCCTTATTAACAACACCAGGGCCAACGTACGACCAACAATTACAGCTTCGCTAATAGCACTTTTACTATGCAAATCACTCATGATGCGTCCGCGAAACGACAAAAATTAAATAATAGAATTTTAGAAAGTGAGGTTCAACGACCTTTGCGTATAACTGAAGATAACGTTGATAAACGTAACATGCATGGCGGCATGCTAATCAAGAATTCGACGTTTTTCAATACATTTAAAAGTAACATAATGTGTCTATTTTTTTAATGATAGAGGAGGTAGGTGATATACCCCAGCTTATAGCATCTAAACAAGATGCGCTGTCGCCCTATTTTGGCTTTGGATATTCGGAAATCCACAGACTGAAACCGAAACGCGTTTAAGCGGCTTTTTCATGTGTCGACGGCAGTTCGTGGCCTGGGCGGAATTTTCAATATTCCTACCACCATGTCCAGATTTCTAGACGAAGTCCGATGTTGGATCCGGCGGGGTTCGAACCAATGTCCCGATTATTAACCAAACATTGCTACCATAAGTATGTATATTTTTCACTCTGACGCTTAGAATAGTGGACCAATTTTAATTAACAAAGTATCCAACGACTCGTAATAACATATGCATATAAAAAAACACACCGAAAGGACAACTGTCAGCCTGTATTAATGTATTCAGTTTAAAGTAATTTTATCGAAAATTAATATTTTTCACATGATAGTGATATTAAAAGAATACGACACGGGCGGGACGTGAACCGTGGCCAACACGGTGGCTCAATTGGTGAGATCAGCATCATAATAATGTATCTAAGAATTACTTAATTCGTTCAAGATATTCACCGCTTATTTAAACTTATGCACTTGAAAGACTGGCTTCTTCGTCTAATGGTGGCAATATGTGTGGCTAATAATCAATGGGTCGTGGATTCAATCCCTAGCGGGTCCAGCTAATTTTATTTTATTTTCAGGTTATATATAGCTTGAGTATTTCACCTTGCAAGTGAACCTCACGCTTATGTGTCGTCGGCTTTTATAAAAAATATTAAAACAAATGAAAGTCACGTTTCGAAGCTCCATCTCAGTATTCCTTTCGTACAAAGTATGAATGCAATAGTAACGAAGTCCAGAAGTTTCCAAGAGCTCTCGGTTGATTGCAGTGGAGCAGAGCATAATGAGTTTTACCTGGACCGGCAACAGAAAGTTGAGGTAAGTATTTTTACATCGACTTTTCTGTTATAACCATAAGAAATGTGACTTAGTTCCTAAATATAATAAGCAAAGATGAAAATACGGTTTAAACCGAAATAGAAAATTAAAACAATAATAAAACTTCGAAATAAAACACTTTAACGGTTTAAGACGCGATATATATTAGTTAAACATGTTTAAGAATTATTTTAACTACGGTCCGACGTCGCGGATGTTTTGCAGCAGCCGTGATCACGGGGGAGACACACAGACAATATTTAATAATGAAGCTATAGACACAAACTCTTTATTTTTTTTTTTCAATATTCCCCTTATTCAGCTAGCTTTTCTTTAATAAGGTTTAAGGTACTATAAACCATTATATAAGCTTTTGAAAATGTAATATCATAATTGGACAACAAACAATTAAAAAACCTAACTTATTTTGTGTAAGACTGAACAGTTGGTATCTAGATTGGTGGTACGTCTTAATTATTTAATAAAAAAATAACACCGGTGGAAATAGAATCAGCGACCCGTGCGCTTGCTGCAATAATCGCTAAGTAATAGAGAGCGACCAAGACACCATGAAAATATTTCAATACAAATACCTACTGTCTGTAGTTTACGCGAGTAGTACACATTTAAGTAAAACACTTTGACGGTTTAAAACGCGATATATATCAGTCTGCTTGTGGCCACAGCTGCTGCAAAGCACCCGAAACGTCGGGCCGTAGTTAAAATAATTTTCAAATAAGTTTAACTAATATATATCGCGTTTTAAACCGTTGACGTGTTTTATTTAAATACAGTTATACCGCAAAACGAAAATTTCAAAATGAATTCAATATTCCACACACACCAGGACCTGACGTCGACATAATTTTAATGGCTTAAGGAAGTCGGGAATATTGATCGTCGGAGGCGCGGTGTGGGACTCTTTGTGAAAAGAGCCCATACACGAGGGTTAAAGAAATTATAATATGATACAATACACGTTATATGTGAGAAAAATTTGACACTAAATCCAATGCAGGTAAACAAGTATGAACTATTAATACTTAGAGGTGACTAAAAAAATATTATGTAATTAAAAACGATGCGCTATCGACCTATTTCGTCTATTAAGATTCGGAAATCTACATACTGAAACCAGCGTTTTGTAGCTTTTCTACGTATAAGAAACTAGGTGTGCCCGCGACTTCGTCCGCGTGGAATAGTGACTTTGGGTAGAATTTTTTATTATTTAGGCTGTTTATTTATTTATAAAAGGGCGCAATCAAGGCAGTCAATCTATGTGATAAGTGATACTTTGCCGCAACACTCCCACTCTGACCTCACATCACTCGTACTCTAACTCTCACTCCCACTCTCATTCCCAAAAAGCCAAAGAAGAAAGTTTCATTGTTCTAGCTTCAAAATTACGAATACCATACTAACTTTCATTTCCCTTTTCAACCCCTAACAAACCTTTTTGGCGTTAAAAAGTAGCCTATGTCCTTTCTCAGGATTTCTAGAATATCTGTGTACCAAATTCTATAAATCGGTTCAGTAGTATCGGCATTAAAGCCGGACAGACAGACAGAGTTACTTTCGCTTTTTTAATATTAGTATTGATAGTATATATTAATTTAGAAACACGTTAGGTCGAGATCGAACCCACGGCCCGTTGTATATTAGCCATAGTGCTATTAGATTAACGAGCTCCAACAGATTTATTTACTCGTAATTTAGCTTATTACGATTGTAGTAAGTAAAGATATTGTCTAGAATTGTTAGAGTGCCCTTTACTCTTAAATATCAAATGATTAAAATAGATAGCCATACAAGGCCATGTCCGTTCCGACCCTCTATCTACGGCATTACTATAACTAGCTGTGCCTGCAACTTTGTCCGCGTATAAAGTTACTTAGGGCATCATTTTTTTTTCTCAAACAACCTTTTTTTACCTTTATAAATTATGTCTAATAACCACGACGCGCGTCGTCCGCGTCCCGTCGCGTAGTTCAAGCGAGTTAATATTAAAAGGTAGCCATACTGTCGCAGACATGTTTTTAGAATACATATTTAAAGAGGAATCATTTAATTTCTTTTTTCGTTTTCTTGAATCGTTTTTTCAGCGCAGGCATCGAAAGCCTTGAAAGATACGAACGGAAAATAGCCATACCTTGCTATCATGGACCAATGCGCTACTCAAACCTAAGATACAAGTATACCTAAGGCAACAGAAGTGTAGCTAGCGCGAAAATAATAACCTCATTCCACTTGTTCTCAAGAAGAAGAAAGAGCATCTCAGGATATGGCGGTGTACATTACGGAGACAATGATGGTGATTAAAGCTGGAATAATATGCTTCAAATCTTTTCATAGTGTGGTTGTAAGATTATAAACATATGTATATCTATAGGTAAAATACAAAAATTTACCCCTTTTTTTTACTAACTTTAAACCGTCGTGTTTTGTTTTCAAATTCTGTTTCTTTGGAACTTCGACACAGATTGTGCGTTTTCGTGATGGAATTTATTTACAGGATGTATTTATATAAAATACTTTTAACGGATATTTATATAAAATATTTTTAACGGAAAACGCAAGATATCGGTTTAAAACGCGAGATATATTAGTTATTACACTTCTTTAACTTATATGATTTTTTTAAGTACGGCCCGACGTTTCGGACGCTTTGCAGCAGCCGTGGTTACGGTCAAATAAGCTTCGCTAATATATGTCGCGCCTTAAACCGTTAAAAGTGTTTCATTTAAATGTGTACTACTCAAGTGAACTACAGACTGCTGTAGAAAAGAGAAGTTGACTTCTCTTTCAAGTTCACTAATATATTTCGCTTTCAAACCGTTAAAATTGTTTTATTCTGGGTTATTTCACCTATCATTATGCGAACCCCACGCTTATGTCTTGCTCTTTTGTTAAAAGTAAATCTACAGTAGATTTACTTTTACAATACGTTTTGAATTAAATTCTCCGACTATCTACATAATAGAAGCTTGAAACAATATTTACTCTTAAATAAGCTCAATGAGTCGTGTTCCATAATAGTTGGGAACATAGCGAAGAGACTTCATCCACGAGAAAGGACCTTCTGACGTCAACTTAGCCATAGAGTCATGATGAACAATGGGGTAATAGGCGCTGGTGTTGTGTGGTTTAAGTTATAAGATATGGCGAATACGCTACCCACGCAAACTTTAAATATTGTGTGTAGATTCCGCGAGTAGAACACATTTAAAGAAAAAACTTTAACGGTTTAAAACTCGATGTATATTAGTTGAACTTGTTCGAAAATTATTTTTACTAAGGCCCGGCTTTTTGGATGCTTTGTAGCAGCCGTGGTCAGGGAGAGACTAAAGATGGAGGGTGTCTCTGACGTTAAAGTAGAAAACTGCTAGCCATCTGTTCCCTCGAACCAAATACCAACTTCGACAGAACAGATGGCGCTAGGGATAAAGCGATAAATATAAAGATTGTTAGTGTGTATTTTTATTGCTTTCGGGTCAAACTGGTTCATTAATGGTGCTGGAAGTACTCGAATTATCATCTAAAACCACAAAATAATTTCCCTTAGTTTGAATATATTTTGGGTTGCCTAAAACGAATGACATTGGTCGCTACAAAAACTGAGTGTACGAGGGATTCGTGTTGATGGACCCATATAGGTACAAGAAACAAACAAAACTAATCTCGCCTTATTCTTCAGAGTGAGATTTGGACATCTAACTTCCTCCGAGATAGGAGAATGATGTTACCAGTCAATGTTTAAAAAAATCTAAACTGCATTTAATCAATACAACGAAAGGAAGCAAACGATAGCTCATATCGTTTGCAGACAGCTGCAACTCCTGAAAAAGCATACTAATGGCTCGCCTGATAAAATCGATGAAAAGTTTCGATATAATTTATCCACGTCCGCTTCGTGAAGTTTTTAAGTGTGTCCGAGAATGAGTATGTATACGAGAAAAACCGGAAAATATTTTGCGGTTCACAAATATTTATGTATTAATTTCTCGAAATTTGTCTAATCATGAGATATAATATAAATTTTCACACGTTAACGAATACAAGTAACAATCTACTTATTATTGATAAAGGCTCCCTGACGATGTAACGCGTTACGTAACAAAGCGTACGTACGTACTTACTTTACGTAGAAAAGTTAATTAGGCCTTGCACATAAAACTACCACTTCAAAATAATGCTTTTTTTATCAATTACATTAAAAAAACAAATGAATGATTCAAGTTTCCGAATTAATAAAATAAATGGTAAGTATGTGTATCATGTGAACATGGTATTATATCGTAGAAGAATATAATTAAACACTTTCTGTAGTTTACGCGAGTAGTACACATTTAAATAAAACACTTTGACGGATTAAACCCCGATATATATTAGTTAAAGTTATTTGAGAACTATTTTAACTACAGACCGACGTTTTGGAGATTTTCGTTCTGGACTTCGCGTTTGCTGTTATACTGTTTATTGCCGAAACGTCGGGCTGTACTTAAAATAATTTTAAAATAAGTTTACCTAATATATATCGCGTTTTAGTCCGTTAAAGTGTTTTATTTAAATAAGAATATAGTTTAAAAATCGAAAATAAAATGAAAAAAATTTCGACTCGGGCAGGACTTGAACCGGCATCGTCAGCTTTCCGTGCTGTTGCTCTGGAAAAACGGAAAGCTGACGGTGCCGGTTCAAGTCCTGCCCGAGTCGAAAATTTTTTCATTTTATTTTCGATTTTTAAATTATATAGTGCCTTCATGTGCAATAACATGTGAAAAAATATTAATGTTTTCAAGAATATCGTACATAAACAGACGACATCCCGTCACTAACATCATTACAAAGCGTAATAAGGAAAATTTCCCATTACGATAATGTCAAACTTGTACCACAAACAGAACGGAGAGGATCCGACGAACTGACGAGGCTTTGAAAGGACGAAAGACGAAGGCACTCTTTGTTTGCACGGAAGTGTTTTTATATACGTAGATAATGTATATGTGTGTTTTTGGAAACAACGCGTCAGTTTTTGGAACGTATAGGAGGGTGCTCGGTTACTTAAATAGTGAAAAGGCACTTATGTGTTGGAACGGTAATGAACTGTGTATTTTGGGGAAATTCGCATTTTTCCGCAAAGATTTTGCGTTCCTTCTGCTATTTTATATTGTAATGGTAACATTGTGGAGTACATTTCTTTTTTGACGTATATATAACGAAATTTTTGACTCTTCGTGTCGTCATGTCGGTGGTTAAGTTATTTCATGTTTAGGGTAGATTCGTAGATAGCTGTAAGTTATTTTCAATAATCAGTTATTCTTTGGATTCCGCGTTTAATTAATGTGTCACTTATATTATGTTTGTAAAATGAGTTATCATTGTAAATAGTGTTGAGTCTGAATAAACGTTTCTCTATTTCTGTTTTATTTGTAAACTCGTTTTACATTTTTACAGTAGCAAATATTGGTAAAGTAGAATATACACTATTACCTGTAGTAACACTACAATCTTTTTTACAGCTTTAAACGCAAGATATACTAATGAATAAGTTTTAACTACGACCCGAAAACTGTCCCGCACGATCACAGCAAAGCATCCGAAACGTCGGGTTGCAGTTAAAAACTATTTAAATATTTTTTATATACTTTGCGTTTAGAACCGTTTTTTATTTAGTTGGCTATGACATAAAATAAGGGCTTTTTCTATTACTTAGGATAATCAAATGTATGTAATATAGAATAATGGTACCCTATTGTTCTCTTATGCTCGCGGAAAACGTATATAGTAGATAGTAGTAATTTGTACTTGTATTTGCACTGCTTCAAACGTTGTGTAGTGCGTTAACCAGATAGGTTTATTGAAAAACATCAACTGAAATGTGGAGGAACTTTTCATTTGAACCAAATTTCCGGTCGCAATTCAAAACCACATTCAAAACATTAAAATTAAATGTTTAAAAAAAAGAGCGAGAAACCAAAAGTTTGCTAATCACTCACCTGTCATCTTGCAAGTGTTTCAATTCGCTCAACTCCAACTCCCTTCGAAGGTTAGAGACCTCACACAGCAGCATATCCCGCTCCGTCGCCACCTTCTCAAGTTCGGCGCGTAACCGCACCACTTCATTAGTCAAATCCATCGTCGCCATTTTTACTGTCGATATCTTC
Organism: Leptosia nina; assembly: GCA_963661955.1. Taxonomy (NCBI): domain Eukaryota; kingdom Metazoa; phylum Arthropoda; class Insecta; order Lepidoptera; family Pieridae; genus Leptosia; species Leptosia nina. Next base: position 6,797,589 of record CAVLEF010000008.1, read on the forward strand.
TATCGACACACCACATCACTTATCAATCGTAGGCGGAACGTTCGAACCAATCACACGCGCGCATTTTGAATATAGAACACGTTGAACTGACGACTCTAGTAATGGGCGAGTTGAATATCGATGAAACCCACACTTCACTATATTCGAGTCGCGTAGACTACATTTTCAGCATCTGAAACAATAAATCATTCCATTAGGAATGCTAGAGATGAAAATCGCTTATTCGGTATGAGAATTCGGAATATTTTGTTCATAAACTACTCGCACTGGCTATGAAGTCGCGAGTATGGCTGCTATGTTAATGCAGGGAATAAATAACGGATATTGTTCTCTTTTATTGGATGCTCCACAAAAATATGCCGCCTGGCAACACAGTATATGTGATATTAATGTAGGATTGTACTGCGATTTATATGGGACAATTGGCGGAAAAAGGCTAAATTTTTATTACATCAAATTCAGCCAATAAAATGCCAAAAGATCAGTATAGAATTATAATTCTCCATTCTGTATGTTTAAAATATATTTTAAACATCTTACCAATTTAATGAAAACATTTTTCAGAAGTAATCAAATTTGAGTTCACGGGACGAAATCGTTTGTTATCCGAGATCAAAGGTAAGTTTTTTGAAGCACACAGTACTAAGTATTGCCTATATAAATTATAATCAATAAGGTATTGATTATAATGTAAACTGATAATTACCATTATTAAAAATAACTAAGTTTCAACTTATTTTATTTTCGCACAAGACTAATCCTAGACTTTCTGATAAATAAGACAAACCACTAAACCAACGAGGCAGTACGGACAATTTACTTCAATCTACTGGAATCTCGCTTACTACAAATAGCAATTAGTGGACAAACACTACAAGCACTGGAGTTCAGCAGAAACACTTCAAATAGTTTCCCCGAAGGGAGCCGTTAGCTCTCTTTTTTAATCTATTAAGCGAAAACCCACAATGGATTGCTCGTTATTGCTACAAATTGATTTATTTGTAAGTCAAAATAATATAGAGCATGACTATTTATAATAAGATTATAAAGGTAAATGGTTTAAAACACAGAACCTAGTAATTCGAATTGGAAAATTCTTTGTGCGTTGATAGACCATTATTTGAGAAGGCTTTAAGGCTATATAACATTACGCTGCAAGTAATAGGAGAAAGGAGGAACTCATAATCTCTAAGGGCTTCCGTTGCGTTTGCGAAATTGATAAAAAAAAATATGAAACCCTTTATCTGATCTAAAAACTGGACAGGAGGTATATGTCTATCTTTTTTATGTTAATTATTTGTTACAGATATATAAACACAACTAAGTTTTGTTCCACACATAGGTATTATAATAAATCCAACTTATATGCCCAAGAAATAAACGACATAAGAGCCATTACTTGTTTATTCTATTTTTTACAGAAATATATTTATAATAGTATAGGTAAGGCGGAGTTTCCGGGATAGAAAATGAAGGACCTCATTACTGTGCATGCCTTTATTTTAACCAACTTGAACTAGGTCAAATGATGTGAAAATCCCGGAATGTTCTGATTTTTACTTCGAAGCTAGAAGATTTTGCATAAACTAAGCAGTTTACCCTATACGTTATTCTGAGTGTTTCCTGTTTTAATATAAGCAATTGTTTAATTAATAAAATTAATAATTTACGCCTCATATATTATCCATTAATTTATAATTTTATTAAAACATGTTGCTTTTTTTCCCAAAAATCTGGATAAGAAATAGGTAGGCATATCGAAGTTCCGTGCGGATTACGAACCACCGTCCACAGATGCAAAGGCGTCAAGTTTATTTGCGTTTCGATTTCAGTCTGTGGATTTCCAAACCCAAAATAGGTCGACAGCTTAAACCATGGCGGAAATAATTAGACTTATCAAAAGGCCCCTAAATTATTACTTAAAGACGATAACAAAGTATTAAGGTGGCGCTTATACCTTCAACCGCTGTTAATGAAATCATAAATTGATTAAAATCACGACTCCATTGGCTAAATAGCCGGTCTTAATCGTTTTGTGAGGCGATATTGTCATGAAACGTCAAAACAGTTTTTGTAATCCGTGACCGCATTTAATAAAATATTATTCGAAAACGTGATAGAAAAAATATAATACGTACTTTATAGTACATACATGGGCTACTAAATAAGGAATAAAAATAACCTTTACTATTTATAAAGGCGCCATCTAGGTGTGATACGCGAAACAGAGACTGAATTAAGATGCGTGGGCGCACCGGACTATAGAATCACTCGCAATACGCCAGATGACAGTAATGGCGATGACATCGCAAATGATTTTGATTAATTAAATTCGGCAGTTTCGACTATCAGCTGCTAAGATATAAAAGAAATTAAATATGTATGAGAAAGCTTTTTATGAAACTTCTTAAATATTTTATGAGTGAATTGTAATGAGATAAATAGTACAGCAATTCAAAATAAAATGGTGTAAGCAATTTCTGTTCTGCTTTTCTGATTTTTACAATCATATGATACAACTTACAACATATTATGTGTCTACAAACAAGGTATATCGTTCTCAGAACGCCTAGAAAACTTTTGCTGACATGAAATCCTTGAAATCGGATCGTAACAAGCAATTCACACGGTTCATTATGACATTAAGTTGGAAATTGTCGTTAAGTAGATTTCAAATAACACTTTTAACGGTTTAAAAGGCGAAACACATTAAGTAATTTATTTTTTATTTAATTTTAAGACGTTTCTTTGTATCAGCCGGGGGGTAAGATGGAGGGTCTCTAATCAAGGAGCCCAGAGTCAAATCTGCTACGCTAGTGCCATCTGTTTTGTCGTAGTTGGTAGGAGAAAGTGGCTGGGTCCTTACAGAACTGACACACGGAACGGCTGCTGCAAAGCATTTCGATAGCAGTCGCCGAACAGCACCAAGGCGACGAAACGAGACCTTTATTTATCTATATAATTTTTTAAAGGAAAACTGTCAGTGAACAGAATATACGTTATAAAAAATAGAGAGCTAATTAGGTCACTGATTTACAAGTTCATTGTAAATAAGTGACCCTACGCGATTGAAACGTTAATATTTTTCACATATCTACATTCATACATTGCACATGATGGCACTATATCAATTAAAAATCGTGTTAAAAGTGTTTAACTTATATGTGCACAAATCGCGTAAACTACCGACAGTATAAAACTAGATTTTATCACTTACTATAGTTGTTTATTATGAACATCAGATTGTAGTTTTTCATGGCCTGGTCACGACGGAATATACGATTCGCACGGGCAAATTCTGACAATTATAAATCAAAACTAAAGCGCAATTAGAGAGCACTTGAAAATGCATTAAAATCGTCCGTTTCACGGCTATACACCATTAATCTCTTCCCCCCTCCCCCTTTAACGTAAACAGTCTGAGCTAACCGAACAGGCGAGCGATTGTTCGAAGATTTTATAGTTTCGCTGAAACGTTGAAGAGAATTGAAAGTGGAAATTGATACAGTTTTCGTGATGAGGGAAAAGAGGAGAAAGTGGAGTTTATCCTTTATTCTATTTGGTAAATAATTTAATCGAAACCACAAATTTTTTATATGATTCCATCTATTAAGTAGTAAACCGATTTTAATGACTTTTGACGGTATAAAACGCGAAATATTTTAGTTAACTTATTTACAATTTTATTTGCCTACGGCCCGACGCTTCAAACGCTTTGCAGCTATGCTCACGGTAAGGTTTAAACGAATTAGAAATAAGTTGACTAATATATAACGTGTTTTAAACAGTTTCAAGTGTTTTTATTTATTCAAATTTCAACTAACTTAAGGCTAGTGGAATAATTTATATATAAAATGCAATGTCGGTCACTATACGTTGAAATTACAATAAAAAACGAATAAAACAGATTACGACTTCGCGGAGAAGTATTCAAGAACGTAGCAAGAATTTTAAATGCTGGAATCGTTATGACTTAGTTATTGTGTAATTTTAGTCATTTGTATGTGGTTTTAAAAAGTAGCTCTGTGGCGGTAGTAGTAGATTTAATTATGACAATTATCGCCTTCGCTTTTACTAAAATAAATAGAGTGTTTACTTTGTTGTGACTCGAAATGTTTTAGATCAACTTATTTAAAAAAATATTTTAAGTACGGATGCAGCAGCCGGGGGGAGAGTGATATCTACCAATATATATCACGTTTTAAACCGTTAAAGTGTTTTTAAATGTGTACTACTCGCGTATTATTGTGTATTAGGTCTATTAAAGTATTTTCGTGGTGTCTTGGTCGAGCTCTCTATTACTTAGCGATTATTGCAGACAGTGCACGGGTCGCTGATGCCATTTCCACCAGTGTTATTTTTAAATAATTGAGACGATCATCAATCTAGATACTAACTGTTCAGTGTTACACATCACAATGTGTTTATTAAAATTAATTAACTTACTAACAAAAAGCAGCAAACCGCTGTTGGTTTAAAACTTTCTGTTTAAAGCTATTTTAGTATTTCCAGCATTTGGAATGTGGAGCGGAGTAAAAGCCGATACACGTGTCGAGATAAAACTTATTAACGCGTATTCCATTGATATGATTTTAACTTTGATTGCCTTTTGTTTCTCGTGTTATAAACGAAAATGTATATACTTAAATAAAATATTTCGTAACGTTTCTACTAAAATTATTAACGACTAGCTGTGCCAGCGACTTCGTTCGTAGAAGAGTTATATTTGGCGGCAAAAAAATTGGTTTTTGCAAACCTTTATACATTATAGCTGTTACCCGCGACGTTGGTCCAGTCCTGTCGTTCTTGCAAGTTAATCTAATCTTGCCGTTTGCTTCTAACGCAAAAATATTTTTTAAATTCGAAGCAGTAGTTCATTAGATTAGCGCGTGCTAACAAACATACAAACTCTTCGGCTTTATATATATTAGTATAGATGTACATGAATAAAATATTTAATAACTATTCTACTAAAATTGTATTTGAAATTTTGTCTCAGAATATTTCCTAGAGTTTGATAGGTCGACGCCGTCGGATCCAGTCATGACAAGTTATTTAGTCGCGGTAATCGTTAGCCCATCTATCCGCAATAAAGAACCACGATGCTATGGCCAACAGTGAAACATTAATAGGTTATAGCGATTTAAATAAAACACTGTGAACGGTTTCAATTCCGAAATATATTAGTTAACTAATTTTTAATTTAACTACCGACTCTAGCTAAGTACCCCCCCAGGGTGCTAAAAAGGATCCGCAACATTTGATCCGTAGTTAAATAAAAAATAAAATGTTAGTAATATAACTAAAATATTTAAGATTTTTTAACCATTGGTTGTATTATTTAAATGTGAACTACACGTATGAACAAAAAATCAGTTTAAAATATTGAATGAGGGCACATAACCAGGATCAGCGCATGCGCAGACACTTTTACTCGCATTCCTAATGCGTAGCGGAGTTTCACTGACTGCTGCGTAACGTGATTTACTAGACGTCGGCGCCTGCGCAGGACGCCATTATCGCATTATCTATCAGCTCGATCAAGTTACATTTCGACACGTATAAGTGAAACTGTTCAAAGGGAAGTTATTAGTTTGTTACTTAACGCGAAGCGATTTATAGTTAAAAAAACACTTTAACGGTTTAAAACGCGATATATATTAGTTAAACTTATCCCCGTCTCCCCGTGACCACGACTGGTGCAACGCATCCGAAACGTCGGGCCGTAGTTAAAAATAATTTTCAAATAAGTTTAACTAGTGTTTTATTGAAACAGTAGTATTTGTTACGCAATAAACACACTTTATCGTTTTTGGTAGATCCGTTAATGACCGAATATTAACACACATAACAAACTTTTAAAAGCTTTGATTGGGTAATTTTCGTGAACTATTAATCGCGAGGTCGATGACCGTCTGTTTTGTTACCTGCCCGGCAGACTGGAAACTGCCAGGGTGCCTAAAACCTATCGATTGACTTGGCTTAACAGATTATACAATGTAGTCAATGGTGACGAATGAGGGGGTCGAATTGGGGACGAAAAGATAGTAAGTTAAATAAAACACTTTGAAAGAAAACACTTCAACGGTTTAACGCGATATATATTAGTTAATCTTATTTGGAAATTATTTTAACTACGGCCCGACGTTTCGGATGCTTTGCAGCAGCTATGATCACGGGGAGACCGTTTAATTAACATCGAGTTTTAAACCGTACAGTGTTATACTTAAATGAATCTTAAACCCAGGTAAGTGTACTCCAGCCCTAAATAAATCTTTACGTTATCAAAGAGGTCCTTGCATTAAGAACGGCAATTTTATCACAAGCACCTTTAAAAAAGACAACTTCGTGACCAAATCTGCATATCAGAGGATATTATGTTAATCCTCCCTCATAAGAAGGGCGTAATTAAATTTTTGAGTTGCGCTTGCGATAGAAAAATAGTTAGGCGTAATTAAAAGTTCCGAAGTATTTTGAAATTTTGAGGGGGCGGTATTTTAACCTTAAGTGCATATATCTATTCTATACTAATATATAATGCTGAAGAGTTTGTTTGTTTGTTTGAACGCGCTAATCTCAGGAACTAGTCTTCCAAATGTTTTTTTTGTACAATTTAGTCGTCACTCTGACCTTGTATAACTTTACATGTTGTGTATAACTGTTTTACCCAATTTTTCTACCTAATCAAAGCTAAATTATACCAGGTACGTAATTGTGATAAAACATCGACATTACAACTGAATAGTTTAAATAAACAGTTTTAACAGTTTAAAACATGAATTATATTAGTTTATTATTTATATCTCGCCTTTTTAACCGTTAATTATTTTATTTCAATTCAGTTAGATTCCCTTTGTTAAATTAGGCTTAATCGTTGTTATAGTCTGTGACGACCGTCATAAGTTTAAATTCCTTCTGTAGGTTTACTGCGAGGACTTTAACGGTGTATATACTCTGTGACGATATGTCATAAGTTTAAATACTTATCTGAAAATTATACTTGAGCTACGGCCTACGTTTAAGATGCATTTGCAGTTATTAGTGTAATTTGTTTGAAAATTTCTTATCTAATAGTTGTCTGGGATACAGTCATTGAACGAGCACGTCGTATTACAATGAACAATTAAATATCACTGCTTTCTAAAACACCAATTTTTATTTTAATCAGCGATATTAAATTTTTAAAATAATTTAAGCATACCTAGGCATGTCGAAAATACACGCCATCATTAAGCACAACCCGTGATGAATTTTACGAAAACACCTCATTAGGTGAGTGACAAAAAGATCCGCGAGACGGTGGAGGATCAACGCGACATTTTAATTCGGCTAGAAATTTTAAACACGTATTATTTTAATAAACGACGCGTGATGTTTTAAAAAGGGAATTTCCATCTCCCATATGTAGGCAGCCAGCCATACTATTACGCCTTTAATGTATCCGACTCTGTTTATATTAGGCATGGTCGGGTAAAATGAATTGAAGGTACGGAGGGACTTATTCCTTGTAATATATCTGGTAAAAGTATTGCGGGGTCGAGAGTTGAACCCAGGAGTTCTACAATCCTTACACTTGCTGTTCCGGACCGATACATGTGGAGGCGATTACGACCACCGTTACTTGCGCTACCACACTCACTCACCAACTTACTGATGAGATCCCCTCTTGTTCGTGCTTTGCGTGTTATCAATAAGCTGCAGGAGGGGATCGACATTTTTACGCAGCTTGGGTGAATTGACAAAAACGTCACTCCATGAAATATGTACTTAATAATTCTATCGCAATGGATATTGTTCTGTAATGTTAGATATATTATAATGTTAGAATAAATCAATAACAAATAAATAGTGTCCATATAAACAACAAATTTTTTTGTGGCCGCTCGTTGGTATAGTGGCTAATAATCACGACCCCTTGATTTGATCCCCACCGGTCCAACATGATCCTCATGTAATATTTTTTCTAAACATGCGACTTCGTCTGGATGTTAAATGGTTGCTAGGAATATTGTATTCCGTCCAGGTCCAGAACCACCGTCCACCGATGTAAGATCCGTGTTTAATCGCGTTTCGGTTTCAGCCTGTAGAATTCCGTTTAGCCAAAGCCAAAATAGGTCGACAAAGCATCTTGGTTAGATGTTATGTGGCTGGTGTTAATTCACAAGCCAATGGAAAGACCTGCTTGCATCAACCGAAGTAGGCAATGTATATTTCTATTGTTTTTGTAATGTTTTGTAGTTTACGCTAGTAGAAAACACTTTGAAATTTCTATACGTAGCATTTTGCTTGCTATTCTAAAGCTAAAATTCGAAAGCTTTATTATCTACATAAATCATATAATACATACTTTTGACGGTTAAAAACGCTAATTATACAATTTAACCTACTTTTTTTTTCTTTTTGCAACCTCGCAGCAGCCGTGGTCACGGGGTAGTGAAAATGGAGGGTGTCTTTACTCATTATTGCAAAGGTCAAATATCACTAATGTAGGAGATTCGACTTTGACATTTAATTCACGTTTTAAACCGTCGAAAAAGTTTCATGTAGATAAATAGCTTTTCAATAGAAGAACAGCAAACAAAACGTTACACATTGAAATTTTACAACGATAAAAGTGATGAAGCTAAGATAAGAAGTAGAATTCGATTATACGAAGAACACCTTGAGCTGGAGATTTACAATTTCAACCTGAACACGTGCACGCAAACAAGTAGGCAGATGGTTGCCAACACCTGGCTCTAGAGAGATGCGTCGATCTACGAAATATTGTCTAATTTGTTTAACATGAAAATTAATATTTTTCACATGTTTATTGCACATGAAGGCGCTATATAACTTAAAAACGAAAAAAAGTGAATTTTCGACTCGGGCAGGACTTGAACCGGCATCGTCAGCTTTCCGTGCTGTTGCTCTACCATCTATCGACTCGACTCGGTAGCTCAATTGGTAGAGCAATAGCACGGATACTGACGATTCCGGTTCAAGTCCTGCCCGAGTCGAAATTTTTTTTTTATTTTCGATTTTTAAATTGTTTAACATGCTTTAGTTATACCTTTAGTTACTACCTTTAATAGTTAAACGAAGGCAGAAACATCGAGCTGAACAAAAAAAATCGCGTCTCCCCCTCTAAGTCAGGACCACCTTTAAGTGTCTCTTTTTTTAACGATAGAGGACGACTGATAAGCATGGTCACTTAATGGTGTGGTTATCACATCGAAACAAGATGCGCTATCGACCTATTTTCGCTTTAAAATGGAAATCCACAGATTGAAACCGAAACGCGATTAAGCTTCACGGCTTTTTTATCTGTGAATGGTGGTTCGTGACCCGGGCGGAATTTTCGACATTCCTACCACCCATTTAATATCCAGATTTTCAGACGAAGTCAACATGTTTCAGAGAAATAACATATTGGACCCGTTGGGAATCGAACCCATGACGCGTTGATTATTAGATCGACGAGCCTATTTCACTCATTTACTACTTAATAACTGACCTGGATCTGTCACATGCCCCACGTAAGATGCACTTTTTATATTCAAGTCTAAGGTAAAAATAAATCATTTATTTCGATCACACATACCTAAGTTTTCTTAATTCTCGACATTTCAATTCATTCTTTGAAAAAACATCTTTTTAACGGTTTAAAACGCGAAACATATTAATTACCGTATTATTTTTCGGATGTTTTGCAGCAGCCGTGTTCAAGGGGGACTGAAGATGAAGGGTATTCCTAATGTCAAAGGCAATTCTCGGCATATGTTTCCGTTTTAAACTGTTAAAATGTGTACTGCGCGCGTAAACTACAGACAATAGATAAGATCAGCATTTTTATCGCTTTACATATAGCTATTTATAGAGCACATGTTTTAGCTATTTTTAGTACGGCATCATGCCTTTTAAGGAATAACACACAGAGAAAATATGTAGGAATGAAGACACATTCAATTATGGTAGTGGGAAGGCATTTTTACTTGATAATTGACCTAATGTTTACCGTAAGATATGGTCTTATGAGTAAATAATGAAACAACATGGAATTGAAGTACGGACCTCATAAATTTATGTACATATTTTCCATCGCTAAAATATTAGTGTGGGATTTAGTACGCAAATACGTTCATACAATATATCCAACGTCTACATTTGATTAATCATTCAGTAGCATATAAAGGTTGACTACCAGTGGATGAAATCAAAATTAAAAACAAATACATAAAAGTGATTTGAAGTGATCTGTTTCTCCCTGTGGAGCATAGAGAGACCAGATTTTAAATAAATATTAATTTTAAATTTAAAATAAAATATGTTGGTCAATGTATGATTCGTATGGAATTTATTTATTTTGGTCAAAATTACAAATTTAATTAAAGCACCTTCCCGTTGTCAGATTGATCTGAAATTTGGTACACACGTTTAATTTAGATTCCAATATAATATAATAATCAATAACATTATAAATCTAAGATGGCCGCCGTTACAAAATGGCGGATTACATACTTTTCCTTAACCCCGTCAATATGGTAACAAATGAAAGGGCTACACTTGTAAAACACGATGGATATGTCAAACATTAAATTTTTTCGTAGTTTTCACTGTACAAAAAATAAAACCGTTTACCTGAAAAGTTTGTTTAAGTTGTTACTTGTTTCAATAGACAAGTACTTAATCCTTTGTGCCAAAATAAATAATGTATTCCCTGAGATTGGAAACTGGGACCTCTCTTAGTGAATACTACTTACGATTTTTTTTTCATTTGACTTTAACAAATGTTAACAAATTTTTCTTTAAATATTGTAACCCTAATAGTGTGACTCATATGGAAAATTGAATATGACGTCATCCCTCACGTTCAATTGTGCGTGTTTTATTGCAGAGTATTAACACAGTCATATTTATTTTAAAGGATAGAATTATATGAAATTATTTTATATTGAACGCGTATTGTAATTAAAAACATTTCGTAATTTTATTCATATGCAATGGGAGGATATACTACATCTTTTAAAGGTTTAAAACGCAAACTAAAAAGTGTCGAAATGGACATCAGTGTCTTTACAAGCAAGTAGTTGACCAGACCACTTTGCCCTACTCAACCGACACCGTCAATTGTTTCGACGGGATTCGAACCCAGGGCGTCTCGAGTTGACGCAATGCTACACGTTTAGCCATTCGGCTACAGAGGCGATCTAGTATAATAAAATAAGGAAAAAATAAAATAAATGTGTCGGGCCCGAATCTGGAAATATGTAAGTACAGCGAATTTAGCGGAATCCGAGTCGGGTTCGTCCAAAATATCCTTTTGAATATTTGACACAGTAATTAAGCAACCCACTCGCTCGGGTCGGGTACGTGACGTCAGGCGACGCGCCACCTCCTTTGATGTCCCGGTATAAATAACTTTAAAGTTAGTTTTACACGTAAGGAAATTTGTTAGGAGGGACCTCAGAAGGAGAAAGTCGGCCGTGGAACTAAATAAGTAGTTATTAAAAGGAATTTGAAGTTACTCACAAAAAAACAATGCAAAAAAATGGTTAATTGTATGGTAAAAATAGTAAAATCGTATTCAGGGTGTGGCAGAAAACTAAATAATATGTGGTTTTACTCCCAATGTAGAACAAAATCGAAGAATCGATGTCCCATTAATTTCCTTTGAAAAATGTAATTAATGATTTTTACATAATACTAAAAACGTCGGGCCATAGTCAAATATTTACAATATAAATAAGTTAATATATTTCGCGTCTAAGCCGTTCAGTGTTTTAACTAAAAAGTTGTAACTAGCGGCTTTAGTGCGAATAGTATACATTAAATAAAACACCTTCTAACGGTTTACATCGGAATGTATTGGGTGAATGATTATTCTAGGCCCCGCGTGACAACAGCTGCTGCAATAACCAAATCTGCTCAAAGTTAGAAAAAAGTTAATTAACAAATTTCACAATTCAAACCGTTAAATGTGTTTTATTTACTTAAGATCTTTTCCCAATCCTTACCACATCACGATTTTCATAAAACGTAAATGCACTTCAACCAACCTGAAACAAAAAAAATGAAATATTAAAACAATGCACGCGGAGTTATATTAAAACCTTTTGTTCAAAACTAGACCGTATAAAAACCCCGTTATTAAAAGATGTTTGGGTTTTATGAACAGACAGACCTAATTTTTTAAAATATTGTAAACAAGTTCGGGCGAGGTATTTTAAGCAAATCCGTGACACAATTTCTTGGGTTACCGATTTATTGAGAAACGAGTAATTATTAATGCATATTTACAAATAAAACCGTTACATTTTCGATAATTTATCTTGCGTTTCAGGATCGTTTTTGTTCCTCATACTATAATGTAAGAGTTCACGCAAGCAGCATACATAAAAAGACATTTCTGAAGGTTTAAAACGTGAAATTTATTACTCTATTTTAGACATTCAAGTTTTTTTTATTGGTAACATATCCACTTTAAACGAAGTGACTATAGTATTACAAACTATATAATCTATACTAATAGTTTGTTTGAATGCGCTAATCTCAAGAACGGGTTCTAACTGAAAATATATTTTTGTGTTCGATACCATTTATCGAAAAAGGCTTTTAGGCAAATGAAGCAGCAAGAGTCAGAGTAGCCTAACTGAAATTTTATGACTTCAGTTATTAATATTTTCATAGTCTAAAAACGTTTATCTACAAGAGCACAGTGACCGAAAATTGTTAACATAATTAATTTATAAATCGAAAATAAATTGAAAAAAATGTTCGAGTCGAAAATTTTTTCCATTGACTCAGTAGCTTAATTGGTAGAGCAACAGCACGAAACGCTGACGATGTCGGTTCAAGTCCTGCCCGAGTCGAAATTTTTTCAATTCATTTTCGATTTTTAAATTATATAGTGCCTTCATGTGCAATAATATGTAAAAAATATTAATGTTAACACAATTGTTACACAAAATAGTACAAATTCATTTTCGCCTAAGTTAAATGCGCAATTTTATATTCCTCCTCATTGAACATTGTTTTTTGTTATTAGGGCACTCTGCCTGTAGTAGCCTCATATACCATGACGCTGCGACCAACAGACAAAAATCTGGATAAAACGGAAGAAAACATCTTTGAAGGTTTTATCATAAAAAATAGATGATAGAATTTCTGCCTACAAAAACAGCAGAATCCAATCAAAAGAATCGAATGAGCTGCACTGTTTGAACTGTGATATCTGATAACCGTAGACAAAGGCTCCGACCGCAAATTCAATATTCCGATGCGATGGCCTTTGGCATGAGGTGGACAACGAAGCCAAGATAGACCTGTCCATTACATTGATTGCTTTTGGTGTCACTTGTTGTATCGTTGTTAATTGAATACAAGGGCAATTTTGGTTCAATTTTAATGTGTAATAGTTCATGATAAATTGTCTAAAGCTTTGTCGGCCAATTAAAAGCTTGGGTTTTCGATGTGGTTTCGTATAAAAGATATACATAAAACTATAAATATATTGAATATATAAATAAAACGGATTAAAACGCGAAATATATTATTAATAAATTTTGAATACAATTTAACTAGGGGTCGACTTTTCTGTTCCTTTACAGCAATGGTGTAGGACTGAGGATGGAGGGTGTCCCTAACGTCAAAGATTTTTTTTTTCAGTTTTTGAGATTTTGTTCATAATAAAAGACGAGAGACAATTTATCATGAAGATGTTTTTACATTTAAAGTTTCTTGTCAGCCCGTAACCATGGCTGCTTTGCAACTATCCAAAAAGTCAGGTCCGAGTCAAAATAAATAAGCCTAATAAATATTGCGGTTTGAACAGTTAAAAGTGTTTTATTTAATGTTTACTACTAGTATAAAGTACAAATACAACTTTATCATATCTACATAGAATAGTTTAGGTATCCTACCGAGTTTAGTGCATAATTTTTGTTTTTCAACAATATTTCTCTCACAAAAACCATTAAAGTCTTAGAGGCGACGAGCGAGCTTTAAAACAGACAGTTAAAATTACGAAGTTGCATAAACGATTACAAAATCCAAAAAAAAAAACAGTATTTGTAAATGAAATAACAAAAAATCTTAACGGATTAAAATGCTTAATGTATACGCGGTGACCACTTTTACTGAAAAGCATCCGAAACGTCGTAGTCAAAAGTTACCGAATATAATTCCTGTTTTAAACTGTTAAAATAATCTATAAGCTTCGAAAAAACAGAAAGTGAAAACTAAAAAAAGGAAAGCACCGAAAATTTTTAAACAGAAAGAATGCGGCCCCAACATTAATTACGTACAGATTTACAAATTGTAAAACGGGTCTGGAGCAAATGAAACCTGCCAAGTGTGAGTTGATCTCGCCCACGAAGGGTTCCGCTTCTATCTATAAAACGGCAGAGAATAAACAATTCCTGTATGGGCAATATCGTCAGTGTTTTTTGTTCATTGTTGTAGTTATAACAAAAATAGTTAAGTCTGTAATATTTTGATTTGCTTTTTGATTATTATCATTTTGATACAACTCTAACAAATAATTGTTAAAATGCATTAATTTCGACCACATTTCAGTACCATAAAAACGGGGTTTGCAAATTAATCTTAAAAATATAGACATTTTTTTAAGATCATTGAAAGGGGAATCATTCTTTTATACATATTTTTGGGTATCTTGGACCATTTTCGTAGCGTACGCAATGAAAGCTCTCAAAAATAAATGATTTTCCCCGCTTTTTCCACATCGTTCACTGTTTCTATTGATCATGTTTCATATCCTTTTGGTCGCAGCGTGATGTTATATAGCCTAAAGCCTTCTTCTAAATGGTTTGTCAAACACATTAAAGAAGTTCGAACCAGTAGTGCCTAAAATTAGCCTAAAGACACAAACAAACAAACTCTTCAGCTTTATATTTATGTAATGAAAGCTATATACCCTTGTCTACTCCCTTGTCTACTGCGGCTTTATGCTCCTGACAAATACATTCGGTCTCGTGGGCATCAACTTTTGGCCGAAATGCGATCGCGTACAACTCTACGCCAGCAGTCACCTATACCGCGCATGATATCACTGCTCAACAAATTTCTTGATTCTGCTCCAGAATGTGACATATTTGCGTCAGGGTTGGGAAAGTTAGGAGATGAATGTATGCGGTTCTTAGATATAGATTATTAGCTATAAGTTAGTCTTAAGGCAAATGGCAATAGCTGTAATTAATTAAATAAATAAATATATAGTATGATGACTGTACTAACAATTAGTAAAACAGAACTTCACCCTTTGTCTGCGGAACCCTGAAAAGTCGGGTCAGCAACATTGTAACTTGTATTCAGTCTAATTCCTTCTCGCCGTTTCTGTATTTGCGCGACCTATTTCGTTGCAGAGCCTGATTTTCTACAGCTATTTAGCTCTGCCGTTGATTACAACCGAGTCCCGAATCTCAGTTACGGCCAATATCAGCGCTTGGCTACAATGTTTGTGTAGATGTACGAGATATTAAAGGAGAACACGTTTAGTACAATTGGATGTATATTATAACTTCAATTCACATAAGAAAGAGTAAATAACAAATGTATGGGCAGAATTCATTTAGAATAAGAAAGCCATCAAATAAAGAAGAAGAGTTACTTACATATTAATATAATAATGTATTGCAATTCTAATAAATTTTAAACATTAAATCGCATCCAAAGCATTATTATAGCTAAAAATACAACTAATACAATTCGCTTTTTGTCTTCTCATCTTGTTTAGATGTTACATGGCTGTGATGAAAAAATATAAATGTATTTGAGTTGTAATAACCGGATAAGAATTTAAATAGATCACTGAGTAGACTGTATCCGAGAAGGATGGTTCATTATTGAAAGATAAAAAACAAAATCGAAGCGAATAAAATCCAAGTATAGGCAGACACGGTCTGAACTAATAAAAGCGGCTAAGTGTAAGTCGAGCTGAAGCATGTAGGGTTCTGAGAACGGTGGTATGAGTGATGGTTTTGTATTATTATTAATAGTTTTAATTATCATTTTTAAGATTTGAAAATTTGACTGTCTAGCTATCTCGACTTCTGACACTCGGACGGTCGGATGTGACGGGCTCATTTGTGGTAATGATTGCATTGTATGGCTAATATAATAAGGGGTTGTCCATTAATTACGTGAGGCTTGAAAAGGGGGGGGAAGTTTTTTTAAAAAACAAGAAAAAACAAGGGGGAGAGGGGGGTGTAGTAAGATATCCCGTGTATTTATTTTTTCGGAAACGCGCGATTTTTAAACAAAAATGGTGTAGACATTTTTACTATGGTCTTTAATTTCAGAAAAATAAGATTAAAGTTTATACCTGTATTTAAATTAAGATAATATTCAGAGAAGATTTTTTGTAGGTACTAAAAATACACGTTATATTGAGAAGGGGGAGGGGGGGTGGTCTTAAAACTCACTACGTCTCACCAATGGGGGAGGGGGGTTAAAAAATTCAAAAAAAAAGATCACGTGATTAATGGACAACCCCTAATCAACGGTTCGTGGGTAATAGTGGGTCAAAAATAGGTAGATAGCGCGTCTTATGTAAACGTTACATGGCTGAAGTATTTCATAAAACATCAACATTACTGTCGTCCTCTATCATAATATAAATAAACATCTACGTCTAAGATATAAGGTTCCGTTACTTAATTAGTACGGACCCCTAATATGTAGTATAGGCCGAAGTCAGTATAAAAACAAAACAGCACGTTTGAACAATTTGAGTATGCACGGCTGTGAAAGTCCCGAACACATAAATGAAAAAGCCTTTTAGCGTCAATATCTGGTGCAGAGCTTATCCGCTGCTAAAGTAATTAAAAGCATGCATTGAATTATGTTGTAGCGAATAATCCGATTCATCTGCGTGGGATTTTCTCTGTTAGAAGAGACGCTAATTCAGTGAATTTTTATTCGATATACGCGAGCTTGCGATATTGAATTGATCGTACGTCCTAGAAACTATATCGAACAAAAAATGGACAAATGACACTAATAATATATCTCACAAAAATATTGTAGACAAGGTAAGCTTGGGGCTTACATAATTGGAAAGTAAAATAATCCAGACAATATCTAAAAAGAAGGCCGATAGTTTACGCGAGTAGTACACATTTAAATAAAACACTGTAATGATTTAGAACGCGACATGTATTAAATCAACTGTTTTGGAAATTATTTTGACTACGCCCCGACGTTTCGGATGCTTTGGAGCAGCCGTGGTCCCGGCTAATAAGTTAACTAATATATATAGCGTTTTAAACCGTTAAACTATTTTATCTAAATAAAAAGAATTAAAAAAAATTAATAGGTTGCATCATCTGAGCTTTGGATATTGAAATCAACAGTCTGAAACTGAACCGCTATTAAACTTCACGGACTTTTCATCAGTGAACCGACCACCAGTTCGTGAGTTCAATTTCAATATTCTTACCATTTATTATACTACATTCCTAACCACCAACGTATGAGTGCGATGGTCAGCAAATTAAATGGACTGACCAATCGAACTTCTATCAGAGTCCCGAAAAAACATAACCTTCAACATATTTCAGAAAAATTATAAATTGTTTAAAAACTGATGAAACTTCTTTTAAAGGAACAGGATGGTTCTCGGTTAATCAGTACAACTTGGATAGGCTTTTATGCTTCACAGGACGAGAATGGGTTATTGGAAGAAAGTCTAATGGACTAACTACTAGATCAACGAAGCTGTTGTTCATATAAACGTTCAAGTATAATATGAAATATTTAAACAATCATTGTCTAGCGAACACCTGGTGAAAGAATGATTATAAGTTATAAAACAACATTGCATCTGTATACTAGAGAAGCAGGTAAATTTTAAGGAAACAAACAGTTTATAATAGAAAATGTTTCTCAAGAGAATTCTCTAACTTATTTTCTCGCAGGAAACCTTAAGGCAATATGGCTGTTTTTTCTTTTTCTTCGTTCTTGAAATAGCTTAGCATTCATAGTCTCATGTTTTTTCTTTATAAAACGAAAAATGTTAATAATTAGTATAGTGTAACAATGTCTCTGTATATCAAAATGAATTATAACGAAATGTGTGTTTGATTCATGTATATATTTCCACATTTTCAACATCCTTTAAATAACGACAATACATTCGCCAAGCTAAACATAAAAGACGTCAACGTTGGTATCTTGAATATGATTGTACTGTGCGGAAACACAGTAGACGGGTAGGGATTTTCAGGGTGTAGATAGGGCTGTGGTCTCCTATAAATGCTATAGGCGGCTAACAAGATTACGCGATATCGCGTTTACATTATCGAAATGTAGTAGTGTTGTCTCTTTTACACAATATAGTCTGTAAACAAGCGCTTTGCGCCTTTCAATATTAACAATAATAACTTCGTAATCGTTAAGTGACGTTTTTATAGACTTAGTATTGGGTGTAGAACCCCAGCCATATCAATCATATCAACAAGATGCGCTGATGCTCGATTTTGATAATTCTTCAACGCATTTAATATCCAGACGAAGTCTAACATGTTTCAGAAAAATTATAAATTGATTAGAAAAACCCAGTAGTTTTTATAAGTGGAAACCTACAGCACACACCTTTGCCGTTTATAGCAAACCGCGGCCTTCGCGGCGGTTCTAAGTCTCATACACTGGGATGAACATGATCCTACCCTTGTTAAAAAAGCTCGCCTACCCACGTCTTCATCTTCATTTTACTCGCAAGATCTTAAATGAAAAATATAACGTTATAAGAATACCAAGGACCATTTTGAGGTAGTCATTCAGCGAGAGGAAAGTTTAAACTAAACTGTGTCATAATTCAATAAAACTTTTAGACGTTTAACTCGCGAAATATATATAACTTATTTTAACTACGACCCGACGTTTACAACAGGAGGGTTGCCACAAAAAGAAAGAGTAGGGGCATAGTTAATTCATTGTATGTCTGTATAAAATAAGATTTGGAAACAGAATACACAAATCTGTAGTTAAATAAGAAGTACGTACTAACAAGTATACTGTGTCGTGTGAAGATTTTGCTTTTGTTGTAAATTTCCGTACATTCTAATAGAGAATTTTCAATTGCCAAAGCCAAAATAGGTCAACAGCGCATTTTGTCAAAAGGTATAGAACCTGACTGGTGTATTTCATCTTGCATCAAGTGAAACGTCCTTTATCATGAGAAAATTGTGATTCTTTGTATCCGCTACGTATGTTTTTTGTTTGTCGAGAAATCTGACCACAGGAAATACTTGTTTTCTCAACTGAGGTATTCACAAAGATCTGGGTTAAGAGCTAGCTTAGAATAGGTAGAGTATCACTAACCTTGGCTATTTTCATTTAATATTCAAAGCCTTACGAAAAACTGAAACAAGGTGATGGCGTACGAAGGGCGGGGTTGAGATTGTGGCTTACCAATCCAAATTAATTTTATTTAATAACAAATAAAGTACACACACATTGTAAGACATGTTAAAAACAATAAGGATTTCATCAAGTTACGTCTGAAATCCAGGCGTGTTAAATAACAATAAATTCAAATAAAACAAATTTTAACAGTTTAAGTTTGAAAACTTTATAATTTTTTACATGCACATGAAGGCACTACATAATTTAAAAATCGAAAATAAATTGAAAAAAATTTCGACTCGGGCAGGAGTTCAACCGGCATCGTCAGCGTTCCGTGCTGTTTGTTGTCCGTGCAATTTATTTTCGATTTTTAACTTATATAGTGAATTCATATGCAATAACAGGTAAAAAATAATAAAGTTTTGAAACGTTATAACTTTGTAATTTCATCTTTAATGATTTCTTAAGCTGCAAAGCATAAGACGTTGAACCTTAATACGCAAGTGTTAAGGTTGAAATTACATTGCGCGATAGGTGCATGTATCAATAAGTTGAAAAAATTCGACGATGATGTGTAGGGTTCGGTAGCTCAATTGGTACAGCAACAGCACGGAACGCTGACGATGCTGGTTCGATTTTTTCAATTTATAATCGATTTTTTACACATATTACAGAAGTTTTCATTGATACACAATATACAAAAACATAGAATCAACACAATTTTTTTACAAATAAAATTTTAGTAAGTAGGAAGAATACAAAAGAAAATTGAATTTATTAGAGAATTAAATATTAATTTTGTTTATGTGTATTTCTTTAACTCCCATGACGAGTGTTCCCATTTCACACTGTCTCCTATAAGTGACGTTGATGAAGGTCTGTAATAGCCAATATACAGAATAAGAGGTCGGATCGATCAAATTGTTGCTATTCCCGTCTCATGCTTAACGGCTTTGCTGAATACAGCTACATTGAATCTGATGGAAAGACGTTGAGCGTCCTCACTCAGCTGTTATCCCCTAATTCGCTCTTTCGTTACATTCTTACAAACATTACTTAAAAAACGTAGAATGGTAACATTTATACGGGTTTTATCGTTCAAGACAACTTAACTTATTTCTTTTATATCCTTTTCCGTCGAGTATTTTTGGCGTAATAATTATGTTAATTGATTAAAACACTTTCATCGGTTTAATACGTGGAATATATCCGCAATTTATTTTGTAACTACGACTCGCTTGTTTTACAGTAGACCTATTGTTTGCGTTTAATCACGTTTAAATATAACATTTTGTTACACACGTGTTAGTATTAAGTTAAAATGGTTTAAAATAACCGTAATATTAAATTACGCAATATGTGCATGTACAAAATGATTGAAAATCAATGATCAATCGATAGGGCAACACAAAACTTTCACTCCTCGGTTTGAGTTTGTTGATTTCAAAGATTTTCCACGATGAAATAAACGTGAATGTTAACTTCAATCAAGCGTCCCATTGTTTTTACGAAAAAATAATAATGGAACACGATTCCGTATAAAAAAATGGTTTATGAAAATGAGCTGCAAGGGATAGAAATCAATATCCGGTTTTAAATTAAATCAAGTTGCTTCCGATTGAAAAGCGCGACGCAGTCAGGACACGTCGCCTTGCGGAACACATGTTGTAAAGTAAGCCGCGTAGGGTGACTATAAATTTCATGCTATAATATCCCCCCCTCCACCCTGAAATGAGCGATGGTCCAGGTAGGACCACGTTCCGAAAACCATACCACGCACCAGTCGAGTAATGCTCCGCGTCTAACTTAATACTAGAAAATGAAAGAAAAAAAAAGAAGAAAACACAAACGTTGACTTGAGTTTAAAAAAAACACTTTAACTCTTTAAAACGCGATATATATTATTTTTAACGTGGTCACGGGGAGACCGAGAATAGTTTCCAAATAAATTTAACCAATATATATCGCGTTTTCAACCGTTTTATTCTATAATGTGTAGTACTCGCGTAAAGTACAGAGAGTATTTGGTAGACTTAAAGCTAAATTCATAAAACTACTTCTGAATGCTGCGAACGGAAAATCACAACAGCGCTGTTATTCAGTCCATCAGTTCCATCCATTCAGTTCAATGTAAAAAACTAATGTAAAATTGTAAAAGTTAAAGCTAAAAAAAAATAATAACAAGTAGATAGATAGGGTACGGAATAATTTGAATAACTTAACTAGGGCTAGCTGACCACGTTCAGTACGAAAACGACCGGAACGAGTTCCCTACTCCGACCAAGGAGAGAGAAATGAAAGTTACATCTCTACCAATATAATAACGTTATACAATGTAATGTTAAGAACTAATTGTGTCTTGGAACAAAGATATAATTATTGTGTCAAAAAAATCTTGAGTGTGGAATAAAAAAATGGCTATATTCGTAAGTTTACAGATTCGTAGGTTGTTGGTGAGTAACGAACTAAACTTGTGGGTGTACATTTTGCCTTATTGATTAATTATACAAATATAATATTTATTTGTTTGTCCATTGATAGATTTGAAAATGGTCACCTTATTAATCCACCGGTATCACGATTGTGACGTCACATCCTATTATGCTTGCACGCACTATAATATGATATATGTCGCCCATGTTTACGTGTCGAGTTGGTATTTTGCAAAAACATTTGTGATAGTTAATGTGTGACAAGACAAGGGAGAAAAACCTTCCTAATTCAAATTCTTCAGGGAAGCTAAATACACACTTTTAACGGTTTAAAACGTAAAGTGTATTTGTTGAAAACTTAAATAGTAAATCGATTTTACACACTGTCTGTAGTTTACGCGAGTAGTACACATTTAAATAAAGCACTTTAACAGATTACAACGCGATATATATTAGTTTGAAAATTATTTTCACGGTCTCTCGAAGCGTCGCGGTCCGAAACGTCGGACCGTACTTGAAATAATTTGAAAAATAATAAATATCGCGTTTTAAACCGTTAAAGTGATTGATCGAAAAGTGATACAATTCTTAAAACTTCAAAACTTTAAAGTTCTTCACATGTTATTCCATTGCACATGACGGCACTATATCATTAAAAATCGAAAATTAATTGAAAAATTTTTCGCCTCGGTCAGGACTTGAACTGACATCGTCAGCGTTCCGTTCCGTCGCTCTACCAATTGAGCTACCGAGTCCTACACCTCATCGTAGAATTTTGGTATATTTAGTGATACATGCATGTCCCGCGCAATATCATTTCAGTTTTAACAATTAACTTTTTAAGGTTCAACGTCTTATGCTTTGCAGGTTAAGAAAGCATTGAAGATGAAATTACAAAGTTATAACGTTTGAAAACTTTATTATTTTTCACATGTAATTGCACATGATAAAAATCGACTATAAATTGAAAACTAAACAGAGTACTCAGTCATACAAAAGCAAATAAAAACAATCGCAACAACACAACACAACAAGAGTCGTAGAATAAACTCAATTACTCTATTCGGGAACAACAAAGCGGGTCAATTCATTTAAGATATAATAAAGGCGCTCAATCACATCGCTGCAGTAGTGAGGCTACGAAACTAGCGAATCTTTTCATTATTTTAAACTCTGTCTATGAAAAGAAAATTTTCTTTAAAAGCACACTCTTTTTCTTTTTCAGACACTTGTTAAAAGTGCTTTAATTTTATTAAAACCAATGTGACTTTTAAGTAAAAGCTGTTTTATAATTAATGTTTAATAAAATAGGTAAAACATTTTTCAGGTAACAAGTAATTACTTCAACTCTTGAAATTGTTCAATACATACATTAATTGATTACTGACACATTCCATGAACTTAATAAAACACTTTAAACGGTTTAATTGCACTTTTGATCTAAAATATATAAATTGAAAAAATATTTATTACCATTGAAGACTTTAATATTTTGAACTTTAAAAATTCGGTAGCTAAATTGGTAAGAGCAACAGCACGGAACGCTGACGATGCCGGTTTAAGTCCTACCCGCTTCGTATTTTTTTTTATTCTCAATTTACATATAATACCTGCTATAAAACATTTAAATAAAGAATACAGTCGTTGTCATAACTTAATGACATAAACACGATTGATGATTCCATCTAAAAAATGTCTAATGTAGCAAATACCAAAAATGGTTACATTTAAATCGCATTTCTGGTGGCCCCTCGGTAACAACGGACGTGCGTGTACGCACAACGCGCAAAATAATTGCTTGATTGCTCCGGGGGTCACGCTAATTGGTCGTTATGCGTTTAACTTTTGACATGTCAGAATCATTATATTATAGGAGCGTGTTTTAAACAAATATTCAATACTTTTAGACGTTGAATATACAATTTTATGCGTAGGATATAGCATTTTTTTTCGGATATACGTCTTTATAAAAGATAATGATAATAAGTAGGAAGTCCGATTATATAACTTATATTGGATATACGTGAAAAATAATGAGAATATTGTATTAAAAAAATCGGAAATAATTAAAAAGACAACTACAGCCGACATTTTTTCAAGTCTTTTTTTATAGTTTACAGTCCCAGTTAAATGAGTAACACAAATAAAACATTCTTAACGGGTTAAAGCGCAAAATAATTCAATTATATTACATGTTACTAGGATTGTACATTTCGAATACTACTCCCATAAACTACAAAATTAGCTACTTACGATCGAAACATTTTACAGCGCCATTCTTGCTTATCGGCAATCTACACATATTGACAACCTTTCAAACATCGCGTTCAGAGAGAGATAAAGCTGTCGTCTCCTATAAACGCCACAGGCTATGTAAAGCGTAGCTAATATATTAGTACCTAATCGCTATTTTTATATATATAAAACATTCAATCAATACTGATACTCTACGCGATCTAATTTGATTATCATTTTCTTTCGTTACGGCGGATCATTCTATGGTAGCCACGGTATCAACGGGCAGTGGGTTCGAATAATTTTATATTCAACGTTTCTAAAATCAATTTATTTTACTGCAACATGTTGGACTTCCTGGTTGAAATATTGAAATAATTGAAATGAAAATATTGAAATTGAATAGCTGTCAAGTTTAATCGCGTTTTGGTTTCCGCCGATGGATTTCTGAATATCCAAAGCCAAAATAGGTCGACACTACATCTTATTTAGATGTTATATGGCTTATTATTTTAGCTATCATGAAGTGATCCCTATACTTGTCTGTCTGTCATAAAAAAATATGCGGCTATGTTATTTTGTCTGCCATCAAGTGAACATATGTTATTATATGAGACCACGGCCTTAACAAAGAATCGTAGCTATTTCTTCGACGGCCCTCGCAATACGTCATTAGCGTTGCGGTCTTGCGATCGCTTTTTGTTCAAGACGAAACATCTCAATTGAACAAGCTACATATGCCTTGTATCTTTAAGGTTCGTTGATAATTAAGAAAACGGTTTTAAACCTGAAAGTTTCATTATATTGGTATTATAATAAAAAAAGTATGATTTTGTTTGTAGTTAACGCGAATAGTACAAATTTAAATATAACACCTTTAACGAATTAAACGCCGACTAAACGTCGGTAAGTAGTTAACATAAATTATGAATAAGGTAACAAAGACGTTTCGGTTTTCAAACCGTTAAAAGCGTTTTATTTAAATAGTATGTTCTAAGATTTTAGGTTGAAGATTTTTTTGTAGGAAGTAGTTCTGCGCCCTGCCTGATTTAAGTCCAGCAAGGTCTTGGGTTCGACACTTAACGCAATGCAAGGATATTTACCATCATAGTATCATCATTAAATTTGTTTCGTCCACCTTTCACATCTCGTTTTCCCGTAAACTCTTTTCCCTCTTTCATCTTGGGTCGCTTGAAAGAGATCGCTCGTTAGCGATAAGGCCGCCCATTGCACTACATATTTTTAGTAGATAAGTCTCGTTTCTATTTTTGTTCATTTTTTTGTGCAATAAAGTGTAAATAAATGAATAAAATAAATAAATCTATTCATAAACGACTACGTTAGGTTATTTGCATTTTAATAAGTTAAAATTTTGTTTCGATTTTACGACACATTCATTCTAAATAGCCCCCTATAAAACCTAATGGTTTCCATTGTACAAAGCTCTAGATCGGTGAGGCGGCCACAGAATTGTGTTTGCCCCATGCCCCACTTTCATCCCAATTTTCAGGTTTCACTTTTCATACAAAACAATTCTTACAGAGTTTTTCATTTATGTAATACACGTGGTGAATAATAATCGATAAATAGTCAGCACTTAACAGGTCAGTAAACAGGGAGGCCACAACCCGAGAGCGCTTTAATAAAAATATCTACGCTATTAATTATAGGAAAGATCGTGAAGGTTCGTAGACTTACAACACTTCGTAAGTTACTTTTACGTGTGTTTTCCTCCAATTAGGTTTGGGGCTTTGTTACACTGATCGGTTTTCTTTACAGGCAAATAGTAGTAGTAGTAGTAGATCAGACTTCTGTCCGACCGAAACGATATATAACTATAAATCACCTGGATTCGAATCCAGGACCTCACGCGCTTAACCCTATGCTAGGGAACACGTTTAGCTATTTAGCGGTATAAAGTAAATAAAAAAATATATTTATGTATTTAAATAAAACACTTTAACGGTTTAAAACGCGATATATTAGTTAAACTTATTTGAAAATGATTTCTTCGATAACTTCGGCCCGACGTTATCGAACTAATATATAGCGTTTTAAACCGTTAAAGTGTTTTATTCATATGTGTATTGTGTACTACTTGCGTAAACTATAGACAGTATATTTATGTATTGTCTGTAGTATACTTGAGTAGTACACATTCAATAAAACACTTTTAACGGTTTAAAATGCGACGTATATTAGTAATCTTTAATTTATTGCTGCTGCATCGCATACGCGTCAAGCCGTAAGTATTTATAAATACGTTAGCAAATAGATATCGCATTTTATGTTGAAAGTGTTTTATTTAAAAACTAGCTGTATCAGCGACTTCGTCCGCGTAGAATTTGTTATTTTGGGCATCAAAATTTGTTTTTGCAAACCTCCTTTACCAATTTTTGCAAACCATAAATCTAAGCTGTTACCTACGACATTAGTCGAGTTCCGTCGTTCTTTCAAGTTATTCTTACAAAATATACAAATACGGCCTTTTTTAGATCATTTAAAGAGGGATCATTCTTTATCTATTTTCTTTTTCCTTTTTTTTTACATCTTCCGCTGTTTCTTTCGCCCCTATTAGTCTCAGCATGAAGTCTAATAGCTTTCTCGATAAACGCCCTAATCAAAACTAAATGAATTTTTCAATTTGAATCAGTAGTTCCCGAGATTAGCGCGTTCAAACAAACGAACAAACAAACTCTTCAGCTTCATATATTAGGATAGATATATACATTAAATGTATTTCACTTAACGCAAAAAACGCGTTTAACCTAAATCATATCGCACAATTTACATGCCAAACCACCAACTTTAAATAATTATTTACTTTCTACTTTCATTTATGTAATGAAAATGCATATTACGAAACTCGATAAGAATCTCTTGAAATATTTATAGAATATAATAATTAGCCATGACGAATTAAAATCGTAAATAATTTTCACATTTCTTTATTCCGGAAACAACGAAGACACCAAAATAATATAATTTTATAGTAAGATAGAAGTATCTACAATATTATAAAGCTGAAGAGTTTGTTTGTTCGTTCGTTTGAACGCGCTAATCTTACGAACTAGTGATACAAATCAAAAATTTATTTTGTGTTGTTTGGACTCCGTTGCGTGCGTTGCGAAAACGGTTCTAGATATAAAAAAATATAAGGTTAAGCATAATTCCCCTTGAGGAGGATTTTTGCAAAAACAAATTTTGATGCCCAATATAATTATTCTAAACGGATGGAAGTCTGTCACAGTATGACATAAAGGTACCGGTTTCATTACTTTATTTCATGTACGTTACTTACAAGTTTAAATAAATAATTAAAAATGCACACAAAAAAAACTAAAAAGAAATAAAATTACTTAATAGTTTTTAGATAAATTATAATTATATTTAAATAAAACACTTTAACGGTTCAAAACGCGATATATATTACCCAAACTTATTTGAATTATTTTACAGCGGCCCGAGGTTTCGGATGCTTTGCAGCAGCCGTGGTTACGGAGAGACAAATATATAATAAATTTTATTTTGGTATATTATTCAATGGGAACTCCCAAGCAATAAGTTCAACTACAGATATCAAGGATTCGATTCCTGTAGCAACGTAAGATTTTACCAGGATCTTTAGATTTCCATCCAACAGCCAAACAAAGGAAAGATTTATTTAATTATTGCTTAAGAATACCTTACAGGTTCAAGGATCTGCTCTCTACTGACGCAGGATAGTTTCAGCCCCAAATCCGGTGGGTGGAGGTGGAAGTCCAGAGGAAGGGGGATTTCACACCGAAATTCGTTTCATTTAAGGAAACGCCTACATAATAATATAAATAGCTTACGTGACAGAGATCCATGCAGTTTAACTAAATGCGGACGCAAACAATTACAAAATCGACCTCGTTACTCGTTAAATGTTTACAGCAGTAATGCAAAAAGTAATTTCATGACATTTATAGATACTTCCCGTGTTTTAGATTTAAAAATGCATCAGTCAGAGTCAAATCCAATACCACATGGATCTTTGCTAAACGTATCACGTTAGTGTTTATAAAAGTAGTTATACATCTAGGAACTATTGGTTCGAATTGAAACATTAGTTCCTTACGCTTTAAAACATCCCATTCCTTCCAATAGGAGCGAAGGAACATTGGGACGTGTGCAGAAACCGGGGGAAATTATTAATCTTTAAGGGTATCCGCTGCGTGGGGTGCAAAAACGGTTCAAGAAACCCAAAAAATATATAAAAGAAAGATTCCTCTTTGAAGGATTTAAAAAAATGTCCGCAACCGTGTATGTCTTCTTCTTATATGTCTATCGGATGACGTCGTGGATAGCCGATAAATTGTATACGACGTCTTAGAACTAAGTAATGTACGCGGACGAAGTCGCGGCCACAGTTAGTATATTATATACAGGTCTTCAATCAACGTCTAAATTCCATAATTCTGAATTATACTTCGAAGTAATTCAGTCGTAATTAACCTTTAACTAAGTAAATTTGAAGCTTCTCTTAGTAATATTTATGTGTGTAGCTTTTCATACCAAACATAAGATGATTCTATCGTTTAAATAAAACGCTTCTAACGGTTTAAAACGCGAAACGCATTAGTCGCAAATTATCAACATTTTTACAAATTATTTTAACTTCGTCCCAACGTTTCAGTCGCCTTAATAATAATAATTTGTAAATGTTTCGGGGTTTAAACCACTAAGTGTGTCAACTACAGACGCCATATAATCATCTCGGATAATATTGGTTTAAATCCGTCATAGTTAACTGCCGCAATTGCTTCAAACTGCAATAGCGTGATTAGCTTAAAACCCTATGCCAGAAGAGTGCCCAACATCTCAATATTGAAACATTTGATTTCTAAAGCCTACCCGCGCCGTTTAATAAATTCAGCTTAGTATTTTAAATAAACATACAGTATTACAATTAAAAACGATTTAAAACTATGGTTACCTTATTTTAATACGACCCGACGTTATATATGTATATGTAAATACATAACTACATACATGCAAACATTGACAGTGACCCTTTCTTTTGGCTTCACAAAAAAATAACTTTGATGACGAAAGAATCCCTAAACAGAGTCCTGTTTAATTATGTAAAGGCTTGAAACAGCTAGCGATAAACTATTATCAGATTTTCAATAAGGGAAAAGTAAACATTGTACACTCATAAATTGTCCCGGGGCACCGCTAACGGGCGCCCGGCGCAATTTTCCACATCAACCCCAACCTTGTTAGCACACAAAAAAAGCACTCAACTGCACGTACACTTAAAGTCCAATTTCTATTACACGAATCATTATGTAAAAGTGTTATTGTAAAATAGACTTGTTCGCTAAAAAAATAACGCTCATTATCAAACGCACTTTGACGATTGATATCTCGTTAAGGGGGTGTCACTGTATAAAAAAGCAATGCAAGTTGTTTTGTACGAAATTTCTGAAAATTCTCTTTCTTATTCCTTAGTATGTCATTATAACTGATATATTTATATACATATATACATTAAGAATATTCATTTGTATACTACATATATATATATGATTTATTATATAAGCTAAAGTTAGCTAAATAGCTAAACGAATTAACTTTTTAAGACAAAAGACAGATAAGCAAACAGACAACAACGAAAAGATAGGTTGTCGACCTATATTCACAAATACAGAATGAAATAGAAGCGCCATTACACTTAACGGCGTTTTTTTTGTCGCGATCCGGAAGGAAATTAAATTAAAATTCGTATCACTCATTCAGATTTTTCAGACACATTAAAAAAACATGTTTGATCAACGAGCTGTCTTCTTTTCTATACAGTAAAGGTTGAAAGGCGTTTAAAATGTATTTGAAAGCACTCGTTCCTAAAACGTGGTTAGGTAGCGTTCAGTGTTGTTACCATAAACAGTTTGGACTTAAAATCTTTTACGCGTTACTACAAACTAAAAAGGATAGATGACTATAGAAATATAAATATTATTTATTATCACACGGCAAAAAACAGCAGCAGACAAACGGTAGTTTTTCTGGCTAAATAGCTATATCTTCCAAGCAACCATGGTGGTAATGAAAACACAGTAATAAAAGAGTTATGCGTGATAGCGAAAAAGTTACTTAAACTTACATACAAAACTTATCTACAAGCTTTAGCTCAATCTAAAATACTTTACTAACTTAACTAGGTAAGTTACTTAAATAGTGAGACTTTACCGCATTATATAAAAGGCAAAAAATTCTTTCTCCAACACAGCTTCCCAGCTTTATACTAGAAAAGTCTAAGTAAATAAATTTCCTACACTTTTCTTTCTACGCCCCGTTTCCTTTTATATTTAGACGCCCTTAGGACATACGTAGCGCTGTATGAAGTGGGAGACGTGATTGTTTTTTTTAAGTCGTCTTCAGGTTTTAAAAATTGAGCTTGTAAAAATCCATCGTGTTTTTTATGATCCGAAGACACTGAAATAAAATATTTTAACCGAGTTAAAACGCGAAATGTATTATTTTCATTTATTTTGACCACGTTTTATTATATGTGTGTTGATCGCGTAAACTACGAACGATATTTTCAAAGACTATTTTAGCTTTACAGGACGTACCTAAGTCGAAAAATTACAAAACCATAACGAAAATAGCATATGCAAGCAATATGTATACATAATACCCAAGTTGAAATTACATTCCGCCAGAGGTGCATATATCAGTTAAAAAAATCCAACGATGACGTGTAGGTCAAGTGGTTAGAGCAACAGCACAGAATGCTGTGGATGCCGGTTGAAGTCCTGCCCGTCTCGTAATTTTTTAATCTAACGTGTAAAGGATATTAAGAAGAATATAAATGGGATTGATATATGTTTTAGCACTATAAGCAAAACTAAGGGCCCATTCACATTAGCAGTTAGTCGTATTGCCGTCAGTCGTTTGTTCAGCAGTTGCAACCGCGACGTACCGAACCGGCCGACTGGCAAACAAACTGAACATCAAACTACATGTAATTTCATTTGACCTTTACTAGATCCATATCGTAGGCAACGCAATCTGCTACCATCAAAGCCCTATGCCCAGTAGCAATATCACTTCCGCCTCATTTGGATTATTCAAATCCCTTTTATGGGCCGGGGCAGGTTGGGACTTGTCAAATTGCCTGCAAGCCAGACGGGGGAGGCTCAAGCAAGGGGCGAGTCTGGTTCCAATATTTGTTACTAACCAATAATACTTTGCGTTGTGCTGTATCAAAGTGGATTTAATACACAGTAATCAATTTATATGATTAAGTTTAAACATGTGAAGCTAGCCTTTATTGTAACTCAGAAATACAGAAATGTAGTAGGGTGGTAGGAAAATTGGAATTACGTCCGAGTCACGACCACCGTCTACACATGAAAAAGCCGCGAAGTTAAATCGCGTTTCCTCTGTGGATTTCCGAATATCCAAAGCCAAAATAGGGCGACAGCGCATCAGCTGTATATGTGGATCCTCCTATATCATTAAAAAAACACATTTGAGTTTAAAAACTATTATCCTTTACGTAGGTATATTATGGTATTATAACCACCGCGATAACTATAATTCGTAATAAAAGTAGCACGAATAGCTATTGATGCCAGTTCTACAGTCTCGCCTGTGTCGTAAATTAGGTTTAGGATTTATCCAGAAAGGTCCCATTTTTCTTTCATAATTATTTTTTTATTAAGAAGCACTTCATACTTCTGTGGTTAAAAGGTTTTAAGCTTTGCCTAGTGTCGTGTTACGTGAATTAATGGCAACAAAACTTTTAACTGTTTCGATCGGGCAGGGCCGAAAGTCAGATCGGTATTTGCTTGAAAATAAAATCTACGAGTGAAATGTTTACGCCTACCCTCATAAGAAACACAAGATTACAATGTCGAGAAGAATTTCTTAACGTTTGTTTGCCAATCCCAATATTTTTTATGAATTGGCGAAACTTAGAAGTATTAGAAGATATTAAGACTAGCAAGAAAAACGGAGTTAACAAACCAATTTAAAGCTATAACAATTTTCCAGTAAAGATAAAAACAACAATGATAACCAAATCGGGAAAACAATGGCACAACGGGACTCTATACAATATCGGGAATATAATAATTATGGGAAATTATTTATCAAAGAAATATGGGACAACTTTTATCATACGCCCAGTCTAGATGGGCGTATAATAAAAATTGTATGGCCGTTACTAACCTAAAATTAATATTTAAACATTTTTTTAAATAATATATATTAGAATAAAGGTTCTTTTATAAGAAGACGATACCTATAGCGTGGAGTTCATTTTAAACTTGGAAACCTTGTGGTAGGACTTTAACACGTATAAATTAAAATGGAGATCGGCGGTCGACCTATTCTGGCTCTTGGCAATCGGAACTCCAATTCACAATTCTCGTCGTGTTTAAGCAAACTCGATAGATTTATAAATATCGGTGTCTATCAAATTACGTTCACTGTAAAAACTAGATTTTAAAGACAAGTTGATTTAACACCACTAACGTTTTAGATACAAGAGAGAGAAATTCGTATTATACAAATTACTAACTCACAACACTCGATACTAAGCACGTATGTTTTAGATGACGTTCGTAGGATCAAATACTGGTCAAGAGATTTTTTTTATAAATTTAAATAAAACACTTTAACGGTTTAAAACGCGATATATATATTAGTGAAACTTGTTTAAAGATTATTTTAACTGCGGCCCGACGTTACGGATGTTTTGCAGCAGCGTGGTCACGGGGAGACATAAACTACAGATAGTATTTAACTTCCGATCAACGTACAAGCTATCAATGAATTTTGTGAAATAAAATAAAATATTATCACCGTAAAAATTAACTTAAAAGGAGATTATTTAAAATTATAAAACAGTTAATGAAGTTACATGCAATCTGTTGACCCTTTATTTGCTGCTAAACCCAATTAACAGCAAGCGGACCGTGTAATAATTTTCTGACCAGCCACAGACTGCTAACTTTGCAGTGGTGATTATGACAGTTGCTAAAGGCTAACTTGCGCATAAATATGAATAGCATGGAATTAGTTGAAATTTGCTTTATTGCAGACCAGTTGTTCCAAACTACTGGAGTGTACTTGGCAATTCCATGGACATGAAGCACGATTAACGTACAGAAGCTGTAAGGATATTGTATGATTTTATGATCAGTTTTGTCTACATATGATAATAGCTGTGCCAGCGACTTCGACTGCGTAGAATAGTTCTCTTGGACATTAACATTTTTTGCAAACCTCCTCTTCACCTTTAACAATTAAAGCTGTTACCCACGACCTTGGTCGCGTATGTCGTTCTTGCAAGTTAATCTTAAAATATAGACATATACTGTTGGGGCATTTGTTTCGGTTGATTAAAGAGGAATCATTATTTTATACATTTAAATAAAACACTTTAACGGTTTAAAACGCGATATATTAGTTAAACTTATTTGAAAATGATTTTTAACTTGGGCCCGACGTTTCGGATGCTTTGCAGGAGCCGTGGTCACGGGTCAGTCTCCCCGTGACCACGGCGTAACCCTTAAATATTGATAACTTCCCTATTTATCCACATTTCCTGTTTCTTCGCTCGTACCGGTCGCAGCGTGAAGTTTGTAGCCGAAGGCTTTTCCTCGATAAATGGTTTAACTAACCAAAAAAAAAAATTTTCCAATTCAAAGAAGTACTTCCTGAGATTAGCGCGTTCAAATAAAGAATACATAGACAACAGATAAATGCACTAAATAATAGACCAACTTGTTTTATTTTAAATAATAAATTATAATTATAATAAATAGCATATATACATTCTGATCATCTAAAACATAATTATATCTTAAAAGCTACATAACGAAACGCATAGTGCATACAAACAAGCGTTTTCGTAACTTCACACACAGGTAGCCGCGCACTAAAACGAACAATGCTCTGTTAGACACGCTTTACAAATTAACAAAAGACCAGGAACCATTGTTGAGGATAAATAAACGCGTGGAGTTGATTGGCACGTCGGTATTGCTGAAAAGTATTAATATATCCATAGAAAATATGAAATGTAAAACAAATGAGATTAAGTGCTAGTAAAGCTGAAGAGTTTGTTTGTTTGAACGCGCTAATCTCAGGAACTACTGGTTCGAATTGAAAAAAATATTTTGTGTTGTTGGGTAGAGCGTTTCTCGAGGAAAGCTAGGAAAAAACCGGGGAAAATTATTCATCATTATGGGTTTCCGAGGCGTTCGCTGCAAGAACGGCTTAAGATACCCAAAACATATGTATAAGAGAATTAATCCTCTTTAAATGATCTAAAAAAGTCTGCGACGCTATATGTCTATTTTTTAAGACTAACTTGCAAGGACAACGGGAAGGGACGCGACCGACGTCGTGGGTAACAGTTTAAGATTGTAAGATGACGGGGTTTGCAAAAACGAATTTGGATGCCCAAAATAACGGTTCTCGGGGACGAAGTCGCTGACACAGCTAGTACTACTTATTTCAGAGGAAGTAAAATTTATATAAGTACATATTTAAATGACTTGCAATAGTTAAGTAAATATTAGGTTTGTTTTCATAATTGAACATTACAGTTACGGTGTTTTATGTTATGATTTTCAAATGTTTTTATTGTATTAAACGTTATTGCTTTAGATTATTTTTTATTAAATAGAGCAAAGTAATTGAAATAATCATTTGAATTCGGTATATATAAAAGAACACCTACTCTAAACACTAGCTATTTATATTTTCAAGTTAAAACCTTGTCCGTAGTCAAAATATATTTAATATTAGTTAACGAATATATAACCATTTAAACTGTTAAAAGTGTTTTAATTTAAATCATTTTACCCTCCACATCAATAAGTTCAAATTCAAAAGCTTTGGGCCCTTTTGGGTAGTTAAAAAATTTAAAATAAGAAATAAAGGTTTTAAACTGTTATGTTTAAATTATTTATTAATTCATTTAAACAGTTTTAATCTCCTTATGTGGAGATTAAAATTATTTAAACAAACACGTGTACTGTAAGCTTTTGAAATTGTATTCAAAAGCAAAGTACACGTGTATGTAATACTGCATGGTTTGTAGTAAGGACAGCTAAATAAACTTGCTCGACAATAATAAGACACTTAAATGCATCCCCATCGAAAAACTAGTTAAATTCACCCATAACACTGATCACGCAAAACGCATAAAGCCACCCCCTGCGTAGCACCCCATCATAAGACAGCTACTTAAAATCAACTCTATATACTTGTAAATAAAGCACATTTTCCAACTCGTTAATATCACTTCAAATCAACCCCAATTTCAAGTAAAACACTTGTGGAGTGCAATTCTGCGCACTGATCAATACGACGAATTATATTCTAAAAACAGTCCGCTCTTGGACTTTTTTTCAAACTGTCTATCTAAAAACACCCCAAAGATCCCGGACTGTTTTTAGATAAAGGGTTCGATTTCCACTTGGTCTAAAATGATTTATAAATAGTTTTTCTAAACGTTGTCAGGAAAATCTGGAATTGAAATGGGTAATAGCAAAAACAAGTCATAATAAAACGGGCATAACGGTTTCAAACGCAAAATATATTAGTTTCCCATTTTAGCTACATCGCGACTTTTCAGATGCTTTTCAGTCGTGGTCACGAGTGGAAATAATTGAGAATATTATGCATTTTAAACAGTTAAAATGTTGTACTCAATTTGTAATATTTGATTAATAAAAAATAAATGTGCATTATTTTGTAAAGTTGTGTACAGCTAGTTTTCGATTATAGTCTGTGGATTTTCGAGTGTCAGATCCAAAACAGGTCTACAGCAAATGATAATTACGTGTTGTATTCTCCTCCTATCAAGTGAGTACCATGCGTACCTGTATTGCATAATATGGTCTTCAAGTTTACATAATATAATTTCATAATAATTTTCAGAGGTAGAGTAGTTCGTTTGGAAAATTCAGTGTGAATTTCTCTCACAAAAGCGCTCTAATGCAATTGCGAAGGAAAGTAACAGAATGTTTTATTAAAATTTCTAGAACATTTACAGCGCAGATGCGAAAATGGTTGAGAATCGGAAAATTCCGGCATTTGTTACGGCATATAAGATATTGAAAATGTATATTAATCTATACTAATATATATAGCTCAAGACTTCGTTTGTTTGTTTGAACGCGCTAATCTCGGGAACTACTGATTCGGATTGAAAATTTATTTTGTGTTTTAAAGACCATTTATCGACCAAGGCTGTAGGCTATAAAATATCGCGATGCGACTTTTAGGAGCGTAGAAACAGCGGGAAATGTGGAAAAACACGAATTAAATTATAATTTCTTGTGAGTTTCTGTTGCGTACGCTACGAAAACAGTTCAGGATACCAAAAACTATGTAGGTACAAAAGAATGGTTCCTCTTTTAACGGTCTAAAAAAATCCACGACAATAAATGTCTATCTTTAAAGATCAAATTGCTAGAAGGACGGGACGCGGGGACGTTGTAACAGCCAAAATTTATAAACATATAAAGGAGGTCTGCAAAACCAAAGTTTGATGCCCAAAATTATTTAAAATTATTCTACACGGACGAAGTCGCAGACACAACTAGTCGCTAAATACAACTGTACTTTTAAGTATCGTAAATGTCATTTTAAGTGAATTAATATTATGAGAATATAGTCTGTAAAGCTATGTACATATATTGTGTTCAAAGCCCGCATGCAATATAAAGTGGGTGTACGAACGATGTTCATAACATTTAACTACAGCGGTGCTGACCGTCGCTCAGTTATCGGGAAATCAATAACCAAGTTCACGGGAACGGTTCACTGCGACGCGAACAATACTCAAACTACCCGCGGCACTGCAAATGTTGGTGCTGGGCCGAAATTCGGTTTATCATTGGGTTTAACCGAATTTCGGAAACGATGACTTATAATATTTATATGAAGCTGTCAAATTAAAGTACATTTATTTTCCATGTATTTTAATAACAAAATAATTTATTGATTATAATTAATTTATTATTAAGTGTACGAGATAGAGATGAATTGTATGCGCAGTTGCTCTTTCCCGGACAATTAAAAATGTTATTATTGGACAGAGATATTAATTGAATTCATAATGTCTGTAGTTTACGCGAGTAATAAATAATCGAGCATTTAAATAAAAACACTTAACGGTTTAAATCGTCGATATATTACGCTAGTTAAACTTTTTTAAGGATAATTTTTAACTACGGCCCGAGTTAAGTAAGACATAGCATAAGTAAAATCGAAAAAAGTTTAACTAAAATATTTCGCGTTTTAAGGCTTTAAAGTGTTTTTTTAATTGAATTTAGTTAAAAATTTTAAATCAAGGTTGCCTATATATTACGCAGTAGCATACATTAAAAAATATATTTTAAAGTTCAAGTAAGACTTAGTTATTTCATTTAACTACGGCCCGAAGTTTCAGGTGCTTTGCAGCAGTCGTGGTCTGAGTGTTTCAGTTATCCAATATATTTGGTGTTTTTAACCGTTAACTTTTATATGTTCTGAATCTTTATCGATGCCGTTTCTTTTACGATTACAACAATATCAACACACAATGGTTACTAACGTCAAAATGGTAGTTCGGTTTCGGCTTGACTCTAGAAAACTAATAAAAATTTCAAATAACATACTTCTGACGGTTTAAAACACGAAGTATATTAATCAACTTAGTCATCCATGATCGAGTCTGCGACAAAGCATTTGGAACTCCGGGCGGTAGTTAAAAAAAACATAGGTAGTTTGTAATTTTTAGGCCCTGTTATGTTTATATTGAAAGTTTGAAGGAAAGTGTTAGTTGCAGATGTTGTCGACAGAAATCCTTTAAATCTATCATGATATTCGTGATCAATGATTCTAGTTTCCCGGGGAATAAACTCGCGCGAAACTAGGAACAATTCGATTCGCCCCAGGGATAAAAGTCGAGACCCGCCAACGAATTATGTAAAGTGTTGCCCGTAGTTTACGCGAGTAGTACACATTTAAATAACGTTTTTAAACGTGAAACATACTATTAACTTATTTTAACTACGGCATAACGCTGCGAAAGCTTTGTAGTGGCTGTGATCACGGGGACTAAGTAAGGGAACATATGTTTCCATTTTAAACTGTTGCAAGGATCTTATTATTGTATTATGTATTCGCTAGAGTTAAGCCGGTACTAATAGATTTCCGTTAAATGAATATAAAGACTTTTAACGGTTGAGAACAAGAAATATATTAGTTAACTTATTTTAAATCGGGGTTACGGCTGCTGCCGAGCTTCCGAAACGTCGGGCCATAGTTAAAATATAGTAAAAATAAGTTTAATAATATACTTCGAATTTTAAATGGTTACAGGTGTTTTATTTATATTACAAAATAAACATGGTTTGATCTTCAAAACCACCCGCAAGTTTTAATTCCGATACAGTTTTTTTTTTTCAAAATTTTCTATTTGAGTTTGGTTTGTAAGAGCTAAATAAATAATTAATATAACCATGTATAATGACTATTGTTAGCAGATGAAGTAGGTGCCCCCGCAAGAAACTTCAACTTGATTTGTTTTCCGTTGCTAAAGGTTTATAAAGCATTTATAAAATAAGTGTATATAGAAACTAAGTTTAAGTTTAACGACCGCCTTTGTACTAGCATTGCGTTAAGCGCGAGAGGTTTCCCAGGGAAACATAAAATTGTTTCGATCGGGCAGGGCACGGAAGTCTGATCAACTACTTGTCCATTAAAAGAACGGATCAGTGAAACGGACACAGAAATGTGTCCGCCCCATGCCCCACGAGGGGGAAAAGGGCTTTCACTTTTTTAAAGTTTAACATCTAGCAGTAAAAAAACATAATCCTCCTCAACAGAGTCGTGTAAAATGGTCAATAAACGGGTGAAGTCAGTAGAACGACTGATGTACTGCATAACATGTGTCGTCGTAATAAAAATTCCTCTAATAAATACGCTGTCAGCGGAACGTCGTAAATGAACTCGTAAAAATGTGGTTTTTCGGAGTCTGCTTTTATTTCACCAGTGAAAGTCAGTCTAGAATTCTAGATAGGCTGATAAACAGGCTACAACACAAAGAACTCGCATTACAAACTGGATATCTTAAGTACCAAGCATGGGGTCCACTTGATGGAAAGGTAAATAAACTAGTCGTATAACATCTCAACCAGATGCGCGGCCGACCTATTTTCTTTGGATTTTCTTAACGAATGTCATTTTTCCTCGGTATAATTAGATCCTAGCTATTTGGTTTTTTGAATAACACACTTAATTTTCCGTAGATATATTAGTTTATTTATATAATATTAGTACAACATTGTGGGTAGTTTAGTTAATTCATTAAATTATTTTAATTACGATCCAACCACCCCCCTACCACTTTTATAAAGAGTCAGGTCGAAGTTAAATAAAATAAAAATTTATGTCGCTTTGAAACCGTCAAGACCGGTTTAATCAACTTGTACAGCGTCACATGTTATAAATATAAGTAACGTCTGACTATTACTTATATTTACAATACACAGGCTAATTATTATATAGTCACTATAAGTACTATTATCATAAGGAATTGATTCCTAATTCTTTATAAGACTGAGTCCCTTGTTAACCACAACTGCCATAAAAGGCTTAGCTCAAAATATTACACATTCGCCAAACTCATTAATATTGCAACCGTGTTGGCTTAATTTATTATGTTATAACGCGATTAACGATTGTAAATTAACG
The DNA here is from genome assembly GCA_963661955.1 of Leptosia nina. Taxonomy (NCBI): domain Eukaryota; kingdom Metazoa; phylum Arthropoda; class Insecta; order Lepidoptera; family Pieridae; genus Leptosia; species Leptosia nina. The sequence continues at coordinate 6,837,338 of CAVLEF010000008.1, forward strand.
ATAACGATGTTAATAGTTTGTTCTATACACATTCAACTCGAATGTAATTAGCCACTGAAATCAAGTCACTGAAAGCAAGTCGACTTTTATAAATATAACACACTGTTTTAAAAAATAAAAGATCTAATAGTGAAAATTCTGCCTTTTAGGATAATTAACACGAGTACACATAAATTAAACACTTGTAACGGCTAAGAGACGACGACGATTACGAACCCGACCCCCGTTACCTAGGCTGCTGCAAAGCATCCGAAACGTCGGGCCGTAGTTAATATAAAATATATGCTCACTAATACAAATCGCGTTTCGAATGGTAAGAAAGTGTTTTATTAAAACTTTTGGATGTTTACTTTATTCTTGTTTTTGATTTGATTTTATTTTATAAAAATCGTTATAGGACCTATGACACTAAAGTTTCTTCCATTTCGGGTTACCTTGAAAAGGACCGTAGAGAGATCAAAGAGACCGCACACTTCATTCTGGTATAGTATATACAAGACTTATTTAATGTATTCAACCTCAAAAATAATACTAAAATAAGATTTAAATAAAACAACATTAGTTAACTTATTTTTGACGACCCGTCAGTTTCGGATTTTTGTAGTACATACCCGTTGACCCGTACCTCGTATTTGATATCGATTTAATTTAAGATTACACGCGGGCAGAACCGCGGGACATCTCTAGTTAACGATCGCTGAAATCCGTGTTACCTGAGCAAAACGAAATACGCGATGAGAACGTTACGTAACGTAGAGATTAAAGTGAAAACAAAAGTTTTACGGGCAATTTGAGCTGAAAAATAGCTCGCAATTGTTGTAAGTAATAAGAACTCTTGCGGTTGTATCTTGCGGCTTATTCTTTAGTTACGATCTAGGTTAATCGTAAACAAGATCGACTATGGAGGCTAAACGATGTAATTAATTCAGGTTCGAAATTGGAACAATTCATAGAACAATCTGTGCCGTTGTAAATACCTTTTATCTTTTGAAAACTTTAATATGGCACATGATTACACTATATTTAAAAATCGATTTTATATTTTTAAAAAAATCGACACGGTGCGCGAGAGGTAGATCGAAAAAAACCGATGATGACGTGTAGGACACGGTAGCCCAATTGGTTAGAGCAAAAGCATGGAAGGCTGTGGTAAATAAAACCGATCAGTGATCGGTCCCAGAAATGTGTTCGCCCCATGCCCCAGAAGAACAACAAGATTTCACACTATAACTATAACGATAAATAACTAGTGGTGACATATTGTTTTTAATGTTTTTTTTTAATTAAATTAAAACTAATACAATGAAGGTGTAAACTACCCTCCATAAATTCCAATTTATTCAAACTTTATCACTTAACTACTAACTCCACGAACTTTTATCCAAGGAAAGATTAATTCTCCATAAAACTACACAGGGTATAGTTATTATTTATGCCTTGGCACGACCGGTTTGGAATCACACTAAAACCCAAACCATTGTGTCATCTGTAAAGACATATGGGAGTGGCGATATTATTTTTGAACTAACAGATGTGAAACAGAACACAGAAGGATTACAACTATGATTTCAAAGAGTGACATATTTGAACCTATCAATAAAAGGATGTATGATAAAGAAATATTAAACCCGGCTTCTAGTTTACGCGAGTAATACATATTTAAATAGAGAAGTTTTAACGGTTTAAAACGCGAAATGTATTCAGGTAGGTGCAGCGATAAGGTAGAGGCCCTCCCGAGTGGAAGGGACCAGCAGCAAGGGGAGGGGAAATCCCTTGACCGGCTGGGAAGATGAGCTGAGAAGATCAGACAGCTGACTGTAATATTATGTCACTAACAATAATTGTAAGTTATTAACTCTTGTTTTACACTTACGTTTAAGTAAACTAGAAACGTCGGGCTGAGTTTAAATAAATCTAGGTTCTAAAATAATACATTTCGTGTTTTAAACCGTTAATGGTGTTATTTAAATAGGCTAGTTTAGATTGTAAGTGAAATCCTTTGTCCCTTATGGGTACTTAATGTTGTTTTTGTTTGTATAACAATTATAAATTCTTACGATTCGCCAAACAATATCAGCAGGTCTAATTAATATTATTAATTGGAAAACGATACCGATTTTGATTAGAATAATAGCCAAGAAAACTCTCTCGTATAATATGGGATTACAAATACGGATTAGGTTAGCCGACGGCTTTGGATGACCATAATTTATTGGTCCAGCATATCAGGTGTTTTATCTTAATTGAATTGAGAAGCTCTTTTGTAATTTTCCGAGTAACGACGAATTCATTATAGGTAATCTAATGAGTTTCGTTATGACGTATTTACTAGATTATGTACACTTTCTTTGCGTTCTCAAAGACTAGAAGATAGGCTTTTTGGCAATTTTAGATTTTTTGAAATTATTATATACAACAACGTCGTCATTAGAAAAATGTGATTTTCTCGTGAGATCAACAAAGCTCTGGATGGCTCAACAATACTTCGTTGTCACTTGAGGACAGTTGGGGGAAGGGGTTGAGTCTAAAAATAATTTTTGCATTTTCACAATTAAAACTTATTTTAAGCCAATTCCTTAATGGTTAAATTGTGACAGTTACAAGTGAAAATACTTCATATGACAAGATATCGTCATTTAGTAATTATAGGGATGTGCATTATATTTCTCAAATGTGTCCAAATGTTTGTTTTACATATATAACACAAATTGTTGTATTTCTTTGCTAAATTGAGTCCAGTTTCCTAACAAGGAATAACCACGCCTTCGCGTTTATCCGGGTCGCGAGGAAACTTTCGGAGATAAGTCTTTGTTTGTGAAATGTGGCGATACTTCTTACTTCCTTGTTATTTGGATTTGAGAAGTTATTTAATTTTTACATAAGTAAAAGTGAAATAACATTTCCCCCGTGGGGCATGTGACGAACACACTTCCGTGTCCGTTTCACTCAATGATTCTATTTACAGGCAAGTTCTTAATCCGACTTCTGTATTGTTTTCTTCCCCTCGCGTATATATTTACACATTTAGCTTCAGAGGCGATCTTATATAAGTATAGGCTATCACAAGACATCTCGTCTTGCTGGTATAGACGTTATTCTGTGTAGTGTAATAGCGAAAAAAAAAAATAGTTCAATCATAAAAAAATAAAAGAACATTTAGAGTTTCGACATTTAACATCGAGTTATGAGAATGTAATGTCCGAAATGTCTGTACGAAAGTAACTTTAAATAAAACACTTTTAACTGTTTGAAACGCGAAAGTCCTCCGTCCTCCGCTGCCACCACGGCTGCTGCAAAGCATCGTAAACGTCGGGCCTTAAAAATACTTAGTAAACAATTGAACGAATATACCTCGCGTTCTGAACCGTTAAAAATGTAATTTAAATACCACCATTTGTAAATATATATCTCGTCTTAATCCGAATCTTGCTTATAAAAACGTGTTTAGTCTTCTTACTTCCCAGTCCAGCTATAAAACCATTCAATGAACTATCAAAGATCCTTTTATTCTCCATCGAGGTCAACACCCCTAACCCCTGCGTGGATAAATATTGAAGCGGTCAGCGTGACTATTTCATTGAAGACAATTTATAGTCATCACAACTTTCGGAAGTAACAATCCTACCTAAATATACAGAAGACCTCAATGTCAACTATTGAAGTCTTCTTTATAAATAACGCGTTGTTTTAAAAGACGGAAAATAAAACAAAGTCAGTTAAAAAAATCTTTTCTAGACAGCTGTCTATGTGCAAGCCTGTTCGAATTTTAAATTTAAACCTTTAATAAGTTACCTCTGGTCGCCATGTTGCGGAGTAGATTTCATTTCTAAATTAGACGCCTAATATAATTTTACCTAGTAATTTATTTGGCCGCTAAACATGACAGATATGGATTTTCATACAACTCGCCGCCCCCTGCTTTACCCGTACAGCAAGTTCAATTTATATCGAAGAAGGTTGTCAAAATAATGCAAATCAAATTTCCAAGCATGTTTAAGAAAAAGCTCATATAGATTGAATAAAAATTTCGAACATAGAACAGCATAGCACCCTATGGATATTGGATACCAGTTCAAGACCCGACCGTGTCGTATTTTTAAAAATCTATATGTAGATAGTTGACACAAACTACCTATTAACGATATTAAACGCGAATATATTAGTTACGCCACGGTTATTACAAAGTAGTTAAATGAATTTATAAATAACATACTAAACTCGCGTAAGCTACAGACAATATTTAAACTTACATCAGATATTATATCGATAAAGTTTAAACAAGCTTCCACCCCCGCAAACGATGAATCGAACCGTGCTGATTCTCCGCGGAGATATAAAAAATAACCGTTTCATCTGAGTATTCATCTTAACGGATCCTTTGTTTCGAGTGACTAATCTGTTCCATCTAAACGTCGTTTGGAGACCACACATGTGATTTATCTGGTCGCATATGGTTTTCTATGATCACACTATGTTTTGACGGGCTGGGTGGTGTAATCGTAAAAATCTTTGGCTAATAATCAACAGGCCGTGGGTTCGATCTACACCGGGTCCCACATTCTAAATAATTTATTTCAACATATAATCGGATTAATGGGTGTTACGAATATCTGCCCGGGTTATGAAAAAAACCAACAATAGCCATTCCCTAAACGCCTAGTTAGCCTATTAAGGCCTACCGGTCCCAGTCGTGGGAAGTTTTAGTGGACGGTAAAATATGGGTCACGAACACAACTTACGAATGGAAAAGTCGTAACCGTCAATTCGCGATTCGGCTTCAGCCAAAGCCCGCCAACCCGAACTGGAATGTGGTGGGTTAAAACTCCCTTATGCTAGGGGAGGCCTCTGCCCAGCGGTGGGAATTTATTACGTTAAAAGGAATTGATTACGACCCAACGTTACGGATGCTTTATCCGTAACGTTGGGTCGTAATCAACATTATTTGTAAGGTTATCTGATGCATTTAATAATAATAATCATTATCATTTATATCAAAAGTTGCTTACAGAACAATAAAAACTATGTTAACTGAATATAAAATATATTACCATAAATGTAGCTCCTAAAACAGGAGCCACTCAGCATAATGTTACGATTTACGAACACACTTGTGTTGCAACACTGATTTTCAGTGGCCCCTGCGCGTTTTAAGCCGTTAAAAGAGTTTTAATTAAAGGAAATTTCGAGAAGTATCGAAGTGACTACAATTAATAGGTCATACTCGATATAAAACTAGTGCCATAAAGTGTGTCAGGGTCGTGGTAGTGGGAGGTGTCGCTTGGAATAGTCCATTGATATTAACCTCGCTTGATACAATTAGTGCCAGTTTAACGCTTTGCTGTCAAAGACAATTGCTTGCATGCGCTAGAGAGGGACGAAACGCTATATTCGATCGAAAACTAATTAATTTAATGCAATTTGCAATTAGTCGCATTTACGAATTATATTTTCCTTTAAATAAGTACTGTGCGTAGTTCACGCGAGTAGTACACACTTAAATGAAACACTTGAACGGTTTAAAACGCGATATATATTTGTTAAACTTATTTGATAACTATTTTAACGACGAAAAGTCGGGCCGTAGTAAATTAAGTTTAACTAATATATATCCCGTTTTAAACCGTTAAAGTGGTTTATTAAGTAAATTTTCTTATTTTTAATTGTCCGAAACTACGCGAGTATTACAAATTTGCATAAAATAATTTCAATCGTTTCCACGTAATTCGAAGTTGCCACGTATAAAGCTAAAGAGTTTTCTGTTAATTTGTTTGTTTGAACGCACTAGTCTAAGGAACTGCTGGGCCGAATGGAAAAATTATTTTTATGTCGGTTGGTAAATATTTTCAATATACTTTGCGTACATTCCTACAAAAGCAAACGTACGTAACTATGTAATAACTCAATGTTATACGCAAAGTTAACGAAGCACGAATCCGCAGTTGGTGGGCAACCTTACCACATTCTACCGTTAATTAGTAATTACTGTTCAAAATATTATGTAAACTTCAGCTTGTTTGATTGTTCTACGAGATCTAAATCCTAGTCCTTTTTTTATGAAGGACAGAGAAGCATGGGTTTCAGCCTACTTTGACTTTGAATGTTCGGAAATCCAGACTTTAACCTAAACGTGGTAAACTCCACGGCTTTTTATTCGGTACGGTAGTTCGTGATCCAGCCGGAATTTCGATATTCCTACCATCCTAAATCATATCCAGATTTACAGACTAAGTCCAACATGTTTCAGGAATAATATAAATTCATAAGAAACAAGTTTTAGTAAGTGTCGAATCTACTACTGGTTAATTTTCAGGCAAATGTCCAACCACGTTTATAACGGGAACAAAGCTACAAACACAGTCAGGACGGCCCGATACGTAACTTCAGAATCTTAGCGCTTTATAAGTAAAAAGAACAAATTTATCTATTTTATCGTTGACATTATATATTTTTCACTTTATTTAGATTGTATAAGATATTTGTTTACCTCCGTGACTGCGAGTGCAATGTCCTTGCGACCATGATTCATCTGTCAAGTGCATTGGATGCGCGCGCGCCGAACAACCGAATTAGACCACGTAATGTTTCAAATGTCTGGGTATTATTTTGTCATTTTGTTGAGGTATAACTGTAAAAGTTAACCTAAGTTAGAAAACAAATATTTTTATCATGTTAGTGGACTTTATGGCATAAAAATTATATTTTAGATTGAAAAAAAAATCGACACGGGCAGGACTTGGACAGGAATCGGCCACCATAGCGTTCCTCAATCTAACCAATGCGCGAGAGTTGAATTTATCAAGCACTTGAAAATAATTAACATTAAATGATAACTTTTTACTCAGTTTTACGATACATTAAGTTTTTATAATTATTTAGTATTTTATATGAGACTATATTGTGTTTGCATATTATTGTCGAATAATTCTTCGAGCAATCGAGGAGTCAACATCTCCTGAAGATGCCGTCCACACGTGATGGCGAAACGTCGAGAACCTCTTCTCGCTCACATCGGCCGAACAGCCCGAAAGACAATAATATGCTGATCGATGGCCTTGAAAGCCTTACTCAATTTATATTGTGTTTACCTTTAAATGTTTTATTTTAAAGATTCATAGTTTTATAATATTATGTATTTGTGCTGTCATACTTAAGTAATAACTTAGTTACGCTTAATTATTTAGTTATACATGAACTTATTGTCATGTTAACATAATTAAAGAAATAAGTTTTCAGTAGAAAAAGTGACTAAAAGTAATTCGCTAACCAAATATCAAGAGACAGGACAGAAAACAAAAATAAACCGATCGCGACGTTTTAAGAATACCAAGATATAATGCGGTGGGCTTTTCTAAATACGGACGGATCCAATACCAACGGGGAGAGACGTTTTCGTTTTGCGAAACTATGACGCAGTTACCTCAGTACTGATTGTATGAATGTATTGGAGATTTTAATTTGACTACGGACCGATGTTTCGAATGTTTTGCAACAGGTGACCACGGGAACTTCTTAAATTAAAAATAAGTAACATGTAGACGTGCTTTGCGACCACTTTTATTTGTTCATAGTTAACGCTATAAATAAAAATAGAGTAATTCGATCAAGTAATGACGTTAAAAGTAATGAGTATTGTATACATATATTTCCATGCATTTAAATAATACATCGTTGCTACAGTACGTGTACTGACAACAGAAAAGTAAGAAAATGAAACACATTTAACTGTTTAATACGATAAAATATTATTTAACTAACTTTAACCACGACTCAACGTTTAGGTACTACTATCATTCACATTAAATCGATGAATGTGATTTATTTAAATAAAACACTTTAACGGTTTAAAACGCGATATATTAGCCCGTGACCACGGCTGCTGCAAAGCATCGGAAACGTCGGGCCGTAGTTAAAATCATTTTCAAATAAGTTTAACTAATATATCGCGTTTTAAACCGTTAAAGTGTTTTATTTAAATGTGTACTACTCGCGTAAAGTATTTAACGTGATTTATTCTATGTACCTAATAGGCGCACAAACTACAGAAAATACTTGAGATATAGATACTTAGAAGTAGTCTAAAAACAAAATTATTTTTCACGTGTTATTGTAAATGGCATTATATGAATTGAATATCTATTAACATTGGTTAAAAGCATGAACCGTTGTGTTGCCGGCTCGACTCCTGCCCATACAGTTTTTTTTAATTGATATAGATCTCTAATTAAGATGTATGTGTTATTATTTAGCATTTCTTTTCAATCGATGCAACAATAAAAACATATATGACGATGTAGAGGGTTGTACTGAATCGTAACTCTATTAAAAAGATTCCAAAATGTTCTAATTACATTTCCGACTCGGTTCTCTTGGGAAATTGGAGATGATACCGTGATTTATCTTCCTCGGCGCGTCGATTGATTACTTCGCAACGAGCTGTGTATCTTTGGTTTTTTAAAACAACAGTCCGTAGAAAAACCTAGAGGAGCATGATGTTTAAGTAGACTTTTGAATAAAAATAATTGATTATTACGTTTTATAAAATTATAGTATATTTGTTTTAATTTTAAAAATAATGCATACACAGCATAACGGCAAAAGCGAAGACACCGTGAGTCAAGGCGAGGACCCGGCCAGTTTCGCCAAATACCCTAGCAATTTTTACTTTGACGTCATGAGACATCCTCCATCTTTAGTCTCCCCGTGACCACGGCTGCTGCAAAGCATCGGAAACGTCAAGAATATTACCACCTGCCAGCATCCCGCTTTGCCCACAGCTGCAAAGCGAACATCGGGCCATAGGTAAAATATATTTTTGATAAGTAAACTAAATAATTCGCGTTAAGAATATTTTTGGATAATTAAAACTATAATATCATATAAACTACAGACGCCGCGCATTATACTCCAATTGTAAATAAATTGAGCTCATGCGCAACTGTAAGTGTTTTTTCTCGAACTATCCACTACACCTCGTTAATCAGCTGATTGAATTGAAATCACTCCGTGCTTTGTTTCGCACACGCGATGTTCGCGAGGTCAATGCCGGCTACAGATCAGACAATACGGCTTTGTTCCTTTCCATTTCTGGCTTAACTGGCTCTTGACACGAATTAATACTATTGTTTTAATTAAGATAACCATTTTTATTTGCGTCCGCTTTGAGCTTGGCTTAAATGTGTGCTGCTAATATAATAAGTAGATTGATTATATTGATAGTACATTATAATATATGCGGCCGCTAGAGACCGAGTACCCTAACTGCAATTTTAAGACTTGAGCTGACTGAAAACTTTATGAAAAGATTCAAATTATTTCACATTATGGCACTACATAGATTTAAAATCGAAATTATTTTTTTCGACTCGATTAGGACGCTGCCGAGTCCAAACGTTAGTCTACAAGAGCAAAGTGACCGCCAATTGTTAACATAATTCTTACACAAATAATAATACAAATTTCTTTTCGCCTAAGTTAATTACGCATTTTTATTTTCCCCCTTGAAAATCATGTTTCTTGTTATTAGGACACTCTGCCTCTAGCAGCCTCATATAATATTGTACATTCGCATTATTTATCAGCGTTTTGGAACTTCGGCCAAAGGGAACAGATTGAAAAACAGCGCTGTGCGATCTCCTTCGTGCAGCATGCAGCCGAGTCTGAATCCGAGTGTGACCTAGCACAAAAGTTTAGTTAACGAATTTAACGTTAAGTATTGTTTAAAAACCCTATCACCGCTGAAAAGTTGAATATAAACACGCACAAAATAATAGGTTCCATAAAACATTAATATTTTTTAAATAATTTATTCAGTTCAGTATTCGAAGTTCACACGTGAAACAAAATTATTTTGACAAATAACACAAAATAAAATGAAATATGATAAAAGGAAGAATTTAAAACGGTCATACATTTCACGTCATTTTTAAACCGTCAAAAATGCTAAATTTCGTTTTCTTGCATTGAATGAACAAAAATTTATGTATTTGATTTACTTAATAATATTAACATTCTAGAAAATCATTGTTCCTAATTGAAATTGGTTTCACAGTCATTTTGAGAGTTTACTACTCCCCTTACTGGTTCAATTACGCTAATGCATTCCTAGGAGTGGTCATTGTTGATTGGATGGGGTTAGTTCGAATCTGGTTCGAAATCATAAGGGTTTCTTTAACTGAAATGTAACATATAACTTCTACTATTCACTCCCAATGTGTGTTCACTGATCGGCATCCTTTGCAAGCAAATAGATGATCAGACTTCTGTGTCCTGCTCGACCGAAGCAAACTATTTTCCCCAGGTTTCAAACCTAAGACGACTCGCGCTTAACGCAATGCTAACATGTTTAACTATTTGCCTAAGAGGCTAACTACTACTCAAATTAGCTCCGGGGAAAATTAAATAAAACTTGTGTTCCAGAAAGCTTTTAGCTCAACTTCTGAAGTCTTGTCGCACATTTGCTATCCGAAAGGACATTGGCTATTTCTAAAAGGTGAATAATTAATGAAACTTCCTGTGGACGTAAGATAGAGCGAACAGTATTAACTAAAATAACGAGTTCTGCATATAAGTAATTACGTTGTTTTGTTTGCAACACTAATATTATTATGTTGATATAGCTCTTGACAAATAATTATTAGTACATTATTATCCATCAATGTAACCATTAAAACGTAAATACTGTCTACAGTTTACGCGAGTAGTACACATTTTAATGAAACACTTTAACGGTTTAAAACTCGAAAAGTATATTAGTTAAACTTATTTGAAAATTATTTTTAACTTCGGCCCGATGTTTCGGATGCTTTGCAGCAGCCGTGTCCACGACAGTCCCCCCGTGACCACGGCTGCTGCAAAGCAACGTGTTTTATTTAACCATTAAAACGGTTCTTGCGAGGTAATCTTAAAAGAACGATAAATACTGATGCGGATTTTTTTTAGATTATTTAATGTGGAATCATTCTTTCTACATTCTGCACTTTTTCTTCTCTTCTAACGGTCGCAGCGTTAGGTTATAAATAATACGCTAAGACCTTCCTCGATAAATGGTCTATTCAACACAAAAGTATTTTTTAATTCTATCCAGTAGTTCCTACTAGTACTAATTATAAGTATAGATATATAAGCTCTCATTTCATGTGCCTTAATTTAGTGAAAATAATAATGCTTCATTGCTGTCACAAAGTGATCGCTACAGAAAATGGTTTGAGACGTAAAAGCTGAATAATCAAACATAAATAGAAAATATATGAATATTGAAGCGTGCGTTTAGCCTAATAGCATAATTCTTTCGAGAATTGATATATCAGCAAAACACGAGATGTTCAATCATCCGGGAACATAGCGCTGTCGTTCACGTGAACGAAGTAAAAGAATTCAGTAATTGGAATAAAAAGTACCCTCATTACCTGTATTGCGTGAATTTTTGCTAAATTGCGCCGCGTCCGCTATGTTTACCCTAAAATGCGCAGGCGATTACGAACTCGAAACAATTGTAGTCCAAGAGCTGACGTCACTTTGACGATGTAACTTTAGCTAAGTCCAGCACAAAACAAAAAAATTTGTAAATGGAATTATTATGATTTTTTAGATTATTATTTAGTGCATTTTTATTCCCACCCAAAATTATAGTCAACTCTTCAACTATTTATCGTTTTGTCTTTTCATTTTACAAACTACAAAACATTTTTTAACTCATATATAGACATGTGAAAAACTATGCCATAGGAAGATCTGTCGAAAACATTCGAGGTACGTCTTAGTACAATAGAAATAACTCACATTATAAGAATACGTATTGCTTAATTTTTTTTGCTTTGTTAGATACTTTTAAAAACATAACTTAATTGTGAAATTATCACACCAAACATCGTAATAATGTCAGAACATAACAATGCGAGGTTCAGAAGAAGAAAGGAGAAACACCTAAGCCTTCTAATATCTAATTTAGAAGCGATCTATTTTGACTATGTACATTCGGAAATCCACGGACTGAAATACAGAGCAGCTGCATCCGCTATCCGAAGAAAAATAATCTATTAGGCGGATTTAATTTCGTTATTCTTACCACAAATTAACAAAAATAGAACCGTCTTGAAATCAAACCCAAGACTCGTTAGTTCACAGCCATGAATAGTACCAATAATGTACCAACGAGTTTGATATACAATGGTTATAAGTGATAAATGCTATTGTTTGTCTTTTTATTTCTTCTTCTTAGTGTTTTAAGAGTTTGACGAAATATTTCAGCAACTATCGCGAAAGGGTTGCGTTAGCGATAACTGTTAAACAGAGTGTGAAACGAGCTAAGTTCGCGGTCACGGCGCCTTATAAATTCACTGTTTTATGCCGCCATCTTTACTGGCCAGTTTGCGAAAACACTTCGACTTTCAACACTTTTATGTAGAAACGATAACGTAAAATTATCGAATTAACTTCCTATAATGTTTTTTAATCAGATCGTGTTGATCAACTTGAGTATTACGTATTATCTTGTGGTTTACGAGTCTCGAGTCGGAAACTTAAATAAAACTTTTAACAGTTTTAAACGCAAAATATATAACGTTAAAGTTTCACCACACAGCTGCCGATGGCATGAAAAACATCAAGGCGTATTAAAAAAAAAGTTAATTAATATATTCCGCGTTTTAAACCGTTAACAGTATTTTATTTGAATGTGTACTTTTCGCGTAAGCTAGAAACAGTACCAACATAAAAATAATATACTTGTTTAAATTTCCCCGGTTTGTATTGAATTGTATCCCATCAATATAGCTTTCATAACCATTTCTCTTGTAACAACATTTGTAACATAACATAAAGTAAAGAGCAATATGCAAAATTCATTAGCTTTCGTGTTAACGACTTGTCGTGGAGTTTCCTACAGCTGGGCCGTTTACACAGTACACACCTTCATTTCCATAGCTAAATATATCTAAAATAGCCTGTATACAGTCGACTTTAAGGCGGTCCAAAAATTCCATAGACACGCATGTTTAATGCATAAAATATTAAATTCTAGTTTGTTTCATAATGCCAGTATTCTTTTGTAAGTTTCGTGTTTTTAGCGAAACAAATTTCTTAATAAAAAGTATTCAGTAAAATGTTGTAAAATTATCTTCAATAACATAATATAAGTAGGTAAATATCTTTATCTAAAGTAAGCTGGAAAATTCCCTTCAGAGCAAAATGGGACGCTCACACATTACAGCTTCCTTCACAGTGTACAAGACTTATCTGGGCACTGTTTCCACTCCTGATAAGTTTCCGACCTCAATTTAACGCGTCGCCAAGTCAACAGTTACTAGGGATGGGAAGTTTGTAATTTCGGCAGGTTTCATCGATCTTCGGGTTCGGTTGATGTTTGTAGTGTGGGAGAAAGTTTAATATAATATAATTCTAATTTAAAATTAATCATAATGCTGTATTTAAAAAATATATACTTATGTTATAAATTAAAAAGGAGGTTTCGAGGTAAATTCGCTGCGATAGAAATTAAATTGTGTTGAATAAAATATTAAAGCTACAAAAACATTGACAAGAGGATTTTTATAGATAGACAAATTCAGTTCATGTATAGAAAACATACATCGTGCTTCGGTTGAATTTATCCTTCGGTTGCGGTTAAATCCACTATCCCATCTCCGACAATTACTGGCACGGAAAATTGTCAAGATGACACTTTGTTACTCTGCAAACTTAATGTTAAAACACTCGCCATTAAAAATGTAACATTAATTTGGAATGTCAAAGTTTTCCCTCCCATTTCTTAGAATGTAACCTTTGCTTTTAGTAGATTGAAACTTCTTAAAGGAAATTAACTATTCATTTGTCTGTTTTTGTTTGTTAAATGTAGACAAATCTTGTATCCGTTACTATTTCCCTTAATTTAACACGTAGGTAACCCGTCAAACGTTTTGCCATACAAATTTAATCTAGTGATTTTTTAGTGCAGCAAATAACTAATTTATAATAGTGTGTAAGGACAAGTATCCGCAAGAGGCACGGGGACCTTTTTGGGGACTTTTGGGGACGTGACCAAAAGCATTTTTCAGACCTCCTGTTCTGAAAAATGCTTATAAAATATCATTACAAAAAGTCAAACGAATTTGTTGGAGCATGGTAACTACATAAAAAGACTTTAATAGTTTTTCTCTTACATCGATCGTGGAAAAGTCATGAAAAAATATTGTTGCATTTAGATTTTTTTATAAAAGAGAACAATATATATTATAGGCATTGGTTTATATGAGATTTTAAGGATAACATGTAATAAAAAATATATTCTTTATTTCGTTAAAAATTTACATTTCACAACTATTCCCCATATACCCAACACATTTATTGTTAAAAACTCAAATTACAATAATGTACCCCATTTATATATTGATTTAAAGATATTTATCTTATATTACACAAGTTACATACTTAATTGAATATATTATGCCAAATCAATATAATAAAAAATACAAATATATACAACCTATTTATTACAATATAATAATGTACATCATACCTAACCATTTCAACCAAGTCGCATTAGGTATTAATACAGATATACGATTTTAAACATATTCTGAAACCTCTAATTCCAAAACTTCCACAGTTTACGTGCGACCTCAACCACTTCCACTTTACACCACCCCCTTTTATACAACTCACAAACAACCGACCAGGTTTAGCCTGACGTCATCAATAACACAACATTACTTTTCAACATTTTGTAAACTACCCGCAGTTATACATCACAAAAACAATGATTTATACTACGTTTAATTATATATATATACAAAATAATTCAAATAATCTGTCACATGCGCTCTAAAAACGGTTCAGGATACCCAAAATATATGTATCAAAAAATGATTGATGCGACCGACGTCGTGGGTAACAGCTTAAATTTATAAAGATGAAGGTTTACTACTTGGGCACTAACAAATTTGGACGCCGAAAATGACTTTTATACGCGGACGAAGTCGCCAGCACGGCTAGTTTCAAATACGAAGTGAAAAGCCAACCGATAGCCTATACGAAACGCCATTAAAATCTTCCACTTCGTAATTCATTTTAGTAAACTCGACCAACCGAAAGTTTTCTAATAAAGTGCAGGCTTTCACGGACTTCCTGTCTTTTCAGAGTTTTATCGGCTTGTATGATTTTCTCTTTCTCAACTTTATGCGAGAATCAGAAATTGCAGCTATATTCCCCGGGAAATTCAGAACTGAATTTAATATTAAGACATTGGGAACTTCACAACTGATTGTAATGGACTTTTAGACCGTGAAAACTTTCAGTATGCCACTGGGACGAGTGATTGAAGAGCAGTGAAGAAAATGGAATTGCTATATTTTTTATTTATATCCGACAAGTTGATTCTGATTCCTTAGTTCAGCATAGTAAATCTAAATGTGAAACAAGTGTTAGATGATAAGAATAAATAAAAATTTTGTTACAGTCATAAACGACAATAAATAAATAGCTGTCGCTACATCTAATAGAACATATTAGTAAAGTCAAAAATATTCAAAATACAGATTTATTTATTTACTTAGGAAACTAAACAGTCCCTGTCCCTTATAATAAGTAAACAGTAACAAAAACAGTTTTCTTTTATAATTAGATATGTGTGTGAGGAACTTTTTTTATCTTGTATTTAAAAATAATACATTAATAGATTAAGAATCGAAGACAAGACAGTTAAAATCAAGAATATAAGACTTGTAAATTCTTACTTTGCGTGAGCTAAGGTAGTTTAAAATTCACGTGAAAATGATGTAAATCAATACATTACTAACACTGTGTTAATGAAAAATTACTATGAACTAACATAAAAAACTACAGACAAAAACAAATGCTTTTTTGGTTCGTATTCAATTATCTTCATGACTGTAGATAAAATATTGCAGGATTAAGGGAATCTCATCATTTAAATGGTGAATCCAGTAATTCCCATCACAAAAAACTAATCTAGTTCGATCTCTTTGGACGAGTCCAACATTACATGTCTCCGTCAAACGTCAAGCGTGTACAAACAAGCGAACAATTGAATAACCTATGACGCAACAATCATTACTGCATCTTTGTTATTGTATCATGACAGATGCAACCAGATATCCTGACCCCTGCGCTTGAGCTGAATTTTATTACGCCCCACGACGCGCAAAGTTCAGTCTAAATTGGCCACATATGCACCTGAACCAAATTAAGTTGACCTCTCGTATCCCCCACGTTCTCTTTACGTGTCTACGTTATTACACATTCAGCGGAGGCCTATTATAGTTGGCCATTGTTTCACCGTTGACGTTGCCCCGGTTCGCATATGTTATAAGGGTTACGCTGTCTAGATTGTGGTTTGAACTTAGTTTAACTTGATGTAAGAGGTTTAAAACAGCCTGCTAATATGGGTTAGATGAAGAGAATCCAGACCGTAATGCGTTACGTAACGAAAGGGTTGACGCACATTCAAAAACGTTTCAATGTGTTATTAAGAGTAGTACTAAAAAAATGAATTGAAACAACAATTTTTTTTGCTTTGCCGCTGAAATGGAATGATGTACAATCGACGAACGAAATCCACAGACTGAAACGAAAACGCCGATCGAAAATGGCGGTCTGTGATTCAATTGGAATATTTGTATATCCAATTTATGCCCTGATTTTGGAAAAGGATTTCAACACATTTTCACGACCAGGTCAAGGCTTGACAGATTGCTACTATTGGACCAACGAGGCTGACAAAAATGCAGTTAAGTATATATTTTTTTCTTCCGCTAAAGCTTCCTCGACTCCATTCAACTTAAGAAAAGTTCCAAAGAAAGTTTTATAAACCATAATTGACTGGTGACTTTCAGTGGCAAGACTTCATAGCGATTTGTTCAGGCGCACTTTCATTAAAAACTTTATTATGTCCAGTACAGCCTTAATTTAAGTACAGTCTGCGGGTAGTTTTAATTGAATCGCGTCTTTTATACATTTTAAAATAAACAAGTGGTTTTAAACTCAAACCTGCGTAATAACTACACAAGAGCGAGGGTTATAAAGTTGTACTTGGAATATCCTAGCGATATACTATGTAATAAAGATGTGTTGTCGCCCTATTTTATATTTGAACGTTCGGAAATCAAGGCTGAGGCCGTCCCTGTCTTATACGTCCTAAAAAAGCTACATGTTAAGCTTAATCGACTAGAATTATAATATTACATCTGATGGGAATTCAACCCGCGACCCGTTATTTATAAGCGATACATTGCTATCATTGGATCAGCGAGCTCTTCCACTTTACGCTTTATCAGTAAATATTAAGTAAGTTAGTAGTTCTACTGGCACCAGTATCTTACAAAAAACTTCAAACGTACAAATAGATACATCAAAGTGCCTTACACGGGAATGTAAACAAAACTTAAAGTACAAAAGAACACATTTTAGGTTAAAATGACCACTGTATATGGCATCACTCCATTCGACACGGATATAAGCAAATACACTTTCGACGGTTTACAAATGAGTCGAAGTCTTTGTAAAATATCGAATCGGTTGTCCCCTTATGTAATTGTCTCCTTCCCGGCAAATTTCAAAATCTCAAAAATAACAGATATATATTTTTATAAATGCTTGTGATAAATAAAGTAAAATTGCTGCACCCGTACATATTCCGTACTTGTGTGTCTTTTTAATTAATTAAATATATATTTATTCGTTTAGAAAACCGAACAACTCGACTTTTTAAAAACTTCCCAGATATTTTGACCGTCTTGTCTGGCAACCCTTAAAGCATAATGAGCCATTTGAATAAATCACTTTTAAAGGTTTAAAACGCGAAATATAGTTAGTTAAGTTATTTAACTCCGGCCCGATGTTTTGGAAGCTTTGACTTTATTTATTTGAGTAAGTTGGTGTCGCATGTTTGCGGTACAATCGACAACTTAATCGACTATTAAATAATAAAACCTCATTCTTAAACAGAGTAACCAAGTTTAATTATACGCTCGTTCGCGGGATAAGCGAAGCGTAAATGGACAGTTATAATGTGGCTTCATTTCTCTCGTGGGTATGTTTTAAACAGTTTTTAATTACGTCACTGTATCGTTTATGAATGAAGCTGAGTCGGTATATCATATGAAACTGGAACATTTTATTATAACGCTTTTAATTAAATAAAACGAGAAATGCATTAGTTATTTACAATTCGTTTTAACTACGTCCCGACGTTGCGACTTGCGGATGCTACAAGCCGTGGTCACGGGGGAACCAGGCTAAACTACATGCAATTTTTAACCATTCTCTCGAATAGGTTAACCAAATATTGTCTGTAGTTTACGCGAGTAGTACACATTTAAATAAAACACTTTAACGGTTTAAAACGCGATATATATTAGTTAAACTTATTTGAAAATGATTTTTAACTTCGGCCCGACGTTTCCGTTAGTGTTTTAATTCAATGTGTACTACTCGCGTAAACTATAGACAGTGTTTAAATCTACTATTGTAAAAAAATCGAAATACCGCATTACCATTTGGCCCGGTAAAATCGATTTCTGGACCTCGTTAGATGCTCTCGAGTACACTAACCACTGAAGCAACGAGGTATTTAACTTAAAGGATCCCATCATTTTATCATCACTTATAATAAGAAACATTAGTCTCCATTGCTTAATACTAATAAAAACCACAAACTAAAATGCCATATGTGTATGAAGTTATATGAGTTTGAATATTTAGGAGCGAGGTGAACTTGCGTGGGATTATCTGTGGGTTTTGGTATAATTAAAATATGAATAGATAAGGTTATTAATGCCGTATAAGGCGGACGCGCAAACTCACGGCTGTACAAGGTACGTAAAGATGAGAACGCGAAATATAAAATACAAATATATATATATATATATCATATATATATACGCATTGCTTTAGGTTTAAGGAAACGTGAAATGCTGTCTTGTGAGGCATAAGGCATAAGGAGGAAAAAAAATTTAGGTTTACCTAAATGCCTCTTGTGAGGCATAAGGCTGCGGACCAGGAAATATAAGTAAACGAATAAATTACGACACAGGCAAAGATTTGAACCTTGAACTTATAAAAGCCATCGTGTGCAATAACATGTGAAAAATATTCAAAGTTTTCAAACAGTTCTTAACGACGCCCCGACGTTAGGAACGTATGCATCGTGACCACAGGTTAAATATAAGTAAACGAATATATTTCATGTTTGAACCGTCAAATGAGTTTTATTTAAATTTGTACACCTCGCGTAAACTACAAACAATACTCACGTTGATTGTACATCACATTCACCGTAATTCTTGAAGATAAGATTATAAACACTACTTACATATCGTTAACCCAAATGTACGCGCAAGTACTTTCATTTCAAGATAACTTGTCCTTTAAATATTTATATACATTTAATGTAGCACCTATGTGTTGTACATAATCTAATATATGAAGCTGAAGAGTTTGTTTGTTTGTTTAAACGCGCTAATCTCAGAACCTATCGGATAGAAATGAAAAAATATTTTTGTGTTGGTTAGAGCATTTCTCGAACAGCTATAGGCTATAAAACATTGCGCTGTGACTAATAGGAGCGAAGAAGCAGTAGGAAATGTGAAAAAAAATGGGAAAATTATTCTGGGTAATTATGGGTTTCCGAGGTGTACGCTGTAAAAACGGTTCAAGATAGCCAAATATATATAAAATAATGATTCCTTTTTAAATTATCTAAAAAAAAGTTTGCGACGCTATACGTCTATCTTTTAAGGATGCAAGAACGACAGAAAGGGACGCGACCGACGTCGTGCGTTCACGTGCTCAAAGTAAATATTCGTAGCGGACGAAGTCGCTAAAAAAGCTAGTAGCTTATAATATATAAAACTCGTTCCGAACCGAGCGGGATTCGAACCCACGACCACTGAAATGAAATCTGTGGCGGAAGTAACATTATTTATGTTACTATAGAATAGCTATATTGTCAACAGATCAGTAGGTTTGTTTAGGATACTATAGTACTGCTCAAGACTATTACTACCTTCTTCTATGTGATGTAGCTGTAACACAAGTACTAAATTGGAGAAACACAATCAGCAATTTTGCTGACCTTACGTAAACTAGTATAAAACTAGTAACGTCAACAATAGATACCAGATGGTACAATTGTTTGACGCGGTTTTGTTGGGTACTCATTAGCAAGCTGTAACAGTAATCCTTACACTAATTGTAACTAAACTCACGCAGTTCTCGAATTTACAACAAACTGCCAATCTAGGGGTGGAAATTGTCATGTACCAATCTTTAAACAAACAAGTATTTAATCGCGTGTTTCGAAAAGTACCCCTAGTACGAGTTTAATAGTTAACTAATACAATGAAGATAATCCAATAAATCCCAGATGCATCTATTAGATACTACCGTTTAACTCATAATCTATTGTAATATTATAAAGTAGAAGAGTTCGCTTGTTTGAACTCGCTCAACCCAGGAACTGCTGGTCCGAATTATGATTCAATTTTTTTGTTTCTTTTTATGAGGCTGCGACCAATAGGAACCAAGACACATTGGAAGATGTAAAAAAACGGAAGATGATTCAACTTAGAGGGCTTCCATTGCGTACGCTACGAAAACAATTAAAGACACCAAAAAATAATCAAGAAAGAATGATTCCTCTTTAAATGACCTAAAGATGTCCGCTAGGTTACTTGCTAGAACGACGCGAAGCAGACGAAATCGTTGGTAGCAGCTAATTAAGAAACTCCGTTGGCTACTGGTCTTCTTTGTAGGAAAAGGTAGAGCTTTGAGCCACCACATCGCTTTATCGATTACGGACTACGGCTTAACGTGTAACAGCAACGTTAAGTGCAAATACATCTTCTATTTGCACACCCCGGGTCGGAATTTCAACATTTCTTAGAATCGCAAATACAAAAATAACATTTCGCGTACCCTGGATTACGTGAGTTGCAATCGAGTATATTTACTCATCCACACACACAGAGCAAATGTAATACGGTTGCGACGCGTTAATGAGTACTCGGCATTAGCCACATGTGCCTTACCACGTAGGGCAATGCTCGGGACAAATATGGAAGGCTATCTAAAAGAGAGCTGTTTTCTACGCGGTAAAAGTTATAATTAGGTGAAAATTGTACAAGATCGGTACGGTACATTTATATAGAAGTTAATGCAAGGCATATTTTGCGATTTTTTAAAAGCAATATCTAATATTGATATAGAATATACAAGTAGCAATAACTAACATAATATTCAGCCAAAATTATTAAGTATGTAAGATTGGCTTGTTGGTCTGCTGGTCCATTCCACATTAGGTCCAGCATATTTCTAAACAATTTATAATTTTTCTGAAACATGGACTGCTTCTGGAAATCTGGATATTAAATAAGTGGTAGGAATATCGATATTCTGTCCTAGTCACAAACGAATGTCCACACAAGAAAAGAGCCGTGAAGTAAATGGCGTTTCGATTTCAGTGTATGGATGTCCGAATCGCGAAAGCCTAAATAGTTCGACAGCGCATCGGGCGAGACGCTGTATGGTTCCGGTACTTTACTTTCGATTAAGTTAACTTCATGCTTGTCCGTTTTTCCCTATCATAAAAATATATAAAAAAGATTATTCTAATTATAATTTGTTATAAGCGGTACTTAGGTATATTTTATTCATGCAATTTATAACAAAAGGTATTTGAGGAATGATCGGGGTTTGATCCCACTATTGATGGGCGATTTTTTTTAAATTTTACTTTGCTGTTTTTATTGATAAAATATTTATGAACACTTTAATACACAGATTACTGACAACAGATACTAAAGAGCTGCGTTAGAGATAACGCGTGGGTGAGACGACATTTTATTGTCAAGTACAGCGAAGAATGCTCAACTTTTGCTATTAAGCAATGCTCAACATCAATTTTAAACTGTTATGCCGTAATGCTTCATACTACCTGCATTGCAGATTTTTCAAATAATACATTATAACCCAAAAGAGTTTGAAAACATGAAAAAAAGTTTTATTTAATTTTGGCCCCATTTCAACAATTGACAAACAAAAGTAACAGTTGTGAATGATTTAAAATGAATAGCTTATTCACCGGCTTTGACTTCTAAAAAGACATAATTTACAATAAATTTCATTTTTGTATCACAATTATATTGTTAACTGTTTTAAATGTTATTAAAAAAACTGCTTTTATATTCTTCATTCGCTAAGAAAAAAAAATGTTCAGCACAAACTTACAAAACAGAATTGAATAGGTATGTTACAAAAAGATAATTAAATATAAATAAAAAATTAAAAAGAGAACAAACTAAGTATTTCTATTTAATATTTATATTTACACTATTCATAAGTTGATTTATTCAGTTTATAAGAGACTTTATTTTTAAATACTTACTATAATAATTGCTTAAAATGACTGCATCAAAAATGATGTAATCATGGTAATTGAAAGGTCAACTAATGTACAGTACAGCCATGATCTCATAAATGTAATTTGATAGGAGATCTAGGTAGATCTAACATACCTACTTACTTAAATGAGAATAATTTATTTTTACCAACCATTCCATCTCCATTCTTCACAAAAGGGAAAACAAATAAATATAGTGGTGAAAATCTTGATGCTACTAAATCTACAATACCAACAATTATTATAATAAATAAATAATTTTTTTGACTATGATTTATAAAAAAATTACTATTCAATACAATTATGCATAACAGAATATTTTTTTAAATATATTTCACCTTAACTATTTCAGATTTAGTAACATAAATAGCATATCTTAATACAGACAAAATTCGTATGTGATATATAACAGACAAATTATCCATACCCTGCAAATAAATTCTGCAAAATGCAGTATACTTTTAAAGGTAACCATATTTTATAATGAAATATTAACATAACTTTATATTAAACACTTTGTCTTTTTAAAGAGTATATCTAACTTAATACATTTGTTTTTCTTTCCAATCTGGCATGTGAATGAGCTTCGAACATACAAAAGGGGGCAAAATATTGATTGTAAGTTGTAACTCACCATAACAAGCCGGCAATGCTGTAAGAATACTTAAAATTTCGTCCACACGTCCAAAAAATAACTTTAAATTAGTCGTAATAATCACCTAAAAGCACTTCACTATTAACATTCAGTAATATCATTCACAATAAACTGAAAACACGGATTTCACACAACGTTACACCAGCCCCGACACAGTACGCGAACGCGACGAAATATCAAACAAGAAATTGAATATTGGAATAGCATAGCCTGACAGAAACCGCCACACACAGGCAAAATGACGTATTATCTACTGTCATAACAGTTTGACATTACGTACAGTCACTTTGACAATTGTGCAAATGACAACTATAATGTGTCAATTGGATCGCATATCGTAGAGTATAATAATCGATTAATAAAAGGTAAATGTATTCTCTGTAGTATATATTTTAGGTTCAGTCTAGATAAATATTAGGAATAGGTTTATGAAACTCATAGTTTTTATTGATGTTAACATGTATCTCGCACTCTTTGAAATACAAAAGTAGTCATAGATTTAAATTTTAGCTATGATATTTCTGGAACACATGTTTCAGCTGTACAATTCGTCACAGCGAATATTAGCTAGATTGCTGTACGTATTTGTTTGAAAACATTTTTATCTTAGATTCTTTATGATAATTAATCGGTCTTATTTTATAGCATCACTAGTATCTTCATTTTTTGGTCACGTTGGCAAAACTGCCATTTTCGGTTTTTGGTTTTTATTACGGTGTTTCATTTCCGACTCGATCTTATTAATCAGTGGATAGATATTTTAGTAGTTTGTCTTATGTCTGTCATGAAATTAAACTTAAATGATATCTCATGAAATGTTTGGTTACAGATGTCCAACATTATAAATACTTTCAGTTTTTTCGTTTAAGCAATCTATTAGACCTTAGTAGTTTTAGATTGTTACAAACTTTTGGAATAACACAATTTTATCCTATTTTCTAACTGAATACTTGATTTTTTTAAATTCATGATGTAATATAATGCGTAATTTAAATGTCATATTTATCGTTTTAGCTAAGTCGTTTCTTTTAAATTACTTTTGACCTGCATCCAATATTGTAGTTGAATATCAATAATTAATTTGGGTTAAATTAACAAAAAAAAAAATGACCTATAGATGACGCCATTTTTTTTAATTTTATAGAATTTTTACTGCAAGATTTACTTTAGTTACCTGTAATCATTTATTTGTTTTTTAATAAGTGCGTTTACTATATGTTTTGCAATAAAAAAGGGATGAAAATAATGTGTCAGAAAAAATGAAATGACCAATTCCTTCAATTTCAATGTAAAAAATAATGTCAACATTGTTACTACTATATTCGATTTAATATATGTCTAGTAATAACAAGGCAGTAATAATAAATAAAATATGTTTATTGTTCTTCTTAATAATTAAATTACAAATAGTATTGAGGCTATTCCAGTAAGTTTATTACTAACTTGTGTTGGAACAGCCTCCCTCCTTCCCGTATTATCTAAATTAAAAGATTGACATTTAGTTTATAATTATGTTGATTAACGTTGGTCAGCTAAAAATGTGTGTGTGAGACTGTGCATTATTTGAATGCATGAATGTGTAAGTAAATGTGTTTGTGTAATGTGTGAGTGTATGTTTGTAAAAAGTAAAATAAGTAATCATAATTGTTCTTCGAAAAAATTTTATAGTATGTAAGCATCGAGTATAGTTTAACTTAGTCTATTCAGGATCAGTTCAGTTTACTCGTATGTTGCTTTTTTGAGCCATTCAGTTAAAGCTACTTTGGCCTGGCGAGAAATCAATAGATAGATGTTTATTTTTAAATTGATTCTATTATATATATAGTTGGATTGTGTGCTATATTGACGTCTCGCAAAGGCAGTGTGTACCTTTGGAAGATTTGCTACTGTATCGCGTCGTCTTTTTTAAATATACTGTGATGCGTTATACTGTAATGTTTTATGTGAACATAAAGTTATTAGCAAGATATATAATTTTCGGACTGACAATAGCCCTCTTGTGATATAGAGATCTTGTGTGTAGTATCTAGAAGGTTTAAAATACATAACTTTCAAGAGTGCTCATTGTGCTCTTTCTATCTCCTAGAATTTTGTTTTAGTTGCCCCACCCCAAACGGGTATACAATATGTTATAATTGATTGAGCTAGTGCGGTATATACCCTATTTAATAGTTGAGAAGTCATGACATGGCGCAAATTTTTGAAAACCCAAATGAGTTTTCTAACTCTGGACATTGTAGTTTCAATATGAAAATACCACGACAGCCGTTGGTCTAATACAACTCCCGAGTATTTTAAAGTTGCAACTCTTTTTATATTCTCACAACTACAAGAGCGGTAAATTTGAAGGCCACACGTGTGAATCCTGATTGTAAAGTCTTCACGCGGTTGGGATTTTTGACTTGTACCAAAACTGATATAATTTGTTTTTAGAACATTAAGCGTTAAAAAGTTTTTCATTCAGCCAGTCAGCTATTACTAGCATTCCAAGATACCCCATCTTCCAGATATTTTCATCGAGTTACACGTATTGTAATGTTTAACTCGACAACATCGCACATTATTATTATTCACAATCTATTTATCTCTTATCTTGTCAAAGGTATTATTGTATTTTCCAATTATTTTGGTTATCATGAGGTATTCAAAACATCAATCGAATAGTGCCATCTAGTCTAATTTTCATCTAAAATCTATCAAAAGAGATTAAATCTTGGTACTTATCTATAATCCGGAAGGGCTAAAACATCGCTAAAGTATAACAATGGCATATAATAGCGCCATCTAGGATGCATTTTAAACATTAAAGCTATCTGATACACGAAAGATGTCTGTCAATTTATGGCTTTTGATCCCTCTGTTTTGATAATATGTTCGTTCGTAACAACTTCGGGGATACGAGAAATATGGTAAAAAAACACATTATTTCAAAAACCCATTTATTTTACCTTCGACATCACATGCTAGTATACAAGATTTATAAAAATATCCACACTTACACGCAGCCATTATACACAAATTATCATAATTTTGAAAAACATAGAAAAAGTATAAAAAAACGTAAATAAAAACCTTTTACTTTGTCTATTAATCTCATTAAATATTTGCGAACCT
The DNA here is from genome assembly GCA_963661955.1 of Leptosia nina. Taxonomy (NCBI): domain Eukaryota; kingdom Metazoa; phylum Arthropoda; class Insecta; order Lepidoptera; family Pieridae; genus Leptosia; species Leptosia nina. The sequence goes on from CAVLEF010000008.1 coordinate 6,863,518, forward strand.
AGCAAATATATAAGATGCCTCTATACGTACTTTAGCATTGTGGTAATAAAACAGAGCGTACGTACAATATTACGTCACTGGTTCAACGAAGGCCTTATCCGATTTTTAATAAACATTATTTAATGTAAAGTATATCACAACTGATAATTAAAAAATTAAAAAAATAAGAATCAGTAAATAATTAATATAAGAAATTAAAAAAAACATACTTAGCATATAATTATTCTAATAGGTTATTTTACACAAAATTATTGGTCTCTTTGTCAGTGCAACAGTAGCGATATTCTTAAGAATTCTTAAGTCTATATTTATCATCTGTGACTCAATAGTCTACTTAATATTAACTCTAAATCACAAAACACTATCACATTTTCTTCAAACCCTAAGGTGTAAGTCCTAAGGATAAGGACGCCTGTTATTTCTTTATAATAGTACTTTATTATTTATAATAATAGTTTAGAATATAAATTCAATCGAATCAAGAATGCAACTTATCTAAAGAGATTTTAAACTGATCCGTTTTTCAATCAAAACGATATTTAAATAAAACACTTTTAACGGTTGAAACGCGAATTGAATTAGTTTTAAAGCGTTCAAAGTGCAACTACTTAATAAAACTACTTCAAAGGCACCCTAAACTTTTCTATTACAAATTTTACTTTACAATGTAATATAATACAAATCTAGTCGCATTCTTGATCAAATCATATTACGTAATATAGAAATCTAACCGCCATCGAGATACATTGGATATAATACCATTTACCCTAAGTTCGATTTGGTATAGGTTTTCCACAAAACGACAGTTTAAACTACTCGTCGATAGATGGAGCTAGCATCTACAGCGTATGCGTACGCACAACGTATTGTGAAGGTCATAGGACTGCTGATTCGTCATTCCTTAGGCACTTCTGATTCACTGCTTGGTTTCGCTTCGATAGCTGGTGGTGCCAGAGGAGTCACGGCTGGAACATCTTTTTCTAAAGGTCTAAACGACCAGTTGCCTGCACCGTCGAACTCTAGCACGTGCGTGTGATATTTCCTGAAAAAAATAGACATAAATATATTTTTATTTATAGTTAAGTAGGTAATCAGTCCAATCAAAAACCCACATACAATATGTGTACCCTTATTACGTTTGTCGTGTTCCTTTGTTCTTAACAGAATAAAAATATGAAGAGGATTTTGTATAAACAAAGGTTTTTACAGATATTTTAAATTTTATTATTTGGTAGGTGTATACCAGAAAGAGTATTTGGTGATTCTTATTTGCATGAAATATATTTAAAAAAATGCAAATTTAAATTGCGCACTTAAACGCAAATTTTGCGAAATAACGCTGCAATACAGCCAGTATGGAGTAAAGTGACGTCACGACCTTGAATTGACCATTTTTGTATGCTGATACTATGATCAATCTACATGTATTTGTACCAAACATTTAAGTGATTGAAGTAATAAAACTAGTTACAAATTTATTTATTAGTGCAAAGAACAGAAAAGTTTTAACACTAGGAAGCAAGGTAGTTTATATCACTGTTAATAAGCAAGTGACGTCATCATAAACCCGACCAATCAGGAGCGTTTTATGTCAAATAAAAAAAAATTGCGGTTACTTATTTAAATCAAATACAATTTTTAATACTGACTGTTTGACTATTTATAAACCTATACTTAATATAGGTAACAGTAATTGACGCTATATTTTTCGCATGGTCAAACTAAACAAAAACTTTGCATCATCAGATGTTAGCTCCTTGATTGCTCGAAGAATTTGTTTAATAATTAAAATTCCATAACTTACCATACACTGGGCCTATGTGTTATCGATAGTAAAGTGATTCCTTCTTTGATAGCCTCTTCGTACATAACTACTTCCGTTTCCATGGAAACGGCACTTGTGCATTCATCCAGCAAGGCGTACACGGGTCTGTGGATGAGAAATGTAAAAAAATTAAAAATATTGGTCAAAAAGATTTTCTTAATTTAGGAATTACTAGACTACGTAGTATTTAAATAAAACACTTTTAACAGATTGAAACGCTAAATACATTAGTGAACTTCAGACGTGCCATAGCTATGGTCACGTGCTGATACAAAGCATCCGAAACGTCGTACTTGATTAACAAATTCAAATTTTCACCTGAAATTAAAATCGTTAGTAAAAAATTACGACAGGGACCTTACGCATCACACCATGTGCTTTACTTACCGATTGGTAAATCAATTGAGTTACCGCGTCCTATCCACCAAAGGTTCAAGACCTACCCTTCTAAAATTTTTCACCGTACAATCAATTTCTAATTGTTTAGAATCTATTGAAACATGCACCCCTCTTGCAATATTACACGTTTTAAACCGTTAAAGGCATTTTTTTTTTCTACTGTCGTAAACTGCAGGCAACACTACATCTTATTTGGTTATTAAATTACCTGTGATAAAACATCCTTGCGCACGCGACGCGTTGCTTCTCCCCACCTGAGAGAGTAGCGCGCCAATCACACACGGCGCGCAACCCACCGTGTCTAGCTGCGCACGCGTCGAGACGCACGACACGCAGGATGTGCATCGCACGCGCTTCCGCCTCGACGTCATCGTCAGCGACACGAGACGGATAAGTTATTTGGTCGATCAGAGATCCCATTGACATGTATGGCCTGGAAATGGAAATAATATAAACTTTAAGAAAATACTGGAAAATTCCACTTCACAGAAAATGCTAGTCTGTTTTCACTCGTAATGCTATTTATGATAAAGGAAGATAGAAAAGCATGGGGTTATTTTGATGGTTGGTGCAGCCACGTACCATCTACAAAATGCCCTGTCCACCTATTGTGGCTTTGGTTATTCGGGAAATCCATTGACTGAGACCAAATAAAGGATAAAACTTTACGGTTTTTTTTATGTTGGCTGAGGAATATCTTGATATTCCTATTTTTTTATATCCAAATTTCCAGATTTATATATTAGTATAGAATAATTTACATTAATTAGAAACATATTGGACAGGACAATGGGACGACTCACAGGGGTTCACTGGATGGTAAACCCCAAGTATATAACATGTAAACAAAAGGTGCTATAGGTCTTTTGGCTCGGATATTAAAAAGACTCAAGCCGAAACGCGATAAAATTTAATAATTGATTGAGAAACTGTTTATAAAAAATGAGGGAAAATCTTTATGATTTAAATTTTAAAGGATGTAAATCAACTAATATTTAAAGCAGGAACAGCAACCACGGGTTTGAGTTATAAAATTCTATTTGTGTTGATTAGAGCATTTATAGGCTATAAAACGTCGACCTGTGACTAATACAAACAAGCAAAGATACAACAAGAAATGTGAAAAAATTGGGCAAATTATTCATCATTATGGATTTTCGAGGTGCTATACGCTGCGAAAACTCCTTGGGTTCAAAATACCCAATAAATATGTAGGAAAAACTGATTTCTCTTAAAAATGTTCTAAGGAAAGTCCGCGACGCTATATGTCTATCTTTTAAGATTTACTTGCAAGAACGACGGAAAGGGACGCGACAAACGTCGTGGGTGACCAGTTTATAAAGGTGAAGGGGTTTTCAAAAATGAATTTGGATGCCCAAAATAACGATTCTCGCGGACGAAGTTGGTGACACAGATAGTATTAGTATAGTTGGGGGTGTCAATATCTTTATGAATTAATTTCTTAGCTTTATAGGCATATAACTTAAAAATGGAGTATTCAAGATGTTGGTGGTACCTTTGTGGTATGTAGAACATCATGGGTCGGTTAGTACAATGCGGGGGTGCACTGGGCTCGCCGGCGCAGTGAGCGCACTCACAAGGCTGTGGCACGCTTAACTCGCCGCCAAACACCGGCCACAGACCGGAGATGATGCGGAACAAACTGAAAAAAGAGACAATTACAAAATGAGTATTTGGTGCATAATATTATTAATAATAAAATTGTGATAGAGAAGGACAGACAAGCAAGGAGTCCACTTAACACAAAAAGATATGTTGTCGACCTTTGGCTTGGGATATTGGAAAATACAAAGATTGAAAGTGAAGCTCGAAAAATGTTTACATCTTATCTGTAGATGGTGGTTCATTTTTTAAATTTATAATGGTTAATAAATTATTTTTTATCCGATCGTTTTTAACGCAAAAGAAAAAACTACAGTTTAAATACAACACTCGTAACGGTTTAAAACGCGAAATATATCAGTTAACTTATTTTTAATTATGATTAGCATTGCGATAAGCTCGAGAGGTCCCGGGTTCGAATCCCAATAAAAGTCAGGAACGGCACAAAAATCTTATCAACTACTGGCCTGTAAGTAAAACCTAATAGTGAAAGGGACACGGAAATGTGTTCGCACCGTGCCCCACTGGGAGGTTTTCCCAACGATTTTTTTTATTATTTTTCCTACGGCCATGTGCGTAGTTTTTTTAGGTGGCCTTATTTTTGTAGAACTCAATAAAAATATATGCTACTCTTTACTACTCTTACCTAGACTTGCCGCAGCCATTAGGTCCAACTATTAAGAGGTGGGTTCCCGGGGTCAGGTCCAGGCTCACCCCACTCGCGACTACGTCACAGGCTGGCGTCACAATTGGTACGTTGCGTACGCGTATTGATAAATCGTTCGTGTACGTCACTTTGCCTGAAAAATCATTGAAATGTCATTAAACCCAGTAGTGTCTTTCTGTTTGAAAAGTATACGTAATGTAATTTCAACCATAATACGTAAGTGTTAAGGTTGAAATTACATTGCGCGAGAGGTGCATGTATCAATAGGTTGATTCCAACATGTTTCAGAAAAATTTGGACTAGGAATGAATCCACAAGCTGTTAGTTGCTGTATTATAGCCGAACTACCATCAGAGCAACAAGCTGGTAATATATTTTGAAATAAATTTTAAATCTAAATTTAAAAAATATTGAAAAAATTTCGACTCGGGCAGGACTTGAACCCTCAGCGTTCCGTACTGTTGCTCTACCAAGAGTACCGAGTCCTACACCTCATCTAATATTATTTAAAATAATACCATTCTTATAAACAAATAACTTATATTAATTAACCAGACACCAGCGATATATAGAAAGAATCTGACCACCGTGTTAAGTGGATTTTGCACCTGACGTACGATTATAAAGTCCAGAGTTCTATCCTTGGTCGTGCAAAAAATTACAATTTTTATGTTTATGTACATTTTGCAACATGATATTTGAGAAAAACTTTTTTTCTTTTGTTCTGTATCGATCGTCGGATGGACGGAAAGAACCCGAATGGATTTGTGATCCATCAATAATATATTATTTATATTGTGTTGTGTTTAAATAAAGGAACCAGAAACTGGTTGTATATATATGTATACATAATAGAACAGCCGCGTTTTTTAAGTTGTGTACTTAAATATTTATCTTTGTGTACAATTTATTAAATGATATCTAAGAAGATACCAGCAAAAGGACCGTCGACGATGCGTCATGTATTGTTACCTACCCATGGGCACTGGCTGTTTATCCCGGAACGTCACTTGGAAGCCATTTGCAGAAGGCGCGGACACGTGCACTGCGCGTACGCATTTCCCGCGCGCCACTTCCCCAAACACGACCAGCATGTCCGAGACGCGCGTCGCGTAACCAGCTAGGGTTACAATTTCCTAGAATGGAAATGAGAATAATTAAAACGGTTTCATGAAAGTTGCTTTTTTGTAGTTATCTGTCGACCTTCTCTGGATTGGTCGCTTTGGCTTTTGGTAAATCGTTTTCGAAATTACAAAAACGCTATGATTGTACGAGTAGCTACAGTAGCTTAAATTAATTACAATTTGAAAATTAGTAAACAAATATAATTCGTGTCTGAAAAAACCACTATAATTAGTAAACAAGTGTTTTAAACCGTTAAAATGTTTTATTTCACCTTATAACTAGACATGAGCCTCTCTATAGCATCTGCGGCTGAGTTTAACAAGTTTCGTGACGTAGTCATGTATTCTGTCCGGGCGCTGATACCTTCCCCTTCGGTGCCTGTAATAATACAATTGTAAGAATGACATTAATTTTAATTTAAGTTTTAATATTTGAAAATTACTTGTACTAGTGGTGTATCTTGTTCTTTATAACATACTGAACATTAAACCCTCTTGTTCGGATATTTTTAATAATATAATATTAGCACTTACCATCTAACTTCTTTCCCGTGAGTATAGGCAAAGCCAACATGACCATCCCAGTGCCAGACCAGACATACTTCATGCAGAACTGCTCCAGCATCACGTACCACAGCTTCTTGTTGAACACCGACGTCATTTGAGCGACCAGCTCTTTGTACGCTGATTGTAATTGACCTAACTCCACCTTAAATATGAAAAAATACATAATATATAACTAACTGTGCCCACGACTTCGTCCGTGTGGAATAGTGACTTGGGGTAGAACTTTTAATTATTTAGGCTGTTTATTAATTTAGGTAAGCGCGCATTTAAGACAGCCAATTTATGGTAAGTGCTACTTTGCCGCAACACTCTCACCTCACATCACTCCTACTCTAACTTCCACTTCCATTCTCACTCCCACCCCCACTCCTATTTCCAAAAAGCCAAAGAAGAAAGTTTTATTGTTCTAGCTTCAAAAATCACGAATTTCCATACAAACTTTCATCCTCCTTTTCAACCCCTATCAACCCTTTTTTCAATAAAAAGCCTATGCCCTTCTAAAATAGCTGTATATCAAATTTCAATCAAATCCGTTCAGTACTTTTGGCGTGAAAGAGTAACAGACAGATAGACAGACAGAGTTACTTTCTCATTTATAATATGAGTAAGGATTCAATAGACGATGATGTTATTGCACATGAAAAGTGAATTCCCGTCTCCCTCGTCCCTTTTTACAAACATTTGATCAAAATATGTGCCCCGCCCCCAGGATTCGGAGACAGGACAACCTCTCGCGCTTAGCCCAATCTCAGGCAACACTTTTAACCAGTTGGTTACAAAGGCAGTCATACATAGGTGATATGATGACCTTATATAGATAAAAAAAATCGGTTTTAGATTGAAAAAAAATATACGACACGGGCAGGGCTTGAACCGACATCAATATTGATTTTGAAAACAATGAATTTTTCTTTTTCAAGTGTTGTCTGGAGGGACCGCTTATTAGTTAAGGCCGTCCTTCGAATACTTGTGTTCATGTAAACATATCTTACATTATGTCCTCCATAGAAAGCGACCTCTTCTGCGTGCGCTATCAGTCTAGAATGTACGTGTCGAAGGTTGGCCTTCATTCTCGCCTCTTCGCCCGCCAGAGCACCGAACCTCGGACTCAGTAGCCGTAGTAATTGACCAGTTAGGCATATTACAAATGTCGCTATTCCAGGTCCTGAATATAAACGCAATATTCTATAAATTGTGTAAGGATTCCGCAGTTATTTTTCAAAGCTACGTGAGTAGTCGCGCGTCTTGAGTGCGGGTAATACACATTTAAATAAAACACTTCGGTTTAAAATGTGAAATAAATAACTAAACTTATTTTGACTATGCCCCTGAAGTTTCAGATGCTTTGCTTCCCATACCCCAAAAGTGTGATGATAGGAACTTCAATATGTCTCTAAGTTCATTGTGGGTTGAATAAAATAATTGCGTAAACGTGGATCTTACCTAAGAATATATTTCCCTTCATTTTGCTAGAATAACTGGCAAGCGTCAAAACGATGAGGAGCAGGTCGAAACATGGCTTCGTGAGGGAACTGTACAAATGTGCTACAGACTGCGCAAACACAGAAACGTCCTCCGTTAATCTGTAAAAAAAAATGTTAACATTAAAATAGCCTAATATAAAATGTACTTAAACTAATATGCATTACATCTTAATGTCATTTCGCAAGAATAAAAGTAAGCTGGGGCGTATTACACGGGATGAAGTATCGTATTAAGCGTTAAGGAATGTATGAAAATATGTACCAATTTAGTGTCCCAGCAGTGATAACTGCATACACATTCATTTACTTTAAATAGATCAATTCAAATCTTAAAAAAAAAACCCTTAAACGGTTTAAAACGCGAAATATACATTTTGAAATTATTTTAGTGAGGCGCGACGTTTCGGATGTTACACAGCAGCCACGGTCACAGGGGACCGGAGTTATTTTCAAATAAGTTTAGCCAATATATTTCGCGTTTTAAACCGTTTAACTGTTATGTTTAATTGCTAGTCGTGTAAACTACATACAGTATTTGATTAACATCTTACCGATGATCAGCATTCTCTATCCGGGCGTCTAAGTTCGCAACTCTATAGTAAGTCTGGTTCTTGAAGTACAGTTCATACGCGTGGTTCACCAATCTGGTTCTGAAGGCCAGAGCCAACCTGCCTTCCAGGTATCGGATCATGGAGTTGATGAAGGTGGCTGGTACAGCGATGCCGAACCATTGCAGAAGTAACGCAGCGAACGCCCGCATATCCTTTTGCACTATGTGTTTTACTGAAAGTAAAATAATAGAAATTTAAAAAACCTGTATTACTCAGTTATGTGCCAAAAATGGGAATAGGTCTTCTATCTATAAGGAGGTATTTATATACAAGTTTGATAGCTGGCTTGTGTGAAGTAGTTTAATTAACACTTTTAACGGTTTAAAACGCGAAATATATAGGTTAACTTATTTATAGATTATTTTCTTTAAATACTTTTTTTTTCATTTATTATAACTACGACCCGACGTTTCGGATGCTTTGAGGAGTCATGATCACAAGGGTGCTGCATAAAATACTTTTCGCGTTTTAATCCGTTTAAAATGTTTTATATTAATGTTTACTACTTGCGAAAACTATAGACAAGAATATTTAGGTAGAAAGCGCGGATAGGTGTGATGATAACTAAGACCGAACTAATATCTCGTCTGACCGGTACTAGAACCCAAGACAAACGAAATAATTATTTAGTTAGTTGAATTAGAAATCGCTAAGTCTAGTAAGTAAGTAATTTACAGAAGAAAATACTAACTAAGCAGTATATACTAAGTTCTTCCCAATGTATTAGCAAAATTATAATTAGATGTCCAAATATGGCTAGTTTCCTTTTATGTATGTATGTTTATTAAATAAAAAAATCAAACACTGTACAAAACACAGTGGCATTCGAATATTGAATTATTTCGATTTTTAAATAAAGAGTAAACAAGCTAATCGCAGTAACAAGTAAATGCATTTTTTAACATCACAATAACATTCGCTGTTGTATTGTTACGAAAAACTACTATATCACATACAGTAGATCTTTGAGAACGATACTTATAATGGTAGGAAGTGAGTTATATTTTCATTTAAATGTGGGAATTAATTACGATCGAGAGATAACAGTTACACACTGTACGTGTTAAATTGTGCGATTAACATAAGTTATAATAATTAATTTTTTCGTGATAATTTCTTAATTAAGAGCTTTATTCAAATAAAACTATATTTGAACGAATACGAACGCGATTTATTGGTTAGTTAATTCACGACGAAGCGGTAAGGATAACTCACGTTTGAAAATAGAGAAAATGAAATTTTACACCGTTGCAACTGTTTTATTTAAATGTTCGTTTCGCGTAAAACGGTTTAAAACACGTAATATATCCTCGTGGCCACGGCTGCTACATTGCTACTAAACGTCGCGTCATAGTTAAAATACAAAAAATATTTAAATCGTATATTTTTGTTTTTTAAGTTACAGGTACGTACCTATAGAACCTTCTAGAGAGGCTACGTATATAGAGAGGAACGTTCTGGTGAAAAGACACAGCGTATGCGCCGACAGCAGGGCCACTTCGTGACTACGGAATCCTGGCACCATAATCTTGGCGAGGGAGACCAGCTGTCTGAGAAACTCCAAGTTCAATCCGGGCACGTGCTCTTCGACTGATTGAGATTGAGTTTCATCGGCGTCCTCCTGGATAGAAGATGACATTATATCGACTTGATAGGTTAGTATGATACTCCTATTATAGCTTAGTGTCTTAACTTCATTGCTTTTTCACATGCGGGCGGTGGTACGTGACCTGGACGGAATTCCGATATTCCTACCACAAATTTAATATCCAGGTTTCCAGACGAAGTCTAACATGTTTCAGAGATGTAATCCATTGTTTAGACTGAACGAAGAACAAACCCACAACCCGTTGATTATTAGCTATAAATTGCTACCATTACACCAATGAGCCTCCTAGTTGTAGTAGTAGACTACTCTACTGCCTACTGTAGTTCGTTTCTAACCTATCTTTCCCATGCCCCCACATTTAAACTCCCAATCACTCGTGTAGTGTTGTAACTTATGACTTGGGGTAAATTTTTTAATTATTTAGGCTGTTTATTAATTTATGTAAGGGCGCATTTAGGGCAGCCAATCTATGTTGTAAGTGCTACTTTGCCGCAACACTCTCACCTCACATCACTCCTACTCTAACTCCTACTCTCATTACTACACTCACTTCCACTCTCACTCTCACTCCCATCCCCACTCCCACTCCTATTCCCAAAAAAAAAATAAAGAAGAAAGTTTCATTGTTCTAGCTAAAAACCACGAATTTCCATACAAACTTTCATCCTCAGGCAGCCAGAGTTACTTTCGCATTTATATTATTAGTATAGATTAAGAACTGATGAGTTTTACTTGTATAGGACACAAAATTTGGTACAAGTGAAGAGAGAATTGTTGTCTCTTCGTTAAACTGTATAAACATGGGACTGAGAAAAGACTTAAATAGTAATAATGGGACAAAGGCATCACTCACAATGTTTTGTTTGTTGTCTGTGTCGACATCACCCCGGCAGAGGGCGCACTGTTCCGCCCCACAACGACCCCCACAGCTTTGTGTTTCAGTGCCTCCATTTTCCACTGATTGTAATTTTCCGTTTTTCGCTACCTGGAAATAGATATTTTAGAATATTAATTAGTATTGTACCTCTTTAAATTGGCAAAAACAGGGACATAACATGGCGCATTAGAGCATTTATCGTGGAAGTTCTTAGGCTATAAAACATCACGATGTGACTAATAGGAGCGAAGAAGCAGCGGGAAATGTGAAAAAAAGGAGGAAAATTTCAAATCTGGATACCCAAACTAACACAGCTAGTATTAAAATAAAGGCTGTGCAAATGTACGTCAATAAAACGCAGACGTTATAACTCTACACGTGCACGACTTACATTTCTGTTCGCCGGAGCAAAGCCGCTTTAGCCTTGCTCATAACAACCATTGCGTAATGTTTATGATTTAAATGCACACCGCTGAGGTTACGGAGGATTTATAATCTATATTTTTTAATCTTCAGCTGTGCAGTTGAAGGCCTTAAAAATCGTATTATTCTTGCACAATTGTTGAGTTTATTCGATGTATTTTTTATTTATTTTGTATTCAAACTATACGAATATACTGCACACAAAGTAAAATTTAGTTTATGTCTTATATCTTTATTGCTAAACATCTCTCATGATTATCGTTATAGAGAGTCACTTTATGGAGCGAATATGAAAGTGTGGGGTTTAACTATCGACCACATTGATATGTTTTCTTAAGATAGGGTATTTATTGCTTTAATGAATAATGTTAAGTCTCGACTTTAGTTTATCCGAGTAGTATACATGTGAATAAAACAGTTTTAACGGTTTAAAAGTCTAAATATATTAGTTAACTTATTTACGATCTATTTTAAGTACGGCCCCACGTTTCGTTTGCTTTGCAGCAGACGGTCGCGTGGTAAAATGAGTTTACGTATATGTTTCACGTTTTAAACCGTCAAAAGTGTGTATATTATACAGTTATAACATGGTATTTGAATTTTACAAAGGTTTTATATAAAGTCACTAACTAATATATTATAATTGTTTTCTAGAAAATATGTCTAACTGCTATAAATGAATAAAGTAGTAGTAGACAGTAGAATGGAGTAAATGCAAGTGCCTTATTTGCTCAAAAGCCATCTCTTACAGGCAATGGAAAAAAAAACATTTTAGAGAATTTAAGATGTACACATAAATACTGCTAAACAAATCAATACAAAAAAAAAATAAGTAAAATTGTAAAAAATAAAAAGTTCATTCGGTTTTTATCTTTAAATTTCTTTTATATTGTTTTGCTTGCTTCACTTGTTCAATTTAATTAAAATTATTTACATATTTTAAATTCGTGGGTAATTTATAAGTTAACCTTAAAAATATAATTAGTATTAACATTGGGTACTTTTCCGAAATTCATTCATAAAAACATGTGAAAGCCCAGAATGAATCATAAATATTAGAAACAAATGACTAATGTATTTATTTTTTTTTATAGCGGTATACTTGTAGCGAGGTAAACCAACGTTCTGTTTGTAAAAGACTAGCTGATCTGGCAAACTGGTAATAATGCATTGATTTCGACTAAATTTGACGACCAAGAAAACAGGTCTTGCGAGTTAATCTTACAAGATTTAAATTTTTAGTTTCTAAATAATGGGAATCATCTCTCTTTATAATAGATTCCCATTAAAAGGGGAATCCTTCTTTCATACATATTTAGTTTTCCCAGAGCACGCAATGGGAACCAAACAATTTTCACAGTTTTCTCGCTCCTATTTGCCTAAACTGAGGCCTTAGCCTTAAGCCTTCTCTCAATAAATGTTCAACATTAAAATATTTATTTTATTCGAAACTCTTCAGCCATAAAATATTAGTATAGATAAATGATTATCAATAAACGGTATTTCTACCAGTGTGCTAAAATTACGTATTCTATACAGCCTATATAGACGCCTATACGAGTATAAAGAAAAGACTATAAAATTAGCGAAATAAAATAGACAAGTTAGTTTCTCTCAAAGACATTTTACAATGAAACAAAACTCAACTAAAATGACGGATTATTATTAGAAACAATATAAATTATTATTGTTGTTTGTAACGTAAAGCATACTCGTATTTAAAAAAATTACAATGCTATTTAGAATTTACTGTAACGCTTCCATTTTTTTATATAGTGTTATTCTTTATACGCGATTAAACGGCTTTTTCAGCTATGGACCGTGGTTCGTGACCTGGACGGTATACCGATGTACCAGACATTTAATATCCAGAATTCCTGACGCAGTTGATAAACTTACCTTATAATTATTATTATTGTGACAAGGTGGGGCTTGCTTCTTCTCGCGGGTTCCGTAGAGAGCACAGGCTGCTAGTGCCACGCCCACGCCCACGCCTACAGCGATCGTCGGCTGAACCCTAAACGCTTGCTCGCGTATCTTCGTCAAAATGGCCGGCATTTTTATTTAATTTCACTCGCTAGGTTTAAGTCTGAACTTGGCAATTTCTCTAAGATCATGTACTTGTATATTACGTGGTGTTTTCCATATGAGATCTTCCGTCAGCCATGTTTCTGAAACAAGAGAAAGAAGATTAGTAAACAACTACAGTCAAGTCCTCCTACTACTAAAACTGAGCCAACAAATAAATAAAACCACATTGTTTCAACTCTTAGATAATAGATACTTTTAAATAGGAAACCCTTTAACGGTTTAAAACGCGATATATTAGCCGTTAAACTATTTAAAAATGTGTATTTTAAACTTTCAAATTGAAAGTCAAAAAACACCGAATTTTCAAGGAAGAGGGCCTCAATTTATCAAACACCTGATCCCATTTAAAAACCTGGATCCCATAAACGCATACCGGCAAACGCGAAACACCGTTAGTCAATTCTGTAAGGACCCGGCCAGTTTCGCCAAATGCCAACTTCGACGGAACAGATGGCGCTAGCGTAGCAATTTTTTATTTTGACGTCAGAACATCCTCCATCTTTAGTCTCCCCGTGAACACGTCTGCTGCAAAGCATCCGAAACGTGCCGAAGTTTCAATTAAGTGTCTACTACTCGCGTAAACTATAGACAGTATTTAGATAGATACCATAAATATGAATACAATAAAACTCCCTGTATCCGCAAAACTTAACGGACGCAAACTTGTACCCGCCTCACCTCACCTAGGTATAGTACGTAACGTTTTACCACTACACTGCACAACAAAGTAATAACTTTGATCAAAGTTGACCGACTGTAAAACAGAAGATTTTTATTAAAAAACCAAATTTGTTAAGATGTGTGTTTTGGCGAGTAGGACACATTTAAATGAAGCAAAATTAACGGTTTAAAATACGAAATTAGTTAACTTTTTTTTAATTTAACATTATTTCGACTTCCAAACGGTTAAAGTGTTTTATTTAAATTAGTATTGAATCGTATAACATTTATTGACCTTTAGAAACGCCTCTGCGTTGTCCTTATCATAATATCCACGATATATATGTAATTAATATCTATCTACAATAAAAATATATATTATTCTATACAATTCTGGTACCATTATTACAAAAGTCCTTTACTATTTTATCAGTATCTGCTTCCGTCATTGATTAAAAGAATTACTATCACTATGTATACAATCTACAAATATACATACATATTACACACATCAATGTATATGTGTTAAACAATTTGAAGGTAATTTCCTAATTGCCAACATTTTATTATATTAGTATGTATTTATTTTTTGTCATACAAATGTTAATATCATTGTGGGTCATGACTCACTTGTGTAATGTTCATACGAAAATATGTGTTAACTACATATATATCTAGTTCTATGATAAGGAGAGTAATTCGTGGAAAGATTGATTTTAAGAAACCGTATTTCCGAATGTTTTCTTCTTATGTATGACGAATTCGGGTTTGATTTCGATTAATTAACTCCCAGTTAAATCACAATCATCACGTCACTATCTAGCTTTGTTTCGACTGTTAACTACCTACACCATTTAAATAAAACACTTAAACAGTTTAAAACGTGATATATATATTAGTTAAACTTTTGAAAATTATTTTAACGACGGCCCCTGACCACGATACTCGAGTAAATTACAGACTGTAATTACCTATACTTATAAAAATAACACATATATACATATTCATATACAAGAAATTCGGTTGTACATTCGGTTTACCGAATTTCAGCTCATCCCTAGTAATCTGGTGTTTTTTTCATACATTACAATTTTAAATACAGATAGAATTGTTTTATAAAAAGCAGATAATAATAAAAAAAACACTATGTTGTTGTAAAAAAAACCTGAAGTATTTTCTACAGTTTGTACCCACACATGTAATGTATAAAACATTTTCGACGGTTTAAAACGCACAAGAAATTTTATTTTCTGAATTAATTTATAGCTTATTTAAACACTAATTTTGTATGAAGTAATGCCTCCTTATAATATAGTAGTAATAAAACAGTAGTATTGATTAAACACAAAAGTTTAACTTTTTGCGACACAAAGTATTGTGAATAATGAATGATTGTAAAAAATCAACAATTAACTCTCGTGAATACAAAAGGATTGCATGACGTATGTATTTACAATAGAAAAATTGAAGCTGGTTAGAAGTGTGTAAGCACTAATCGAATTTAACATTCCAGCTGAGTTTTTACTGTCGAACGTGACTTGAGGGCCAAACCGATTTTAAATCTCATATAATAAGTCTCTATCTATACTAATATATAAAGCTGAAGAGTTTGTTTGTTTGAGCGTACTAATCTTTGGAACTACCGGTTCGAATTGAAAAATTTGAATTTTGTTTTGGTTAGAGCATTTATCGAGGAAGGCTTATTAGGCCATAAAATCTGAGAAAAAAATATAAGAAAATTATTAAATGTTTATTTATTTTATTTATTTATACTTTTTACACAACACGCGCACACAATTACAATGAACTAAAAATAATAATAATATCTACAAAGTATGGAGTGTAGCGGGCGGCCTTATCGCTATTAAGCGATCCCTTCAAGGCGACCCTTTTTAGGAAAAATAATGTAAAACAACTTTATTAGGGAATCGTTATTATGGGTTTCCGACGTACGCTTCAAAAACGGTTTAAGGTACTCCAAAAATATGTATGAAAGAATGATTCCTCTTTAAAGGACCAAAAAAAAAGTCCACGACGCTTAGTGTCTATCTTTTAAGATTAACTTGCAATAACGACGGAAAGGGGCGCGACTGACGTCGTGGGTAAAACTGGTTAAGTTTATAAAGATGAAAGGGGTTTCAAAAACAAATGTGGATGGTCAAAATAGAAATTATTGAAACACACAGCTAGATACAAATATAAGTGATCACCTTCGTGGCTCAACGGTGGAATGAGTTACCGAGAACCTTTGGTTCGAATATCGGCAATACATACTTAATTATAAGTTCTTAAAATTTCATTCATGATTTTTTTTGTAATCTTAACCTTGTGTACAATGCATGTTTTATGTTCAACTATTGGCTACGTGTATGTGCATATATAATTTAAACATGATTATTTAAAGTACTATTAATATGATATTACAAAAAAAACGTAGATACCTTGAATTATATGTCCTTCAATTTGGATAACGACTGTTATCTTAAAATTAGTAATTAATTCATATTAGATAAGATAATTTGTAAATGTACAATTGAATTGACATTAAGTTACTTTTCTCAATAAATATAATTACCTTGGACATTCATTTGCGGACTTAACACAAAACGCGCAATAAAATGTTATAAAAACAAAGCTCTTTGTTAATTTTTGACAAAACAAGTTTCTAAGTAGGCATATTGTTTAAACATTTTTAATGAAATACTGTCTATAATTTACGCGAGTAGTACAAATTTAAATAAAACACTTTAACGGTTTAAAACGCGATATAAAACGTCGGGCCGAAGTTACAAATCATATTCTAATAAGTTAAACTAATATATCGCGTTTTAAACCGTTAAAGCATTTTTAATGGCTTAATTATATATGACCTATACCTTGCTGTCTGCATCAAGAACGATACTAAAAGATGCGCGACGATAGCAACGCCAGAATTAAAAGACAAATATTTTTTTTTGTTGGTAACCAAAATTTTGAAAGAGCGAGATTCGAACTGGCGTACCACAGCGTAGTACTATTGCTCTACGAACTCGGTACTTGGATGATGGACTTCATCTGGAAATCTGGATGTTAAGTGGGTGGTAGAAATATCGAAATCCTGTCCAGGTCACGATACACTTTCCACAGTTGAAAAACTTCAATTGCGCTTTGGTTTCGAACCTCCCCTATCTTAAATAAACTATTCTCAAAAATTCTCATACATCGCTTCATAGAATTCGAGCTCACAAAACCTTACGAAATATGTTACCGTCATGGGAGTCCCAAGAAATAGAATTAACGTCACACCGTAGAATTTCCTTGACCCTGCGACCCAGTACGTCATATATACAAAATATTACTCGTAACTAGTTACATAAGGTAACACCTTGAACCTATGATTGATGGCACCTGAACTAAGACTGCGATGTTGATACTGGCAGTGCACCATTGTTCGTTCAGCCGCAAAAACCACACTTATGATATTAAGCAAAAAGTTAACATTGTTCTTTTATCATCTATACTAATATTAAGCAGGAGTTACTGGTTCGAATTGAAATAGAGGGAAATGTGGTAAAACTGAGAAAATTCATCTTTGTTGCTTTCTGTAGCGTGCGCCGCGAAAACGGTTTAAGGAACCAAAAACATGTATCAGAGAATGATACCTCTTTAAATGGTCTAAAAAAATGCGACAGTCTTTTAAAAATTAATATTTATTCACAGATGAAAAGCGTGAAGTGTAAATCCGCGTTTTACTTTCAGCTAGCATTGTGCAGTTTCTAAAGCCCAAAAAGTCACCAGCGTATCTTATGTAGATGTTATACGATTTTGAATTTCAAAGTGGCTACTCACTTGATGAAAGCTGAATTAGCTTTTGTCCGCCATTTTTGTCTGTCCTTTGTAGCAAAAATGTCTTTTTAACTCTAAACTGACAGCCCTGGTAAATTTCGTCTTTTAAACCACGTCACTTTAAGTTCACCTCTGACGAGAATAGCTGGCATTTCGCAGATTCGTGACGAAAATAATAATCCTTTCAACAAATATGGAATTTATTCGTTAGCTAATTCACATAAAACCATTGATTTACGTTTTGTGAGGCAGTACCTTGATTTATGGGAGAGCGATTCCGCCAAAATACCGTCAACTGATTAAAACGTGACTGGAAAGGTTAATTTTAGTTATCTTTTATAAGAGAGGTCAATCGCCCGTGTACGGGTATTAAAATAATAAACGACAAGAGCTGTTGAAAAAATTATAAATCAAGAAAAATGTTGCGTCAATCTCTTTATAGCGTTTTAGTGAAATCCCGTTTCCCCCTTGGGGTATGGGGCGAACAAATTTCTGTGACCGTTTCTCTTTTAGGTTTATTTACAGACATGCTCAATCGAAACAATCTATTGTTGTTATAATGCAAAATGCATTGAATCCCCGGGGAACACGATTTTCTGAAATGTACCTAATCACGTTCTGTAATTTAATTTAAAAGTTGAAAGATTAAATGTCAGCATATATGCAAGTTATATATTAACGCTGGCTTCAACTAGCGAACGGCCGGTCGTACTGGAAGCCTATGGAGTCTTTGTCCAGCAGTGGACACCGAACAGCTGATTCGAAATATATGCAAGTTATTATCATAATATGATTATTAAAATTATAAAAAGGAGGGAAATGAATTGATGATTTGAGGTATCTAGAGAAGGAGTAGCCTAACTACAATTTATTGAGTTAGGCTACTCCTTCTTATATTTTCATAGTCTAAAAATGCTAATGTAAAAGGGCACAGTGACCGAAAATTGTTAACATAATTCTTTCAAATAACAGTACAATTTCATGTGTGCCTAAGTAAATTGCGCAATATTTTCCTCCCTATTGAAAATCATAGTTTTTTGTTATTAGGCCACTATGCCTCTAGAGGCATTTACAATTTCGTTTTATAATTAATTCGTTTTACAATTAAATTCGATTTTTAAATAAACAATATGTTATTGTTATAACACATTGTTATTGCCAATAGATGGATATCAAATGTTTTATAGGGCAAGGGGCAAAAGTACAACAGTGGGTTGATCTACTTGTCTAACATACACGCCCGGAGGAGATATTGTCTAGTTTATCGCGTATCGTGTTATAACTAAAGGAATTAGTCGGTTACATTTGTAAGTAATAATCTGTGTCTATATATACAACTAGCTGAGCCCACGGCTTCGTCCGCGCGGAATAGTTTTTTTAAGAACTATATTATTTTTTGCAAAGAACTCAATTACAGCTGTTACCCACAACGTCGTCCGCGTCCAGACGTGCTTGCGAGTTAATCTTAATAGACAGACATACACTGAATATACTGAAGAAGTTTCGAATTCGAAACAGTAGTTCCTAAGATTAGGGCGTTCAAACAAACAAACTTCGTCTAAAAATCTTGTTATTAAATAGGGGGTTAGGAATATAGATATTCCGTTCGGGTCACGAACCACCGTCCACAGATGAAAAAGCCCTGAAGTTTAATGGCGTTTTGATTTAAGTTTATTGATTTTTTTATTAAAAATCCAAAATAGGTCGACAGTGCTTAGACGTTGCGTAGAGTGTTTAGACGTTATTTATCTGTGGTGTCACCTACTATCCAGTGAAACCCAAGTTTGTCCTCTCTATCATTAAAAAAAATCAAATTAGTTTGGAGATGCAAAGAGCTGAGTATTAAAACTGGTCGGTACAGCCTTGAGCGAGGGTCAAAGTGTTAACAACTTCGGCTGACATGGACTCTACTGTGCAATGACTAACCGATACGAAACCAGATATCGTTTATATCACTTGAAACATTAACGCAATTGCAATCAACTTGAAAAATACCATTATCTTCTCAGGAATTACTGGTTTGATTCAAATAAAACGAACTTTAACGGTTTAAAACGCGATATATATTAGTTAAACTTATTTGAAAATTCTTTTAACTACGGCCCAACGTTTCGGATGCTTTGCAGCAGCCGTGGTAGGAGACAAGGGGAATAAGTTTAACTGATATATATCGCGTTTGAAACCGTTAAAGTGGTTTATTTAAACATGCACTACTCGCGAACAGATACTACTGGTTCGAATCGAAAAAAAATACTTTTGTTAGACCTTATATAGTCGGTGCTATCGAGGAAGGTCTTTAGAACACGTCAATTTCATAATTAAGACGCAATAATTAATAGTTAGACTAAACAACGGATCATACATTATGACGGGCTTGTTAGTCCAACGGTAACAATGGATGGCTATTAATCGACGGGTCTTGTATTCGATTCCACTTGGTATGTTTCTCAAAAATCTATTTTTTTCTGAAACACAACAGACTGCTTCTAGAATATTTGGATATTGCATGGGTAGGTCAAAATTCCGTCAGGGTCACGAACCATTCACAGGTGGTAAGGCATGAAGTGAAAACGTGCGTTGCGTTCTTTGAAACACAAAAGTCGATAGCGCATCATGTTTAGATGTTATATGGTTGAGGTACCTACTTCATCTGCTTGTTTTGTCCGTCTGTGTAATAAAAACACGATAATCTAAAAAACTTGATTATATTTTCAAAAAGTGACGGGTCAAATAGTTAATTTTGTCAGCGTTCTTTTGGCGTTTGAAGCAGACACGTGAGCGTGTAATAAATCATTTATCAATATTAAAAATTATCAAAAATGTAGATAAACATATAACCGCTTAGTAATTTATCAGATTATAAGTTGTATCATATGTCATTATTTCTTCCCTGAATGCGACCTTATGTTAAAGTGTAGATGTTAAAAAATAGATATTACAAACCTCTGACACCACCGAGGTTATTGCCAGCAAGATTTAATTTATCACTAGCTGTGGCCGCGACTTCGTCCGCGTTATTTTAGTTATTTGCGGCATCCTATTATTTTTATTAGCAAACAAAGCTTTTCAAATTATACCTCTTACCCATGGCGTCAGCTGCGTCATGTCGTTCTTGCGACTTAATCTTAAAAGATATCGCCGTAATTTTAAAAAAAAATTAAAGAGGAGTTATTGTAGAATTGTTTTTACAGCGCACGTAACCGAAGCACTCAAAGATAAATATTTTTTTTCACGTTTTACTCAGTTTATTCGTTCCTATTGGCCGCAGTCTCATGTTTTATAGCGTAAAGTCTTCCTCGATAAATAGTCCAACAAACAAAAAATATTTTTTAAAAATTCGAACTAGTAGGTCCGGAGATGAGCGCTTTCAAACAAACATTAAAAAACCTTTATAATATTAGAATAGTTAAGACAGGCATTCCACGGAAGTACAATAATAATTATTTAGATGTTACGAGTTCGAAATTGTGTTAATTGACGTGAAGGCAAAAATAAAAACCTCGGGTTTAAAGACATCAGTAGAACAAATAATAAAAATCAATTCTTTACATTTTATCTGCGTAAGGGCAATACGAACAGTTGTAATAATACTAAAGGTTGGAATTACATTGCGCGAGGGTCAAGAAATTCGACGATGATGTGTAGGACACGGTAGCTCAATTGGTTAGAGCAACAGCACGGAACTCCAAGCTATGTCATTTTTATTTTCAAGGTAAATAGATTCATCAATAACATGTGAAAAATAATACAGCTTTTAAACTCTGCAATTTCATCTTCAACGATGTATTTGAATTAACAAATTGTTACGACAGTGGCGGGACTCAAACCGGCATTCACAGTGTTCCAAACGACGGTATAATTAACCAAATATTTTGAAATGGTCTATTCATTTGCTAATAATATGAATCATGCTTAATACAATTACCTTATACTACCATTAATTATAATAACATGTAAAATGGATTATATTAATTTATTAAACATACGTTTGTGTAAGTATTATAACTGAATGAATCTGTTGAAATACAGAAAAGTTCAAGGCCCTGCGTCTAGTAAGGCCGATGCTATGTCAATGTGAAATCAATAAAAAGTTATTTAATAATAAAAATTACGGATTTGCATAATACGCTAATCATTGCCGGCCAACAAAAAAATTCAATAACTAATGACAATTTTTTACTTAAACATTGAAATTTACCGTAATTAATAATATTTATAAGAAACTCATTTATATGTTATACACGTATAAGGATAACTTGATAAAATGTTACAACAAAAAAGTGGGTACAAACTAGTTGTCACTATAAAATGGCTGTTACGAATCAAAGGGGCTTGAGCTACCGTGTTATATGATTATAATCGATTTTTAATGTATATAGTGGCAGCAAAAAAATTTAAGTTTTCAGAGGTTACAACAATTCGTCTACTTTGAGATACTCGTGACGTCATTATATGATAAAGCAATATGTACACTAAATACATTAGTACACATAAAGGCCCTATTAAGGTTCGCCAGTGAACAACAAGTAGTCTAATTTGTTGCAAAATTAAAACTCGTATTAAAAAAATAAAGAACACCGCCAATCGTTAGCTTCCTAAACTTTCCGAATTTTTGTAAAAATATTTTGTTTATATCCTTTATTATTCAATAATTAAATCATCCCTTAGTAATTACTGTCTGTATTTAACCTAAGTGGTGTGGTATAGACTAAATAAACTTATAACGCGAATTATATTTTTTATTTATAACTATAACTACGACTAACCCGCTATACTAGCTATACCACCCGAAACTTCGGTACGTAAAAATATATATAACACGTTTAAAACCGTCGAAACTGTTTTTAGCCCTTCGCTGGTTCTTGCTCATATATCTACGTCACTGGAAACACAAAATCATTGTCTGTTCGGCCGGTGTTATACATTTGCGCAATGTCGTCGCAGTAGATTATAATAACTATTGTATATATAGGAAGTTCAATTGGATTATGTAAACAATATACTTATTATTAAAACAGTGTAACCGAAACAATGCCATGTTATTATCTTCAATGTCCTAAGACAAGGACGTACACGATGTAATTTATAAGTGAAACATCCAGCGTTGGAATCCTGGGGAAATAAATGATTGTTTCGGCAGGGGACAGAAGTGATCTGATCTGATCAAGTTCTTGTAAATAAAACCGATCAGAGAAACGGACACAGTTATGTGTTTGCCTCATGCCCGACAGGGGGGAACGGGATTTTACTTTTTTCATCAATACAAGAGGACATAGAAGCACGGAGTTCACTTTGCGGCTTTTTTGTCTGTGGGCGGTGGTTCGTGACTTGAACGGAATATCGATATTCCTACCTCCCATTTTATATACGGATTTCCAGACGAAGTCAAACGTGTTTGCGAAGAATTATAAATTGCTTGGGAAATTGTTGGACTTGATCGAATCAACGACCCGTTGATATTTAACCATAATACATTGCTACCATTACACCAAAACACAACATTAATATTGAAATTTACAACATTTACAACATATAACTCAAAAGCTATAGTATAAAGGATAAAGGAGTATTGAGTTAATTTAAAATGACATGTCCATGTAACATGTAGATAAGATGCGCTGTCGGCCTATTTAGGCTTTGACATATGTAAATAAAAAATGTAAGACATCTGAGTTGCAACCGAGTCTGATAAAATTGAATAATAGTTTTGTGTTACTTTTCTCTACTCTACCTTTCACTACAGAATTTGGGTCGAGACGTACCTAGCCCCACTTACGGTACTCACATTATTTTGAGTGAATGTTTAGTCAGTGAATGAATTTTACGAAGTTTTAACTAATTAGCCCATCAAATATATGTCCGGAACGTGTTTTATGTTCATAATTGCGCATACGCTTTTTTATTGAGTTGTTTTCAAACAAGTGAATTATCGTCTGTAGTTTATGCGAGTAGAACGCGTATAAATATAACTTATATGTAAATAAGTTAACTAATATATTTCGAATTTAAAACAGTTAAAAGTCTTTATACTAGTTAATTCTCTTTTAAGTTCAATAAGTAACATCATGTTGTTTCTTCATAACCATTTAATTTATAAAAGGGGTAAATATTTCCCCCCTATCTTTCTATTTTAAGGTAACAATATTGTTTATCTTTATTATAGAGTTAATATAAGAAAAGATAATCTTTTTATAACAGAGGAGAAAAGACAAGTACGGGGTCCATTTGATGGAAAATAAAATACCCCTCTAAAGAATTCAGACATTCAGGAATCTACAGACTAAAACCGCAACGAGTATTTCACACTTCGCGGCTCTTCTGCGGTTCGTGGCTCGAACGAAATTTCGGTATCTTTCTAGACAAAGCAACAAAAAATATAAATAGATTTTCAGAAGCCGATGATGGAAATCGAATCTATGACCCGATTGTTTACATTGCAACCGCCGATATACATTTGTGAATAAATATATTGTCTCATATACTACTATGTAGTAATACACTACGAACGTAATTACCACAATCTTCTCAATTACGTGACCTTCTAGAAGCTGGAAAACAGTGATTTAAGATGACACTAGAATTTTTTGTATCGAAGCTTCGTTACAACATTACAAGCTATATGTCATTATAAACACATTACAAAAACTGAGACAGGAAGAATTATTAATCCTCTTATTCTTTTAAGAAGAACAAGAATGGTTCTTCTTAAACAGACCCTGATGTTTTTTTTTCATATTTATTTATTTTTTAACCTTACTAGATTATGTCGGCACATAGGATCTAAAATGTACAAATTAAGAAACATGGATATATAAATAAAACACTTTAACGGTTTAAAACGCGATATAGTAGTTCAACTTATTTGAAAATGATTTTTGAACTTTGGCCCGACGTTTCGGATGCTTTGCAGCCGTGGTCACGGGGAGACGCGGGGAAACGTCGGCCATTTTTAAATAATTTAACTAATTGTCGCGTTTTAAACCGTTAAAGTGTTTTATTTAAATGTGTACTACTCGCGTAAACTATAGACAATATTTAAACATGGATATTTTAAAACTATGATGACACTAGAACTATCTACATATTGGAATAATATACGTTTAGTAGCAAAGCCTTCTCCGCTAGGGGTGGCTATGGGATGGCAAGATTCTGCTATCCACCCAACACTTTGAAAACTAATATATTTAATAACTCCCTATATGAAAAATTTCCAACACATTGGTCACGTCTTCCACAATCCACAATCACCCCCATGAAGTTATCTTAAGGAAAGCCAGCGCTATGACAACTAATAAAAACGATAGAGAGATATATATATATATATATATATAGCACATCTATATATATATATATATTATATATATATATATTTCTGTTTATAGACAACAAATGTAACGTTATTACATTTCACCTGTTTTATAAAGACGTCTAAATTGTACAGTAAAATTTGAACTCACGACCCGTTAGTTACTAGCCATTGCTACCAACCAAGTAGCTGTTTGAATATGTCGTTTTAAATGACGCAAGTATGAGATGTGGTGTGGACTTCAAACGATCTTATTATCTCGATACTGAATGAAACTGAAATAAGTACGTAAAAAATGCCGGTGACGATTACCATTTCAATGTCCTGATTAATGAATTATATTAGTCACGCATTTGTTTGCAAAAAGAATTAAACAATCGTATTTAAAACGACCTGTGACCATAGGTTATAGAGCAGACATATCATTGCATTTTTTTATAGTGCTATACACTTCCACGTATTTACTTAGTCACTGTATCGAAATTACTAACTCAAGAACATTTTAGCGGTAAAACAAATTTATTTCTTAGCAACAAATAAAAACCCAGGGCTAAATTTTAAAATGAGGTAGAACAACAAATTAAAGAAATGTTTTAACTTTATTATAATTGTTAAGATCTATTTATAACGATCCACAACTAGTATTTTCTTCGCTCAGGTGCCATTAAACTCTTCGCACAGTGACACGCAATTTATATCTATCTGTACTAATATATAAAGCTAAAGAGTTGGTTTGTTTGTATGTTTAAACGCGCTAATCGCAGGAACTGCGGGTCCGAATTAAATAAAATATTTTTGTGTTTGTTACAGCATTCATCTAAGACGGCTTTGGGCTAAGTAATCCCCTGTCACTTAGGAGCCAAGAAAAATTGGAAAAAAAGATACACAAAAAATATGTATGAAAGAAGGATTCCTCTTTAAGTAGACTAAAAAAATATCTATCTTTTGAGATTAACTTGAAAGAAGATCGCGACGCGTCAAATGTCGTGGGTATTACCCACGACTTTAAATTTATAGGAGGTTTTCAAAACCAAATTTGGATGTTCAAAATTACTATTCTAAGCGGACAAAGTCGCTGACACAGCTAGTTGTAAAACATATAATTACAGCGCACTGTGGAAGCAATTCTGAACCGAACTTTATTGATGTATTATTTCATATTGTTGACTATTCTTTCGTAGTTAAATGTTAAGTAATTTAAATGAGTTTAGAGCCGTTAAAAAGTGTTTAATTATATTAGACGTATACGACGAAGTATATTTGTTATAAGTTAACATTTTAGACCGTTCATCTTTTAGCTTATGTGTAGTAAACACATAAACTGCAGCTAAAACTTATTTAACAAAGATATGAGCGAAGCCTTTTTATATAATTTATACATAAAAACATCTATGATGGTAAAGTGTTGTTTAGCAACCAGTTGTGTCAGCAACTTTGTCCGCGTTCGCATCGTTCGTTGAAATATAGCATATGTCAATTTTTAAATTAACACAAAGAGGAATCATTATTTTAGACATATTTTTTGTGTATCCGACCGTTGAACCGTTTTCGCAGCGTACGCCTCGGAGATTCACAATGATGAATAATTTTTCCCATTATTTTTTTTACATTTACCGTCCATACCATCCAGTCCAGAACCAGTAGTTCCTGAGATTAGCGCGTTCAAACAAACAGACAAACGAACTCTTCAGCTTTATATATTAGTATTACGAGGTCAGTGTAAACGCAGCCGGTATACAACTTCAAAAACTCTCTAAATAAACAAAGAAAAAAGTAACTTTCACTTACATCAACTCACCATCAACTACACTACTAGCACTCTCACTTTTAAAACCAATAATGAAAGTAGTCAGGCACGTTTGCTAGTAGATAAATAGATATTGAATTTTTCTACGACACGAAAAAAAAATCATTATCTTGGCGAGAAGGACAAAATTACGATTACTGTATGTAGATAACCGCATTAATACATTAGACACAAAAGCGACCTTAAAAAACCTACTGATTAAAAAGTCTAAACACAGCAATTAAAAACTGAAATCATTGTAAAAACTACAGCTAGTTCTATTAATATCTAAACAAAAAGATTTGTAGGTCATTATTAAATCACAATTAGCCTTGTTTAATGTCTTAGATACATTAATACTTCGCTATTATACGTAATTATAAAATCCTACTCACCACTTAAATAACTTTATACACAACACTTAACAAACACTGAAACACTCTATTGTTTAATAAATATTAATTATTTAAAATTAATTTACAACACGTCCGCTCTCCGCGGCATTCATTCACCAACTGTTGTTTGGTATAAGATTCTAAACGCAGTTCGTCTTCGTGCACCGCAATATATTAACGGTTTAATAAAATGAATTTGTTTACATTAATTATAATGAAATTTTAGTGTCAGTTAATGTAATCCCTGACTCTGACGCATCGTGCGTAGCCCACGCAAAGTTGATATAGCTTTTTTATTCGTCCTTATGTATGTCACGAAGTTGCGTAGTTTGACAGATTGATATCAAAGATCGATGTGAATAATATGATGTATTATTATTATGTACTAGCTGTGGCCGCGACTTCGTCCGCATGGAATAGTTATTTTCGGCTTAAAAATTGTTTATTGCGAAGCTTTATTAACTATCGTAGTTTTTACCTCCTCCTCCACCTTTCTCCAATGCCACCGTCATCGATAATGCTAACTAACACAAAAGCGTGTTCAAACAAACGAACTCTTCAGCTTCACAATATTAGTATAGATGATTATACTTTTCCTATATCTCTGTTGATTCTAACTAAATCAAATGTTACCAAACCGAAAGACCTTCAAGTGACGAATCTAGAAGCATGTATTAATATACATGCACACGTAAAACTGCTAACTTGAAAACTCGATTAACAAGACGCATTAAAGCCAAAACATATATATAGAAATACGCGTGAAGCCATAAAAATGCAACAAGCCACGTTTTATTGTGCCTTATCGTGTTTAGAAAATGAAATATGACGAAAACGACAAAACGCTCAATGGAAAAACTATTTTTTTTTAATTAAAAATATGATTAAAACTGTTTTGTGATTACACAGTGTCGAAATAACAGCCTTAGTTTGTTTCGATTGTCAATATTGACTCGTAGAACAAAATAATATGATTTTATTTATAATAGGAAATGACATATTAGCATGGAGTCATTTGATGGTACGTGAATACCCCAGCCATATAAAATCTAAACATGATGCGCTATCGACCTTTTTTGGCTTTTTTATTAGAAAATCCATAGAGTGAAACATTAGGGTTTTTTCATCTGTGAACGGTGGTTCGTGTCCCGGACGAAATTTCGATATTTCTAGCACCCAATTAATATCCCGATTTCAACATGTTTCATAAAAATGCGGGACCCGGTGAGGATCGAACCCACGACCCGTTAATTGTTAGTCATACATTGCTGCTTGCCTGGAAGAAACCGCTTTTTAGCGGTAAGGCCTCTTCTCGCTACATTTTGGTTTTTTAAATTAAGTTTTATTTTGTAACATTGTAATGAAAATAGTGTATTTTTGTTTGTTGCAAAGCTAATAGGTCGACCGTGCAACAGTCTAGCTTAGGAATAGAGTTGGAGTGTTTTACCCGCTATCATGCGAATTGCGAACCCAGGCTTGTAAACATGTTCAAACTGATTTACAGACAGAGAACAATCTCGAACTAAAATCTGTTGTGTTTCTGTTTTACGCAGTTAATCTTTAACACTCGTAATAACAAACTGATAAAGCTATCGAAGTGTATAGTAGACACAGAGTAACATTTCGCGATGTCACGCTTGTGTTAGTGAAACGTCTTCATTAATTTTTACGATTTACTTGGAACTATATTTAAAGCGGATTGGAACAGAAACGTTTACCTTTTTAACCCGGTTTTACCCTACGACAACGGCCGCCACACAAGAGAATGATTTTGCCAGTCAGTCGGTGTATGTATGTTTCAATCTTTCGCCTAAAATGTTTAGCCGGTTTTAATGAACGGTCCGGAACTAATCGTAGTAATGTAAAGAATTTTCTGAAGATATTAAATATAACAATTAAAATAAAATATCAAAAAAAGTCTTGTTGGTTTATTATTGAAAGTCTAATCTATTGTGGAGCATTTTTCTAACATAAATCCAAAATCAACTGAATACTGTCTATAGTTTACGCGAGTAGTACAGATTTAAATAAAACACTTTAACGGTTTAAAACGCGATATATTAGTTAGACTTATTTGAAAATGATTTATAACTTCGGCCCGACGTTTCGGATGCTTTGCAGCAACCGTGACCACGGCTCAAATAAGTTTAACTAATATATCGCGTTTTAAACCGTTAAAGTGTTTTATTTAAATCTAAAATGAATGTACAATTTGCTTCTTTTAGTTATAACAGTCACCTTAAACTTCTATAAGACAGTAAGTAATTTGCTTTTTATGGTGTTAAGAAATCGAATCAAATTATAGATAGACCCTAATTTTAAGTGGTAATCTATCCTCCAAATGACATATATTATTTTCTATTGGAGACACCAACAGAAGGCCTGACGGTCAGTCCACAGGACCAAACAAAACAGTATCACCAAACTCTGTATCTACGTATTTGTTGATTGGAAGCCACATAACTACGGTCTCGTAAACTGAAAATCTGGCGCAGTTAAACATTATACGCAAAGTGAAGTGAAATGACCTATTGAGTAAGACGAGCAACAAATAAAGGAAAGCAAAAGCTATACAAATTGCGTTTCATAACTCGAGGGCAGCGCTGTCGTATAGTGATGTCCACATTTTGGACTTATCGATATCGACGATATCAACATTTATGACGAATAACATTTTTATGATGGAGGAAGACAAACGAGCACTTGATCATAACATTAAAATCTGCACCACACACAAACACACATAAATTGTAATCTCTACTTAATCTGTACAAATTAAAAAATAATAACTCACTTTTAAGTACCAGAAAGAGAAACCAAGTTACGCAACTGTCATAGTAAAAATATGATTTCCAAATGAATCATTAATATAAACGGTCGGCCTATTTACCAAGGGAGCGCTGTGTCGTCAGTATTAATTTATCCCGTTGCTTATGACGTCAATAACCATTTTCCTCTTGAAATTCACCGGTGACGTATTTGGGGAAATCGTTAGGAAAACAATAATTTTATGGACTAATTTAGAGGCGACATTGAACAATCCAACTATATATAAAATTATAGAGTTATAGTCTATACTAATATACAAATCTGAAGAGCTTTTTTGTTTGTTTGAACGCGCTTATCTCACTATCTACTGATCCGAATTAAAAACATTTGTGTTAGTTAGATCATTTATCAAGGAAGGCTTTAGGCTATACAACTGCGCTGTGACTAATAGAAGCGAAACAAGAGAGGAAAATGTAGACAAAAACGGGGAAAATTATTTATCTTTGCGGGTTTTCGATGCGTACGCTGCAAAAACGGTTCAAGGTACCCAAAAATATGTATAAAAGATTGATTACTCTTAAAATTATCTATAAAAATGTCTCCAACAGTATATGTCTATAAATTAAATTTACTTGCAAGAACGACAGGACGAGACCGACGTGAAGCGTTAATTTTATAAAGATTAAGAGATTTGCAAAAACAAATATTAATGCTAAATAACTAATCAGCGCGGACGAAGTCGCTGACACAGCTAGTTTCAAAATAAACTTTTCATCAATTCAATTTTCTCAAAGTCAAGATGGCTTCAACACAAACACAAACACACAATCTGTGTGATTGTGTGTTTATGTAATGTATACGCATAATGAAAGATGTACATTGTACATGTAATTGTATTCTAGTTAATAAACAGAGAGGCGACCTTTTTTATTACTTTTAGTATGTTTGGTTCATTAATTCCCTGATAATTAATACTTTATCAGCATTTAGTTATCAGGGAATACATACAAAGTACAATGCAATATATGAATTCGTGATATTGTTCAAAACAATACGTAGTCCTCAGTTGCGTTCAATTATTTGTGACCTGAATAATTCCATTTAATTTTAGTGTCCTTCAATTGTATTAAAATATTGGAACATTAAAACAACAGCTTTTATTGAAACACATTATAATTAATACATTCATATTCATTTAACTGAAATTCATTTTTGTAATTCATTCTTTAATTCAATTTCTCTGTAATCTATTGTTTAAATATTTTCGAGTCGATATGAACTTTAAGTTAAAAAGAGTAAAAATAGGATATAAACAGGACTCGAACCCCCTACCGACGCGACACCGTTGGCATTTAATTGGCACCACCAGGGTCAAAGAGTAAAGTAGAGCAGAGTACACATTTTTTACGGTTTAAAACGCAAAGTTATGACCGCGACCACAGCTACAACATAGCACCTAAATCAAAACAATATTACGCGTTTACATAAACTCTTATGGGCATCGATGTAGAAATA
Source organism: Leptosia nina (assembly GCA_963661955.1). NCBI lineage: Eukaryota > Metazoa > Arthropoda > Insecta > Lepidoptera > Pieridae > Leptosia > Leptosia nina. Next base: position 6,895,074 of record CAVLEF010000008.1, read on the forward strand.
CTAAAGAAATTGTAATTCTATCGAAGGCTTAACAACATCCCTATTCCCTACCACGAGGTAGGCCGGAACGAAAGCGTCAGCCATTGTGCGCATACGCAGGTGGACGTAAGTCGGCTTCAATGACGCAGCCCTCTATGTCAGTGTTACGCAACTGATCTAGGCCATGCTTATTGTTAATGCTTTTCTGGTCGACGCAACTTATAATACATAGAATACAATAAAATTGAACAATATAATAGAATGCCAAGAAAATAATATGCAATTAATTGCGACATATACAACAATAGGTGTGCCCGTATTCGCGTTTTGAACGTCAAAATAAGTACTCCACGAAATTCTAAAAACTCTATCAAAAATAGTTGCTACCCACGACGTCGTCCGCGTCCAGTCGCGTCGTGCTTGCGAGTCAATCTTAAAATATTGACATATACTGTCGCGGACATATTTTAGATCATTTAACGGAGAATCTTAGAGGAAACTACATCACAAAACTAAGAGGAACAAAGTAATGGAGAGAAAATTATATCGTTGCGTGCACTGCGAAATCGGTTCAAGATACATCCTTAAAAAATATTGCTTCCTCGTGACAGTTTTTGTCTATCATTTAAGATTAACGCAAGAAGGACGGGATGCGACCAATGTCGTGGGTAACAGATAATCTATAATTTATAATGACAAGGAAGAGGTTTGAAAAAACAAATTTTGATGACCAAACAACCATTCTAGGCGGGCGAAGTCGCTGTCACAGCTAGTGCTAAAATAAATAGAATAACTTGTTTACTTATGGCGTAAAAAAAGGACGAACACTTTCGCTTATATTAAATTAAGTGCGACATCGTGACTTTAGTTTTTTCCTTTTTTTTATTATAGAAGAGGATAGACATGGGGCATGGGGTCCACTTGATGGTAGGTGATATACCCAAGCGCTATCTACCTATATTCGCTTTGGATATTCGGAAACCCACAGACTGACACCGAAACGCGATTAAGCTTCACGGCTTTTTCATTTGTTGATGGTGGTACGTGACTAGGACGGAATGTCTATATTCCTACCCATTCGATATCTATTTGAACAATTTGGACCTGGTGGGGAGCGAACCCACGACCAATTACATTGCTACTATTAGACCAACGAACCCGTCAACATATATAAGGAATTAAGGGCTTGGCAGAATCTACAATTTATCTCAACCATTACAAGATCTCACTTGGTATTTCGTCTTGCAATAAGATGTTTGCAAGCCTTACGCAAACGAGTCGCTTTCCTAATGGTCTTTTTAGATATTAAACGCTCATTACCGTCGAAAATTGAAGGGTATGAGCGGAATATGAATGGGACCTCTGAAATTAGTGGGGCATGGGCCAAGGTCCACGGTGACAGAGGAGAATATAATATGACAAGTTGTTGAAAAACTAGCCTTAGTGAATCGAAGGTTCCGTACTGTCTCTAAAAACTGTAAGCATTTAATCTATTTTACTTTGTAGCAGCCGTGGGGGCGGGGCCGATTTTACCCGTTAAAAGTGTCTTATAAAATATACGTAAACATATATATTTTGTTACACAGACGATTAAAAATGAAATGCCGTTTATCACGTGGGGTAAGGGACAAATACATTGCCGTATATATTTGTCCCTTACCCCACGTGCATGCACTATTTCGGTTCATGATAGACAGACAGACAGAGCCTTAAAAATACGTATTTACGTGCGACATAATACTGGTTAATGTGTATCCAAGTGTAACATGCGCGCGCGCAATCTTCCGTTCGCGGATTGCCTTCAACCTAGCCACTAATGCAATAGTAAATGTTAGTCGAACTTGTGTATTGTGTATCCTTATAATATACCAATAACACAAGTGGTATAAAATAAATTAATATGAACACTATATTGAAGAAAAGAAAAAACTATTAAAATTATAACAGCGAAATATAGTCACTACAAAAGATAAATTAACCAAAAATTTACACAACAATAACAAAAAACATAACTCATATAGTTTTTACAAATATGAATTAAGACGAAACAGATGGCGCGCGCTACTTTAAGCAATTTTGGCTTTAATATAAGTGACACCCACAAGGTATTTGTGTATTTAAATAAAACACTTTAACGGTTTTAAACGAGATATATATTAACTTATTTGAAAACTATTTTCACTACATTAAACATTATATATACCACCATGTAGTCGGGGATCACCGTTTTAAGTCGTTAAAGTGTTTTATTCAAATGTGTACTACTCGCGTAAACTACAGACAGTATTTAAGTATTGTGTATTTCCCAATATCGACTAATATGAGTGTTTCTTTTATGAACAGTAGTATTGGGTTATACATACAAAACTTAAATTATTTTGCTTCGAGTTTAAATTCAAGAGATTATATTTTGAAACACATTTCCAACGTCTTGTGCATAATATTGAGAAATGTTGTACAAATTATATTTGTCTTTCAACACGAGATTTCAATGTTAGGTGTTTTAGAGTTACGTACCCAAAGGTTAAAAACGGGATACGCTTGTAAATTAAAAATCGATTGTAAATTAAACACAAAAACCACGACTCGATCAGAACATGAACCGGCATCCACAACCTTCCGTACTGTTGCTCTAACCAATTGAGTTAATTTTTTTCAACTTAGCGCAATGTTATTCCAATCTTAACATTTGAGTATTAACTTTAAAGATATAATTATCTAAATGATCGCTATAACAATTACAAAAAAGTAAATATTTCTTAAAGACATTGCAAATTCCTGCCTATTTTTTGCTGAATTATGATAACAAGTAGAAACTCTATGTATTGACAAACATTACCAGAAAAAAAACTACATATTGGGTAAAACAGACAAACATGTGCAGGTATACATTCATAATACATATTCTAAGTTATTATAGATAAATATAAATGCATTGTTTGTTCATATTAATGATTTACTAATTCAAGAATATGAATACGTAAAGGAAATGTCGGCAACGTCCTTTTGCGCAAGAGTTCATTGAAAAGTTAATTTTACAAGAAACCTCTATTGCTTCTTAAACACTTATCAGCGACGGATAAATTCCTCTATAATAAAATATCTCAACAAAAATCAATTTCAAATCTGACTAATATTCCTTTTGTTTTCACGTCACATACATTATTTGATTATATACAGCTATATTTTTAATTGCAAGGGAACGCCCCCTGAAATATACAAATAAAACAATTTTACAAAGATTATGACGGAGTACCGTTTGATGCCTCTCTGGAGACTAAGTACTTTCTGTTGATTCCGCTAGTTACACTTTTAACAGTTTCAAACGCGAAATATATTAGTTCGCTTTTTGCGTAATTAACGAAACGTTGGTCCGTAGTTAAAATATCTCGCGTTTTAAAGCGTGAAAAGTTTTGGTAAGTGTCAAAAGACTGTTATGATGTAATTTTTGCTACCGATTTTTCTTAAATTATAATGCATACGCAACACCAAAAATTACACACTAATGCTCTTTTGATATACTGACTCGTAATTTTATGTATAGCCAATAAAATAATAGTTACACATCACGCAATGTACATATTATGTGCGTTTGTAAGACTTTACGAAATTATTAAGTAACGCTTACAGTTCACTAGGTTTTATCGAATGAAAATATGATAAAATAACTTATTTGTTGTCGTATTTTTGACAGGTACTATTGTTGCAACCTATGATCTGACTTCACATCCTGAATCTACAGCAAAGGTGTTCTCTCTCACACGAGAAAGATTTATTCCTACCCCGGTAGTTTCGTGCGGGTAGACAGCTTTTAACGACCACGCCACCAAATTAATGGCGATTAACAGGACTTATGATTTAACGTCCTGTCAAGGGCTTTTTTGGCCCAAAATTTTCTCCTAATAAAAATATTAAATATATCCTCTCTATCTTTTACGCGAGGAATAAAAATTAAAAAAAACTTGTTTAAATGCCTGCTTTGCAGAAGCATCCGAAACGTCTTTTTATTTAAATATTAATATATATTTAAACAACTTTAAAAAGAGTATATGCTTTTTTTATGTTAGATCACGCATATCTTCGGAGTGTATGAATCGATTTGGACTGTACGTTTAGTTAGTAATTTAATATTGTAGTAAGGTTGTAGAATCATTTACTTGCCGCCGACTTCAAAATAGTATTACAGTAATATATATGAAATCATTTCTTTCGCTTCAACTACATCAAAATAGATATTACTTTGTTCGAAGTATTTTTTTTTCTGTCTAGATTATTTCTTGTTAAAAAAATATTTTTTGTTATTTTATCATGTTCAAAACAACGAACGGTAAAAAAAGGTCTTGTCAGTATGTTTCCTTTTTTTAGAAAAAGGTTTCAAGTACATTACATGGTTTATGGAGTACCTATAGCCTAAATATATACGGGAAAGTGAAAAAAACAATGTGTCGTAAAGGTGACTTTTAATTATCTATTAAAAAGGTTTACTAATTATGTCTTGGCTCATCGAAGGTCTTGGTCAACCAATACTTGCGAACAACGTTACGATAGTTTAGTTTTGTAATTAAAATAAGCAATAAAGTTAAGTCATAAATTGTTCAAGACATTGACAAACAAATTTCTAGTCAAAAATTTTGATTGGTTATAGCAGATTTACATAATTCATAGTGTTCCGTTATATAACATATTATACTTTTTCTGTGACCGGCTTTTAGAGGACCGACTATAATAAACATTAAGTGATCCTACATTATCTGTAGTAAACATTAAATAAAACACCTTTAACGGTTTTATACTCTAAACAATTAGTTAGACTAATTTTAAATTCGATTAGTCCTTGCCATGGCTCCTGCAACGCATCACAAACGTCGGATTGTATTTAAAAATAAGTGACCTTATGTATTTCGCGTTTCAAACGGTTGAAAGTGCTTTTTACATTTTTGTTTGTGTAGTAGTAGTGATTTAATTCTTTTAAGTTAGTCTGTCAATGCATAATCAGGACTTTTAGGATTTAACTGTAAAATTAATAATGATTAAGATATTTAATAAAAACACCCATGCAATGCTATATACTTATGTATAAAATAATGCGGGCGGGACTCAAACCCACGACCCAGTTAGCGCTGTGATAAAATACAAATGAATTTTTCAGAAACAAGTTTCTGTTCGTTAACTGTAATTTCATCATTTTATTAGAAAGTTAATCATATTCGATTAATTAGGATTATACTGGTGAAAACCTGTAAATTTAATCTCTTAATCATCAACAGTTATTAGTAATTTTCGACATTAACCACTATATACGTTAAGTGGGACGAATAAAATTTCTTTATCGAAATAAAAAGCATTTGCTAGTTAGGTAATATGTTTTTTTAACCCAAAATTTCAACGTATTGTACTGAGTCATATGAAAGACTACACTTTTCCATCAATATTGGTTTTGATTTTGCAATTTACAGACTTAAACCGAAACGTGAATGTATACTTTACTTTGAACAATTGGCCTGAACCAAAAGGGGTTCGAACCCACGAACCAGCCAAAATATAAATAGGTGTTAGATAAAGGAAATGTCCAAAACGGGCAAGTTGGTGTAATTGTAGCAATGTATCGCTAATAATCCACGGGTCGTGGGTTCGATCGCTATCGGGTCCAACATTTTACTAATCTATTATATTTTAAAAATCGAAAATAAATTGAAAAAATTTTTCGACTCGGGCAGGACTTGAACCGGCATCGTCAGCTTTTGCTCTACCATTTGAGCTACCGAGTCCAGTCCAGCTTGGTAGAGCAACAGCACGGAAAGGCGACGATGCCGGTTCAAGTCCTGCCCGAGTCGAAAAATTTTTTCAATTTATTTTCGATTTTTAAATTATATAGTGCCTTCAATAACATGTGAAAAATATTAATGTTTTCAAACAATTATATTTTTATAAAACATATTAGATTTCGTCTTCAAATCTGGATAATAAATGGATGGAAGTATATCTAAAAAGCGTCTAGGTCACGAACCCGAACCACCGTCCACAGATGAATACGCTGACAAGTTTATTCGCGCTTCGGTTTCAGTCACTGGATTATTATTAAAAAAGGCAAAATAGGTCGACACCACAACTTGTTTAGATGTTATATGGCTGGGGTATCACCTACTATCAAGAAAAACCCCATGCTCTATCATAAAAAAAAGATTACCTACTAGTACCGCTACAGTATAGTTAAACTAATAGAAAGCCAGCTTGTCTAGTGTTACTAGAGTGAATAAATAATATCCCGTTAAGGGTGTTAGTGGGTCAGTCTCGTGCCTGAGAATTGAAGTAACGCATAACGCAATAACGCGTTTAAGAAAATGTCATTCATAGTGCACAAGAAGTTGGGAACCGAATAAATTTTGCTATCACAACCGACGGGCTTGTTGGTGTAACGGTAGCTATGTATGCCTGATAATCGACGGGTCGTGGTTTTGATCTCTACAAGGTCTAACATTTTTCAAATCAATATTTTGTCTGGAAATCTTAATATTGAATGGTTGAAAAGAATAACGAAATGCCACCGTCCACAGATGAAAATAAAGATGTGTCGCGTGTCGATTTCAGTCTGTGGATTTCCGAATACGAAAGTCAACGAATAGACAGTGAATATTGTTTACTTGTTATCGCTGGGCTAATTCACCTACCATTAAGTGAACGCTAAGCTTGTCTAACCTCTATCTTTAAACAAATCACAACTATATTGTAATTCATAGACTTATGTTCGTGAGGTCGATCCAGCTCGTAACCACAATGACACGTGCTCTCTAATGAAGGAGAACATAATGTGGAAACCGCCATATTGTGTTTAAAACAAAGTTTAGACGAATATGGCCAGAGTTATATATGGTCAACAATAACCGTATGAGGTCCAGAACTATTGACGAAGAACTGAAGATGATCATAGATCATAAAATGTGTCTTTTGTATTTAATAAACTTTTTAATTCCAAACACACAGATAGTTTACAAGAATAAAGACTTATGTGCTAGCTAATGACTTTTGGCGGTCTTATCGCTAAACAGCGATCTCTTCCAGGCAACCAGATTTGAAGGGTAGAAAGATTCCATAAAGTATTTAGAAACATAGTGTAAAGAAAAACATATCATGCACGATTGTGTCAAATACATTTTAATATTGCATTTACAATGCAGAAGAAAAATGGAAAAGTTGAGTTAATCGTATAGCTTAACTCATCATTGTGACAAGCAGTATTTTTAAACTCAAGTAAAATCTTTTTTAGTAAAAAAAAATTCATAATTTTCGACATTTCAAGTGTTTTAATAAAACTGCAAAAAAGCCCGAAGTACTTTTAAGATATTATAGTCAATGCAGTAGGTAACATTTTCATTGACAAGAATTAGCAACAAATTTTCAAAGTTATATTTTTATATTTCCTGTTACAAGTGAAGCAACAAAAAATAGGACAATTCGGACAAGAATAAATTCGCTAGTGTGCAAAAACACATAACATTTGATGTAAAGATAAAATAGTTATAAAAAACATATAATTAAAAATATCTCATCGCTTGTTCTTCTGTGCATTATGATAAGCGGATTAGAATTTTAAATATAATAAGTAGTTTTAATTAAACCGACCAAGTGTGAATCGGACTTATGCACAAATAATTCCGTATTGTATTCTTCCATTTGGTATTACAATCTTTTCATTGTACCCTTTTGTAGTTTTTGAAAGAAAAAGAGTGGCGGTGAGTTTTTTGCCAGTTCTTTTCGTTCGTGACCGCCTCGGTAGCTAAATGGTTAAATGCGAGAGGTCCTGGGTTCGAATACCAGGGAAACATAAAATTGTTTCGGTCGGGCAGGGCACAAAAGTCTGATCAACTACTTGCCCCTTAAAAGAACGCATCAGTGAAACGGACACAGAAATGTGTTCGCCTCATGCCCCACGAGGGGGAAACGGGATTTCACTCTTCTTCTCGTTCACTGATATCAAACGAGATAGGACATAAATGGAGCCATCTAACTTAAATTATTCGTCTTTGTTTGTTTGTTTAAGTTGTCATAGCGACAGCAGATATACAGAACTCTCGAGCTGTCTTAGTTCTTGAGATACTGATGAGAGAGAGACAGCTGGATTTTAGTAATATGATCCCATTTACCTTTGGATACGGAACCCTAATTTAAGAACCATAAAATGTTTTTCTTAGACGTATTACAACTCGCGATTCCCAAATGTGGTAAGCCAAACAGCCAATTAACATTACAGTGTTAATTGTAGCATATGCTTGAACCTAATGCGCATGCGACGCTCCAAACGAAATTCTGTGCCTAGATTTGTATAAATATATTATCAATACACAGACGCACAAAAACAAACACACTGAGTGTTAAAACCGCAGTTTACTGTTAAACATAAAAACGCAAGTCAGTGAAAAGATGGAGAGGCGATAAATGCAAGCAATCAGGTATCATCATCATACATCTTGGTAGAAAGTTGGTGGAAGCCACAAAACCCGTTATGACCTTCCAACGCAATTGCAATTATCGCTTAACATGTTATGTATTTAACATCGCGTATAGATAGAAAAGAGTAATCTAATATTAAAATATAACGGTTTAGAACGCGAAATATATTAGATAAGTAAATTTTTATTTATTCTACAACCCGACGTTGCTGATGCTTTGTAGCAGTAGTGAGCTAAGTTTAATATATAAACGTAATTTTGAAATTCTTGTGTTGTGTTTTTCAGCGTCAAGAATTGAGCGAAAACTTTTGTATTTCTTCACATTCAATATTCCTCCACATTTGTTACCGCCGTGCCAAAGGGTTAAACGTATTGCCTAGCAATGCGTTAAGCGCGAGAGGTCCTGGATTCGAATCCTAGCGAAACAAAAAATTGTTTCGGTCAAGCAGGGCACAGAAGTCTGATCTACTACTTGCCTGTTAAAGAACGGATCATTGAAACGGACACACGAATGTGTTCGCCCCATTCCCCACGAGGGTGAAACGGGATTTCACACTCACACACACCACCCATTTAATATCCAGTTTTCCAGGCGAAGTCCAACGTGTTTTAGAAAAATTATAAATTGATTAGAAAAATGTTGGGCCTGGTGGGGATCGAACCCGCGGCCCGTTGATTATTGCTTGATTTGATTATTGTTGATTATAGCCGTACATTGCTAAGTTAAACAGTGTAAGTCTGTTTCACCTGCGTGAATGGGGTGAACACCTTTAAATTTGTAACTGATCTATTTATTCAAGTACATGATCAGACTTATTATTTATTTACACTTTACAATAGATAAAAAAACGTATGTATAATAGAACAGAGTGGAATGGTCGCCTTATCGCAAACAACAGATATTTCCACACAAAATGAAGGACTTATAAAGCTTAGAATAAACTATTTACAAGTTTGATGTTTCTTCGTGATTGGAGACCAGAAATTCTTACGTTTAGACTTTTATTTATTAGCTGAGCCAGCGACTTCGTCCGTTAAGAATATTTATTTTGGGCATCCAAATCCGTTTCTCCTTTATAAACTTAAGCTGTCCCTGACCCACGAAGTCGGTCGCGCCCCTTCCCGTCGTTCTCGCAAGTTAATCTTAAAAGAGGAACACACACACACACATATTTTTGGGGTATCTAGAACCGTTTTTGCAGCGTAAACCTCGGAAAACCATAATGATGAATAATTCTCCCAAATTTCTCGCTGTATCTTCGCTTGTATTAGTCACAGGAAGATGTTTTATAGTCTATAGCCTTCCTCGATAAATGCTCTAACCAACACAAGAAATTTTTTTCGATTCGAACTCGTAGTTCCTGAGATTAGCGCGTTCAAACAAACAAACTCTTCAGTTTTATATATTAGTGTAGATTTGATTAAAAATCCTATACCTAAATATGAATTCTCTAGTACCAAGCAGTTATTCTATTTTAAGCACATCGATAGAAGGCACCATAACAGGTATTTCGTTCTTGAAGATGATGTATATATCTACATAGGATAAAACAAAGTCGCTTTTTCTTTTCCTATGTACGCTTAAAGATTTTGATGCGTTTTTTTAAATAGATAGAGTGATTCAAGAGAAAGGTTTTTATATAAAAAGTTCACTGTATTTCTGTAGTGTATTTAGTATTAGCATTGTACGTGAGCGAAGCCAGGGCGGGTCGCTAGTATTATATATAATAGGAGTAATACTTCTTTCTTAGAATCCTCACAACCTCACTTGTCGAACGATTTACACTCGCGAAGACAAGGAAAATACCTTTAATTGCTTTAGATATTAACGAGATGTCTCTCCGCTGCTTCCCAGAAAAAACTTCTGCAGACCACTCGTAGGTAGCACACGACTGACCCAATGGATATAAGAATTAACTAAATCTATATTTTAATTGAGACGCCAGAACTAGGCTAATCGAATCTTCATACCAATTATAGTTTGTTTATCCTTTCCGTATATAGAAACTAATATTTGAATACTGTCTGTAGTTTACGTTTGCAGTAACGGTTTAAAACGCGATATATATTTGCTAACGAATATATATCGTGTCTTAAACGATTGAAAGTGTTTTATTTAAATTAATATTTGTCTTTACAATTCCTAACCTCGCCGTAGCGGATTTAAGGTGTATATTTTTATATGATCGAGAGGGCAACCGGTATGAACAGAAATAATACAAAACAATATTACTACATATAAGTCAGGTTATTGTACTATGAGAGAAGATTATTATAGTAATGTCAGTAGTTTCCGCGAGTAGTACACATTTAAATAAAACACTTTAACGGTCTCGGGAGTCAGTCAGTCTCCGCGTGACCACGGCTGCTGCAAAAGTTTAACTAATATATCGCGTTTTTAACCGTTTTTCATCCGAAACGTCGGGCCGTAGACATATTTACTTTTAACGATTTAAAACCGGAATTATAAATTACTTAGTTAAGGTTGCTTCAAATAACACACGATAGCATCCGAAACGTCGGGCCCCTATTATTATAAATAAGTTACCTAATACATTTCACGTTTTAAATCGTTAAAAATATTTTATTTAAATATTATAGAGTATAGAATATTCTTTATAATGCGGTAAAATAAATTACTTTATGTTAATTGTATTTTAAATTACGCATGCGCACGCTAACCCTCCGAATTTATTTATTGAATTGAACCTAATCAGGGGGCAACATATTGACTTTGTGTTATTGTTATCGGTTATCAATGACAAAAGTCAAAGGTACTTAAATATATACCTATCGGATATGTTAATGCAGTATTCATATATAAATAAAAACATTATATACGTGGGGTAGTAACAATTGTTCTAATCACTAAAAATGGTAGAGCTAGCATATATAAGGCCACTAGAGGCAGAGTAAAACCTAATTGCAATTTTATGATGTAAGTTATTTATATTTTTAAGTTAAAAAATGTTAATCTACAAGTGACCGAAAATTGTTAACATAATTCTTACACAAAAAATCAAATACATATTTAATTATTGATTTCTTCCTTATTGAAAATCATGTTTTTACTTTTTTGTTATTAGGCCACTCTGCATCTAGCAACCTCATATTACATAATTTATTGAACTAGTAACTTATCCACTCAGACATATAAATAAAACACTTTAACGGTTTACAACGCGATATTAGTTAAACTTATTTGAAAATGATTTTTAACCTCGGCCCGACGTTTCGGATGCTTTGCAGCAGCCGTGACCACCAATATATCGCGTTTTGAACCGTTAAAGTGTTTTATTTAAATGTGAACTACTCGCGTAAACTATAAATAGTATTCACTCAGACATAGTCACGGGCGTAAGCTACTAATTTAATAACTTAATTCGCAAAACGTAATGTCCAATTGAACTTGGTGTAATTAAAGAAGGTTACAAGGTTTTAAAATGCCAATTACACCATTACTTTCTCGACTGAATTAACAAAAGCTGGGATCGGCTTTAAATAATTGATGAATTCTTCAAGATAATTACATCTCCGCCTATAAAATGTCCAAGAATGGACTGCTTGGAATGACGTAAAAATTCTTAAGTAGGAAGGACTTGCATACAATTTTCTTTTTAACCACGAGTTTCCTGGAGCTTTCATTTGTTATTTTGCGAAAAAAGTAACTCTTACAATAAATCTAAATATAATCAGTACAAATGAAATAGATCCATTTTAACCGATTAAAACACGAAATATATCCGTTAAACCTATAATAATACATAATAATGAAGACTTTTTTAAATAAACCACTTTAACGGTTTAAAACGCGATATATTAGTTAAACTTATTTGGAAATGATTTTTAACTAAATTATCATAATTAATTAATTAATTATATTATTAATAATCATTTCCAAATAAGTTTACCTAATATATCGCGTTTTAAACCGTTAAAGTGGTTTATTTAAATGTGTATTTTTTTTTTGTTTGAACGCGCTAATTTTAAGGAATCACTGCGAATAAAAATAGTCACTTGTTAGAAGCTGTAGTATGAACAATGCGACCAAAGGAGCCATGAGGAATGTGGAAGGAACGGGCAAAATTATTCACCCTTGACACATTCCACACCTTCACACATTGGGTTCCCGTTGCGGGTGCTGCCAAAACCGTTTGAAGAGGATTAAATCTCCCACACACATATGAGCGAAATTCTTCTTTTGAATTATCTAAAGAAAATGTCCGCGACAGTATATCTTGACAGATGTGCAGCTATATTTTATAAAGATAACGAGGAGGTTTACAAAAACAAATTTTGATGGCCAAAAATTCATTCAACGCGGACGAAGCCGCTGTCACATATTATAGTTAGGTACTGTTAAAATGACTAGATGCTCGTACGCTAAGCAACCTACAAGAAAAAAGTATTATGATATATTTAATACACTAAAAATATGCTTCTTTGCCAAATAATAATTTGATTGTAATAGAAGTTTTGAATCTTAATAGCTAATTTCACGATTTTATCAATTAATACCGGATGTCAAAATTATCTTATAAAAATTGCGATAACTGACTTCTAAGCCCTTAAAACAGAAGCATTAAAAATCCGGGTTAAATCAGTAACCGTATATATAAGCCCGTAGACATACCTTTCCCAGCTACTCCATCTAAGTATAACGAAATTATTTGGCAATGTCCCTTTTCGGGTAAGTTTTGTCTTAAAAATTCCTTAAGGAAGGATTTTTGCGGAGACAATAAATATTAGAATATTTGTATCTATTCTGTTACTAGATGTACTTACTATTTCTATGTACATGTGTGTATGTATGAATAGTACACATTTAAATAAAAAACTTTAACGGTTCAAAACGCGATATATATTAGTTAAACTTACTATACAATATAACATTGTATATCACGTAGGTACAATTGTAAGACACCATTATTGTAGAACGACACCTATCTATCGAGCTGTTTTTTTTTACAAGTGCTATATAATTAAATAAGTAACACAAGTTTTTATACTTAACATAAACATATCATTTTCATCTCTGTTTGTATATAATAAGTTGTTAGGCAATTTCGTCAGTAGCGCAAAAAATACTCTTGCGTCAAGTGTAGACCAGAATGTTAGACCTTCAGAAATTCCCTTCACTAGATAGCCGAAATGATTAAAACCTAGATATAAGGACGCCTATTTCGCAATAGAACCTAAACAGGTTTGCTTAGAACGTAAACGTGATTATAATCATGTGTAACTTACCTTAAGAATTTGTAAAACATATACATTTTCTTAATAGTCGCGTCGTCTTGATGATCGCGAGGGATATTTATTTTTGAATCCAGATAAAAACAGATAATTTCAGATTTTTAGGGAAAAGTTGGTCTGAATATACAAATTGATATCAAATAAATTCTCTCTGACTCAAACAGACAAACAGATTCTGTTTACATATTGATGAAAAATGAAATGATGAATTCATTCCACAGATAAAAAAAACATGTATGCTAATAATCAGCGGGTTGTTAGTTACATTCTCAAGGGGTCCAACATGCTTCTAATAAATTTATATTTTTTATTTAACTAAGTAGTTGTACTTTGCCTGGACATATGGATATCAAAAGGGTGGTAGGAATATCGAAAATTCCGCCCTAGTCATGTCCACAGATGCTGTGTAGTTTAATTTCGTTTCAAATTCTGTCTGGGCATTTTAAAATATCCAAAACAAAAATAGACCTACAGTGCATCTTCTCTTTTCATCTAGAGTATTTTATTATCAAGCAAATCACATGCTTATCTAGTGAAAAAACACTTATTTGATTTAGTACCTGCAATAAACTTTATTTACAGAATACTTATTCATGTCACCATTGCTAAGTCCAACCTGAACCTAACATTGAAATAACAATACCTTCTCATACCTTTTTGTTAAAATTTATGCAGATGACACAAAGAATTTCTTTGTTAAAGAGTGAATCATCAAGGTTCAACTAATATCAGTATTTGCTAAAGGAAGTGACAAACCGTTAAGTTAAACAGTTTTTAGTGTATTATATATATGAACTTATATGTATGAACAAAATATAGGTACACATTTTTAATCACAACGAATATTACTTACTGGATTTAAATGAATATTGATAGAATTAACATTTGATTTAAGGTCTTAAAAATACAAGGAAGATATAATAAAAATTAACCCCTGTCAATTCAAGCTATTAATTGCAGGTTCTATAAATGCAGGGGCAATAAGCAGCAGTATACCTACTCAACTCGAAATATTCTGTTTAAAATATGCATAGAAAAATTGTAGAGAGAAAGTTAAAACTATTTTATCAAGCACACAACATGCAGTAATCTTTGTGATAATATCATAATTAATTATTTACGATAACTATTCCTACATTGGACAAAGGTTGAAAATTCAAAGTCCATAACATATTTGAAATTAAAATTGTATTCAAACTATGCCTGATTTCCAATTTCTTTCATCAAAGTATGCGACAAAATTGTTTGATTTTAAAATACGCACGAACAAAGATACAAACAAATTCACATGCTATTTTTTATCAGTGTTAGCAAAGTTAAATGGTTGAACTACTTTTTTCTCAAATCGTTTATGATTTATGTTCAACGACATCTATAATATTAATTAAGTCGGCATTATATGAGTAATATTTACAAACAAAGGCTAAAGATTTAAACTTACCGTCTTATGTCTTCTTAAACTGCTTGCGATGCGGCAAAATCTTTGAAATCCTAAGTTATAGTAGGATTACAAGATCATTCTAACTATTGAATGTCGCTAGATAATCTTTTCATAAAATTAGATAATGTATAACGATAACGCAGCACAAACCACTTAAATCTTAGCAGAGTTTTGCTACTTCGCACTAAAAAGTTTTGTTCGTGTCTAGACTTCTCAAATATATTTACTTATTAATTATTATTTGATAAAACAATAATTCGAAATAATAGCTAATTCCACACTCTGTCGTACTATAGCCAAGTACAATAATAACTGAGCCTCAAACAAGATACGAATTAAAAACAAAGTATTTATGACCACACAGCTGAGTCGTGAACACACCACAGACGAAAATCGAAATACGCTTATCCGTCAGTCTATGTCACCACAGACTAGTTGAGTTTAAAGCTGTATAGTGTTTAGTTAATATATTAAATTGCTGAGGGCGCTGTGAGCAATGTAAAATGTTATAGATTTCCTTCACAATAATATGATTCTACCGTTAATCAAATAAGATTAATTTCATATTCTTTTTATTAACTTTCACTTAGTTTTTTATAAAAATACGTGGTAAACACATTAAATATTAAATCTTTAAAATGTGTCGTTAATTCCAGATTATATATCCAAACAGTATTCTTGAAATTAAAATTGATAGCTATAAAAAACCAAAAATATTCCTTGGATTATAATTTTGATTTAAAAACAATAATGGTGTAATCCCGGACGGGTTAGATTTTATTTTTCGACTATTTTATGGTTGATTGTTTAACTTACTCATAGCACAAATAGTCTTTATTTAACAAAATTAGAGTATTCTCTTACAACATTACAAAAATCGGTTTGTCCATTTGATTTAAATTTACCGCCTTTGACATCTCACGCCCAGTTTGACGTCACGCAGCGGGGTTCTCAGACAAACCTTACCGCACCCTACGTAAAATATATCAAAAGGACATAAATTCAATCTATATTCTCAATATAGGACTTTAACTACTTGTACGAAAGCTCAATTTATTTTGAAACTCAGATTAGTTGTTTTTATACTCTCCAGATGGCGCTCAAGACTCGCGCATCGTGAACCAATAGAATAAAAGGAACTTTGACGCAATTTGCAAATGGCCGTGAAAAGGATTGAACTCGAGGGTGTATGAAAGACTAAATGGTGGAAAAGTCCGTGACAAAAACTTGTGATCATCTCTTCGTCTAGTGTAGTGTTGTTGCAAATTATAAACATGTGCCAAATGGATAGACGCCAGTCTTAATAGTGGTTTTAGGAAGCGCCTGAAAACCACTGGTGGATTTAGAGAAAAGATTTGCTGACTGGGGTAAAGTCCTTGTATTATTCATTTATCGTAACGTTCATACTTCTATCCTTATTGATCTTATATTTAATTTTAAATACCTAACGATTTAGTATGTGGAGGACGATCTAGTATTTCCTACAAATAGTACAATGGTCGCCGGTGTATGCGTACGATCCATCGTCCATGTTTTAAGCGTAACTTGTAGGATTAACGAATTAATTTATAGTTCATTAGTAGAAAATTAACTGCATTTTAAGTTTTTAATATTAATATATCGTAATTTGTTCGGGATTTGAGGTCCTAGGCAATTAATATGGGATAGCTTATGTATAACATGTACATGTATGTCAAGAGGCACGGCCCTGTTGCTACATAGCATCGATTCGTACGTTAGCCTTATCAACTTATGATTTCACGAGGTTCATGCGTAAAAAACATCCACCAGATATCCAGACAAAATGATCTTAATATATTAGACAATTTATTACTGTTTGCAGTACTTACTAAGGTGCTACGTGTCGTGTTTGTTTCCTAATTAAAGCCTTAAATCATGATAATCATAGTGAATACTAGGACAGATCAATATTTTTCCATACCAATAACTTGAAAATAATATCTGTATGTATGGATAATACATAGAGATATTATATTCAAGTTATTGGTACCACACCTAGATAGATGTCAAGTCTTTGGAAATATGTTTTACATGATCTCCAATGCATGGTAGTAGTGGGCTATTGTCAAAATTTCATATTTAATAAGGGTAACAAAAGCTTGGTTGACTAGGATTTGCATTGTATTGTTTTTCTCTTTATCTTACATCTAATATTTTTAATGTTTTAAGCTTCTAATCGTAACAAATTATCTATTAAATGTTTTATCTTTATTCATAAATTACATATTTTATAAAAAGAAATAACTTTCAAACCTCTATTCAAAATGATACCCGTTTAATTGTGATAGGATGTTTGTCTCATTTTACCATTTTGCTGTTATGACAATATTTATTTTGGAGAGAAGAGGAAAACAAAATGTGCCCTTTTGAGTTTGTTTGTTACTACAGATATATTGCCAATAATACATTCAAACATATCTTTCATTCTCTAAAGAATTTTTTCAAAATTTCATGCACATCTTTAGAATTAAGCTATATACTGTTAAATTTACATGAACTATAATTGTAGGTGACAATATGTTGCTATTTTGTAAGTTTTCATGTCTGCTAACTGCCTTTCCGGTGCCATATTGTGAAATATTTACAGTTACATATAAATTAAAGACTGACCATGTCCATCCCTCCCAACAAGCTAAGTGTCAGTATTAATTGTATTTCTACCTATTATTGTACTGCGGCTCAGCACAGGTATCTTCTCTTGTAGATCTCCTAGATCGTTCTCTATTCTAATTTGAGCTTATTCAGTGCAGAGAATAAGGACTAACATCCTATTGTACTCTTCTAGGCACAAATGTGATACCACTTCTTACTTTTAAACTTGGGCTAGATACTAATGGGAAAATTCAATATACCAAGAAATATTTTCTTTATTGTCAGGTGCACTTATCTCTTGTTTCCAAACGGTAGTTCCTTTTCATCATAAGATTGTATAATGCTAGCTCTCTACATAACATACTTGAAATTGAGCGTTACACCGACCTTGTTTACGTAAGTGAGGTGTGAAATGCGTTAAAAATCACCTGGAATATTGTCTTGCTATGCTCCTTACTGGCTTTACAAACTGGTTGCCTCTATTTATGTATTCTCATTATTCATGTGCTGACAGTACAAATGTTTTAGTGATTGCTATACTAATGTTTAACAAAAATAAACAACTTTCTACAATTAAATTATGGATTTAAATCATTGCATACAATGTGTTAAAATTTGTGACCTGGTAGAGGTTGGTAGGTCAAGGTATTGATAAATTACTATATACTCCAAAGCCCCTCACAGGATGTTGTAAGTTTACCAAAATGAATTACTCTGTGGTAGTTAGTATAGATGCACCTTTAAACAATGACAGATATTACATCGCACAAGTATTAGATATTACTAAATCTTAATCATTATTACTAATCAAATAACAACATGCATGCATTAAACAACACAAGGTACTCTTATAAGATTACTACTTATCAAGACCTCTATAAATTATACTTATTATCAATATCATGTTTACTAAAGGGTTTAAAATATTATATTACTTTTTATGTAAAATAAATAAAATTACTTTTAAGCTCTCTGGCAGCAAACTGTGATACAAAATAGTTTTTATTGTACCATAATGAATGTACTTTTAACAACAATGTCATTCACATTCTTTTGTGTTTAATAAATAAACATTTTTGTATACGGATATGAAAAGTAAATGAATGCTGTACTTTACAGTGAACAATTTTTCAACACCTCTGCAGGTGTTGTGGATGGTACTTGAAGTTGATTACTAATATGTGTAATGCATTACATCTGAAATGTTATAGTCAAAGTAATACAGAACTAATTGATGTTGCCAGCTCTATCTTGTTTTAATGAAATAATTATGTGCATTGGTTGATAATAAGGTTTAAAAGATTTTAGGACTAGATAAAACATAATTATAGTAATATGATTGTTATCTTGACAAGTAAATAAGGTCATTTATATTAGAAAAATCCACATTTTTGTCATTTTGATGTTAATGTTATGTACATTTTTCTAACTGGGTAAAAAAGTACAGTGGTGATTTTAAAATAACAAGCCCTCATCCAATAATCAAATCACCTTAAGTGGATAATATTGGTGAGTCGACTGCATAGTGTTGTATAGATATTTTTTATCTGTATATATTCCTTTCTTGCTTATGTAACATGTATAATAATTTCAACTACTTGAAATCTCATACACAAATCTTCATGCAAGTTTCCCCTAGTGCAGATATACTTCTTTGTATGTGAAAGTAAAGGACAATTTAAATAAAGCAATTTAACGATTTAAATCGCGATATATATTAGTTAAACTTATTTGAAAATTATGTATTTTAACTACGGCACCGACGTATGGGATGCTTTGTAGCAGCCGTGGCCACGGGGATTTTCAAATAAGTTTAACTAATATATATCGCGTTAAAGCGTAAAAAAAACTGCTTTATTTAAATGTGTACTGCTCGCGTAAACTACATGCAGTATTTAAAGAAGGAAAATGCAATATGAAACTTAATACGAAATATATCGGGCAGTAATATCGTGCGTATTTCAAGACAGGTTATGCCCACTAGCAGGTGTATGAGTGGCGTGCTGTCAGTTAATGCATCAATGCCCCATTGTGCCGTATACGGCGTTGGCGGTATCAGCTACGAATAATTAACCAGTTTTATTCCATAGAAGAGCAACTTTCGCTGTGCCGTGTAAAAAACCTGCAAACCATTGATACTTAACCGTCTTTTCTACGTGGTTTATAACGTAAAATTTCGACAATATATTGTCTTATTAAAGTACAAAGTTTTTAAATGAAAATGTACATAAAACAAGTAATGAGCGCAATTTCGTATAGTCAGTTAGTCAGCTACTAGTATAACTGTAGTTAGCTATACTACCAATATGTTATATATACACCAATAGTATTAATTTAGTATGTAAAACGTCTAATGTTTTTAACTCAAATGCACAAAAGATTTAAAATCTCGTATAAAAAGAAAGCTTTAAAAAGTTTGATTCCATAAAGAACACACATGACATTATTTTTGACTCGTTGGCCCAACATGTATCTAATCATTTTTTTTTTAATACCTTGCACTTCGTCTATAAATCTGGATATTAATTGGGTGTTAGGAATATCGAAAAATTCGTCCGGGTGACTAACCTACCCTACTAAAATACTGATCATAGGCCAAAAAGCCTTAATGTGGATTTCCGAATATCCAAAACCAAAATAGGTCGCAGTGCATCTCATAGATGTTTTATAGCTATGGGATTTTACCTTCTAGCAAGAGAAGGCCATGCTTTTCTGTCTATTATAAAAACGTTTGATACAAGAAAGCGAGCTATCCTTGGTAAGGACGTGGAGTGATTCAGACGCGGTTACTCCCATCGGCTATTAGGTTGCGCAGACAGATTGCGCGGGAACGAGGGAACAGGTAGTGGGTATTCAATAATGAAATACTATTGGAAATGACATTTCATTACTCATTTATTCGCATAGTAACTGCTCTAACGCTATGAGAACGAATATTAACGCACACGGGACAATATTTAAGTGTCCAGGCTTATCATATTTGAAAGGGAAATTCGTTATAAGAAAGTCTTATTGATAGGAAATCATAATATATTAAATTGTGTAAGGATTTCACGGCCATCGTTCAGCATATCATTGTTTTTCGGGCTATTCGGTCGATGTGAGCGAGAAGAGGTTCTCGAAGCCCGAAAAACAATGATATGTATAATATATTAACTTGAGAATTTAAGATGACTAAGAATATTTATTACTAAATATTTAATTATAAATATAATTTAGTTTCGTTTCGTGCTCTAATAAAAAATAATATATGCTTATAACTTGGTATAAAATATGCTTTTAACTTGGCAGGCTGGTGGCAGTGCGTTGGAGGCGCGCAAGAGTAACCTGGTAAAAAAGACGGCTCATCTCAGTGTCGCGCACGATGAATGAATTGGACAGCTTACGTCAGGAGGCGGAAACCCTCAAAAATGCGATACGAGTAAGATTAAACTTGCAATTAGAACCGGATATTTAAAGTAGAATTAGAATTACATTTTTTATATGTGGGGCAGTTTCATCACTGTTCATAAGCCTCATGTGTTTCAAGAAAATCATTTGTGACTTATTGTTTTGCCTGGATTCGAACCCAGAAAGTTAAAAGCAACATTATCTACAACTTATAATACCCCCTATTATTGCAAATTAAATGTGTTTAATTCAAAAATGTCATATATATTATAAGCGGAAGAACATTCTTTTTAGATAATAAAGTGTGCAACAGTTGAGTTTTCCGATAGTCTAAACAAGTAGTTATTATATTCTACAGTGTTGGACGAAGGCCGAAATGTTCACGAAAAAAACCGTACAATAGATATATTCGTGAACAAGTTTACGTTGGGTTTATCTGTAGTATTGATTTATAGCTATATTTATTGCAAGCGCGTTCATGAGAGCGTTAAAACTGAAGTATTTTGAGTATACGTAGTTTATTAACCCAAATGCTGTGGATGTTACTGGACTTGCATAGAAACCCAAACATAAAAGAGTTATTACTTGTTCTCGAATAATTTATTTTATTAGTGTGTAATGTTGTTGTTAATAATTTGTATCTTTGTCGAATTCAGGATGCTCGCAAAGCCGCGTGCGACACTTCGCTTGCGCAGGCGACGGCCAACTTGGAGCCAATTGGCCGAATTCAAATGCGCACGCGCAGAACGCTGCGCGGACATCTCGCGAAGATTTATGCGATGCACTGGGGTAGTGACTCTAGGTGAGGTCCCTTTTGTTTAATAATCGAACTCGAGGAGAATATAAAAAACGGGTAAAGGCACTCGCGGTTAAGGTCGATATCTGAAACAACAGGAAAACGTATTCCCTTTGGAAGATTTCCATAACCATTAGCCGCTATGTGTATATAAAACATCAATTCGTCGAACAATAATAATGTACTCGTAAAATGTTATTATTCCAGTGAAAGACTCGCAAAAATACTCCAATAATAATGATAGGCATTTATCCTGTTCTTAAAGTTGTTTGTCCACTATTGTGTATTGATATGATTGTTAAACCTTATTATTTTTATAAATGAAAAAAAATCACATAAAAACAACCGTCTGCGGATTTATATAACCGCAATGATTTAAATAAAACACTTAACGGTTTCAAACGAAATCTATTAAAATATCATTTCAAGTACATATATTATTATTATTCTGTTGTTTGAAAATAAAATAAATATCCATAAGTTTCGATTACAAAAGTTATTTTACGTTTTTCATTGTGGACAACAGTAACATGTGATATACAGTTAGAAACTGTTGCAACACACAATTTTTTTATACAAACTCATTGCAACACCACATTACGTTTTCCCATACCATTTTATGTTACAGCGCAGCATAAAATCAACTCCGCTAAAATCCTAAAATAATTCATGACTTACGGCACAGTTTCTGTGAAGTGCGAACGTGACGTATTATTTGATTACGTGTATTATTGTTTTCGCTGAAATTATATTCATATCGTACGCCATTGTAGACTTATCGATGCATTTATTAAAATGAAAACATTTGCTTGCATGTTCAATTAATTGATTTTTTATCAATACGTAAATATTGAGATTAGCAGTGTTTGTTTACTTATCATTGTGAAGGTGTGTGCCTATGAAAAATGAAAAAATATGTCTCGATAGGAAATATATTTTGTTTCCAAAACTTAAATTGATAATTTAAAAACAACTGAACCCCTTCGAATAGTATGACTAGTGTATTTTTTCTTTATTATAGAAGATACACACAAGCAAGAGTTTCATTTCACTTGATAGGTGAAGTAACCCAGTATAAAATAGCTTTGGATATTCGGAAATCCACATACTGAAACCGAAACGCGATTAAACCTCAGGCGGTTTGTCATTTCTTGACTGCGGTTTGGAATTCCGATATTCTTACCACTCATTTAATATCCAGACGTCCAAACGAAGTCCAACATGTTTCCGAACAATTATAAATTGATTAAAACCATGTTAATACAACACCACGATACGTCGATTAATAGTCATACTTTGCTACCATTACACCAACTAGCTCATCAATCTATATGCGTAGCTGAGTTTACACCTTTTAAAAATCATGACATATTTCTACAGAAATAAAACTGTCAAATAATTATGAATAATAATAACAACACAATCATTGTATTACAGGAACTTAGTATCGGCCAGCCAGGACGGAAAACTCATTGTTTGGGACAGCCACACCACGAATAAGGTGCACGCGATACCGCTGCGCTCTTCGTGGGTTATGACGTGCGCGTACGCACCTTCCGGATCGTACGTCGCTTGCGGTGGTCTAGATAACATCTGCTCCATTTATAGGTGGGTACAATGTTAGGAAATATTGGTCTGTTCGTGTAAACTTCTTTATTGCACATATGCTATTTTTGTCAGTCTGTAAATATAAGAAATCTGTGAAAGAAACCAGGGATATCCAGATATAATTGAGGCCTATAAAATCAAAGGCAGCGAAACGCCATAACATCGTAAAATAGTTAACTATCACACTTTAGCATATTGATTTTCCTAACAAATGCAGAAAAATCCCTATAAAATCTGGATCAAAAATCGATACTGACATCGAAGCCAGCTACATGCCAACCAGTAAGAATCAAAATTAAAATAATAATAATAATTAATGAAAATTCAGATTATTCACACTCCTTATAAATCTGTCTCAAAATTAATATGGGAGTTTCCTGAACGAAGTTATCGATTTTTGTAGATTATATGACAAACTTGGATTTAGCCGCCTTTGATTTTATAGGCCTCAGAGGTCCTCTTAAGTTTTCCATTTTTCATTTTACTTGACAATTGACATATAAATGTGCCCAAGTTCATGAATATCAATTTCCTTTCTGACACAATTTGTGCGGTTTGCACACTAGGAAAAAAACTTTAGCTCAATTGCCAAGACCGAATACTGAAAGTCTTACCAGATTAACAGGTTTTGAGGCAGCTTTCAGTATCCACACACACACTAAATAACGATTATGGGGTTTCAGATAAACATTCATACAATTTAATATCTTTCGGAGTTAATGCCACGCTATTTTCCAGTAGAATGAGGTTTCTGCCTTCGGCCACCACAGCACCCGTTTGGCTGGAAGATTCCGCATCGATCCTAGCGATGTAACACAAAGTTTCCTCCGCTTAACGCTAGATGGCATTAGTAGTGCCTAAACACAATTCAATGTTTTAATTGCAGCCTGAAGACACGCGAAGGAAACGTGCGCGTTTCACGTGAACTGCCCGGTCATTCTGGTTACCTGTCTTGCTGTCGCTTCCTCGATGACAACCAGATTCTGACCAGCTCTGGAGATATGACCTGGTCAGTACATTCTATCGCCAATATTTTAAAAAGTACTATAATAATTAAATACACTACTAAAAGTATAAAAAACGGGATTTCCATTGTTCTAGTGGAGCGTGGGGCGAATATATTCATGTGTCCGTTTCACTGATTGGTTTTCATTACAGACAACTTGATAAACCTCTGTTCCCTGCTTCACTTAAACAATTAAATTTTTCCCTTAAGGACCTTATCGTTATGCTAGTCACGTTTTACCATTTAGCTACAGTCGTTATATACCTACTATTTAAAAAGTTTAGTTGAATGTGAACTGTCTAACAAACAAACAGTTTTGCTAAAACTGGCTTTGTATCATAATTGAGGTAAAACTTTTGCTTTTACTAAATTACTTTACTTTGTTACATCAAAGCGAAATACATGGAGTATGGAGTTTTGTCAGGCTCAACACAGACAGTTGTGTTTTTCTAAAAAATTTGAAGAGAAATAATCTTTGAATACTCATTAATCATTACAATTGTCGCAAAAGAACTTAACAATCAATTGGAACTTGCAGCGCCCTCTGGGATATCGAGACCGGTCAGCAGTGCGGACAATTTACTGGTCACACAGGTGACGTCATGTCCCTGTCTCTGGCGCCGGACCAACGGACATTCGTGTCGGGCGCATGCGACGCATCCGCCAAGCTCTGGGACATCCGCGACTGCCAGTGCAAGCAGACCTTCCCGGGACACGAGAGTGACATTAACGCTGTTACTGTGAGTCACAATACATTTAATATATTCGCTGTTTGCAAGATACATATCACATAAAGATACATGTTGATCCAACTCTAACGAATAATTTGTAATAGTGTATTAATTACGATCAAATTTGATAATAAAAACGCTTCTTACGAGTTCATCTTAAAAGGTATACTGTCGCGTTTATGTTTTTAGATCATTTAATGAGAAATTATTTTTACTACAAATGTTTTGGTTTCTTGAACCGTTTTGCAGCGCAAGCAACGGTAGAGCTCAAAAATGTTTCCCGTTTTTCAGCATTCGAACCAGTTTCTAAGATTAGCGCGTTCAAACTCTTCAGCTTTATAATATTTGTATAGATAATAAAAGTGATACATCCTTAATACTATTATAATAATCAAGGTCAAAATATTAATAGTTACAATATTCCTACATAAAAAATAGTTACAGTATAAAACTGAGGTTATCCAATTGTTGTTAGTGGATGGATTGTAATAAAGAAATATTATTTGGAACGAATATCCAAAGCCAGAACAGGTCGACGGCACATCTTGTTTAAATGTCATTGGCCGGGGTAATTCACCTACCATCATGCTTGTCTGTCTTCCTCTATCATAAAAGAGGACACAATGACAATAGTTCTGTGCATTAACAAAAAAAATACGCTTCAAAACTTTAATATTGCGCACGCGCACGATGACATTATGTAAATTTAAAATCTATTTAGGTTGACGCAAGCACAATTAGTTGAGCAACAGCACGGAACACTGTGCCGGTGCAAGCCCCGCCTATGTTATATTTTTTTTTATTTAAAAATAAAGGTTAATAATATTTATGTAACGTTTATGCAAGTGTTAAAGTTGAAGTGTTAGTTGCGTGAGAGGGGCATGTATGAAAAAATTCAACGACGTGTTGGACTCTGTAGCTCGATTAGTTAGAGCAACAGCACGGAACAGTGTGGATGCAGAAGTTCTGCCTGTGTCGTAAAATCCTTTCAATCTAAAATTGATTTTAGTTTACATGTGGAAAATATTTAAGTTTTCAATATTCATCTGATTAAATGTCTTCCTTTCAGTTCTTCCCGTCTGGCTTTGCATTCGCGACGGGCTCCGACGACGCGACGTGCCGCATGTTCGATATCCGCGCGGACCAAGAGCTCGCTATGTACTCGCACGACAACATAATTTGCGGCATCACTTCCGTCGCTTTCTCGAAGTCGGGTCGGCTGTTGCTCGCCGGATACGACGACTTCAACTGCAACGTCTGGGACTCGATGAAGAGCGAACGTGCCGGTAAGCCTTTTTAATCCTATTGTCACATACAATATGAGAGGTGAGGGACCATACGCATTAATCGGTTTGTCGTTCGGCTAACAGCACCGTCAGCATCGTCTCGTTCATATTTTTATTTACGGTATAAAGCATGATGCATATGTGTCCTAAGAGGTTATTCTCCCCCTCTAGTTTTAGATAGGCGATAGATATAAAACACAGATGTTGTAATTTATATCCAAAACTATTTTTTTTTAGCTATGTTTTGTAATCATGGTAGTATGTGACAACAGATGTTCTGAATCGACCATTGAATTTGAGTTTATTATCTGTCTGTGTATTTTTAATGCAAGTCTAAATCTGCTTAATGTCACGTAAGAAGTTTAAATGAACGTGTTTTTGATATATATCACTCTTTTTAAACAAGTAATAACGTAACTGGTTGTCTACAGGTATCCTAGCCGGTCACGACAACCGCGTGTCCTGTCTTGGCGTGACCGAGAACGGAATGGCCGTCGCCACCGGTTCCTGGGACTCGTTCCTGCGCATCTGGAACTAAGCCATCCCAGTCCTACCCTCTCCCCTTTTCACTCCAAAACTCATCTAAACACTCCCTTAGTGATACTCGAGGTGCCGTTAGACCGACCGAGCATTGATCGTAATACTAAAACTTCAGCGAACGAAATTTAAAGTCCATTTTGCTTCAATACTCTTATAATCTTACAAAATAAGGAGAAGACTTATTTTTTTCTTTAAAACCAATATTCTCAAAGTTTAACTTGCTAACTTAAATTTTGAAATATTTAACCGAACTTGTTTGCTATAAACAAATGTCCAATGCTCGTTCGTCTAAATACACCTCCGCGCGCCCCGTATTAACGAAACGCGACTAAACTATTCGAACAGATAAACGTGTATTTCACTTACAACAAGATGGCCGCCAATTCAAAATGGCGCCCTCAAGAAAAGTTGAACAATCGAAACCCGTTGCATAATTTTTGTCAAAAAATCTTTGTTTTAAATTCTTGATTTGAACGGGTTAAACAAGCCATAATCGCGAGTGCGTTTCCATCGAAGGGGTGCGTGAGTACAACATAACCCTGCGGACGCTGTAAAAAGACAGGGACAAAACGCACTGCTTTATTTATTTTGTATACATAGATGATAATCTCTTAACAAAATGGAAGCATTTAACTACTGGTGGGTAGTGATGAGTATGTTTGCACTGTTTATGATAAACTATTTATATGTAATGTAATGATATATTATTAGCGTAGCCTTTTGGAGCCAGTCTGAAGACGGCGAACGCTGTGGCTTTATTTTTCTGTGACTTGGTGAGTTTTTTTGAGATTACAATTAAAAGTTGTCTACATTGCTTTGACGTTAGTATCCAAAATGAATTCGTTTAAAGATTGTAAAAGCCTTCTGCGAACATCTTCTAGCACCTTTCTGTATGTTTGGGCTGTTAGGCCGGTGTTCAGTCGATATGAAGATGTCATGGCTTGAAGAACGTTTTCTCAAAGTTGCCGGCCTAACAGCCCAAGAAACAAAAGATGAACTCAACAAGACGATTAATAAAAGGTTCTCTTTATTTCAGATATAATTTCACCGCACAACATTACCCTAAAATGTTAATTGTAATTGAAAGAGTAATCCTAAAGAACCAAATATTAATTATTAATGTAACGTTTTATAATTTATTGAGAATGTCTCTTGTTTAATCGTTTCTGATTCTAATTGTAATAGAACTGTGCTTATCTATGATTTTGTCGTATCGTACTTCTTAGGTAAGGCATGTGGTGTTCTGTACGAGGTGACTTGTGACGAAGCAATTTGTTCGCGAAACTACTTGTCTGATGAAAATCACGACATCTAGATTAAAAAGCTAGAACTTCATCCTGGTTTTTAATCTAGACAGACATCCCCATCGAACCAATTGAATCGTCCCGAACTGCGTAATTTTGAGATTGTCATATAAAAGATCTCCACAAGTAAAGTATATACAATTTTTAATTTATTGTAACACGGTGTAAAAATAATTCTTATTGTTACCTGATTGGCTTCTGTCACAAACTTATCAGAACTGAAAGATTTCCCATATAGCTGGTTTCTATAAGTTGTCGAATGATTTCCGAACTCCTTGGTATCGAAGAGTTTTTGCGTTTAAGTACATGTTACCGAAGTACTTATAATGCGCAAGATTCATGTAACATCGTGTACAATCACGTATTGTCTGTAGTTTACGCCAGGAGTACATGTTTAAATAAACAAATTTGACTGGTTTAATACGCGAAATATACCAACTAGTTCGCCAGTGACTACAAAGCACCCGAAACTTGTAGTAAATCATAAGATAACTAATTTTTCGCGTTTCGAACCGTCAATAGTGATTTATTCAATCGTGTACAATCGTCAACGCTTGAGCGGGACAGTCGCACTAACATCGCACGTCCCTATGTTCATTTTCCTAGATTAAGCTACTTTTAGGAAATAAGGGTTTAAAATAAGGCATTTGTAACTTCGACATTCTGTGTTGCTATTTATTGTAAAACAGTTCACTCATTACTCCGTTGTGATTCACAGTTCGACGAGTAATGTAACCTTTTTTGTCGCAGTATTTTTTTTTAATTAAGCACAGAGGTTTTATTGACGGCTTTTTGTTTCGTCGATGGATGGTTGTCGCTATTGTTTTTTTTAACTTAAGCCTTCGTCTTAGATAGGTTACAATATAATATGTAGGTGTTTATATTTAAGGCAGACGCGATAAGATGATCCTCAATGACTTTTGAACTCTGTTTACTTGCTTTTATATTGGAAACGGCACAAAAGCTGACGCGGTAGAATCTCACTAAGCAGGTGCTGGGTTGTATAGAAACAATCGTAACATGTAAATAATACAAAAAAGCATTTAAGAAAGATAATGCAGTTTATTTGGCGGTAACAATGTACGTACAGACTATGGATGAACCACTAAACAACAAGCAACTTAATATAGCTGGGGGGAGGAAAGGGGAGGGGGGGTTGGCGGCGTTTTGATTGAAGTACTGAACAGTGAGATTCTACTGTACTTACATATAGTTTTAAAACTCATGCTCAATACCATCGTTCGCACAAATCAACGCATAAACTCGAACTGAACGCAAACAGTAGTGATTTTCTATCTTTTACATTCGCAGTTTTTGTATTATACGGGCATATCACTAATATTCGGGATACCCACGCACAAGATTAGTTCTCGGGCCCGACCCGTTCGTCATTGAGCAAATACACCACGCATCTACCCGTAAGAGTGTTTCGCATTGTGTGCGCTTTATCTGTCCGGAGCTGGAGGACCAGGCAACCGGTGGACTGGCGAGGCCACAGGGCAGAAGAGCGATTGGCAAATGTAAGCTATGGTCTGCTAGATGTACGCCTAGGATGTAAGACTTTTTTAAAAGTAAACGTTCTTTTCTACTGGCTTCTTTTCAGATCGTTGTACTATAACATACGGTTCGCATTATGTATAATATATTATAATTAATATGGTATAGTTAACGATGGCTCCACTTTGGTTTTATATTTTGTATTCAGACCAACTTTCTCACTTTTACATGGACTGCCATTATATATTTACCTGTAACTGTAACTTATTGTAATCCTTGCGTACGGAGGAACGGAAGTCGCAATAGTTAACACGAGTAGAGTTTTCATCGAGTACCATTAAAGTTAAGCCGGTGTCACACTGGTCGAGTTTAACCTAATGCAGAAAGTATGACAGTCGTCTGGGTTTTGTCTCATTCATCATCGATTAATATTCCGAAAGTTTTGTAATGTGTGTCCTCGTCACCTGATAAGGAATTACTTCAATATGATTGGGTGTCTCCTTCGGAAAAATCAAACACTATGAAATAAAGAATTTGTATAAGTTAACTTTTATTTGCTAGTCCACATCTTTGATATGTTTAAATAATTATTCTTAGTGGTGTAATACTAATTATAATGTATTGTGTAAAATATTTTTTTTAGTTATTATTATCAATAAATTAAAATTTGTTTATTTTAGTGTCTGTTTTATTTCGTTTTCGTTACTCTGCCCTTTTTAGAGATTCATGGGTCATAAACCTTATATGTTTTGTTACTTAGAAACTTAACTAAATGGTTAAACATGTTGCCTAACATTGTGTTAAGCGTGGGAGGTCCTGGGCAAACAATAGGTTTCGGTTGGGTAGGGCATAGGAATCTGATCAACTACTTGCCTGTAAAAAAAACTTATCAGTAAAACAGACATAGATATGTATTCGCGCCTTGCGATAAAAATTATACTGTCAAGCATAGGTTTAAACATGTCGCATTCTTTATGAAACTATTGTTAAATGACTTGTTTGATGACTAACCACTTATTCGTGTTTCCTGGGACTTTAGAGGTGATCAGCAGCATGAGGTAAATCAATTAGTGTTTTAGCAATGGAGCCTAGGTTCGATTTTTTCTATTTATTTTTGTTCGTACTACCACCTAATGTGTAGTGAAAGTCACAAATTGTTCTCGAAAGTCGGTTAAACGGATTTCCTTAAAATAACACCAGTATAACCTTAAAACAATATCCTTTTAAGAAGGCACTAATTAGTGATTGTCAAGGCCAAGCATTGTGTGCTTAAAAGAAAGTAGATGAGTCAAGACTTGGAGGGCAATTCGCAGCATAAAAGTTTTACGTCGACTTTTCAAACTTGAATTAGCGACTTTACTCGGCGTAGATACGATGTCGCTTGATTGAGAATTGACGCCATGTAAGGAGGTGAGTATGTCACTCGGTTGCTTCCGTACATGAGATTTCATTTCATGAATACTAAGTACATAACATGTTTGGGGGTAGAATGAAAGTAGATTATAATTACAGAACAATAAAGAAGTTCGAATAGATCCTTTTTTTTTCGCAGTGACCATTTTTTTGATGAGAAACAAAGCATGCAAACAAACAAAATGCGCTGTCGATCTATTTTTGCTTAGGTATTCGGAAATCTACAACTTTTTAATCTGTGGACTTGAAACGGTATTAACCTTTACGACCTCCTGGTCGTAAAGGTTAATCCCGTTATATATCCCGTATAAATTCTTACCACCCATTATAGATATAGATTTCGACGTATTTCAACATGTTTCAGAAATTTAAATAGAACACTTTAACGGTTTAAAACGCGATATATTAGTTAAACTTATTTGAAAATGATTTTTAACTTCGGCCCGACGTTTCGGATGCTTTGCAGCAGGTGTGGTCATAATTTTAACTAATATATCGCGTTTTAAACCGTTAAAGTGTTTTATTTAAATGTGTACTACTCGCGTAAACTATAGACAGTATGTTTCAGAAAAATTATATGATTAGAAAAATGTCAGACACGTCGGGGATCGAAATTCCGAGCCGTTGATTATTATTATTATTAGCCCGTATTACTAAGCCATTTATGACAATGATTTATTTGTTTTACTTAAACTACCCACTTAACCACGCGTTTTAGTAGAAGCCATTAATTATCAAGAACGGGTGTTAAGTTCGATTAAACCAATATATATGAGTTTAATGTTGGTTTGGAAATCTGAATTTAAATGGTTAGGAAAATTCACAAACTACCGTCCACTGATAAAAAGCCGTGAAGTTTAATCGCGTTCAGTCTGTTTATTTCCAATATCACCTACCGTCAAGTGAATCCTCATGCTTCTCAGTCCTCTATTATAAAATAAACCAATTTGATTTACACTTAAATGTTAAGATAACGCAAATTTTGCATTCTCGAACTTGTTTGCAACCCGAATTTAATTTGCATCATTAATGCTTTTCATTAGACAGTTTAAACTAGAATCTAGTTCCATTATTTCGCAAACAACATCGTATTTCGCGAGTTTGGCCGTTTGCCTGAAACCATTTCAAATTCTAGGTTCTTCATTCTAAGCACAAAGAGTTAAAATTCTGATGAATTAGACTTAATTAAACGTAATACCTTATATACATAACAAATACGGCCTTTGTAGCTTAATAGTTAACCTTGTTCTCTAGCATTACGTCTAACAAGAGATTCGAATCCCGGGGAAATAATGAATTGTTTCGGTCGGGCAGGACTTTCTGAGTCCGTCTGATTAACTTTGCTTAAAAAAACAATCAAAACGGACACAGGTGTGTTCGCCTCATGTCCGAACATGTAATAGTTTTTACTACGTAAGTATTATAAATTAATTATGGCTTTCTCGAAAATATATACTTTTTATGTTAGAGGAAGACAGACAAGCTTGTAGTTTACTATGCGAGGTGAAGTACCCTAGTCATATGCTCGTTAGTCCGATGCACTGTCGACCTATATTGGCTTTGGATATTCGGAATACATTTCCTATTGGCTGAAGCATTTTAGCCAACCGAAAAACGGCGAAAAATAAAATGTGATAAGTACATGTGCAATGTTTAAATCTATCCAATTAAACAATGTTTACAGCTGTAAGGTTTTCAGCGAATTCGTAAATGTGAATAGTGATAGAACAGTTGGTGGTAGCGCGATGGCGAAACAGCGAAACAGGCGGGCGGAGTCGAGTACAAATTTAGAAGCTGGCAACTGATCGCTGATGGGAAGACCATGGTTTCAGAGGAACTTCGACTCGCAAGTCACTATACGGATCCTTGTAATGTAAATGTGACTTCATTTAGCGCGGTCTTTCTCCTAATACTATTGGGATGAAGTATAAAACTAAATATTTTATTAAATTAATACATAGTAAATATATAATTTTAATAGTCCATTTCTAAATTAAAAAATAAATGAGAGGCAACTTGAACCGGCATCTACAGCGTTGCTCAAACCAATTGACCTACCG
Source organism: Leptosia nina (assembly GCA_963661955.1). Lineage (NCBI taxonomy): Eukaryota > Metazoa > Arthropoda > Insecta > Lepidoptera > Pieridae > Leptosia > Leptosia nina. The sequence continues at coordinate 6,928,438 of CAVLEF010000008.1, forward strand.
TGTCCTCCACGTTAACATGAATTTCTTTCAGCTCATTAATACATGCAACTCCCACGGAATATATTAAGGAAAGGTTAAAATTTATAAATTAATCATAGGTACGTGTATACTAAATTGTTTTCCCAAAAGTTATAAATGTAAACATGTTTTGATGCCTAACTGATATCTAGGCATTAAGACACAATAAGGTATGCTGAATGAAATCTTTTTTCAGTTTAGGTAATATTTAGGTAGTTATAAATAGTATTCATGCATATTCAACATTACATCATGTAGCCCATTCTTCCCTTCTCTTCTGAAATCTCCGGAAAACCCCGCAAAACATAGTCCCCCTACACCATACGGAGCTTTTCTGCGCATTATGCAATGCGGTGACTTATTTTAGTTAGTCAGAAAACTTCTCGCGTCAACTACACATCGGTCTTATTGTACAGTGTTGTTTTTTGTTGTGTTTGTTTGTGCCGCGTGGGATTTGTCCTCTATGCCCCTGTTAATCTGACGAAAAATTTTCATATATTATGTTGTAAAGGCGGGATAACGTACGTATTATTTTGTGTTTAAAATATTTTTATAAATAAATATTGTTTAGTTCACGTGACTTGGAAAGTAAGAAGTATAGTAGTAATAATGCGTTAAAAATAAAGAAAGTAGGTACCATAATATAAGATAGAAGAGGGGATTTATTTGAAATTGTAGTGAAATTAAATTAGATCTTAATAATATTACAATAAAAATAGATTAAGATACATATTATTTTTAACTTAGATCAATATTACTTCAATTTCTTTAGATAGAGTTCTAATATATACTTTGTTTTGTGGATTACTCGTAAATTTAGACTTAATTAGACTGAGTTTAAAGAAAAGATCTAGAATATTACACACGCCAATAAAACTGTTGTTACAGTGAATTTTGCTTTCGTAAACAGAGCACATGAAATAATTTGCCTGGCAACGGTTTTGTGCTATTTCCGAACGAAATAAGCCATGTTATTCTAGACCTTACGTGTATCGACTTAAAGAATACATTTCTTGACACAAAAATGTGCCTCGAATCTTAAGTAGTGGGTAATAAGTATGTAAGTGATCTAAATTTTTCAATCTTTCATAGTCTAAACACGTTTGTTCGAGAATTACTTCTAACCTAATGGGCATAGGGCTTACATTAGCTTAAATTATTGTTTTTGGCACGTTTACATAAAAATAATTACTCATATAATCAAAGGATTCTGGTCTCATATTGACGTCAGATTACATTGTAGTGCGCAAGTTGAACATCAGTTATTAAAATACAAAACCGACAAAAACTGTTTATATCTAACAGAGTGACTAAAAAAAGTGAAAATGATGACTATTAGTGAAAGTCAGTTTTCTTCCAACAAAATGTCGAGTATCCACAAAATCAACGACCGAGTTGTCCACAAAGATGCCTTCGACGACGTCAAAAGCTCGTCCAGCGTTAACAGCACTCTGGTCACGAAGCGTGGATTTAAGCCGTCAGACATGTTCGATCCTCAAAAGAAGGAATTCCTTACGAATCTCAGTTATAAGTTGTTCCCTGTAAGTTGGGTAAGTTTATTTAATTCAATTAGTTTTAAGCTTCTAACGAGGTGTGTCGCAAGGAGGTGCATTGGGCCACTTATTGTATGTATTATAGTATATCGCTGAACTATATGATTTTATATATATTTAATAATATCTTTATGTATTGTATCGTATGTTTTGATGTAGTATTATTATATTTAATTGAGGTAATATAGGTATAGGATAGTCTAAATGCACGACCGGAAAACAAAATTAAAGATGTTCTGGTTAATAATAATTTATGAATGAAAGTCGTAACGAAATATGCGGAATTTTGTTTGATAGACTACAATTCAAAGGAAATAATTTCTTCAACGAAGCTATTGGTCTTATTTATTAGTGAATTGATTCCGTTCCTATTGCAGCCGCTCCTGGCTCTTCTCCAGATCTAGTGAAAATAGAAGTCAAACCTTGACGCGTAGACAATAGTAGATAGCCATTACAATCAAACTGAAGTGAATACAAAATCGTTAACGAAAGTTGGATTTGTTTTAAATCTATTTTTTTATAAGATAGACTAGAAGATTAGAAGAAGTTCACTTAATGGGGTGAACCCCATTAAGAGAACTTAATGGTAGGTTCATAAAACGAAATCAAGATTCGCCGAAATCCACAGACTGAAATCGAAACGCGAGTAAACTTTGGAGCTATTTCATCTGTGGACGGTTGGTCACCCGTACGGAATTTGATATTCCTACCACCAACTTAATATCCGGATTACCAGGCCAATTATAACATGAAAAATGTTGAACAAACAGATGATTCTCGAAGCAGCATTTGAATACAATCGTGGGCATGTTATATTTTAGTAGGCAATAAATATATTAGATGAGTGCTGTTATTGATTAAAAATATAACTGATTAACGTATATAAACCTTGGCAAGGCTTCAAGCTACTACAGGTGTAATCGTAGGTCATGTCAATTCTTATGTCTAGCTCTAGGGCATCTAGACGTTTCAAAACTTTACCCCAGTCTGTTCCCTAAAATGGGTTACCACTGTTAAACCTTTCAAAGAGTTTTTTGTTTTAAAGCTAGTAAACTACCGTTAACGACAATGGTCCAGAGTTCAAACCAGGGAAAAATATAATAGTTTCGATATGTAGGTCGCAACATTACATCGGTAAAAAAGACTTAGGCACAGGATTAAACTGTGACAAAAATATCATAATTTTCCATAAATTACAACAAATCTTTTAAAATAATGTATAGCTACAACATCAATGCAATCTATTGTGAATACTGTAAAAAAATCGTCCTATAATTTTAATGACAAAACAATTACATACAGATAAAAACTAATCAAACCAATTATTTTTAATTATGACTTCACATGGCCTACGCTGAAAGTCTTGTATTTTTATTAATTGTACATACAATATATCTATCTATATTTGCTAGTTTACCATAGTATATGTAGTACCATAGATAATGGTAATTCTATATTCTGATATAAATAAAATTAAATCAAAGTAGACATCAATAAAATACAATTGTTTAAATAATAAGTAAGACTTCAACACAAAAGTTTCTAATCTCGATACATATTTTAAAAACATAGACTATAATTTTATATTACATAATTTAAGAGCGTCAAATGTAGCCTATATGTCATGACCAACACAGCTGAGCAGCAATTAATTTAAAATATTACAGCAAAGTGCAACTGAATATATCACTTTGCGCTCCATCAGACCACCTGTTTTATTTACATGTCATTAAACTATAACCGCTGTACCGGGCGGACATCGAACCCGAGTAACCGCCAACGCTAACACGGTTAAAAATAATCGCATAGCTTTCAAAAAGTTCAAACACAATGACCCCGCTTTAAGAGCGCGAGTACATTGTTCTGTTCGATGTAGATAGCTTGTAATTTAATTAACAATGTTTTTGAAACACTGAAACGACCCAGATTTACTCCGAAATTCAAACCCAGGACTTCTTGCGCTTACCCTATTATAGGCCATAAGTATAAACATTGGGTCTAGACATGACTATAATAAATAGATATATTAAGGTAAGAAGCTTTATAATTCTTAGTGTAGAGCCAGTGAAATAAAAATATTTATTTTTTCTTTGTAAAACAATATCTTTTCGGTAATTTTTGATTATTAGCATATTTTCAATTGAACATGTGACGAAAATTATTGGTATGTATGTATACAAATTGTATAAAGCTGAAAAGTTTGTTTGAACCCGCAAATCTCAGGAACTACTGGTTTGAATTGAAAACAATCTTATCGTATTTTGGAACATTTATCAAGATAAACAGCAGGCTGCAACCAATAGATGAAAAAACATGGAAAGTCCTTCTTTGATTGCTTCCATATTCTTCTTTAAATATCTAAAAAAAATCTCCGCGACAATATATTACGTCTTTTAAGATCATCGAGAAACGTTTATTGAAATCATGTTTGGTTGAAATAAATCATATTATTGCAAAAGAACGCTTGCCAGGTCAGCTCGTTATTTTAAATAAAAAACATCTTCATCTTGCGCAGTCGGGTAAAGTGATTTCTCTCATGGATCATTCAACAAACGTAGACGGTCCGCCCTCATTTCAAAGTGTTAGTAAGGGCTGTTGAAGTTCTCGTAGTCATTTTGGCGGTTGTTGGGAAGACGCCAAGAATATCACTAAATACATAAATAATAGTGAACATGCCATAACAAATAAAACAGAACTATGGATATCTTACACTAGCTGATCAATTGATCAACAGCTGGACAAATGTTCTTTTGCCAAATGGAGTGTTTCGACGAAGTTTGACTATCACAAACACTGTTCTTGTAAGTCTTAAAAGATAGACATACATGCCGCAGCCATCTTTTTAGTTTACCTCAAGAAGAGTAATTCTTTAACATACAGTAGAACCCGTTTCAGACGATCACGCTTAATACGATTTCTCGCATAATACGCCACTTTACGCCAGTCCCTGCAACTTGAGACATTTTCATACATTTATTAACGCTTAATACGATTCGTCATCCCGTTTAAGACGCCCGAACGCCTGATAAAAACCTGAGATACTGCAGGGGTTTCCTGGAAAAATCAATTTATATCTTTTAGGCATGTAACACGTGAGAGTTCTGGAAATCTGGATATTGATTAGGTGGTTGGGATATCGAATATAACAAAGACCCAAAATGGGTCTACAACAGCATTATATTTAAATGTTACACGGCTGTGGTATATCACCTTCCATCGACTGAACCTCGCGTGTCCTTCTGTAGCATAAAAAAAACCATAAAACCTCTTATTTACTTATACAGAACGATGCTGAAACCCAGGATGTTGCTTCCATAGAGCTCCCAGAGGAACCTCTAGTAAGGCAAATAGAGTTAAAAACATCGTCATCATTTTGTAAATACCGTCATACTGAAAAGTTGCTAAAAGACAATGGTTTTTTATATCTCTTTCTATGCGTAAAACGATACAAATTACGTACCTGAACTATGCAATTTTAATATACTCTATCATATGCATGCGTTGGTGATGTAATTAAATAATAATTATTAGCTTCGACTTAATTCAGCTTTGAAATTTAAGATTGACTAACCTGTTTTTCTTTAACATTAGATATAGAACTAACAGCTTAATTGCGTACAAATCAAAAGTACCTTATCATAATGATTATTCTGAATATCAATAATCATATGTTATTTCTTTTAAATAAAACTATTTTAACGGTTCAATACGCCAAATATATTATTTATCTTATTTACAATGTATTTTAACTACGGGTCGACGTTTCGGACGCTTGACAGCTGCCATGGTCACGGGGGTTGGGAAATTGAGTTATCTAACATCGTATTTAAAACCGTTTTAAGTGTTTCATTTACATTTACTATTCGCGTAAACTATAGATGTAATATTGTCGCATATTAAATTGATCATTTTTTTACATTGCTAATCACTTTGTAAAATGTGTGTAAAATTATTCTATACATATAATAAAAATGTAGCCGATCGCTGTAGGCACTCGCGTGATATTATAAAAAATAGAATCGAAAACTCTAATTTATGGATTTTTGTCTGTGCGTTTGTGCAGGCAAATCTCAGAAACTGCTCGTCGATCTTCTAGTGGTTTTGCGTATTATACTGTTGTAAGCTCCACTGAATATTTAGCGTTAGGTTAAAGTCAAGTTTACAAAAAAAAAGTTATACCCAGCAAGTTGCTGGATGTTTGCTGTCATGCACATATTTTGGAGGCATTAGATTAAACTAACAAATTCTTATAGTCACTAATCCATGACCGAAGTCGAGGGCAAAACTAGTTAGGCAATATATTTATCATTTTAACTAAAAACCTCTTGATTTCATGAGTGAAGAATGCAGTATCCGCAATTTTGTGTAGATATTTTTCTATAAACAAAAGAAAATCACTAGTAAGTATCGTAATGTTGTAGTTCTATTTGTTAGCTTTTGGACTCCAGTTAACACTGCATGAGCTAACTATACGATTTGAAAATATATATATATATATATTTTTTATCTGACTTCTACTGAACAATCATATTTGAAACTGCAATTGATAACATCAAATTCCTATACCCTTTATTGACAAGGGACATTACATAACGAAAAACTTGCAATGTACATAACTAGACAATCACATAGTTTTATCTAGAAATTTAGCATAGTTACATATTTCATATAAAATCAATAATTTAACAGACATAGGTATTTAGGCGTTCATGAACGTGCTAAAATTCTCATACTTGTAAAATAATGTCTTTATGTAAAACGAAAATCTATTCACAGTTAGTTGGTAAGAGCACTGTACTCTGTGGTCGTGGGTTCGAGTCCCGTTCGTATCATATAGTGGTTTCAATGTAAATAGATTTTTCATTTATATAAATAGTAATATTTTAATAATTCATTTAGGGTGCAGATTAAATTTCTATGTTGCAATATTCCGTTTAAAAGATATTCCTAATCTAATATCGTCAGCATATTTTCAGGATGATTTGGACACCAAACCGATCATCGTAGGGAACAAGGAAGTGGACTTCAACAAGATATTCACACCGGCGCCGGATGCTGAGGAAAACATCATTAAAAAGGATCGAAAATTTGGTAAGTTTTCCCTAATGCCGTATAAAGATATTTATTTAACTATATAACAACACATACGAATGTAATCTTACAAATTGATTAGTTGTTTTATTGTATGAGGATACAACAGTAACTGAAAAATTGTTTGTTTGAATGCACTAATCTCAGGAACTACTAGTAGGAATTGGACAATACTTATTGTGTTGGTTAGAGCATTTTCGAAGAAGCTTAGACGAGCGAAGGCTAGAAGGAGAGTTAAGACGCAAGAACACGACTTAGTGCCAGACACGGGTCTTGACAACTAAGCTGCTGCCCACGACGTCAGTCGCGATTTATAAAGTAGAAGAGGAGTTAACTGTTCTAGAGAGAATTAATTAACACAGCACTCAATATAAAATTAATGTTAAGTTGGAATAATTGAATTACACAGACAACAAGAAACAGCAAGGAACGCCTAAGGGTTCAAGGTCCGCTCAAGTAATTTTTTTGAACAACCATAGATTAAAAATATGTAACAAATGTGCATTAACAAAATATGAATTATCGAATGTCATAAGTTACAATGGACCCAGCACGTACACAAGTGGAACCCAATAAATGTCGTTACAATGCAAGTAACCCCTTCGTTTGTACACACACTTGCGTTTATAATGTTGTTATGGATTTTGTAATTTTCAAAGATGTTAGGTTTAATCTGTCTCAATTCTACCTTTATTTTAAAAATCATTATATACAGGTCATACCATATAACAGACAGCCCGGCAGACTTGTTGGAGTTTTCAAGTGGTAATCTGTGGGTAGGCCCGCTACATGATGTCGTAATTCCTATTTTTATCATAATACGCATTCGTTTTTTCGGCTTATTTGCTCTCTCACTACAGAATACAGACTGTAGTAGACTGTTTTTATATTTTGTTATTAAGTTTTAATATTGTCTTGGTGAAATGGTAGTAATGCTAATAATTACGTGTCGTGGGTTCGAACCCCACATCCAACATTTTTCTAATCAAAGTATAATTTTCCTGAAACATGTTGGATTTCGTTTGGAAATCTGGATATTAAATGAGTGGTAGGAATATTAAAATTCCGTCCGCGTCACAAACCACAGATGAACAAGCTGCCAAGTTTAGACGTTTGAGTCCAGTCTGTGGATTTCCGAATATACAAAGCCAAACTAGGTCCACAGGGAAATCTTGTATAGACATTATATATAGCTGCGATATTTCGATAATAAACAATTATTGTCTGACCTAGTCTAGAGTAAAAAAGACAGATTAGTCTAGATATTATATCTCATAATCTATACTTACTAGTATATAAAGCTGAAGAGTTTGTTTGTTTGTTTGTGAACGCGCTAATTGCAGGAACTACGGGTTCGAATTGAAAAAAATATTTTTATGTTGGTTAGAACATTTATCGAGGAAGGCTATAGATTATAAATCTTCGCGCGGTGACTAATATAAGCGAAGATACAGTGGGAAATGTGAACAAAACGGGTTTCATCTCTGTGGGTTTCAGATGCTTGCGATGCGAAAACGGTTCAAGATACCTAAAGGAATGATTCCTTATTAAATGATCTAAAAAAAAGTCCGCGACGCTATATGTCTATCTTTTAAGATTGACTTGCAAGAATGACGGGAAGGGACGCAATCGATGTCGTGGCTAACAGCTTATAGAGATGACAGGGCTTGCAAAAACTAATTCGTTTGCCCAAAATAACGATTCTCGCGTACGAAGTTGCTGGCACAGCTAGTGTGACATATAAACATCTTGTGAAGGATCTAATGCTGTAAGTTGCTTCCTGAAAATACAATGGCGTCGTTCCAAACTAATAATCTGTTTTGTTGTTCATTTGTCATTAATTGTTTGATGCATTTTGGCAGACAGCCACCGCTATGTTTTAAGACCAGCCAGTGCTAATATTTCTAATGCTTGAGTCATTTATGTCTTCTGATTTAGATAACTTAAACGAACTTTCAATTCGCTGACACGCAAAACTTATTATTACTAAGTTTAAAACGTTTTGGATCCCGCACGCGGGTAGTTTAAAATAATTAATTAGAACATTAAACAAATTGACATTGAATTACGTCTTCCCACCGGGGGGCATGAGACAAATACTTCAGTGACCGTTTCACTGATCAATTTTATTTACAGGCAAGTATTTAATCTGATTTTTTTTGAACTTTAATATATTTAAATAAAACACTTTAACGGTTTAAAACGCGATATATTTTAGTTAAACTTGTTTGTAAATTATTTTTAAGCCGTAATGAACCTGTCGTTACGAGATGTATGCTATTACTACTATTATATCCCTTTTTTATTGATTCCCGGGGATTCAAACCCAGAACTAGTATTTTAACTTAATATAATGCAACACGTTTTTCCATTTAGCTACAGAGCTTTTTTTATTGAGTCCAACCGGGACTCGATATACAGAAAGAACATATACATAAAATTGGCCTGTTTGGTTTTAGCAAAAAAAATAAAAACAAGCTTATTATTAAAAAATATTATCATTCATGTGGTCACATACAATATTTATATATTGTGCTATCGAACACAAATATTTTGACGCTAGCTTAGCATTTTTTACTCATGTGCAATGCCACTAATAAAAACAAAAGTGAAAGCCCGTTTCCCCCTCGTGGGGCATGGGGCGAACACATTTCTGTGTCCGTTTCACTGAACCGTTTTTTAACGGGCATGTAGTTGATCAGACTTCTATGCCCTGCCCGACCGAAATAATTTTATGTTTCCCTGGGATACGAACCCAGGAACTCTCGCACTTAACGCAATACTAGGCAATACGTTTAACCATTTGGCTATAGAGGCAGTTTACAAAAGCCACTAATGGAATTTACAAAATACGTCAGCAAAAACTCGTCAACACTTGAATAGTCTTATTGCTGAGTACTTTATTTATACCTTTATTAGTCACCTTACTAGATTATATGCTTTGTCGTATGTTGCCATGCCTTAGACGTGGTCAATGTTATATCTTATCATTCACCCAAGTTCAGTGGCGAATTGGCTACTGATAGGACTTAATAGTGCTTATTTGGGTCAAGTTCTTTTAATGTAATCTGTTTTTAGCAAATTATATTTAATGTAATATTATAAAGCTGAAAAGTTTGTTTGTTTGAACGCTCTAAACTCTGAGACTAAAACTGTCTATAATTTACGGAGTAGTACCATTTAAATAAAATACTTTAACGGTTTAAAACGCGATATTTGGTTAAACTAATTTCCAAATAGTAAATTTTTAAATCTGGAAGTACTAACTGCTTGAAATTAAAAAATCTTTTCTATATTTTATTTTTGAACGTCTACCAATGAAAAATTCCCAGCATTAATATAGAAAAGCTTTATAACATATCAGGATGCGACTAATAGGAACGAAGAAACGGTGGAAAAATTGAGAAAATTAGTCTTCTTTGAGAGTTCCCGTTGCGCGTGCTGCGAAAACCGTTTAAGATATCCAAAAAATATATATGAAGATGGATGAAGATTCCTGATGAGATGAGATGGGAATGATTCCTCTTTAAATAATCTAAAAAAATGTTCAGGACATTTATACGTCTATCTTTTAAAATTAACTCGTAAGACCGACGGGACGCGGACGGCGTCGGGGTACCAGTCAACATTTTTAAGACTAAGGAGATTGTTTGCAAAAATAAACTAAACTATTGCACGCGTACGAAGTCGCAGGTGAAGCTAGTAATTAATAAATATATTCTTCAATCGGACATAAGCAATGTCAATATTTTGAAAGCCTAAAAGATAGATATATTAGATATATTACGCTGTCTACCTATTTTTCCTTAAAATTTAAAATTAATTCCGAATTATCATATTCCAGAAAAAACCTTCGCCTCATCAGCCTTCTACGTGCCCGGTGTCCACCCGACGGTGAAAGAGCAGATGGATCTCGCCCGCGCCATCTCCAAGTCCTTGTCTGACTCCAGCAACCACATGTCCAAGGGGCAAAGCATGTACGTCAATAGGAAGAAGCGATCTGTGAAATGGGTTCATGAAGGACGAGGTAATGCAGCTTTACACTCGAGAGCAATGAATTGGGGTTTCTAATTAAGAGAACTATTTAGATAAGAATACGATTACTTTACGCCTATTAAGAACAAAATCCTAATTTTTTACGACTATTTAAATAATATTAAATGTATAATTATGGCAAATGAAAGTGTTTTCTTTCTTTTACTAAACTGAATATATCGAAATTACGAGAATTTTTGTTTTTTTTAAGTGACTTTTTTCATTGCTCTCGTAAAACTATATTTTTATGATATTTGAAGCTTACTAGTGGGGAGCTTACTATAAAATGAATAATTGTATTTATGTAATTGTATAAGCGTTTGAAACTCGAAAATAAAGCATTCTTGCGGCTGTGTTTGCAATTTGAATTTCTGTAGTACTCATAGATATTACTATAATTTACATTTTATATCGTTTTCAGGGAGGAACACATCCAACACCTCCTCAATTCCAACACCGGTCGCCAACCACGACACGCCGTACCGCCCGCCATCTAGTCTCCGCAACCAGAAAACTTATCCTAAATCGGCGTTGAAACACACATCAAATATTCCTAAAATGGAGCCCTTCCCCGTCACCGCACCGACAATATCATTGAAGAACGTGGAAATTCCAGTGCCTCTGGCCCCAACGAAGTTGAATGATGTCTATGCGTCTCCAAAAAGCCCCCGTCTTCCGCTAGTCTGTGGCCCGAACTTTAATGTAGCACCTCGCGGTTGGGGCGAAATGCAAGATTATTACAGACCGGTGACACTAGATGGCGTGGGACAAACACCTCGCGGATACACAGATTATTAATGACACAGACATGACCTTACTATTAAATTATATTAAGTTCATGTTTAATAATTTATATTATTTTAAGAGATAATAGTTTAATGGAAAGAACTTAGGTTAACTTATGTCCTAATAATAAATTACAAGATAATCTTTAGAAGTGTTATACTTTCATCACTCTCAGAACTTTAGCAGTTCCCACAGTTAGGAGTTTGGGTTTAACATTATAGGTAAGGTGTGAAACTGAATGGTACATAATTTGATGGCTTCAAGTAATAAGAAATCAAGCTTATATTGTATATTTCAAGTACTACCAAAATATATTTTCTATGGCACTTTAATAATTTTGTAGTGTAAACAATGTATTTTTTTCTACAAATGTAAAAGCGAATATGGTAAATATTTCTCGATCGTAAAAATATCCTTATAATGTAAGCTGGAAAAACAATAAAATATTAAACGATACTATGGTTAATATTTTCATAGCATTTCAATTTTAAAATATATGGGTTTAATTTTTAAATGTTTGTTGTTGTATTTTTATAGTCAATAAACCAAACTAGTCATAACACTTGTTTAATTTTAGCAACATCTACAAAAATTACTTTGTCCTATTATGGTAAGACGAAAGTTCTCATACATTTTTAAAACGTTCATATTAATTTCGATCAAAGTTATTCCCCTTGCGTCTTGGAACATAACACATACTAAAAATACATGAGATATATTTTTTAATTTAAAAACCCTATAAATTGATGTATATGAATTATTAGATTATCATTCAACATATTTGAGTCTAAAATATTTCGCCATAACTGACGATTTATGAGGTAACCTTCATATGGAAGAATGGCTTTGATTGTACTATTCCAAATGTCAGTCTCGTGGTTAGCACCACCTGTTTTGTGGTTTTGTTACGCACGTATTCTGTAAACACTATTGGTACATCCAAGATCTTACATAATATAGAAATTAAGCCTAGACTAAATTTGCAGTTGTGTTAACGAAACTATGATTTTAATAAATCACTTTTAACGGTATCAAACGCGAAATGTTGTTAACTTATTGCTTACAAGTGGCGTGGTCAGGGGGGAAACGTCGAACCGTATTTAAATAAATTGTGAATAGATCTCAGAATCTATTAGTTAATTTAGTGTTTTAAACCGTTATAAGTGTTTTTTTTAATGTGTTCTACTTGCGTAAACTACAGTCCTTAACATATTATTAGTTACTTTAAGTCGTGATATTTTTTATGACGGAGACAAACATACACAAAAATCATTTACTTGATAACATGTTACTTAATAATATGTTATTCAAAGAAATTGGCTTTTTATAATCGGAATCTAATATTTAATGAACAAACATAAGGATCGTTGATTAATTGAGGCTTCTAGGGGCAGAATGGCCTAATAACAAAAAACATTTTCAATAACGAGGAAAATAAAAATGCGTTATTTGTGTAAGATAACAGTGTTAGTCACTGTGCTCTTGGAGATTAACATTTTAGATTATGAAAAAATAAATAACTCAAGTCATAAAATTACAGTTAGGCTACTCTGACTCTGGCGCCCTCAGTAGTAAGTAGTAGGATGTGAAAGTTATATAGGTATTTATTACATTTTTATAATCACTTCTTTCTTCAGAGATCTATTTTTTCTCCACCAGATGGTAAGATAGAAAAAATCATCGCACGAATATTATATATTTTTTTGCTGACGGTATCAATCCATTAACGAACTCGTTTTTCACCTGTACACTAAGTTTACGGTAGCTAATTATCCTTACTCAATATATCCATTAAACTTTTCCGCGTGCTGTCTGGCGATCATTTGCTTTCTTTGAGACCTGATTTTAGGGTTCCGTGATTACAGGTAAAACCCTTAGACAAAGAAAACTGAAGAGATCTTTTCTCTCATTCATTTCATATGTGAACAACGCAGAGTTAGTGAACAATTCTATTTAAATTTAATTTTTCTCCGTCTTAAGTTAAATAATAGGGACAAGGCCAAACAAATGAACATCGGCGACCGGAGAAGCGAACGGCGAGCCAAACTAAGGAGAGCTAAGAATTCACCGATCTTCATGGCTAGGCGGAAATTAACTTGTAAGGCCGCTTCCCAGCAGCTCAGTCTTTCTTATGATAGAGAAAGACAGATAATCATGAGGCTCAGTAAAGCGAAACAACACAGTCGAATGACATTAACAAGATGTGTTGTGGAACTATTCTGACTTTGGATATTCGATAGCCCACAGACTGAAACCGAAACACGATTAAACTTCACGGCTTTTTCTTTTCATCAAAGACCAGCAAGTGTCAGTTAAATTCCAAATTTAAAAGTTAAAAATTGCACTTGGCGGGGATCCCACTATCCGGTAATTATAAGCCATGCATTGTTACCCACCAAAGAGCCAATTTCGAATACCAAGTTGTCAAAAGCAGTTTTCATAACTTAAAGCTACGCGAATTTATCTCAACAAATATGTACGGAACACTTCTTATAACAACGACTCGCTCTTGAAACTTTGGCCACACGTGGTCCGTGGAAACCAAACGTGTTTTGAGTTAAGTTCAGTGCGATTTCAACCATCAGCAACGATACTCTGCTTTCGGTCAGTGAGAACGGTGTGTTATGTTATTATTTATATAATAAAGTAAGTTTTTTATAATATTAAATAGTTTAAAATATTTTTAAATTGTATAGTTCTGTAATGTCTAGGTCAAAGGTTATTTTAGCCGGTTCGAATACATTTTAAGTACTTTTGTTTCGATTCAAATTTATTTAATTTTATTCGAGCTATTTTGAAACAGTTTACTTATAAATCATGAGTATGATATAATAAATAAGCACGTATTATTTAAATTAAACACGTTAACGGTATAAAACGCGGTATATATTAGTTAAACTTTTTTTTGGAGATTATTTTAACTACGGCCCAAAGTTTCGGATGCTCAACTAATATACATATCGTGTTTTAAACCGTTAAAGTGTTTTATTTAAAACTATAGCGTAATCATTTATTGTATAAATAAATAACTTGTAATTTTACTTAAGTAAATAAGTAAATTTCTTATTTATGTAAGTAAGATAATGTTCAAATTATATATAAAGCGAAAGACCGCACAAAAACATAAAAGTAAATAATTAATTTATATTTAAACAATTATTATTAGCCTAAACTGCTATTGTTGCTACGTAAAATCACTCCTAAATAGAATTATATGTTTATGTTGTCTACATATCTGTCGTTATCTGTGATTGTGGCAAAGTTCAGATTTTTTTTTTTGCCCCAAAAAGGGGAAACTTGACATTAGTCTAATAGAACCAATATTTTGGTTAAATCAACTGGTCGTTAGTTCGAACCCCGCCGGGTCCAACAACTAATTTTTCAATTTTATAATTTCTTGAAACTAGCTGGCCTTCGTCTGGAAACCTGGATATTTATTTATTTATACTTTTTACACAAAACACGCACACAATTACAATGAACTAAAAATAATAATAATATCTATAAAGTATGGAGTGTGACGGGCGGCCTTATCGCTATTAAGCGATCTCTTCCAGGCGACCTTAGGAAAATAATGTAAAACAACTTAATTAGGGGAATTTAGGATATTAAATGGATGGTAGAAATATATAATTCCGGGTCAAGAACCACTATCCACAGATGAAATGGCTTCAATCTGTGGATTCCGAATATCCAAAGTGAAAATAGGTTGACAGTGCGTCATGTTTAGATGCTATAGGCTGGGGTATCACCTACCATCAAATGAACCATGCCATGTCTGTTCTCCTCTATCAATAAAAAAAATACATAAAATATATAATTTTAATATGATTGAGGAAGGTAATACATATAATTACAAAAAGATATATCTAGCAAGGACAAATATACTTACCTAAAACTTCGTACACTACAGTCTTAATTAAAATTGCGATAGCAAAATTAATGTTTCCTTCCGTCTTATTTAATTATAATTTTCGATTAAATATAAAATCATTTATAAAAGACAATTACAATTTGAAAAAAAAAACAAAAAATGACATCCCGTTTACCTTCGTGGGGCATAGGGCAAACACATTTCTGTGTCCGTTTGACTGATCGGTTTTATTTACAGGCAAGTAGTTGATCAGACTTCTGTGCCCTGCCTGACCGAAACAATTGTCTGTTTCCCCGGGATTCGAACCCGGGACCTCACGCGCTTAAATACTCTTGAAAAGTGTTGCCTGTAGTTAAGGCGAGTAATACACATTTAACGCAATTTAAACGGTTTAAAACGCGAAACATATTAGTTTACTTATTTATATACGTGGTCTCGGCTGCTGATATACATCCGAAACCACGGTCTATATAAAAATAAATTGTTGTTAGGTTCTGTGGGATGTGGAACAAAATATAAATCCCATTTCTCCTACTGGGGATATGAAGAAGAGATTTATGTGTCTGTTTTATTGGTCGAATTTGCGGAAATTAAAACCTTATGTTTTAAAAAGATCTTGCTCCTTCAATGTAATGTTAATAACTAACTAATAGGAGTATTAGTTAGTTTACGAGGGTATAATTGTTTAGTTTTTAACATTGAAAATGACAACTTCGATTAACCTTTTTTTGTCTCTCAACCGACAATATAAAGACGAAATAGGAACAGGTTATCCAAATAAGCCGACAGCACATCTTCACCTCCCATCAAGTAACCCCACGCTTGTTCGTCCTCCTCTATCATAAAAAAAAGATCGACTTCGACAGTTTTACAATTAGATTGCATGATAGGTATTGAACAGTATTGGGAAAATTTGATAACGTGAAAGGTAACGTAGCTTATTGTGCATCGATAGGATGCAGAGAGTAGCGCATTCGAGACCCGGCCATACATGCCATAAATGTTAACTAACTGGTAAAATCAACAAAGATATATAAAAAATATCAATCTATATATTTATGGCTTCGATGGTTTAATGGTAGCAACGTATGGCTAATATACCAAACTAAGTCCAACATTATTCTAATCAATTTATAATTTTTGGAAATATATTAGACTTCGTCAGGATTTAGGGATCTTTGGTGATTTGGTGTTAAATAGTTAATAATTTTTAAATAATTAACTGATTTATTTCCCATATTTTAAACAGTAGTGTTATTATTTAAATCATTGTCACTAAAATAAATATACTTTATTCTCTTTAAAATTTAAAGAAAATATTTAGATTCGTCAAAAAAAATAAAAAAGGTTGTTTGTCTGCTCGTTATGATTCTACAGGATGTTCAAAACAGAAAGACACTCAGTCCGGCTTTTTAAAACATGTCTTATAAACTAATATATTGTTGTGAATTTATTAACCTAAGGAGCAATTCCTATAACTACCAGGCGGTCTTGTCATTAAAGAAATCGTTCGGACAATAATACGCCTTAAAACAATCTAGATTTATTAACGTTCTTAAATTTATTTATCGATAAATTTGAAATCTCGGCTTGCAATGTACATATACATACGAATACAATTACCCGCAAAGACATTCTTAATTTGCCTGTGACGTACATTTCTAGTCGTAAGTACATCTTTTGCAAATGATATAGAATTAGTGGAATTTTCGTCGTGTTTCTTGACAAGTAGAAATAATGAGGTTCTTTCTTATGCTCCTTGGTTACGTTGACCCTCAAGGGCACGTGTAATGCCAAGGTCAAGTGCTAATCTTTAAATCAGAAATACTATTATAAATTCTGTGATCGTACTTGATTACGACTTTAGATCGATCTATTTTCAAACTAGTTGAATTTTAAATACTGTCTATAATTTACATATAAAAAAAAACACTTCTCACGGTTAAAAACGGGAGATGTATTAGTGTAATGCTAGTCAGTTTCGGATGACTTGCAGCTGCCGTGGTCTCGAAATGCTGCAGCAAATAAATTATAAATAAATAAACGAATATGTTTCTCGTTTAAAACCGTCAAAGCATTAAATTTAATTGTGTACTAGTCGCGTAATCTACAGACAATCCTAAATTATATTTGAGTCCCTACAGTTACCTAGTAGGTCCCGTTTCCTACCCCATGGTATGTTTTTAATTTTTATTACAATGAGAAAATTGTTGACAAGACTACTGAGTCCTCTCAAACTCAAATATACGTTTTCCGGGATTCGAACCTATTGCGCTATCGTTACTTTGATAAACCTTTAAGCCAGGAATACGGTATATTATCCATATAAATATAAATACATATAGTTTAAGACTCACTTATAGTAAGTCTACAATTTTTTGGTTTTCTTTCAAGACATTTATAGCATTTTTGGGTATCTTACAAGGATGAGTAATTTTTCCCGTTTTGTCTACATTTCCTGCTGTTTCTTAGCTTCTATTGGTCACAGCAATATGCTGTATGTCTATACCCTTTCTCAATAAATGCTCCAACCAACACCAAAATAATTTTTCAATTCGACAAAGTATTTCCTTAGATTAGCACGTTCAAACAAACAAACTCTTAAGCTATATCTATTAGTATAGATTGTCCCTTCTTTAGAGATAAATAGTATTACGTTTCAAACGTGTCTAAGCAAGCTTAACTAAAAAGAAACGTGTGCTTTATGCTTCACGGACTATTATCAACAATGGGTATAGTATACAATTATGGAATGATCTCGAATGCAATTTATACTTAGTTATACAAAGTAGATCGAATTACTCGCGTTTGATAGCCGAGTGAAACAAAAGAGGTTTTACTCTTACGTATGCAAATAAAATCTAGTAAAAGGGCTAGTTAATAGTGTTGTAATATTGTTATATAAAAAAACTGTTTAGCGTGTAAAACAGTTAAAAACTAAAATAAAATATTTCAAACTTGCTGTCCCAGCGACTTCGGCCGCGTTACCCACGACGTCGGTCGCGTCCCATCTTTCTTGCAAATTAATCTTAAAAAATTGTCGTAAAGTTTCGGGGGAATTTTTTTTGATAATTTAAAGGGGGTTTTTTTAAATTTTTTTTTTTTTTTAACCCTTTTTCCCCCCCCACCAACCAAAAAGGAAAAAAAAAAAAAATTTTTTTTTCTTTCCCCCCTTTTTTTTGACCATTAGTCGTATGTGATGTTCTATAGCTTAAAGCTTCCTCCATAAATATTATTTTAAAATTCGAACGCGTAGTTTGAATAGTGCGTTTAAATAAACAAACAAACTCTTCAGCTTTATATATTTGTATAGAGTAGGTATAGATAACAAATAAACAGTCTTGACCGTTGCTACTAAAATCATATGAATCGTCAGGTCGTAGTTAAATCTACATTGATTATTATATGTCGCGTTTTAAACAGTTAAAAGTATTATTTATGTGCACTCATATTTTATTTGTCTGGCTGTCTTGTAGTCAAGGTTGACGTCATCAAAGCGGATGCTAGGAGAAATCGTGCCAAGCGATCGTTGATGAATGTATAGACAAACAGGTTCTAAGTCCTTCCGTATTGAGAAAATGTGCCCGTCAGTCTATTACACTGTGCTGTTGTCTACACCTTTACAATAAACTATTCGTTATTAAAAATTGCTTAATTATTTAAAAAAAATGTCTGAATTATAAATCGATTATAAATTGAAAAATAATACGACTCAGGCAGGACAAATTATAATCGATTTTTTTAATTTATAATCGATTTTTAATTGAAAGAGTGCCATGTCTGATTAGTCTATTTTTTAAATTAATTTACTTTATCTGGTGCAAAGCTAATGCATAGAAAAAACGAAAGAGATTTGCCCTGTTTTACCTGCAGGTTAAATACAGGGTGAAACAAATATAAGTACTATAAATCGAGTAGACTGCGAAAATAATTTTGTAAATGTCTTTTAACTATTTCCACTTTTTAATGGTTTCAATTTGGCATAGACTTTAAAAAATTTATCATTAAGGCTGTGCTAACAACTCAAAAAATACGAGCCGTCCTTACAACGTAAAAATTATATTTTTATGTTACAAACAATATTACGACTTTGCAACTTCTTAAGTAATTTTGTCCCTAATTACATATTTATATATATGACATACCATCAACCACAAAATATACTGTTAAAATACTATTATTAAGCAAGTAGTTCATTTGTGATTTAAAGAAAACACTTCATTAGTTTAATTAAAACGAAAATAAGTTAATTTGACAACCGCTAATCTCCAGGCATCCGAGCGAACGTCAGTTTGAATTGGAAAATTATTTTCAATTGGTTTACCAATAAAGGCTTAAATTTAAACATGTCGTGAACAGTTCTTTAAAGTCTATCTTACATTACATACAAGGATTTACGTCTCATTATAAATATTATGGTCGAAGTAATGTTTTACATTTACTTTACGTGTTGCTTAGATAGTTTATTAAGAAGAAAATAATAGTTTACATTAGAATATAAAACATGAAGAGTTTGTCTGTGACCAACAGGTAAGCTGAAGAATACTAGTTGGAATTGGAAGAGGATTTGTATTGATTTATCTTAGAAGGGTTTTACGTCTATAGTTCACGCTGCGACAAATAGTTCAGGAGCAAACTGTAAAAAATATGCATACAAGAATGATTCTTTTTTAAATGATCTAAAACATATCCCCGGCAAACGTATATGTCTAATCTCGTTGCGGGTAACAGTTATGATTTATAGAATGAGGAGGTTGCTGCAAAAATAAACCATATGATGCCCGAAATAACCATTCCACGCAAACAAAGTCGCGGGCACAGCTAGTATTTAATAATTTTAATGGAATTTACAGTCAAACTGTTTCCCTTTATTAAAGTATGGTTTGCTAGACAGTAAAAAAGGAAATTGAAAAATAACTAAGGACAAATTTTGTATACCTACGTTTCATTCAACACAAGCTGATAAGTACTGTAATTATTTCCGCAACTTAACACAATTCTTCAAGCGATCTTTGTTCTGAGAGTATAATTACAAGTACTAGGAAGGCAATTAATTTTAAACTACACATAATATAAACGTTTATAATCGTATATATTTAATAGATAGGACAGACACGCATAGAGGCGTTCACTTGGCAGGTGAAATAGCGTAGTCGAATAACCTCTCAACAAGAACCGCTGTTGACCTATTTCGTCTTTGCGTATTCGGAAATCCACAGACTGAACCGAAACGCGATTATCATCACGGCTTTTTAACTCTGTGACGTTTTGTCAATATTAAAATCTCCAGACGAAGTCCAACACGTTTTAGAAAAAATATAAATGGTCTAAGGAAATGTCTGGAGCCATTGGGCATCAAAGTCCCATTAGAACAAGTCTTTTCCAATACATCAAACTGAAATCGTGTTCTCCTAATCAATGAAAAGGAAAAACACAGGTTTTATTCCAGTTAAGTTGGGGGAATCCCCCAATTTTAACATTTATGACTACGACTACACTGATATTATTTCATATCACATTGAGGTGCTAACTAGGTAATACTTGTCTGTTCTACTAATATTAAACTGTAAATTTATAGTGTGTTTTTCGTCAGTGCTCTAATGAAATCGAATATAAATAAAACAGAACAACTGCAAATTTCGTATTGTAATCTTCTATAGTGTATTTAAAAAACTTTTATGAAATATTTGTTTATTTTTAGTATTTCCTGTCAACGCTGAATCTGTAATTTTATATTGTGTATTTTTTCTTACTTGGCATTTTTGGTAAACAAAGACACAATTTACATAAAACAATGGTCTCACAAGGTTTACATTAATTTGACACAAAACACTTTGTGACACTGGATTATGTATTAAAATAATGAACTATCTTAAATTCACTTGGTAAAAACCGGAATTTATACAAAAAGAAATGAAAATCTTAAATAATAATCTATGGAAATGCCCAGATTAAAATTACTTTAGTTTGACATTTACATAAAGATGGTTAGAAAAAAATACACACACAACATACAGACACATAAGTCTTAGTATATAATATAGTAGTAAAATAGTAGTAGTAGTAACTTAGTATATATTTTTAATCTAAAGATACGGAACCCCAAAAAGCAAAAAAGTTTATAATTCAAATTTTAACATGTATGCAATTCCTAATTATTTCTTGAATTACGAGTATATCGTATAACGTCGTAGTGATTTAATATGTTAATAGTGTGTTTTCCTTAATTAATTCCACCATTTCCACCATCATTTACTAATAGTGGGAATATTTTCAGGAACAGAATGCCTCATCTTTGATTCGCATCATCTATCAACAGTCAGCCATGGTCGGGAAAATGTTGGAAAATGATGGTTATAAGTGTAGTAAGCAAGTGCCGTTTTTGAGACAGGTGACTATTATAAATACTTTCAGCTTTCTTTTAACAGATTTTCATAGCTAATCAAATTCATTATTTTTGTAAAAGTCAGCTTTATGATGGCGCCATCTGTTGACATTGATCGACTTTAATTAACCATGGAGAAGGAAGTGGACATATTTCGGTTTAAATTATCTATCTCGTTAATCGATTTTTCACAAGAAAAAAGATGAACAACCTTCAGTGAAAAAGACCAAGACTTGTCTTTTTCTTAGATCCTCAGTATAATTCGTGTTTTTAAAAGTGGTACTACCTATTTAGGTTTATAGATATTAGTTTAATGTTGTCGGGTCGAATATATATTGCTCTCAAGATAGCCCCGAGTGTTTCGATTGCTATATTGTTAAACAAATAGATAATACACAATATGTAAGGCTGGTCACCTACTTACCTAGTTCAGAAAACGGACTTATTCTTTTTTGCGTCTAGCCTTTATCTCACTTAGGAAATGAATAATTTTGAAAGACTGTTCAGCCGAAAAATGCATTTTTAACAGTTTTAAATGTGAACTTCACGTTTCTGATGATTTACTGCAGGTATATTGGTCACATTTAAATCTGTCAAAAATGCTTTATTTTATGTAGTGGCTTCTTACTCAATGGAATAGCGGAAATATACTTAACACTAGCGTTTTGTTATGGTTTTTTATATATCTCTATATCTCTTATTTTATATATAAAAGATTACTATTACAAAAAATATGGGTAGGTAGGTATGTATAAAATAAATGAAAAGCTTAACAGCAGCCATGATCACGGAGGGACTACGTGCATACGTTTCGTGTTTTAAACCGTTAATGTTTTTATTAAATTTTTCATAAATTTCAGCTACTTGCAGTAAGTGGAGTGGTGATGTACATGATAGGCACCGGGGCTAACATAGCCTATCCAGGAGTCCTTCTTGAGCAGCTTCGCCAGCCCGACTCTGCTCTGCGCCTCACTCCAGACCACGAGTCTTGGATTGGTAAGTTCGAATAATCTGAAAGGTATTTTTGTCTCCGCTTGGTGTAATTGATACTATATATACGCTGAAGAGTTTGTTTGTTTGTGTGTTTGTTTGTTACTTTGAACGCGCTAATATCAGAAACTACGGGTTCGAATTTAAAATAATATTTTTGAATTGGAATGGAAACATTTATCGATGAACGCTTTAAAACATTACAATGCGACCAATAGCAGCGAAGAAATAAGGGAAATGTCAGGAAATGTGGAAAAAAGGGGGAAAAGTATATATGTTCGATGGTTTCCGGTGCCGAGAATAACTAATCCACGCGGACGAGGTCGCGAACACATCTAGTAAACTATAAATATTTAATAAAAATTTTACCGTCATGAGAAGCCTGATCATTATTTCATATATTTTTATATGTTTTCAACAAAAGGAAGATCTAAAATATATAGTTTCCCCGTGTTTTTCCACATTTTCCCTGTTTCTTTGCTGCTATTTGGTCGGGGCGTGGTGCTTTACTAGCCTAAATCTTTCATCGATAAATATTAGCCAACAGTCTTTTGTTAAGTGGTCCAGTACAATTGTTAAATGGTACAATTTGAACTCAGAAGATTCTTTTGTAATAACTTTGAATCGAACTTACCAATTAAAGTGTGACCATTAGACTAAGCACTTTTTTAAGAATTATTACAAATATTATCGTCGACGTCCGCGTGGAATAGTTCTTTAGGGCATCAAAAATTATTTTTTAAAAAACCTCATTATCAGTCGCGTCCCGACTCGTTGTTCGGGTCCCGTCGTTCTTGTAAGTTAATCTTCAAGAGATAGACATATTATGCTGTCGCGGACATTTTTATAGATCATTTTTTTTTAAAAAACCCCCGCTTTTATCTACATTTCCTGCTATTTCTTCACTCCTATAAGTCACGCCACAGCGAATTTTAAATAATTTTTTATAGCCTATAACTTTCTTCAATAAATGCTCTAACGAACACCGAATAAAATGTTCATGTCGAACCAGTAGTTTCTGAGATTAGCGCGCTGAAACCAACAAAAAAACTCTTTAGCTAAATATATTAGAAAGAAGTGTACGTTTGTAAATTTTCTTAAAACTCTATACGTTTAAAAAATAAGAAATAATTCACTACACTACACATGCTAAAAAAATTCCTTAGTAATTAGTTCTCGTTTTATACCTATAATATATAACCTTTCATGGGTAATCCTATTAAATTATTATTTGTAAATCCTTATGTATATTGCCTAACTACAAAATAACATGTATTTAGTGTAAGGATTTCTGTAAATAAATAAATAAATAAATTCTACTATGTTATTTTGTTGTTACTTATTTTACTACTATTTTCTCATTCCAGCTTCCATTCTCGGACTAGCTCTCATCTCAGGGATAGTTGTAGCGCCATTCAGCCTGCAAAAGCTGGGCCGTCGTCTCACCAATCAGTTGAGCAGTCTACCAGCACTTGGAGGCTGGGCGTTGCTCGTTACTGCGAAAGATCCCACCGTTCTTCTGATCAGCAGGTCTTTACAGGTTGGTACTTATAACGTGGTAATTAAAATTTAAGCAAACTGTAGTGAGGATTATTAAAAAAAGTTATGTATACTCCTTTTATAATATTTAAAAAAACACTTTAACGGTTTAATCCGCGATATATTTTAGTTAACAGCCGTGGTCACCGGGTGATCACGGCTGCTGCAAAGCATCCGAAACTTCGGGCCGTAGTTAAAAATAATTTTCAAACAAGTTTAACTAAAATATATCGCGTTTTATACCGTTAAGTGTTTTATTTAAATGTGTACTACTCGCGTAAACGACAGACGGTATTTGCTTTTATAATAGTTAAAAAATTCAAATTACATTACTGATCTATATTATATTATAAAGCTGAAGTGTTTTCTTGCCTTTCGTGTCTTGAAGTAGTTCTAGGTGGAAAAAATATTTTTTATGTTGGATCAACCGGCCGGGTCACGAACCATTGCCAGCTAGTAGGTAATCTATAAAAGTTTGCAAAAACAAATTTGGAAAACTACTATTTTACGCGGACGAAGTCGCTGGCACAGCTAGTGTTGTGTATACACATCATTTATACCTATAAATATACAATAATAATAATGTTGCCACCTATTAAGTTTTATGGAATAGCACGTGTACGTTATTGTCGGGCCAATATCCCATTCCATTATTGATCGAAATGTCTATCAATCGATTTTAAATGAGTTTTATGTGACACACTTGATCAATACGAACGTATAAGATTGAGCGAAGCCGACCTCATATCACATATTGCTCGTTTAAAACTCGATTTTTTTTTTAATACGGGTATTACTGTCCTCTCGTTTGCGGTTAAGTCTCGCGACCACAGCTACTGCAAAACATCGGAAATGTCGAGCGGTAGATAAATTTAATTAAAACTAACTTAATTACATATTTCGCCTTTTAATCCGTTAAAAGTGCTTTATTTAAATGTATATTACTCCCGCACTTAGACAATTATAGGTAAATGATTAATTCGTTTTGTTTAATTTATTTATTTACGCAACCAGACGCTACAATAATGCTATATGAAAATAATATATGCTTTTAAAAACAATGATATGACTTTTATAAGACGTGAGAAAGTCAAAATGATAGGGTCTACCTACTTCTTAAAAAAAAAGTTATTTATAACTTAGGTATGAATCTTTTGCTTCCTTTATGTTAACACTGCATATGACAACTATCTAGGGTTGTCAACAATACATTGATATTCACTATTGTATTATATATAGTACACAAACATTCACACAGTACATAAACATTCGCCGCCTCTGTAGCCAAATGGTTAAACGTATTGTCTAGCATTGCGTTAAGCGCGAGAAGTCCGAGGTTCGAATCCCAAGGAAACAAAAAGTTGTTTCGGTCGGGCCGGGTACCGGAGAATTATCGCCTACTTGCACGTTAAAAGAACGGATCAGTGAATCGGACACAGAAATGTGTTCGCCCCATGCCCCACGAGGGGGAAACGGGTTTTTCACTCTTTTTTTTATAACATAAACAAACAACGCGTTAATTTTTAAATCGCTCCTACCTAGATACCTAAAACACTTTGAACGGTTTGAAACACGTAATATATTAGTTCAATTTATTTTTATATATATAAGGGTGACTGTATCGTTTTTTAAACTGATAAAAGTATCTACTTATAATAGCATATTATTTATTGACTTCAAATATAAGTTAAGCCAAAGAGGGGCAACCACGCTACATTTTAATCCACGTCACATAAATCGAGACAATGTTTGCATTTTATTATTTTGAATTGTTATAATATGTACACATGAAATAAGTATATCAATGTTGCTAAGTAAGTTATCGTCTTCTTTTGTTTGGTTTCATTTGCTCAGTAAATTGACAGTGTTCTCTCTTTTGTCTACTAGCTGTGTCAGCGACGTCGACGCGTCCCTTTCCGTCGTTCTTGCAAGTTAATCTGAAAAGATAGACATATAGCTTCACGGGCTTTTTTAGACCAAGAGCGATAATATATAACACATATATTATCGCTCTTGAAAATTATCAATAACAACCAAGGACGATGTCTAAATCTTAAGCGAAAATGTAATCTATTCATATAACCAGTTATTTATTACACTTTAACCTTGGAAAATTGGCTAGTCATGTAACATAAGTGGTTCTGTATGTATTAAAGAAGTATGTTTGAGTTTAAAGATACATTTTTTACTCTCTATTGTTTCACAATTTAAAAAACTTTAAATTTCCAGGGCTTCGGAATGGGTATCCAAGCAGCAGCCGCGCCTGTCTCCATAGCTGAATACTCAGCCCCAAAACACAGAGGAGCTTTCTTAGCCACTATCGCGTTTTCCTTCGCAACTGGAATGTTAGCTGCTCACGTTTTTGGTACCATATTATACTGGAGAACCGCAGCGCTGGCCTGTGGAAGTTGCTACGCCATATCTCTTCTTTTAGTCTCTTTAACACCAGAAACTCCACCGTACCTAGCCACTAAAGGCAAATTTGAAGAATGTAAAAAATCGTTCCGATGGTTGAGGGGCTTCGACGACGAGTCTGAAAAAGAATTGGAGGTTCTACTGAACAGCCAGAAAAATACATTTGTACCACGCAAAAAGGTATCTAAATTGAAGGCGTTCCTTGAAATATCGAAGAAGCCAGAGTTTTACAAGCCAACAGTGATAATGATGTTCATGTTTGTGCTGTTCCAAATATCTGGGATGACTGTAGTACCGTCTTACACGGTACCCATGATGGAAGAAGTAACTGATGGTGCGATTGAATCATACACCAGTATGTTGATGGTTGATGTCGTCAGATTCGTGACTGCTGTTCTATCTTGTATGGTGGTAAACAAATTAAATCGAAGGACTGTTCTTTTTGTAGGAATAATTATCAGCGTCCTTGCACTCTTCACCACTTCCTTCCTTCTATACTTACGGGATTTCGGATACATAGCCGATGATTATAAGTGGATACCAGTAGTCCCTACATTGATATACATTTTTGGAAAAACGTTAGGTATTCTTCCTATACCTTGGGCAATAGCTGGGGAGGTTTTCCCATTAGCTTATAGATCTCTTGGCAGCGGTATATCTGGAATGTTCTTGTCTCTCATGTTCTTTGTGGTGGTGAAGACTGCCCCAACGTCATTTAGACAGATCGGGGTGAGCGGGACCTTCTGTGTTTATGGATTATGTATTGCGATCTGTGGGGCGTTTTTGTATTATCTATTGCCAGAAACAAAAGGGAAGACGCTTTATGAAATCGAGTGTCACTTCAAAGGAATTAAGGATACAACTGGAGAAGCTGAACCCCACGAAAAGGACAAAATGCTGGAACTGGAGAACATTGAGGGTGGTTGAGATGGGTGACGAGAACATTAGGAAACGCCTTTCAGCTTTATAGAGCTGGCCAAGTAGTTAGAAGGAATTTTACGATTTTTATTACAATAAAGTACATATATACTTTTACAACATTGATATTGATATGAGAAATACTTGAGGACGGGTTACAACCAACCTGCTGCAATAAATGCTAATCGTCCATATCTGTCTGTCTTGTGACAGAGACAGTTAACATTTGTCATTTGTTTGGGCCCTCCTTGTATTATTAAATCAATCATTGAATAATTTAATATAGTAATACATTTTAAAACTATTTATTTATATGGCTTATTTAATATGTTTTACATTTCTTAATCATACTTTAATCTAAATTGAGACTCTGTAAAATTTTTATAACATAACCCGAGCATTTTAATCATAGAAAGTTACCGTCACAGTGACGAAGGAAAATCCCAATTTACAATGCTTTAAATATTTGTTTTTGATAAAATTATTACATATGGTATAGATTACTTTGTTCTGTGTCTTTTTGCCATTACTTTTTTCTGTTAAATGAACAATCAATTACAAATTTACTTTAAACAAAAGTGATACCACAACATGAATTTTTCTTGTGCTGATGTAATCATTATTACATGTAATGCTTGACACTAAGCATGCACTTAGATACTTTTTAGTATCAGTGTTAAACGGACAAATCTATACTAATATATTAAGCTAAGGGGGTGTTCAAACAAATGTTTGAACGCGCTAATCTCAGGAACTCAGGTGGGAATTGACAAATTCTTTTTGTGTTAATTCGAGCATTTATCGAGACAGGTTATAGACTATAAAACATCGCGCTATGACTAATAGGAGCGAAGAAACAGCGGGATATGATGAGAAAACGAGGAAAAGTTTTTAGTTTTATGGGTTTGTATTGTATGGGCAAAATGTCGGCAAACTTGTCTGGCCTAAAGTTAATCTTAAAACTTGCAAGAACCAGGCTGCGGAGGTTGTTTGCAAACAAATAACTACTCCACCGGAGTCGTGGGCTTTGCTCATGATCTTATGTACTGCTAAAAGCACATCGTATAAAAACGCCGCCACACCAATAAACACGCGACCACTGTGCATGTGCTGGCATGAGCATGTCATTAACACGAAGGCGCCCGACATGGTTCAAGATGTAGATCAGTAGATCTGGATTGTGTTTAAACTCATAGGCATACATACAGCCTATTGAGATAATAGAAAGATTATACAGAAGAGAGATTAGCGACAATGTTATATAATAATATATTTTTAATACAACTTAGCAACTAATTTTAGTATTTGGGTCTGTAGGCTGACATTTCATCGATAAGAACACTATGAATAAAACACAATACGATATATTAATTTGATAAGAATTATTCACTATTATAATCTTTAATTTTCATGTTACTTTTTTGATAAAATTCGATGCTTTAAATACTAATAAAACATGGCCGCTGCACCTGTCCGAACGATAGCTACTACTACTTGAATCCAGCCCTTATCAGGTACTTTGGCCAGGTCTGTGTCCACCTGGTAGGAGTTCCTTCAGGTTGTCGACCAGTTAATGTCTAATTGACTACTATAAATCACGTTTTAAACCGTTTAAAAGGTTTTATAGAGGGTTTTTTTTTCATGTGCCCCAGTATGCGGTTTTCCCCTTTCCCCGAAAGAAAAGGGAAAATTAAAAAAAAAAAAATTTTTTCCCCCCCCTTGGCCTTTATTTTAAAAGGGGGGGTTGGGGTTTTTTTTTTTTTCCCCCCCCCCAAAGAAAAAAAATTGGGCCCCCCCCCCCCCCCGGGGGGGGTTTTTTTCCCCCCCCCCCCCCTTATAGATCCTGTAATTTAATGTTCAGATTTTCCAGATTCCAGAGATGGATTTAATATCTTTATAAAATTTACAAAGACGTTGGTGGTAATCGAACCCACGCACATTATTAGTCATATATTGATGCCAATTAAACAACGAACCCGTCGATTAAAAGGTACGATTGTTATTAATTAAGGCTGTAAGGCGGAGTGGCCTAATAACAAAAAACATGATTTTCTTTAAGGAGGAAAATAAAAATGCCCAATTAACTTAGTCGACAATAAATTTGTACTATTATTTGTGTAAAATATTAACAGCTTTCGGTCACTGTGCTCTTGTAGATTAACATTTTAAAATAACAATAATATAAATAAAGTCATAAAATTGCAGGTAGGCTACTCTGGCTCTAGCGACCTCAATTAACATAGCGTCTATTTTAAATTGCCTATGACAACAAGAATATCTCGATCTAGATATTGTTACAATTATAACAAAGCCTTTGTTAAACAATATCCGTTTTAGATAATACCACAAGTGCGTTTTATGAAACTGAACTCAATACCTTTTCTAGATATTAGAATTGCAGTGCAATAACTTATTAGACATATTTTATCGTACAAAGGGAATTAATGTCAGCGATTACAGACAACTACAATATTAGATTTAGATTGAAAAAAGCTTATGACACACCCGAGATTCAAACCCATGAACCGACGTTGTGGTTTATTTCATCTTATGCTGAAAAGTAGATAAACTCTGTAGTTTACGTGACTAAACACATTAAAATGAAACATTTTTAAACGGTTTCAAACTCGAATTATATTAGTTACCTTATTTTAACTACGGTCAGACGTTCCGCTACTGCAAAGCAACGTTGATTCGAAGTTAAAATAAATAAAAATATGTTACATAACATATTTCGCGTTTTCAACCGCTAGAGTCTTTTATTTAAAGTAAACTACAGAGTTTACCTGCTTAATCGTATGATTCAATTAGGTATGCCATTCGGCATTAGATGAAATAAACCACAACGTGTCGGGTCATGGGTTTGAATCCAGGGTGTGTCATAAGTTTATTCAATGTTAATTTAAAACTGACCGTAGTTAACGCGAGTAGCACACATTTATACTTTAACAGTTTTAAACGCGAAATATATTAGTTAAACTTATTTATATATATCCCCGTGAACGTCGGGCCGTAGTCAAAATTGTGTGTAAAAAGTGTAAATTTAAATAATATCTAAATTTGTCTTTATAGTTAAACTAATTTTGTAAATAGTTTCTCCAGCTGTAACGGTCAAGGCATCTCCTGACAAGGTGATGTGATTAGATTAATGCGTGTGTACAAGTCTGTTTGTTGATAAGAGTTTCTGCCTATTAATGTCGTCGTTACTTCAAGTGCGACACTGAAGATCATATCAGGTAGGAATTACAATGACACACACAGATTAGATATTGTTAGGGATACAGACGGACATGCCCAATTAACAATGGATAATAATAAACGAACCGGAGACAGTAGACCAGATGGTCGAATCACCACAGAGCGGTGCGGATTCAAGTCCTGTTCGTGTCGTATTTTTTTTAAATATGATTGTCTACATTTTACTTGAAAATAAGCTTACAACCAATTTTTAATTTATTAAATGCCATCATGTAAATGTTTTCAAACGTAATTTCTCCAACTTTAACCTTTAAAACGCGAAGATATATTAGTAAAACTTATTTATAAATTATTTTACATATGGTACCATATATGTCGGATGCTATAGCCTAGCAACTGTGATCACGGGGTGACAAAGTAACAAAATTAACTCAACTTGGAATCACGGTCTACAGACGGAAGCCGTATATTATAATCGTGTTTTTGTCTGTAGATTTCTGAAAGCCGAAAACTCGGTCGAAAACTCATTTCTTTTGGGGTTGCATCAAGATATTTCACTTTCCATCAAGTATTGATAGTCTGTTGTTCTTCCATTTATTGTTTTTATTTATGATTAAAACTTCGCTTTAGTTTTACAATTCTTAGGGTTTTAGTTTTATGCCAATCATTTTTGTCTGTTCTTTCAAAAAAAAAATTGTCCTTTAATATCACAAAATTGTTTTTATTTAAAATTAGGTAAACTAGGCTACATAAAGAATATGTTTCTCTCGTGGAACATAACTTTTACTAAACAATATATGTATATTATACAACTGCGTTTAAAAATTGCGAAATATATAAAATATTAATTTTATCTTGGGTAAGAATTTTAAAATTTCTTCTAGCGAAACTAAAATATACTTTAACTTCTTAAGATAATTTTGTTTTTGAAGCTACACAGCGCAAACATAAATTTTAATACGAAAAACATGAAAGGTGCATAATATTTATCTTATTAACTCAAGAACGCCGCGGTGATAACATCAGTCACTTGGTAAGCATAGTCCACTAAATTTGCTCTAAAGATTATTAGGCCGAAATAAACAAGTACAAACTTAAAAAAATTTTACCTAAGCGGTTTTATTTTTTGTGCAGTAGAAAAAAATTTAAATGTTCACATAATTATCGTGTTTTTCCCTTTCATTTGATACCCATATTGAGGGGGTTAAGGAAAAATATGTAATCCGGCGTTTTGTATCGGCGGCCATTTGGATTTATAATATTATTGATTTTATTATATTGTATTGTCATCTAAATAAAATGTCTGTACCAAAGTTCAGATCAATTTGACAACGGGAAGGTGCTTAAATTTGAAATTTCAAAAATATAACTATTATAAGTTAGAGCGAAACAAGTGTCAAATGTGTGACGCCATCTTTAAAGAGATTTGTGTCGCCGTAAAGGGAAATTAGAACATATTAAAAGATTATTATCAAAAAATAATCCCTGTGGGTCACGAACATATTTCTGAGTACGTTTCGCTGATCAGTTTTAAATACAGGTCTGTAGTTCATCACACTTGTGTGCCCTGATTGACTAAAACAATTTATCATTTCCATGGCATTCGAACCACGGACGACTGAGCTCCTGAGATTTGGAGGCAGTCAGTAGATGAACCTTCAGCCAAAGGTTGATTCTATATATCAATTAATCAGCTTGAACAAGGAGTCGACCTTCGTTCGGACACTAATAATAATTTACAATCAAGTTTTAACATTTGAATAGTATTATTTGAGATTAGCTCACTTATCGTGCTTTAATCAAAAGATTCAGTCCGCGATAAAATATTGTTTTATACAATATAATAGAAGTAGATGCACTACGCATTGTGAGTGCCGTTCAAAGGCTCCACACATTTCCTATCAGCAGCTGACACCCCTCTAAAGCTATCTTCGATTTCTTGCAATGTCCTATCCTTCGTTTCCGGTAACATAAAATATAAAATAGAGAGACACACAACCACAACCGCCGTATACATAAGGTAAGTAATAGACAACCCAACAGCGGATGTTAAAACTGGGAAAGACTTTACAGCTACAAAGAAGTTAAAAGACAAAGCCAATACACTTATACCACCCCCGAAACCTCGATATTCTAAGGGAAATATTTCTCCAGATATCGTAAACGGTATGGACGATATACCTACAGTCAATGAAAACATATATAAACCTATCAAACTTATCGGTATCCACTGACTAGTGAACGGTAACGCGTTATTATCCCTAGCATATATATAATAGCTTTTGCCTAGATATGAGAAGACGCAAATAGCTGAGCTGCTGAACAGCAACGTGCGTCGCTTCATCGTCTTCATTAAAAATACAGCTAACAAATTACAAATCAGTCTTTCCACATCTAGCAGGACCATTAAGAATTTAGCGTTCGCTTCGGGGCCGACCACTTGATCGATGATATCCATCGCATACGAACTTATAACGTTGATACCGGCGAATTGGAACATAGTGTACAAAACGAACATAATAATTATGGGCTTGTAGAATTCAGGTTTCCTAAATGTTTCGTTCAGGTAGATGCAGAATCTTCTAACTCGCACGCCAAACGTTACTTTCTGACCGATGATGCTCGATTTCCGGAGCGACTTCTGAGCGGCGATCATGTCGTCCAATTCGGCTTCCTGCTTTGGAGATCTTCCTCTCAACCAAAAGAAGACTTCTTCTCCTTTTTCATATTTCCCTTTAGCGATCAGCCAAGACGGTGATTCGGGATTGTACATAATTAGTAGTAGACTGGTAAACGTTATGAAGGAGCATATCAGAGCGCTTTGTTGCCAGCTGAAAAACGTCCCCAAAGAGTGAGAGAACAACACACCTATTGTTAATGACAGGGATACACAGGTCAGGAACGCTCCGCGGTTCCTCGGGTCTGTCATTTCACCGATTATGATGGAGCCGAGTGGTCCCAACATACCCATAGCGATGCCTTGGAGGAACCTCGCTATGATCAGCCAGGTGACGCTTTCTGCCATGAGAAGAGTGAACCATCCGGTGAATATTGGCAAAATGGTGAGGAGGTGTGATTTTTTTCGCCCCAAAGTATCCATCAAGGGCGTGATGATAAAATTTCCCATTATCAAAGCGAATCCGACGATTGATGCTGAAATGGAATTTGCGGATTAAAGAAGTTACAACTTAGATAACATTCGCATGAAAAACAGACGTCACATTATCTTGGGTTGTAAAAGAACAAATGAAAATTAGTTCAATACGCAATATGAAAGGATTATTTTACATAAGTATGTGAAATAGGATTTACGAATTGCATCATGAACAAGTTCAATAAATTACTTTTGGGTAGAAGCTAACTTCTCACATGGCGGTGGGGGGAACAATTTAGATGCTTACCTATCCATGATTCTTCGCTCGCGCTCGCCTTGATACCAGATTCAGGAAGACGGAGAGCCGGGATAAGAATCGCTGGAAATCCAATGACGCAGCCATGGCCGATGATGTTCAGGGCTACACTTGCTGTCAGAAAACACTGAAACGTTTTACAAAGTTATTATGCTAATATTATAAAGCTGAAGAGTTTGTAT
Organism: Leptosia nina; assembly: GCA_963661955.1. Taxonomy (NCBI): domain Eukaryota; kingdom Metazoa; phylum Arthropoda; class Insecta; order Lepidoptera; family Pieridae; genus Leptosia; species Leptosia nina. The sequence continues at coordinate 6,962,832 of CAVLEF010000008.1, forward strand.
AATTTTACACGCTAATCTCAGGATCTACTGGTTCGAATTAAATAATTCTAGCCTGTATAAATTTTATTCTTTATGTTAGTTAGGCCATTTATCGAGGAAGGAACATCACTCGGCAACCAATACGAGCTAAGAAATAGTGGAAAATGTGGAAAAAACGGGAACAAATTGTTCATGTTTGAGGGTATCCGTTGCGTGCCTTGAGTTGCGAGGTTCAAGATATAAAAAAAAAACATAAAAACATTACTCTTGAAATTATAAAAAATAGTCCGACACTATATTTTAATTATATTAACTTGGAAGGACAACTAGACGCTAGATGAAAAGGTTTAATCTACAAAATAACTACGCGAACGGAGTCGCGGGTCTGGCTAGTTACGTCATATACTGATAAAAAGAAATTAGAGGCCGGTGTTGAGTTTTGTTTGCGGTAAACATGTTTTTTTTTATTATGCGTAGGTATGACATTGGTTGAGGTTAATTTGAAAAACGAAAAAATATCAATAGCGTACTTTTCTATTGTTTTAAATTATATGAAATCACGTCAATATGACGCAATTTAGACTAAATCGGAATCATTCATTATAAAAGATTGTAAGATATATTTTATATAGACGATTTCAATCATAAAAAATATGTGATTGAGGGCAGTAGTGTTTATTGAATTAAAAAAAAATATTTTTAATATAAAATACTAGTAGGTACTAATATTAGAAAGCATGTAGACTTTGTTAGAACGCGATAATCTCAGGAACTACTGGTTCGAAATGATGAAATATTTTTGTGTTGGTTAGATCATTTATCGAGGAAGGCTTCAGGCTTCATAGGAGCGATGTAACACTCGAAAATGTAAAAAAAAAAACGAATAAAAATGTTTATCTTTGAGGGTTTCCGTTGCGTTCGCTGCTAAAACAGTTCAAGGTACATACAAATATGGATGAAAAAATAATTTCTCTATTAACAATCGAAAAAAATGTCCGCGACAGTAGATATCTATCATATAAGATTATTTCAAAAGAACGACCTGACGGTACTCTGATGGCGCGCGTCATGGGTTACAGTTACAATTTATAAAGATGAGGGAGAGATTTAAAAATCAAATTTTAATACCCAAAATCTATGCGGATCAAGTCGCTGGTCACAGCTAGTTAATAATAATACAAGGCCAATTCGCGAAACCAAAATACTCTAGACTACTTGTCGTCTGATAAGTGCTCCTAAGTCCGGAAAAGCTAAGAGAAAATTGACATACAAATATTAGAAGACGATATTTATTTATAATTGAGGCTGCTAGAGGCATAGTGGCCTAATAACATAAACATAATTTTCAATAAGGAGGAAAATAAAAATGCGTAATTAACTTAGGCGAAAATGAATTGGTACTATTATTTGTGTAAGAATTATGTTAACAATTTTTAGTTAATGTTAACAATAATTTTAGAAAATATGAATAACTCAACTTTAACTTTGCAGTGGCGACTCTGCCTCTAGCGGCCTCAATTATACCCCTTAAAATAAAAATATGATTATAATTTATATAAAAGAATAACAGTTTAAAACGCGATATATTTTAGTTTATAATTGTTTTCGGTGGTGGTCGATATACTTGTTTGGAAATTATTTTTAACTATGGTCCGACGTTTCGATTATAATTATTTGTAATTTTTTTTTTTATTACTCTATGTCAACTTAACGTCACCGTATTTAAAAGATTAGACTAGGAAACCATAAATTTTACGAATTAAAATATTTTTGCGTCACAGATTATTGGACATTGTTTAATAATATTATCTTTTTTAATGACTTGGCAACATATAATAATTAAATTTTAAATCTCCCCCTACACCATCACTTATATAAAAATTCTGCGTGTTTATTTATTGCATTAAAAAATATATTTTAATAAAAAAAAAAAGTAGCTCTACACGTGAGTGTTATAAAAAAATACGCTTATACATTAATTATATTTTTTATTGGTTTACGAATTATTATACAATAATGGTCACTGTTCGGTTCCGAGCCAATCTATCAATCAAAACAAATTTAAAACTTTCTCTTGGCCTTTTTAAACAGCTTTCAGTTTTACTTTAAAGATTTAGATATTACTCCAATATTTAAGATATGTTTCTTCCTACTACATAAAATAATAATACGTACCTGTCTAACAAATGGTTTATAACCGTTCTCGTTCACTTTTTCCATTTTCGATCAGTTCCCCAATTCGTTTCATATCATCGTTAATCTAACAGAAAACAAAGACGTCTACTTTCGTTTAGGACGCTGTAGCTATTCCTATTATCTTATAAGTATTTGAATGATACTAAAACGATTAGATTAAGCGTGTTTGTTCGTACTGATCAATGATAAGATTTCTGCCCATTTACTGCAGCAATTATAGCTAATTGCAGCTTACTACCGACCTTACGCGGCTCGGAGAGTTAAGCCGTCGGTTCCGGTTACAAATTTCGTGACGGTAGTTGTGGAAACCCGAACCCGTGGCGGTTCCAAACTCTTCTAGGGTAAAGAGAAATTAAGAATTCAGTACAGATCCAAGATGAATAAAACACTTTAACGGTTTAAAACTTTTCAACTTTTGTTTTTAACGGTTTAAATTAGGTGAAGTTATTTAAAAATTATTTTTAACTTCGGCCCGGGGGGGGGGGGGGGAAAAAAATCATTTTCAAATAAGTTTAACTAATATATCGCGTTTTAAACCGTTAAAGTGTTATATCTATGTGTACTACTCGCGTAAACTATAGACAGTATTATAAGATGAATTGAATATCTATTCATGATGGCGAACGTCGAGAACGTCTTCCCGCTCACGTCGGCTGAACAGCCCGAAAAACAAGGATATGCTGCACGATGGCCGTGAAAGCCTTACACAATTTATTAATTTGTTTAAATGTTTTGTTAATTAGTATAAGTTAATTAATAGTATGTAGACGTTATTATTTATATAAGCGTTTCCAATAAATACTAAAATAGATGCAAGTCGTGGACATAGCCATGAGTTTTGATATGAGAAATATAGAAGATGGCTCACAAGGATGAACGGGAGAAAAATATGTGGACACATAAGACCAATAGAGCCGAAAATTTGCATCTAGTGGGGTTCGGGGAAAACTGGTTCGGTCGTGTTGAGCACAGAACTCAATGAGCCTGCAAATAAAATCGATCTGTGATACGGACATAGAGATAAGTTTTTCAGCTTAGAAAATATGTGTTACAAGCTGATTTTACCTATATAAAACTGTTTTGTAAAATATACCTTGTTATAAGGGAATATGTTAAGATTTGTCGCGTTCGTTGGTGTGACGGTAACAATGTATGGCTATGAAATCAATAGGTCGCGGATTCGATTCCATGGCTGCAATGTCTAGTAGTAATTTTATTCTGAAGTCACGAACCATCGAATCCGGATATTACATGGCTGTAGGAATTTAATCTGAGCATCGTTCGGTGATATATCTGTGAAATTTGCATTATGAATATCTAAAGTCAAAAACAGGTTGTTAGAGCATCTTGGTGTTTTTATTTACTATCCATCAAATGGATCCCATGCCTGTCTCCTCCTTTATCATAAGTAAAGAAAAAAAGTTGGTTAATGAGTTACTAAGTAAGGGCACATAATATCCTACTAATTTTATAAACGTGAAATTTTGTATGTGTGGATGGACGTTTGTTACCTTTTCACGCCAAAACTACCGAATGGATTTTAATTAAACTTTCCAATGATATAGCTTATACATCAGATAACACAAGGCTACAATTTATAAAGATATTGTGTAGCTGTCAAAATGCTTAAGTGTCAAGTAACTAGGAAAAAACCTACCTTTCTGCGACCTATTCTGGCGTGCGCCGCCATAAACGTTAGTTACACATAATTATGTAATGTATGATATGATAGACATCGTTTAGTTTAAATGCGCGATACTACGTAATCCTAATCCTCACCCTGCGTAGACGAAGTCGCGGGCACCAGCTAGACTTTTATATATAACTGACAGTTACTTCGCACGTGGCTACAAAGACCTTTCGTTGTATTAATCACATAATGTGTATAATCGATACGAAAATGATAATTTGAAATTACGTTTCACTTTATCAGTTGTATCTATGTAAATTCGACATTAGATACGTACCATTTACGGATAATTATTAAATTAAATTATATGTATTTAATAAAATAAGTAAATATTGTATTGCCAAGCGTTGTTCTGAACTAGTCATCAAAATACATTTTTAGGGTTCCGTATCCAGGTATGAAACAGGACCCTATTAGTTAGCTTTATTACCTGTCAACAGACTATCCCAAACAGTGTTAGTCACAGACTAGAACATCGTTTGTCGGGCTGTTCGGCCGACGCGAGAGGTTCTCGACGATTCGCTAACTCGAGCGGGCGATTGCTCGAACTTCCTCTATTGCTCACGTCGGCCGAACAGCCCGATAAGCAATGATATGACGAACAATGGTCGTGAAAACCTTACACAAATTACACACTAGAACATTTCACATTTTATTTGTTTTAGGGCTATAACAATTCTAAATAAAATCAATAATTAAGGTCCCAGATTTTTCTAGATATAAAAAGGCCATCTGTGACACAGATGGACTCTTAAAATTTTTTTAAAATGTTTCAATATAACATTATTGTATCTTGTCATTGGTACGGAACCATTTTTTATTAGTTGAACTTTAAAACTGAAATAATTCGTTTTGTATGTTTAGTGAATGTAATTATATGGATCATTTCTAATTATATATATATTATGTTGGTTTTTGAAGTTACGAAAAATAGACATTTCCTAAAACACTAGATAGAAATGACGATTTGTTGTAAAACCTAGACAAATGTTATAAGCTTAGTGGCACTTGTAATTTAAATAATTACTAAGTAAATACTGTCTATAGTTTACGCGAGTAGTACACATTTAAAGAAAACACTTTAACGGTTTAAAACGCGATATATTAGTTAAACTTATTTGAAAATGTTTTTTTACCTCGGCCCGACGTTTCCCCGGGCCCCCCGGCCCCCCCAAAACCTTCCAAACGCCCGGCCCAAAATTTTTTTTTTTTTTTTTTTTTTTTTTTTTTATTTTTTTTATATAATATAATATATAAAGTTTTAAAGCGTTTTATTTTAATTACTAAGTATTTACGGTATAATATTAAACTATATAAGTATGCTGTGAAATTTAGTTTATTTGGAACTATTGAATAATTATTATTTAATATTGTTAGGTGGTGAGTATTAAAAGATGGTGATTAATTGATTTACAAATAAAATCATTATATGAAGGTCAAAGTGCCTGAATGTTACTTGTATTATAAACCAATTGTAATCTATCGTCTGTAGTTCAGAAATCAGAATGAACACTGCTAGAGCCATCTAGTGTTCAGTAGAAGAAAATTATAAGTTTATTTTTAGATTGGCTAAGAATTCACCTTCTTATTTTAACTCTGCGATAAAATTATTATGAATGTGCTAAATAATATTTATAACGGACCACCTCTGTAGCTTAATTGTTTAAACGTTTTGCCTAGAATTAGATTAGCGCGCGAGGTCCTGGGTTCGAATCCCGGAGAAACAATAGATCGTTTCGGTCGCAAATGAGTGATCAACTACTATGTACAGGACATACAACCAATTAGTATAACGGACACAAAAATGTGTTCGCCGGGAAAAACAGAATTTTTGAATTTCTATGTTAACAGGTGAAAACAAAAAAAAACAACAGAAATTTTAATTAAATATTTATTTTATTAATCAACAGATGATCGTGCACTGCAAATAAATTAATCAGTCTTTAACATAATATCACAAACAAAACCTCTTAACGACTAGTTTAATCGACTTCCTCTACTGTGGGTCCGTTCGGCTGAGCTCCAGGTGCACCACCAGCTCCGTGAAGCTTGCTCATGATGGGAGAGCATACCCGCTGAAGTTCCTTCAACTTGTGCTCGTATTCTTCCTTCTCAGCCAGGGTGTTATTATCTAGCCAGCGGAGCGCCTCGTCGCATTGTGTCCTAGCTGAAACCTTATCCTGGTCTGTTAACTTAGCCCCAGCATCGTCCAGGGCTTGTCTGACGCTGAACACGTAAGATTCCAGTTGATTACGCGCAGATACCCGTTGCCTTTGCTTCTCGTCTTCCTCCTTATAACGTTCAGCTTCAGACAACATCCTGTCTATTTCAGCTTGCGATAGACGTCCCTTGTCATTCTTGATTACTATGTTCTTGCTGCGGCCGGTGCTGTTTTCCTTCGCCGATACGTTGAGGATACCGTTGGCGTCCAGGTCAAATGTGACGTCGATTTTGGGTACGCCTCGCGGTGCTGGCGGGATTCCTGTCAGATCGAAAGTGCCGAGGAGGTTGTTGTCCTTTGTCATCGCTCGCTCTCCTTCATATACTTGGATGGTGACGGCCGGTTGATTGTCAGAGTAGGTGGTGAACGTCTGCGACTGTTTGCATGGAATCTTGCAGTTTCGCTCGATTATTTTTGTCATGACGCCACCGGCAGTTTCGATACCCAGGGACAATGGCGCCACATCCACCAAAAGAACGTCTTGAATCTTTGAGTCCGACTCACCACTCAGGATAGCAGCTTGAACAGCCGCGCCATATGCCACAGCTTCGTCGGGGTTGATGGACAGGTTGAGCTTCTTGCCACAGAAGAAGTTCTGTAACAAGCTCTGGATCTTCGGAATGCGGGTGGACCCACCGACCAAGACGACGTCGTGAATTTGGCTCTTGTCCATTTTTGCATCTTTAAGTGATTTCTCCACTGGCTCAAGAGTGCCTCTGAAGAGATCAGCGTTCAGTTCTTCGAAGCGAGCCCGCGATACGCGTGTATAGAAGTCGATTCCCTCGTACAAGGCGTCGATTTCGATTGTGGCCTCGGTGCTGGATGATAAAGTGCGTTTGGCGCGCTCCGCAGCAGTGCGGAGGCGTCTCAGCGCGCGTGGGTTGGAACGTAAACCTTTCTTATACTTGCGCTGGAACTCTTCAGATAGATGGTTTACAAGACGGTTATCGAAGTCTTCGCCTCCAAGGTGCGTGTCTCCAGCGGTCGCTTTCACCTCGAAAAGCGATCCTTCGTCGATGGTTAGAATGGAAACGTCGAAAGTGCCGCCGCCGAGGTCGAAAATTAGGACGTTTCGCTCACCTTTTAAGTTCTTGTCCAGACCATAGGCAAGTGCTGCTGCAGTAGGCTCGTTGATAATACGAAGGACATTAATACCAGCTATGGCACCGGCGTCCTTGGTCGCCTGACGCTGTGAGTCATTGAAATAGGCGGGCACCGTGACGACCGCGTCGCGAATTGACGACCCAATATAGGCCTCCGCTGTCTCCTTCATCTTCACTAGAACCATGCTGCTGATCTCCTCTGGTGCAAATCTTTTAGCCTCCCCTTTGAATTCAACCTGAATCTTTGGCTTGCCACAGTCGTTGACGATTTTAAAAGGCCAATGTTTCATATCTTGTTGTATTTTGGGATCATCGAATTTGCGCCCAATAAGTCGTTTTGCGTCGAAGACTGTGTTGTTGGGGTTCAAAGCTACCTGGTTCTTCGCAGCATCGCCAATTAGTCGTTCCGTATCCGTGAATGCGACGTAAGATGGTGTGGTTCGGTTTCCTTGGTCATTTGCGATGATTTCCACTCCTCCATGCTGCCAAACGCCAACACAGGAGTAGGTTGTACCAAGATCAATTCCAATAGCAGGCATTTTGAGTTAAATGATATTATCTCTTTGCACAATAAATAATATTCTCTCCAGTAAAACTCGCAGTAAGTTAATATCGCGTCGGGTCTCACCGATATTCACTTCTTAACTCTCTCGTATTTCGAAATATTCTGTCTTCCCGCCGCGCGGTTTGCGTTTATATATTGAAACGAATAGACGTCCAGAAAGCTCTACGTCATTCTCGAACAACCAATCACAAAGACAGATGCGTAGAACATTCCAGAACATGTTGTGTTCACCAATCACAACGCAGAACGTAAAAATGTATAGCAGCAATCTACGAATAGGGTTACCATATTACTAAACTTTACCTAACTTTTATACAGCTATGTGTAAGAAATGTAGTTTTGGAGATTCTAAAGTGTATAATAAGAATAGGACTATTTACTTTATTTATTTTACTATAAAATTAATACTTAAAGATCATTCAGTGAAAGTTGTGTATATTTTACTATTATTTATCACTTATCACTATTTAGCTAGTATAAAACTTAATTATTTTATAACAAGATACATAGATTTATTTTCTTAAATTGTATTTTAGTAACAAATGTATTTTTTTTTTATGTTGTTTTATTTCATTTATATAATTTTGATACATACAGAGTACAAAGCAATACTGTGAAATATTAACAATATTTAAAAAAGGGAAATTTACTACAACAGTACTTGGCAACACAGAGTGTTAAAAAGAGACCAATAATAAGTGCGTGTGTTAGAAAGGGACACACGATAAACGTATTGAGTATTCGTGTATTAACATAAAGGGAGATTCAGGTGTGCGTTTCTATTTGGTTGTTGTGTGTTTTCAAACAAACTAGGCCGACCGAACGAAGACTCTAGATTCTTCACGAATATTCTAGATCTCTGATTCATTATTTTCGTTGTTTAGATAGGAATATAATTTAAGATTGTTTATTCTAACTTTATTAATAACGTTTTGCGAAGGTAGCATTTGATTTTAAAATAGAAATAGAGTGGACTAAAATTAAAACTTACGAATTGGCGCGCGTCCTACGCTATAATGTTATATTTTTAGCCTGAAATATTTTGATATAATATTCTTTAGTTTTGCTAATTTGACTTCAGTATTTAATCTGAATTATAATACTCATAATTAGCTTATATTATAGGTGCTGGTTAATATCATACAAATCATTGAATCAGAAAATTGTCTGATTTCTTTTTCACAAATGAAAAAAGTAGGTACCTCTAGGTAGTTCCTTAAAACTTTAGTACATAAGATAATAATAAAAAGTAATAATAATAAAAAAAACACTTTATTGCACAAACACATAGACACTTAAAATTATATACAATATACATAATATAGAAAATAAATATTTATACAATTTTACACTCAGTTTCATTAAAAATTAGCTGTGTCCGCGACTTCGTTCTCGTGGAATAGTGACCTGGGGTAGAATTTTTAATTACCAATCTATGTTGTAAGTGCTACTTTGCCGCAATACCTCGCATCTTTTCTACTCTAACTTCCACTTCCACTCCTATTCCCAAAAAGCCCAAAAATTCAAATCCGTTTAGTAGTTTCGGCGTGATAGGGTAACAGACAGACAGACAGAGTTACTTTCGCATGTATAATATTAGTAAGGATAAATGTTTGAAAAAGATACTATATAAGACCTACATATACAAAACATATTTCTCATAGGTACACTACCTATTATTACTAATATTTTACAATCTTAATATTAATAACAAATATATTTAAAGTCATGCAGTACTTACATTTGTGGAACAATACCTAGATTTTTAATCTTAGAATAAGACATATATTTGGAAAAACGTCTTTTAAAAAAAATATTAGATAATTTTTTATAGAACTAATTTCTACTTCTCTGATGTCATCATACTAGGTACGATGAAATTATAATATCGTTCATTTGCATACCATTGATGTTCTACGAACGAATTCGTTAATTTATATTCTAAAAGAATATTGTTGCTAATTTTGAGCAAATTATAGTTCTGCTTTAATAACTTACTTCGCTTATAAATATGGAGATGGTTATTTTTTCTAAATTAACTGGACGATAATATTATATAAATAAGTTACAATATTATTTCTTACGACAGAAGTGGACATGCAAGCATGGCATGTTCATGTTATTGGTTGTTTCAAAATCTCAGCCATATAATATCTAAACAAGATTTAAAAAAATCATATAATACATTTGACGCCGTACTATTTGGACCACCACTTTCGTGTCAATAATAAATTGCTTTTAGAATTTGTTTGGATATTGGGAATCGAATGCACTACCCATTGATTATCAGCCAAACATTGCTGTTGATTTTCCAACAAGCACATGGATAGTTCTGGTCGTCTGCATGGCGAGTGGAGTCGAGTGAGTCTCGAAGATTCGAGATGTCGCGATGAAGGTCATTCGAAGAATAAGTTCGTGCGCGCCCTTGCAGCTGCCATGTTTGGGACTCAAGAAGTATTATTACCATCATCTTACATAATACAGTCTCTAAAGATTTGTACAAAGAAGTTAAATGAAAAGTGAAGTTAAATTAAGAAAACGAAAAGTTAGAATCACCTTTGAACGGTTAAAAACACGGGGGGACTCACGAAAATGTCGAGCCGTAGTTAAAATAAATTGTAAATAAGTCGACATATAAATTACGCGTTTCTAACTGTTAAAAAGTATCGTATTTTAATGTGTACCGCGGATTTACTCGCGTAAACTACAGACAATGCTTACTTATACTAATAAAAAATACAAGTTTTAAAATAAGTAGATTTCTTATTGTGTCATCATTAGTAATTGAGCCGTTATCCATGACAGGTAGATAAGTATGGTAGGAAAGTGAAATATGTACCTACTCCACATACAATGTAAACATGATGCGATGTCATATTTTGTCTTTGTACATTTGTGGGTAAAAGCCAGAGAAATCCTTTGCTTCTGCGCATTAGTGAGTGGTGTTCTTCACGCTGTAGAGACGAAAATATCACTTTTCTTAGGAAAGGAACAAGATTGGATTTTGTCTAAAACAATCTCAGATATACATATTTTACTTATATAAAACAATTTAGTATCCATTTAATAAATTATTTTGAGAGTTAAATGAATAAAATACAAAATTTCTTTTATAATATTTTGCAGTGAAGTGATTAAAGTCGATTTTTATATTATGGCTATCTTATTGTTTATATTTCCAGGATTCCATACATACACAAAGGATGCGATAGATCTATATTCTATAGTTAAGAGTTCGTTGTTCGTCTGTCTTAATGTTAATATTTTTTTATGTTACCACGACCTATATATTGTGTAACTAACGGAGCGTAATTAAAAATACTTTATTCAATAAAATGACTTATTTTTATGAAAATAGTTTTAAATAGTTATTAGTATGTATACAACACGTTTACGGTTGTTTGCGAAGCACTTTAAAAATGGCCGCTAATCATTAACAATGTATGTTATATGTAATATCAATATACAATGAGGCTGCTAGAGGCAGAGTGGCCTAATAACAAAGAAACATGATTTTTAATAAGGGAAAATAAGAAGGTGCAATTAACTTAGGCGAAAATGACTTTGTACTATAGGTGTAAAAATGATGTGAAGAACTTTCGATCACTGTGCCCATGTAAATTAATATTTTTAGACTTTGAGAAAGTATAAATAACTCGAATTTCGGCCTTATATTTCATATGCAATGGTTAAATATACCCTTAACATTCACTTCATCTAAGTTCTAGATTCATTCTAGACTGTATCATGTACAGAAAAGGTCAATATTTTTGAACAGGCATCAGCTGTAAACACGCCCTGTTCTCGCCACCAGTTTCCATATCGATTAAAGCGCATTTGCTAAAAAGGCCAGACAGGCGCACTGTCAAGAAGGTGCGACGCTTGGAGCATTCTAGAACATCTGCACTGGAATATACACTTTGTACATGTAACAGTCACAGTTGCCTGTGAAATATGCTTATAATTTGGGTCTGTTATAACTTCAATTGAACTAATTATTTAGTTCTTGCATGATGTAGATACAAAGAAGCGTATAACATTACATGTATGAGTAATACAAGGAATTTTTTTATCAACATTTTCTAATAGTGACTCTATAAGTTATATTATGAAAGTTTGCACCAAGATAAGTACACAATGTGGAAGACAAATTTAATTAGGTGTAATAATTTTAAGTCATATGCAAAATATTGTTTATTTTCAAAAAATGAATATTATTACAGTTAATGCTAAGTAAAACATATTTTAGTAAATATCTTGCTTAACAACTTAGTTTCAGATAAGTAGGTATGAAATAGTAGATACTGTATAGGTTTTTTTTACTGTTACTAAGTATCTTTGAATTAAAATTAGTGGCTACCATCATTTGCGAGATCAAATGAGGCTGGTAGAGGCAATGGTCTAATAAGAAAAAACATGATTTTCAATGAGGAAAATAAGAATGCAGTCATTTGGGCGAAAATGATTAGTTTAGTATGAATAGCTAGTTATTAATTTATACTACTACAAGTGAGTCATAGGCAAGAACGTAAGTTTTGTAATTTTGATGTTTAGATGAGAATAAATAAAAGAAAATGTAATTTTTAATTTGTTTATTCAGGTAGGTTTTCATGAGTAGCTTACATGCTAATATTTTGGAATTCTTGTTAAGTATTACAAAATCATAGTTGACAGAAAACAAAGTATTAATTTAATACTTTAATGGAATTTGAACTAAATCAGTCTTTGGCTGTGCACCAGCGAAACAAAATCGAGAACAATTTAGGCGGATTTAATCTACTTCCTCCATGCGGGATGCATCGTCAGCTTCACCTTCAAGGGGTGGTACATCACCAGCACTAGCTTCTTCAATCTGCACTGGCTCATCCTCATCAATTCCAAGACCGAGCTTAATCATACGGTAGATTCTGGAAGCGTGTACTTGGGGTTCATCCAGAGAGAAGCCGGATGACAGTAGAGCTGTCTCATACAACAAGATGACTAAGTCCTTAACAGCTTTGTCATTTTTATCTGCTTCAGCCTTCTGTCTCAATGTCTCGACGATTGAGTGGTCAGGATTGATTTCTAGATGTTTCTTAGCTGCCATGTAGCCCATTGTTGATGTGTCACGGAGAGCCTGAGCTTTCATAATACGCTCCATATTGGCAGACCAACCGTACTGAGCAGTGACAATACAGCATGGTGATTCAACCAATCTGTTCGATACCACTACCTTCTCAACCTTGTTGTCAAGAATGTTCTTCATGACTTTGCAGAGGCCTTCAAATCTAACTTTGTCCTCCTCACGCTTCTTCTTCTCTTCCTCATCTTCAGGAAGTTCCAAGCCCTCCTTTGTGACTGAGACTAGAGACTTTCCGTCATACTCTCTCATTTGTTGTACTACATACTCATCAATTGGCTCAGTCATGTAAACTACTTCATAACCACGCTTCTTGACCCTCTCTACAAATGATGAATTGGCTACTTGATCTCGGTTTTCACCAGTGATGTAGTAAATGTGTTTCTGGTTCTCCTTCATACGGGAAACATACTCTTTAAGAGAGCATGCATCATCACCTGATGCTGAAGTGTGGTACCTCAACAAATCAGCCAACTTGTTGCGGTTCTGTGAATCTTCATGGATACCGAGCTTTAAGTTCTTACTGAATTGTTCATAGTACTTCTTGTAGTTCTCTTTGTCTTCAGCCAATTCTTCAAACAGCTCAATGCATTTCTTAACTAAGTTCTTCCTAATAACCTTAAGGATCTTGTTCTGTTGAAGCATTTCACGGGAAATGTTGAGTGGTAAATCTTCACTGTCAACAACACCTCTGACAAAGTTAAGGTATTCTGGGATTAAGTCTTCACAGTTGTCCATGATGAACACTCTGCGAACATACAACTTGATGTTGTTCTTGCGCTTCTTGTTTTCAAAGAGGTCGAATGGAGCTCTGCGGGGCACAAATAGAAGTGCTCTGAATTCCAACTGTCCTTCAACAGAGAAGTGCTTGACAGCGAGATGGTCTTCCCAGTCGTTGGTGAGAGATTTGTAAAAGTCACCATACTCCTCCTGTGTGATGTCATCAGCATTACGCGTCCAGATGGGCTTGGTCTTGTTTAGTTCCTCATCTTCGCTGTATTTTTCCTTGATAGTCTTCTTTTTCTTCTTCTTGTCCTTGCTGTCTTCGTCCTCATCTTCACCTACATCCTCAATCTTGGGTTTCTCGTCCTCCTTTTCGTCTTCTTTCTTTTCCTCTTCAGCCTCGTCGTCAGACAGCTCCTTTTCGCGTTCCTTCTCGACGACTAGCTTAATGGGGTAACCAATAAATTGGGAGTGTTTCTTGACGATTTCTTTGATTTTATTCTCCTCAATGAATTCTTGCAAGTCCTCTTTGATGTGTAGAACGATCTTGGTACCACGGCCGAGGGGTTCACCTGGGTCTGAGCGAATAGTGAACGAACCGCCCGCAGACGACTCCCACATGTACTGGTCGTCATCATTGTGCTTGGAATGCACGGTGACTCGGTCCGCAACTAAGTAGCAAGAGTAGAAACCGACACCGAATTGACCGATCATACTAATGTCGGCTCCGGCTTGTAGAGCCTCCATGAAGGCCTTGGTACCAGACTTGGCGATGGTACCCAAGTTGTTGACTAGATCCGCCTTGGTCATGCCAATACCAGTATCAATGAGAGTCAGAGTGCCCTCGCTTTTGTTAGGCACGATTTTGATGTACAGCTCCTTGCCGCTGTCGAGTTTCGACGGATCAGTGAGAGATTCATACCTGATTTTGTCCAAGGCGTCCGAAGAATTAGAAATCAACTCACGAAGAAAGATCTCTTTGTTGGAGTAGAATGTGTTGATGATTAAAGACATCAATTGGGCGATTTCCGCCTGGAAGGCGAAGGTCTCGACCTCCGCTGGCTGTGTCTCCATTTCTTCAGGCATTTTGTAGTTTTTCAGTTAAAATTACTTGAATCGATGAGAATAAGCGCGGTTAAAAACACGTGGTAAAATTTCGCAGCGACAATCACTCGTACTAACACTTCGCTTGTATTTCGCAAATGACGCCGGCTCGTAGTCGAAACTCGTTTATATAGACTTTGAACACAAGCGACATCTATGGTCTGATAGAAACTTCTTTACCTAACGCCCATTTTTTTCAGATATTGAAAACCTTTTTTCAGTATCCCAACATGATAGTTACAATATAAATTGTTTTATCAATTTCCTATAGACCATAAGAGAAACGTATTTGTTGTTAGTATATAACTACGTCTAACTACTTCATTATTCATAAATGTCAATAAGTTTTATTTTTACATCTCCAACCAAACATTAGCAATATTTACAATAATCTCAATCGGTACAAAACTATATGCATTAATAAACAATTTAAACCGTATTGTTAATGTTAAGAAATAACAGTTTTATTTACATAAAATACATACTTTTTGAGGTAATTTTCAATTTGATTACATACAATTTAAAGGTGACTGTTTACAAATGGTTTACAATATATGACAATACGTTATTGATTCGCTACTTACCGCTAGATGGCGTAAAAGCTACTTGTCGGTGAACGCATGGAACATTCGAGATGCTTCTAGAACATTCTACCAATATGTTTGAAATCATAGGTTTTATACCAAAATACTGGTTCGTTGGTACGCAATTTTGTTTGCTTTGATGTAGATTCTTAAATTCTGTTAAGTGGATGGTAATTATCGTTTAGTTATATTCAAAAATTCGTTAAAACGCAAAACCTTCTAGAACATTCCTAGTGTTTCCGCTCAGTTGTTCAACTTCTCGCCACAAGTATCGCTAGCTACGTCCGGTTTGAGTAAAACGCGGTTGAAAACTTCTAGAAATACGAACGATGTACATACAAAGTATAATATTTGACTCAGCATTAATTCGTTATTGATTTTTATGCAACGATGCACTTACCTCTATTTTTCTCTTCAGATACGACTTCATAACTTATTGATATCTATTGTTTCATTTACTGACTTTTAGGAGGAATGGAAAGAGTATTTAATAAACATTTTAAGTAGATAGCGTATACATGCATAGTTACTCAATGAATTGCATTTAATAATGATATTAATTTCAATTTTTAAATGTAGTAATATTGTGTATACAGGTAGGCATTCAGGCGTTGTGACAAGTTTAGTATTGATTATCACCATGTGGGATTCTATGTGGTCATTGACCTTTCGATCCGACCTATATTTCCTCTATAAATTCCCATTTTATTAATTATCTTTAGTATCTGCAGTTCTAAGTAATATAAATACAAAATTAGTTTAAGTAATCGCAATTGCAAATTAATCTAAGCAAAATTACAAAATAATAATGAAAACAGTGACATCTAGCCAACACATGTGTTAGCTTTTCACACAGAAAATGCAACAAAATGCTAACAAGCTTCTGTAATGCACCAGTAGATGCTTATATAAGCAATTCAGAAAGGTCTTCATATAACAAGTCGGCCTACATTTTCGTCTTCCACAAAAACCTATATAAAAAGATGTAAGTATCTGAAGTCCTAAATGAAATATATATAAAGCCAGATTAAACAATAGCATTCATCTTTAAACATAATTAGAAAATTTTTAATGTAAATAGCGCCATCTAGTGATTAGATGGGTAAACTTTTTATGCAGAAACCATTCACCACAACAAGCTTTAGCAACTCATTCTAGATGTCTATAGAAGCAATCTAGAAAGTTCTTTATATTTCTCGAATACTGTAGAAAAACCTCACAGTTGCGTTTTCTCTATATAAGTGAGGCTCCGTCGCGCCTGTCAAGTATTGGTTGACAAGCAATTGAGAGATATAAGCGAACGAACGCGATATTTCCTAGTATATTTTCATCTTAAGCGGTATTTAAAAGTAGTGTACTGTAAAGTTGTGATAGAAAACATTAAGATGGCGTTATTACCCTATTTATTAGATTACGAAGTGCGACCCAGACGTCTCCACGACCAACTTTTCGGATTGGATCTGGCTGCTGATGATTTCCTCTCGGATATCTTTGAGCGTCCGATGCGTCATTACCGTAGACCTTGGAGAAACTTATCATCCCTCCACCGAGATGTTGGCTCAACAATAAAAACGGACAAGGATAAGTTCCAGGTCAATTTGGACGTTCAGCATTTCTCCCCGGAAGAAATATCAGTTAAAACAGCGAATAACTGTATAATTGTTGAAGGCAAACATGAGGAGAAGGCAGATGAGCATGGTTACATTTCGCGTCAATTTAAGCGCCGATACGCTTTACCAGAAGGTTGTAACCCCGAGATGGTCGAATCGAAATTGTCTTCTGACGGAGTTCTCACGGTTACAGCACCGAAGACGACAGAGGATAAAGACGAAAGGACCATCCCAATAACTCATACGGGACCCGTGCGAAGAAAGATAGAAGGCGACGATAAAATCCAAAATGGACAGGAAGGGAAAACTCCGCTTAAGAAAAAGAAACGAATATGAGTGTTTTAATTAGTTAATAGGTGTAGTTATTACAAGTATTGTTCCACCTCGAAGACTGATTTTGTAATACAATAAATGTGATTTGTGACAAATGTTTGTTTTACTTTTCGTGCTGATTTGGAGATTAATAAGAATCTTAGTCTCTTTAAAATCATTTGAGTGCAGTCGAAAAATCAAATAGGTATGCGGAAATACATTTGTCTTCCGTAGGTGTTTGATTTTTAATGAGTAATGTTTCAAAATCGAGAATAAATTGAAAAAAAAATCGACTCGGGCAGGACTTGAACCGGCATCATCAGCGTTCCTGCTCTTAATTGTTAGCTATTAATATTAATTTCAGAAATAGAAGTAAAGTTTAATAAATATTTTAATAGTCGTTCAGAAAATACTAATAATTATTGTAAATACAGAAAAGGACTCCAATACCTTATATTTAAAATAAAACAATATAACATTAAATAACTTTATTAAATTCAAACGCTTACGTAATGTGTTGTGTATGTATATAGGCGAAAATAGATTATTCAATCTAGGCACCGATTAAAAAACACGCACCCAACAAAATAGATTTATGTTCAACATTCATTTCTACTGGGAAAATGATGCTCACGTTATTTTGTATGCTATTACAGCAAATCCTCGTTTCTACTTCACCTACACTTTCCCCTTCAGAAAGAATGTCGTGAACACAGCAAAATAAACCTCTAGATTTGATTTTTAAAAGCACATTGTCCGTATCATTTTTGATAAGTGCGCCCCTGCACTTCCGACCTTGAATGGAACCCAAAAAATTGCCAGGTGGTGCCCAAATCAATATCCTGTTTAAGCAGAAAGCGCGGGGTCGCCTCAAGTTTATCACTTCGTTGCCATAGTAATTGAAGATTTTTATTTCGACTTTCTTCGACTCCCTCCTTTGTACGGCGATGAACACTTTCTGCCCGTGGCCGTTATAAATTGTATAACCAATAATGTTTTTGCCGAACAAGTTATGTAGGGCGTCACGTTTTTTGGCCACAATTAGTTTGTTTAGGGTTGAAAGGTAGGATAGTCCAGGGTATAAGTCGTTGTCTATCCTGGGGCATGTCATCCATTGCTCTTTTTCTTCGGTTTTCATTTATGTTTTTTGAAAAAAATCATTTTGTGTGTGTCACTGTTGTGTCTTGATAAATATACCTTTAATCTCTTCATGTTTAAATTAAAAAAAAATGTTACATTATTTTTAGGTTTTATAGATTAATGAGAATCTAATATTTACTTAAATACATATTTTAAAGATGATTTGAAGTTGCACACACCTAGCAACCACAGATTGCTGTATTTTACAAAACACCACAGAATAAAAATTACAAAGTACACAATATTAAAATAGGTGCGAAGATTAAATAAAACACAGTGCACAATAAATACTCATATAGCTAGGATAAATAAACTTTATTTTTAAAGTTCATTAGAATAAATAAAAGCTTCTTTAAAGTATTATTAGTGCAATATTTTTTCTATTCAATAAGGTTTTAGATAAGCGCCATCTTGCGAGGATTGATAGTACTATTTCATTATCTACTATCAAAGATAATAACTTTTTGACATTATATGAGAAGATGGGGTGGAAACTAAAAACAAAGTCAATCCCAATTATAAAGACGATCAATCAATTTTTGGCAAGCGTTCCAATAAAAGTAGAATCCAATTTCCCTTTGTGGGGCAGACATTTAAGTCTTGTCACTGAAAGATTAAAATTATTTTAAATTCAAATCCAGGTTTTTTATAAGGTTTAAGACAACGTGTTTATTGATTCACATGCGGTACAAGAATCTAATGTTTCATGTTCCTTGTTGAAGTTGAAAATTCATATACAAACTGAACATGGCATCCGCTATCTTCCTTTCTTGCTTTCGTAGGCGTTATATTTTTTAATTACTCATATACCTAATATGTATTAATATCGATCGAGAACATAGAAAACTAAAAAGCGAAGTACATTAAAACTAAATGCCCCTTTTTGAAACGCACTAGGTATATATTATTATTTAGTTAATTAGATTTCTTTGATGGACGAGGACAGTCATGCATGGGGTTCCCGTGAAGGTGAAATTATATTTGCCTTATAACATCTCAACAAGATGCGCCGTCTACCTATATTCTTTTAGTTTTGGTTTTTAGGATCTTTTTAGCATCACGGACCTACGGTTTTTGGAGTATTCGAAACGCCGGGTTGTAGTTAATAATAAGTTAACTGATATTTTTAAATATTTTAACGGTTTAAAACGCGGTATATATGTCAACCTTATTTGAAAATTATTTTTAACCGTTAGTGTTTATTAATATACGTAATTGATACAATTCGTTATGTGAACTGTCAATTTTATTTCAATTTAATGTGTTATACTCGCGTAACCTAAATAAAAACATCAATATTTTTGCATTGGATACTGAAGTGAAGATATATTAAATATAAAATGCGTTTTAAATCGTTATAAATGTTTTATTCAATACATTGATATAAGGAATTTATTTCTTTCAAAGAGGCTTACAAACTAAATACAAAATAAAAGCTTAATCTAAAAAAACAACTATGTTACGGTTATGTATCTGAATTGAAGGCATGACCAATGTTACTTTAAAATTAGTTATAAGATATATGGAAGTTAACCGAAATGTGTAATTTAATCACAATATTATGAACGAACAAAGTCATTCATCAGAAACTTGGAAAAAACCTCTAATCCAAAAAAAAAAATAGTAAATGGTGTTCTAAACAAATGCGTCACATATTCCCTTCGCCTTTATTGCTTGTAATCCTATATTCATCGCTAATACGTACGCAATATCGAAAAAATAATAATACATCTAAATCTCTCAGTTCTTATTAAGGAAATCTTTAATTGAGCTCTCCCTTTGTGCACACACACACATTATTTACACACACTCACACGGGCCAGAGACAAACACTTTGTACGTATGAATAGTTGTTCGGCTATATAGTAATAAAGTATAAATGATGGAACAAACATATAGGAAAATATTATATATTTCTTCGCATAGCTACATCTTGCGCTATATATTGCTGGTTGATGGAATAGGAAATGTGTGGAGTCGACAGTTTATATTATTCTTATTGTTTCGTTGTTATCTGGTCTAACATAAGGAGTTATGAATCTTTTAAGTAGTTAAAAAAAATATCACGTTTAAAATACAAAGGAAAATTCTTTATGCTTCAATTCAAGCTGAAATACTCCAGCCATAATATAACATCTAAATATATCTATAATGCGTTGTCTACCTCAGAAATCCACAGACAAAACGAAAAAACTTTAAGATTCACGGCTTTATAATCTGTGGCTGGTGGCTCGTGATTCGGACGGAATCGATCTTCCTACTCCTATATTTGATAATGAGTTTTCCTGAAGAAGTCCAACATGTTTCAGAAAAATTATAAATTGATTGGGAACAAATTGGACCAGGATATATTGCTGCCATTAGACCAACAACTACGTCAGTAAGAAAAATCGGTTCGAAATCACGAGAAAGAAGAATTTATCATCAGCAAGACTCCAGTTCATTTATTTAGTAACTTAAATTATAATTTAAAATATAGATAAAATACTAATATCATTTATTCATATTTTTTAACATGTTATTGCATACGAAGGCACTATATAATTTAAAAATCGAAAATAAATTGCTCTTGACTCGTTAGCTCAATTGGTAGAGTAACAGCACGGAACGCAGACGATGCCGGTTCAAGTCCTGCCCGAGTCGAAAATTTTTTCAATTTATTTTCGATTTTCAAATAATATCATTTATGTTAGTTAAAGTTTTTTGACATTTGGGTCCAACTTATGTATCTGTTTGAAGTCCACTATAGCTTTACTGAAGATTTTAAGGTTTTATCAAGATACCTACCCTATAATATATTCTATACCCTATTCAATCGATATATTTTTTTGTTTTTCGGAAATTGAAACTTGTCTCAGAGGCCGATGTAAAATTAAAATATGCAAAGATTTTGCACGTAACGCGACTCCATAGCGCCTCTATTCCAAACACACATACGTAGCGCGAGGCGCTCCGTCTTAAGGACGACATATGAAGTAATTTTTTTCCAACAATACTTCATCTGAAACTAGACCTTATGTACTGCGCACAAAGTGTAAAATAACATTTCTCGCGAAATATTTTTTCCATTTCATATTTACGAATATGCCCCAAATTCCCCAAAAATTAGAACCGTGAAAGCGTGGGGTGGTGGGGTGATGGCGGGGTATGAGATAGTTTTAGGATATACGCTCGTACCGATCCGTCAGCGCTTGTTTTATTTGATTCAGTGTCGTTTAAATGCTTCTAAAGTTCAACTTGAAATCGCATTGAAGACTAACAAAGGACGCATGTGCCTTCTAAGATGAAACATCGCGCAACGTCTACAACCTTAAGTGCTGCCTGTAGTTTACAATAAAGACATTTAGATTAAACACTTTTAACGGTTTTAATCATGGCTACAGGAAATAATCCAAAACGTAAGGCGGTAGTTTAAATGAATATTAATAAGTTTAACATTTCGCGTTTTAGACCGTTAAAAGTGTTGTATTTAAATGTCTACAAGCCTTTTATGGTAGTTACTGTCATCAATTAGGTACTAGGTATGCGTCATATTTAAGTGTCATTTTTAATCTACCCCTGTCCCACCTGTCCAGATAACGCGTCCTCTCGTGGGATTTTCTACGACGCCGTCTTTCTGCCGCTGTTTTCGTGAACGATCAGGAATCAAACATCCGACATCACTAAATCGATATGTCTCGTTAGCGATATCTAGTTAAAATAAGAGATAGGTGTATTTCGCGTTTTAAACCGTTAACATAAGAATCCATTTGGTCCTAAATACAATACAGTTCTCTCGCGCAATTGTGAATCTAGTGCAAATTAATCTTCAGCTTTTATTTGTCCTCAGCGTTTGTTAATAATCTAGATGTGCGTTTCTAGTACTGTCATTTTAATTTTGCCAATAACGTATATGTAATATATAGTTATGACAAATAATGATAGAACTACAGACTTAACGGATAATTGGAACTTAACACATAATTAAGATGCGCTCGCGACCATTAGGGTATAGGATATTGAAATCCACAGACTGAAAGCAAAATATATACATATTCTACTGTGAAATTGTGACTCGAGAATAAAACGGTTTTGACGGTTTAAAACGCGATATATTTATTAATCTTTTTAAAATTTAATTGAAGTATAGTCCTTACTATGTATTCATATCAAACATAAATGAATTTATTACCTCATTCAATGTTTTATTTTATCTCATTTATTTGTTGTGGCAACACTTCAGGAGTTGTGGAAATTTCAACTGTCAAGGTTCTATTGGTGTGGAAATCTGAAAAGGAAGAAGATATGAGAAAGATGATAAAAACGTAATTTTGACGCCCATTGTATGTAAGCTTACTAAGCTAAGCTTAGGTTTTTTTATAACAAGTTAATTATATACAACAAACGGTCTTAATACTGTCTGTTACGCGAGTAGTACGCGTTCGAATAAAACACTTTAACGATTTGAAACGCGATTAGATAAACTTACTACATTTTTTTAATTTAAATAAATGGTCTGTTTTATAATGATGTTTCAATTGTGAAATAGTTGAGATCTAAATGTACTCGTACACGTGTTCGATTTTCACTCAACAAGGAAAATTACTTTTTTATTTCATGAACATTTTTATTGAGTACATCAATGCTTTAGAGCGTTCGAGGAGTTGTAGAAAATGTTCAGTGAAATTTTATAGAGGTAAATAACAATGATTTATCGAAAAAACTGTTTAATGAAGTCTGTTGTACTATATTTTCCTGAATACCAAATTAATGATCATAATAATATCTGCAACAGTAAATAATATATATGCAAGACAGTAATAAAATTTGGTGTAAATTAATGCATTATTATTTATTACCAATTATTTGTTCGAGTGGTATCGACATACTAATAATACTATTGCAAACAACAAAACAATATTTGCCAAATTAACTATTGAAGGTGTTAGGTCTTCATGCTTAATAGATAGACTCGACTAGTGACCCAACGAGTGTTCACTCGTGTCGAGTTTTAGTTAGGTGTAGTTTACGCGAGTAGTACACATTTAAATAAAACTCTTTATTAATTATTTATTTGACATGAAGTTAGTGAAACAAGTTACAAGAGCCTACAACCCCATGCCCAATAATACACTTATTTTAATTTTGTTAATTTTAAACAATTTGACACTAATTTGCATAAGAGATGTCGCTAGAAGTTTTGATTTAAGCCCCCGTAGACATTTTCGTGCTTGAGGACAAGTTTGTAAATATTTAATTTTAAAAATGATTCTCATCCGTTGTTAAAATACAACGACCCTAAGACTACACGTGCCGCGATAAATTAAGATGTTATTTTGTTCCTTACAAATTGGAAAAGATATTATATTAATAAAAAGCTCGTCGCGTTGGAAAAATGAAGTAATTTTAAACCGACGTTTGCAAGATTTTAAGATAGAATAAACAGTTTTGTACAGTATATTGTTTTTTTAAATATCTTTTTTTTTAACATAGAAATTAGTTTCAAAGAGCTGATAGTTGACAAAAATTTACGATAACACGTGTCTTTGTGGATGTTGGTTCAAGTTCCGCCCGTGTCGTTTATTTTTATCAATTTAAATAGTTTTCCAATTTATATAATGCCATCGTGTGCATCATGCGAAAAATATTAAAAGTTTCTAAAAGAATTTAAATTAATTGTAAGATACGTTGGTAACAACATGAGTCCTTTCTCAACCAAATATTTAATTGGATGTGGTAAATATTGCAGCAAAGTTTTATTAAAATCAGCTCAGTAGTTTGTACGTTAAAGATCGATATACTCACGTTGTGAAAGTATTCTTAACAAGTGTTTATTGTGAGCTTTCAAATGAAGGTTCAGTTGGTAACAATAAATTTTATTAAAGTTGTGAATAATACAGAAAGAATACCGAATCACTCTCGCGAATATTTGACGTTATTAAATTTAAGCAGACGTGTAACGTTGAGCTTTTGTTTGCAAGTGTTTCTAAGTGGAATTTAAGGTTTAATTTGTCTTACACGTGCAATAATTCGTCGATATTGAGTTCAATAAACCGGCTAAGAGCGTGTCGGACGAAGGTTCTCTAACACTGACTGCAAATAGTTACATTTCGTATTGTCACTGTTCTTAGTAATAAGTAGCAACCTGTTACTATTTTTGTTATCGAGCAAAAAAGTGGAAATATTGACGTTGGTTCGTTTCTTACTTTTTTACATTAAAATGTTCTTTATCGTAAAACTTTATAATAACCACTTATTTTGTTTAATTAATACCAACCGAGTTATTATTTTTGATAACAGTACGATATAGTTTCTCCGTGTACGCACGTATTTGAGATACAAATCTAAGTTATCACCATAGTTTTTTAAAGATATATTGCTTATAATAGGTTGTGTTTTGTTTTTGTGCCCTATACATAAAATAATAATAATATGTATTATTAACTAGCTGACCACTGCTATTAAAAAATAAGAGTTGATTGTACAAGGGTGAAAATTGAGGATTGTAGGTATTTTTGTATGTTGTATCATAAAAAAAAAGAAATAAAAAATTTTGTCTAAAAAAAAAAAATTAGGGGTGGACTACCCCTATCATTTAGGGGGATGAAAAATAGATGTTGGCCGATTCTCATAGATACCGGATAAGCACAAAAAAAATCATCAAAATCGGTCAAGCCGTTTCGGAGGAGTATAGCAAAGAAAACTGTGACACGAGAATTTTATATATTAGAAATTATCAATAAGGATTCTTTTTGGTGTTCACTAGAACGGGTACATTGTTTACAAAAAAAAGGAAATATATGATTTAAACACTTACGGAACACTAAAATTATGTATGAAAGTCATAGCTCCCTTGAATTTGCCGTAGTTTATAGGCAAATTCTAAAAATTATTGTCATAATTAAGACAAGCCAATTAGGAAATGGTTTTAAATGTATCCGAGACTTAAACAACTGATGACACAGGCGGGACTCGAACCAAAGACTGCGTCTCGTGCGGAATATCGACCAGTTCAACCGGGTCTATATTTATCGAAATTTCTTATTCGTTTATGCATGTAAAACGATAAGTTTTTATTGATAGGTACATCAAATAAAACACTTCTTAACAGTTTTAAACTGTAAATATATAAACAAATAAAGGCAGTAATTAACTAATATGTCGCGTTTTAAACCGTTAAAGTGTTTTATTTTAATAATATTGTCACGTTAAGAACGTATGTCATTTAAAGCTGTGACGTATAAACTATCATGTACCAAAAAGCAACGATTTAAGGCTTCAAGTCAATTGACAAACGTAAAAGGTAAATAGATCATACAAGCTGTGCCAGCGACTTTGTCCGCTAAGAATATTTATTTTGGGCACCCAAATTCGTTTTTGCAAACTCCTTCTTTATATGTACTTAAGCTGACCGACGACGTCGGTCGCGTCCATTCCTGTCTTACTTGCAAGTTAATTTTAAAAGATAGACATATAGCGTCGTGGACTTTATTTTGGATCATTCAAAGACGAATCAATCTCTCCTACACCTTCTTTGGGTATCTTGAACCATATTTGCAGCGTACGCCGCGGAAACCCATAATGATAAATTATTTTCTCAGAATCTTTCACATTTTCCGCTGTATATTCGCTTGTATTAGTCGCAGGGCGATGTTTTATAGCCTATAGCCTTCCTCGATAAATGCTCTAAACAAAAAAGAATGTTTCAATTCGAACCCGTAGTTCCTGAGATTAGCACGTAAACAAACAAACTCTTCAGCTTTATATATTAGTATAGATTGTCAATAAATGTTATTCTCTGTCCATCTTCCTAATCCCAATTTTAAATTACGTCTACAGTATATTGCGAACTATTTTACGCACTTAACAGTGACGAATAATCTGCTTCGATAATTAATATAATTATACACGCACGTATCATAATACTGATTCACAATTACACATTAATTATAATTACATCACACATCTAATTACAAACGGATCTCATGACGTGGGTGAAGACAAACAAGCATCTGTGAAGCCGGCTTTTTTTTATCATAGAGGAGGATGGACAACCAGGCACTGTTAGGCACTAGATAGGCACTGTTCACCTATATTGGTTTTGGACATACGTAAAACCGCAGACTGAAAAAATGCGACTAAACTTGACGGCGTTTTCATCGGTGGACGGTGGTTCGTTATGCGAACGGTTTTACGATATTACTGCCACTCATTTATTACCTATTTAACATCAAGATTTCCACGAAGTCCAACGTGTATCGGAGAAATTATGAATTGATCAGAAGTTATTTCCCTGATATAGGCTAGAAATTGCTTAATTTGTGTGAATATTTATAATATTTTGTATATCTTATTGCATTATAGAATATAGAGCCACACCACGGAAAGTTACTGCTTACATTATATAAATTAAAAATAAATTTTCAATTTTTTAATTATATAATATATGTAAAAATTAACGATATATTTCATGCTGCGATTACTATATATTTTCTTTTATAAATACGATGTTGTAAATAGCAAGTACTTTTATATATTTAATTAAACGACAACGTTAGTTAATAAGTTTATATATGAGGGGAACTTCGATTTTAGGCCGTGAACCAAAGTATTCATTGGGTACTGTTACGTGTTCTTCTGTGAAGGAAAACGTAGTAATGAAACCAACATGTCTAAGAGCTTAATATTTGACAGCACATGTCATGTACCAGTGTAGTTTTATTATAGAGGTGGACTATGGCTATGGACTATGGTGGCAAGCATGGCTTCACTTGATGGTAGGTGAAATACCCCAGACATATATAACATCTGACTGTCTAAGGTACTTTGGCTTTAAATATTCGAAAATCTACAGACTAAACTACAGTTTTCATCTGTGGACGGTGGTTGGTGGCCCTGACGGAATTTCGATATTTTGGCCACCCATTTTATTTTAGATTTCCAGACAAAGTCCAATGTGTTTCAGAAAGACTATAAATTTATTAGAATTGATCGAACTCGCGACCCCTCCATTATTATGAGGGAATGTTGACGCTTAAATAATAGAGTCTTTATTAAAGTAATTCTTATAATGTGTACTTCTACCCTCTTTCGTTTACACTCGTTAGAATTTAAATTTCGAATGCCTCCGTTCACGGAGCAGGAGTTGTTTGAAAATCGCAATTTTAAAAATGTAACAATATGAATTTAGAACGAAAGTGAAACGTTGAAGCTCGGGTGGTTTAAAAATCGAATCAGGCCCGTCCTTGAGCAAGAAAAGGAGGCGTTCTTGCCGTCAACACATAAATCATATTTCTGGAGAATTTTTAAAAGTCCTATTGCTTTCGCGTATTTGCCATGTACTCCCACCCTGGGGGTCGTGTGTACTTACCCCCTCGTTTCCTAGTTCTGTGCGTTGTGCGCAGGGTGATATTAAAAGTGCCATATGATTTGTAGCTGTCACGTTATTTGGTAAGTATGTAACCGACATATGACATATAAAAAATCAAATGTTATGTATTCAAACTTTAATTTTAAAATTGGATTACTAATCGTACTTAAATATTAACCACTGAAAATATACATATACAATATAAATGGCGTTGTTTTATAATACCTGACAGATTTCAAAAAGAAAATTCGCTGCCTTTTCATAAGTAAAAGAACATCTCCAAGTTTGTATAGCTAAGTCGAATATTTTTTTTCGTCGTATCAAAATGTGCATCCTGTATAGTTGTAAGGCGCTATGGAGAAGCGAGGTCGGGCGGCGCCCCGCACGCGCCCTACAGTATGTGCCAAAGATACAGATAAAACTATTTTCTTATAATTTATTTTTTTTCTTAGATAAAACCCAAGTTCATTTTCTACTATTGCGAGTTCTTATTCCCATTTCTCTATAACTAACACATATGCAGATATTATTTACACAATTTGCTAATTTGGGGTCTTAGTATCGTCAAATGTTTATACACTGTTTATCATCAAGATATATTTTGTGAAGCGTGCGAACGTGTTTAAAGTTTTACTATCGATCTATAAGAGCGTGGTTTTTATTTTTTAAGAGACAACTACATTCACGAAATTATTATCGATCCAAAAATTGAAACGATGTGACATAAATATCGTGTATTTGTTATCGACGGCGGAGATACAAGCATGAGTTTCGCTTGATGGAAGGTTTA
This sequence comes from Leptosia nina, assembly GCA_963661955.1. Lineage (NCBI taxonomy): Eukaryota > Metazoa > Arthropoda > Insecta > Lepidoptera > Pieridae > Leptosia > Leptosia nina. The sequence goes on from CAVLEF010000008.1 coordinate 6,991,317, forward strand.
TAAAATCTAACAATACGCGCTGTCAGCCTATGAACTTTATTTGGTATAGTAATATATGGTCTTTGAGGCCCTAGAATTGACAATCAATCTTAAATCGAAACCGGAAATGAAGGTTGCATCTGTATGTTTTAGGTGTACTATATACGGCACACATGTGGTGGGGCACTAGGAAGAAAGCGGGCGAAGAAAAAATGAGGGAGACGAAAAACTAGAGCGGGACGGAAAAGTGGGTGAAAAACGAAAAATTTCACCCCCTAAGCCTCCTCCCGGCCGGCAGCCTGCCGCCACGCGGGCCCTTCGCACACGCACACATGCGTGGAGACACGCGATCTACGAGCCTTGATACTTGCACTTTTGCCTTTCCTTAAAAAAAATCTTTTTTCCTCTATTTTTTTTCCACATATAAACCCAGTTTAGTAGTATTATGACTCCTAGATTAGTAGCATTTCATTGTTTCTATTAGTGAGTACACTATTTTGTTAATAGTCCAACTTTAATTAACATGATAGTAACATATTTTCTACCAACGCATTAGTAAATTGGCTTTTTTCTTTACATTATGATTGCAATAGGGAAAATAAAAACTCCGTGCAGTTTTTAAGCCAACATAAACATATGTTACTTTCTACATAAAAAGCTGGTATTAATAATTATGAATACATCTAACATTAATTGGTTTATCCTCAGTATCTCCTCCAAGTATCAAAGCTACACGATCCCGTAGGAGGCTATTGTAGCATGTTTTTATACCCAAAAATTTTAAGTCAGTAGGCGCTCGAACTCTGAGCGGCTTGAACGTTTTTATTATTATTAGTATATATTTATATTTCGTTTTAATTTACAAGTTTTCATGGTTCATAATTTTAATATTTTTATACCGTTTTATACATTCATAGTGTTAATAGATAGGCGTAAATACACCAACGACAAACGGACATTCAGAGCGTACCGCGGAAATCTAAGTTTGGAGCCAAGTTTCGGAGCGAGTTTGACAGTTCGCGGGTTCGAAATTTAAAACTGACGTTTGGAACAACATGGCGGACTGTGTGTCTGTCTGTGCAATCGTCGGGTGCATCGACCTTGCTGTTTAGGATGCTCAATTTTCAGAACATTTGACGTCTGCTCTACCCGTAAGTAAATATTAATGAGTCTTTTAATGCCATAAAAATTTAACGACCTTTAGGGGACTTATATCGACTACAACAGATAAAAATTGTGATAAACATGCAAAGAGAATTGTTATGTACATATTATTACTATATTTATATTAAGAATTAAGCATTTTTGAATGCAATATAAGGTTGGAAATTAGGTTTCCATTATCATTGAAACATCCTGTATAGTCTCTCTACTATTACTTAAAATTCGCTACGAGTATATTATCTTAGTATAAATGAATTTATCAATGTTTAGTAATTAAGTTTTTATTTTGTTTAATCTATAGTGTCCCACAGGTCTATGTTAGTATTTACGTTGTGTTTGGTTAAGTAAGGAAAAAAAGCATTCTTTAATGTTCATTGATGGAAATTTAATTATAAAATTTTGGTAAATTTAAATATTTATTTACAAAATATTCCTATTTAATTACTTACCACAACAATTTGGTTGATTCATTAAATAATGAAAAAATATTGCTTAATACTAAATAATAAGTTACATAATAATTTTACTTAACTAATTGAGAAACTTTGAGCGACATGATTTTTTTTAATTAATTTTTTTTATAATAATTCTCGTGTTTTAGACGATTGATACTGAAAAGCTACGTTTTCAGGATTCAAACCCAACAACGCTTAACTATTAAGCCATTAAGATATTTTGCAATGTCGTAAATTATAGTTAGACGTTTGTGTGTCGACAGTGAATTAAGAACAGTCGATAGTGGCCGATAGTCTGTGTTCGTATTGATTTTTTTCCCTCATTCTGTTAAATTTCATTTATTTTTGGGGGAGCGACCGGCTAGTGACGCGAGCGGTCGCTTGACCAATCTATAAACTATGAACGTTCGTTCTGACATTTCATAATTCTTTAAGACATTGTTCTGGTCTTTGCCTGTTTCTGTGTTGGCTATGAAGGTAGCTCGCTCCTACATATATATTATTTATTACTGACACTGGGGTATGGTACATTTTAGCTAGGGTATATAATTGATGATTAGAAAATCCGTATTATTTTCTACAATAACCACTTTCGCTATACACTTGTTAAAGTTTGAAAAATTTGTAAATAATGGAATTAAATTAGGTTTCTGAAATTATATTTTCCTTCGTCAAAGAACACGTACATACACTACTTAAGTAAATAAATATATTTCGATGCATTTATTATTTTGTTTGTAGTTTACACTAATACACATTAAACATATTTAAAGGGTTCAAAACGCGAAACATATTGCTATATATATTTTATTACAACTTTTTGGAAGTTTTACTGTAGCCACAGACGTTTGGTCAGAGTTTAATTCAATACCTAAAAATATTAAGAACTAACACTTACATTTACTTTTATGTTAGTAAGGAAGAAGTAAGTGTATTATATAAATTTATAAGTATAATCTACAGTGCTCCGCGCTACTGCTGCGTAACCAAGGACACAGTAGCTCAATTAGTTTTTAACTAAATTAAAGGTATTAGCAACACGAATTGCAGATGTCGGTTCAAGTATCCACCTGTCTTTTTTTATAATTTAAACAAACTTTCAATTAAACCGAAATTATTTTTTTGTGTTATAGATATACCCTTCTTAATTTTTATTTTTATTAAAACGATATCAACATACGTTCGCTAAAAACCCAAAAAGCACTGGGATTTACAAAGATGATTGAACGTAACAAACTAATTAGGTATGGCAAATTGTGGATAAATGGTGGAAAAAACAGTTACAATAGTAAATAAGGCTTGAATTTAAAAGAAAAATATTTTTTTCAAATATAGCATAGCTACGATACTTATTTTTAGAAATGCGCCGAGAAACACTTTCGCAGAGTAACGAGTTTTACTCGATTCATTTTTTTTTCAATCGAGTACTCGGCAGAGTAACTCTGTTCAATGAAATTCCCCTTAAATTTTAAATATTTGTTATATTTATTACTGTTCTCGTATTTTGGTTCATTACTATTTATTCATTCATTTTATTAATTGAGATTTTCAAAGATTTCCTAAAATACTAATAAATACTTTTTGGTGTACATTGTTGTTTTTAATTATATCTACCTAAATATATTGCTTTTCTTAAGCAAAGTATGCTCGTTGTCAAATAACAAAATATAACCGAGTTATTCGGCCAAATACGAGTATCCAAATACCTGCCGAGTACGCAGAGTAACGAGTATCGACCGATTACTCGGCCCATCTCTGCTTATTTAGATTTTTTGTGTGTATTTTTAATGTACACTATAGAAAAAAATTGTCCAAAAATGTTAAGGTTGGTAAATCTCTTCAATTAGCGGTATAAAAATTGATAATAACTGTGAGACGAGAAATGTATATATTACATTTTTTATTACTTATTTACTTTAACTTAAAGCAAAGAAATAAATAACTAAGTAATCGATTTTTAATTTATTATGACGACATATTCGAGGGTAACTCGATTGTTAATATGTTAATTATACTTGTGATTCCTATAATATTTTCAGTTTAATACTAGATGCAGAAGATATAAGCGATAGTTTAGCCGACTATATGACGCGGTTCTAACGGATTTCCCTTGTCACTTACATACTTTCTGAATAATGAATAAATTAGTGAAAACCCAACGAAGCTGTAACCTTTTAATTGCGTTGCGATTATGATTTTTAAAGTCAATATTTATTGAAAATAGGGTCAAAAATTTTTCGCGTTATAAACTGTCAAAAATTTTTAAATTAAAAAGTTGTTAGTTGCTTGCCGCCTCCGTAGTAAACGGTCCAACGTTTTACCTAGCATTGCGTTAAGCACGAGAGGTCCTGGATTCGACTCCCAGGGAAACCAAAGATTGTTTCGGTGGAGCAGGACACAGAAGTGGCCAACAATTGGCCTGTAAAACTGATGAGTGAAACCCCATGCCCCATGATGCCCCATGTGGGAAATGGGATTCTTGTTAGACGAGTAATGCGTAAATATTATTCATTAAACACTATATGTCTAGACAGAGCCAGCTGTTTAATATTTGATCTTCGTGGTATCCCAAAAACTGACGCAACACTGTGATTTTGTACGTTTTGGGAAAACACAGTTGTTTTATTTTTTAGTATGAGTAATATGAGTTACCTTTACCTTACGCAATATTACTTCTGTGAGATAACAAAGCTCCACATAGACTATGGTACTTTTTGTCCAAATTGGTAAGCGAATGGTCATATAAATAGTTTCCTTGATTAGACACATTAACATTAGCAGAATACATTAAGAATAGTAAAGCTATGAAATGAAGAAGAAGAATGATAATTTAAAAAATGCCACATTATATTTTTAAACGGTTTCAAACGAAAAGTGTAGTTAATTAATTAAATTTCACACCTCACAGTCGTGCAGTAGTTATATTTAAATAAACGCCTTTTGAACCGTTTAAAGCGTTTTATTTGAATTTACCACCCGCGTAAGCTGCAGGAAATATTCAAAATATTACTATTTTAGTATATATCATACAAAATCGATTGACGAAACATATTGACAAAAATATAACTCCATTTTCCTCAAAGATCTAATTTACTTGCGAGAAGTCTGATATGTAGAGAAAGTAATTGGCTTTCTCTCCTCTTGTTAAGAAATATCTTTCTAGGTCTGTGAAATGCGGAAGATCCATTTCGATTGTTATGCCCATAAATGTAATCTATTTATTAAACACGAGAACGATGGTCGATTTTTGGTCGAAACCGGAGTTGAACCATCAGAAAAGTAAACCTTCGGTTCTGGTCGAAAATGTAGGACTTGCTGGTGTCAATCGTTGGTTTTTGGTGTTAAAATAACGCCATCGAAATGTTTTTCCAACCCACCTTCATGATAATGGTTTATCACAATTGAATTATATTTACTAAAAGTTTCATGTTTGTCACGATTTTAAGATTATTTATTAAGTTCTCTACGAACCCTTGGCAAATAGACCAACCGAATCCGAAGGCTTTGTCAGTAGTTTTTATAACCGAATCTTGGGTTCAACTGTAGGATCTTTAAGGAAAAAATATTCATATCTTGAATCAAGATTCACAAATAATGCTTGCACTATGTTTGTTCATATTTAACCTACGCAATAGTGTTTTTAAAATAAACTCTACAACCATCTTTGTAAACGATTCCTCTGAATTTTCGAGCAGCTCCACAAATCCGTCAAATGTGGTCGCTTCACAGTACGTCATTACAACCGCAGCGTTCTCTAACTGGAGTAGATGACGTACCTATTCCGTTTATAAGCATCGAACGGGCACAAGTCAGTCACAATTATCGGAACTTTCAAAGGAGGATGGCGTACAAATTAATTTTGGTAGCGGTCGCGTGTTGGACGCTCTGCGCGGCAAACGATTTCCAGGAGATGAAGGAGTTCCTAATGAACATCCCACCAGAGTACGAGGACGAGTTCCCGGTGCATTCGGGGGAACTGTCCCCACTTGTGCCCTGCGAGGATTGCAGAGAAAAACGGAGCATTATGGAAGTGTGGCCAAGCCTCAGGAAACCAGATTGGATCAAGAAGAGATTGCATATGAACGAATCGTCCAGAAACAAGTGTCCAGTTGATACTATACGGTTTTTGGGGATCTGCACACCGATTAAGACGTTCCTGCCGAAACCAAAATGGGGTAAATAATCAAGTTGGACTTCTGGACCAATTTTTCAGTAAATGAAATTTTTGGATTACCTTATCTTTGAAGGTGGTAAGTGACAAGTAAACATTATGACAGGACTGTGTGGAAAATGTTTTCGTATTAATATGGAATGGTCGCAGCGAAGACCTTCTATCACCATGAAATACACAGATGGTAAACAGTTTCAAGATAAGGATTGAAAGATATATGTTCTTTTGAACTATGTGTTTTAGTAATTGTTCTGTAATAAAGTATTCATATTTTTTTTTAAAGTGACGAGTGACATTTGTGTTTAGTTTTTCGGACAAATATTTTGTAAGAATCGTGTGAAAAATATAATTTTATGACGAAAACTTTGGGAAATTTTATTCTTTCAACAGAACCCACTGAAACATGGTTTATTTAAAATTCCAAATTATATATTGTTCGTATCCTTGCATGATATCTTTTTTTTAATGCTGGAGGAGGACTGCAAAGTGTAACACCCCCATATAACATCTCAACAAGATGTACCGTCGACCTACTGAGGCTTTAGATATTCGCAAAGGCACTGACTGAAAACGGAACTCCATATGATTTCACGGTTTTTTCAGTTGTGGCCACATCTGCCAAAACAGGTCTGTAAATCATAGGTTTCCACCACGTCACATCTATACAAAACATGTCTACAAACCGTGACAACACACATCATGTATATTATGTATTTATTCTAATATTATGCAAGAAGCTCTTAGACTAGAAAAATGTTATATAATATAGAACCTAAGATCTTGTACTGACGTGAACACGATGACTGTTAGAATTTCTGGGAAAAGCTGTATCAATTCAATGAATATGCATGTATCATGACGAATTGTGTCTGTTCTGTGTTTTAAGTGTAAGGCAGACATTTTTCTGTGTTTATTTTATTGATCGAGTTTCGAAGTAGGCAATGAGACTCCATTTTAGGGGCAACCGTATTGTCGGAACTCTGGATCATATTATCTACAATTGTGGAGAATTTATCATTTAAAATAACACCGACGTTTTGTAAATGGGTATTTGAACAATCTGGTATCGGTGGCTAGAGATAAAATTTATTATGTATGTGGTTTTTCCCATTAGGCATTTTTATTTGGTATCTATCAACAATCATTCTTGCTTTTGCATAAAAATGCAGTGACCTAATAAGGATAAGGAAAATATTGTTGCCATAAATTTAAATTAATTTATAAAATTAAATTTAAATTTATGGCAACAATATTTATTTTAAAAAAATCTATGAGCTTTAGGTAAAAGATTATTTTGAAACATTATTAAATAAATGACCACCTGTGTAGCCAAATGGTAAAACGAATTGCCTAGCATTGCGTTAAGCGTGAGAGGTCCTAGGTTCGAATCCCAGGGAAACATTAAATTGTTTTTGTGGGGCAAGGCACAGAAGTCTTATTAACTACTTGCCCGTTAAAAGAACAGATCGGTGAATCGGACACAGTAATGTGTTCGCCCCATGCCCCACGAGGGGAAACGGGCTTTCACTTTTTTTACTTATTTAAACTCAATCGTTAGTTTTATCACAAAACTAAAATTAATAACCCTTTAGCAAATTCTATTTCGATGTGCTTTGGGTTCGATTCTTCTTATAAATTTTCTAAGAACACGTTATATTCATTATAACTATTAAATGGGAATATCGTAATTTGGTCTGGACCATCCAACAAAGCAGTTTCAGTCTGTTGATTTCAGAATGTCCAAAGCTAGGATAGGAATGTAATATAAGTGTTATCATTATTGATTATTTTAACTTTTTCTCTGTTTATATAATATTTATAACCCGCATACATATATGCAATGTGACTTTTATTTCATTATTATAAATTGAATGATTGATTAAAATAAATGAAATCATTAAATTGGGTAAATTCTAAAGTTTAATGGAAGGACTATTGTTACTTTTTCCTTCCTATGATAATCAATAACACACGTAATATGGATCATTTTATGCCATAAGGAAAAACCAAACAAGTCGACGCTTGCGCATTAATTAAAACGATATTGTTCAAAATATACTTATTTATTACTTCTATCGACTAGTTAAAGCTTGACTTACAGTTAAAACACAACACTTAATTATATAAAAATTCACTATTAATTCACAGTAACCTTTTCATTTCTTCCTTTTTAGGGTTCCGTACCCTATTAGGTAACTTAGTTGTGAGTCACCAAACGTCTTAGAAGAATCTCTCGTTGAACCATGGTAGACAGTAAACTCAAGGGAATAACGATTAAAAATAATAAAATTAATATCAAAAGCTCCTTCTTATACAAAGGGAGTGATTTTGCCAATGTTTTTAAATGATACGGAACCCTTCGTGCGCCTGCGCTTCTACACTTGACAGGACGTTGCACTCGCTGACATCTTGTTATTATTGTCTACTCAATATTTTTTTATACATTGCTTGAAGCACAGTCACTTCTATAGTTAATAACGCACAACGCCAAACCTCCTTCCATTAACACAGATCCTGCCCAGCCGGATAAAATCCACCGGGCACCCGTGTCCGGGTATACCCCGGACTGTCCTCTTCCTCCTGTTCTTCGCGATGCAGTTGGCGCATGGTACGAGGGGAGCCAGTTCCCCCGGGACGACGGGATACCGTTGCTCCTTATCTAGATGCGACGGTAGATGCCTCAAAAACTTGATCATCTCTTCGGCCTCTTGTATCGACTTGTCCTGTTTACAATCGCAGTCATCAGCGCGCACGAGGAAAATGCAAGATAATATCACGAAGACGAGAATGGACGCCATTTTGCCGTGACGCGTTTGTTCGTTCTGATGTTGTGTGTTTCCCTGTTGCTGCTTTTATGCGCTTCTGAGTCCAGCGTGACTCATCGTCAGATTCTATGACGTTCGGGTTTATGCCTATCGACTTTTTAAGTGGTATGACGCGTCTATTCTATCTGTAAAACTATTTCGAGCATTTAACGCAATCTGTTATACAAAGCGACTTTGTAATTCAAATACTATACAATGGATCAATATTATGATTACAGTTTAATTTAATAAATTACATTTGAATAAAACACGTTTAACGGTTTCTAAAGCGAAATACATTAGTTTATTTTTTAATTTATTGTTTTTACGTCAGTATTGTTTTGATTTTGACCGCCTCTGTAACTAAATGTTAAAACGTGTTTCCTAGGAAGTTTACAGGCAACATGCTTGCCTTTAAATAAAATTGATTAGTAAAACGGACACAGAAATGTGATCGCTGCATGCCCCACATTCCCACACGTCGTTTTTCATTTATTTGGCATTTTTTTTAATAAATACATAATGAATTTTTACTGCGACCTGAAAGTTGTTTTATATAACATATGAATGTTTTATTTATTACATTAGTATTGAATGAATAAATAAATGAATATTCAAGTGTAAAGTATATTATCTTATGTAATGATAAATTTTCCCGCCTCAAAGCTTCTTTTTTTAAATTTTTAACTCAAATGTTCTCAGTGAAACTTGTAAAGGCACTGTCTCTGAGTACATGCCTACATACATATAGATTTCTATAAAATTTTAATTTTTTCCCTAGATAATAAAGAAATTAGTTAAAATTTATTATAAGAGACAGGACTGTTTAGTTTCCTAAGTATGTAAATAAATAGATAGGTTACACAAATTCAATAATTGTGTTTTATGTACCTACTTAAAAAAATATTTGCTATAATACATCTTACTAGCTATTACGACCCTTAAGAAATAATATTACGTTGCTGATAAACTAATATAAATAATTTAACAATCACCACAGGTAACAAAGGAAAAAAACAATAAATTTAATTGCAATATTAACGCATAAGTCATAAGGTAATGTTTCTTAAGAACAGATAATGATGTTTATTGAATTAATGAATCATTAATGGCTTATATCCATTTTAATTAAGTTATGACTAAGCTACCTAAGTTTTCAAATTCTTGACTTACATACGTGAGGTACTGCACGCGAGTGATCTTAAGATATAAGAAAAACCTACACCTTTTGAAGAATCATTGAAACGATATATTTTGTTTTATTTTTTTAAATTAATCTTTTTATAGTTTTCTTTTATTATCAATGCAATAGAATTATGAAGGACTAGCCGAGTCAATCAATCTCTCATTCATATTTTTTGGGTATCTTGAACCGTTTTTGCAACATACTCGTTGTAAACCCATAATGATAAATAATTTTCCCAATTTTCTCGCTGTAACTTCGCTCTTATTAGTCGCAGGACGATGTTTTCCTCGATAAATGTTGTAACCACCACAAAAATATTTTTTTAAATTCGAACCATTAGTTCCTGAGTTTAGCGCGCACAAAAAACAAACAAAATTTTTAAGCTTTATATATTTGTATAGATGGAAAAAATATTCAAAGTTAAATACTTATATAAATGTCTAAAAAAAGTATAAAAGGCATGGCATGTATAAAAGAAATGTTTTATTTAAATGTGTAACTCGCGTTAACTATAGACAATATTTAATGTTATTTTTACTGTCCACTTTCAACTAAACTGTTACGTTCCACAAGAATCTAGACCTATGTGTTACCAAGCGTAGTTGAGCATATTCTCAAATTAATATTTATACAAAGATATAATAATTTGAACAGATGATGAGGGAACTAAGAATTCTAGAATTTAAAAGAAATAATTATTTAAATAAAACATTTTACCGGTTTAAAACGCGGTAGATTATAGTTAAACTTGTGAGAAAATTATTTTTAACCCTCCCCGTGACCACGGCTGCTGCAAAGCATCCGAAGTACTACAGACAGCATTTAATAAACTTATTTTCACTTACTCTACAAATTTGACAGTCACTTAACCCCGCAGACGAAATAATAAATGTATTTATTTCACGAGCTTCGCATTTGAAGGATCATATTAATATAGATAGCAATAATAGGCTCGGTCAGAGTTTCGTCGTATATGAATAAGGCAATAAAAATACAATTCCATTTTATGGGACGCAGGAAATTAGGCAGGGCGCGTCCGACGTCATAACTAGTCAAGTGTACTTTAAACTTGATAGAGATTATGACGAATTTATTTATTTATCTCAAGTGTCTGTATTTTACGCGAGTCGTACCAATTTAAATTAAATATTCTGACGGTTTAAAACGCGATATATATTTGTTAAACTTTTATGATTTTTTTTTTAACTACGGCCCGACGTTTTTCTTTTTTGATGCTTAGCAGCAGCCGTGGTCACGGGGAGCCATCAAAGCAAAGCATCTGAAACGTAGAAGTAGGCCATAGTTATGACAGAGAAGATTGAGAGAGAAAACAGAGAGATTTATGACAGAGAAGGAGAAGCATAATATATTGATGCAAATAAAAATAATTGTATAATTAAGAGGCGAATAAACCTCTAATTAGCTTCTCTCTCCACGTCTCGAGCTCGTGATTATAAAACTCAAAACTGAACAAGAATCGATACTTACACACACATAAATGTACTAAGATAACCCACCCCACGATAATTAGTTTAACAGTGTTGCCCCCATACCCCCCCAGGATTATACATGTGTGTTGCCCTCACTATTGAGAAAAATATACCGGAAAATTGGGAAAGTTCCTCGGGCGTTATGAAATATTATGACGTTATATACTTGGTGTATCTTTTTAATGACAGAGGAGGACAGACAAGCACGGGGTTGCACTTGAAGGTAAATGCCCAAGCCATATAACGTATAAAAAAGGTGCTCTGTCGATCTATTTCGGCTTTGGATATTTGGTTATCCCTAGACTAAAACTGAAAGGCAATTAATCTTAACAGCTTTATCATCTGTGAACGATGGTTCGTGACCCGAACGGAATTGCGATATTCCATCTGAACATTTAAAAAATTATAAATTGATTAAAAGAATGTTGAACCCACGACCCGTTTATTGCTACCATTATACAAACGAGCAAATGTTTACCTGTATATCTTGTCTTGAAATTATTTTTTCGGTCGGACAAGGCACAGAGGTCTTTATGACGTATAAATTGGCTGTTAAAGCTTGGCTTGAAGGCATTGATTTGTAGCCTGTAAACATTGGGGGTTGGGTACTGGAAACTATACATTCTTTCGGTCGGATAAAGCACAGAGATCTTATCAATTATAGATGATCTGGCCAACGTACTATCGCCATATTAAGTATTTCGACGAAATTTGATTCCCATACAAACGTACGTGAGGTAATCGTAAAAGTTAGATTTTTTTGGGTATTTGTATCAAAGATGTATATTTTCCACATTTCCGTGTATTTCTTCGCTCCTATTGGTCGCCTGATGATGAGCTAAATATTAGCTTTAAGTGATCAATAAACAAACAAGCAAACTCTTCAGCTTAATAATATTAATATAAATTATAAAACACAGCTGTTTTGGGGTCAACATTGTAAACATGTAAATCTATAAATACTAGAAGATTCTTGCTATTTTTAAAAAAAGAAAAATTAAATTGATGTTCCATTTCTGTTAAAAGCGTTTCAACGAAACGAAACCTTTTCTCAGAACCGCGGTTAGTCCTACCTACGGCGTCTGCGCACGCAAACGGAAATTCTTCGAGTGTCTACGTTCGATTCTTATGCAATAAAAAAACCACTAACGCCTAGTCAATACCTTTATCGAGTGTATTTTAGAAAGTGGCAGTGAATGGACAGGAAAGTTTAAGAACTTTAGTAAAGGTGATCCATTTAACCACAGTAACGTAAAGCTATTTAATACGAAGAAGCTCAGTGGTAGAACGCGTTCCATCTTAAATGCGAAAGGTCCGAGTTCGATTCCGCGGAAACATGTTTGATCATATTTTATATTAAGTCGACTAGAGAATACCAAATCTATCCCATATGTACACTTTTCAGTTTGCTTTTATTAACTGTGACCCAACGTTCTCCTACTACGACAGTGGCGGTACTCGGGAAAAATGTCGGGTCGTAGTTAAAATAAATTAAATATAAGTTTAAGTAATATATTTTATGTTTCAAACCGTTAGTGTTATATTCGACTTGACTTTGTCTATTTATTAGTGTTTATAGAATAGATCTTTCATTTTTAACGTATCAATTTGCTAATTATATACATATAAATGAAACACTTCAAGCCGAAGAACTAACTTCTTTTCAATTAAGTACTATTAATAATAGCTTGTACATTTACTATTTAACAATGGACCGACAACAATGGATTATTACGTATAGAGTCATTATTGAAAGTAAAAATACGTTGATTGGGTCATTTATATCATTTTGTTTGTAGTTAATACGTCCATTATATTAAACTACATATTTATTTTACCGGTATTAATAAAGCACGTATTTAAAATACATTAGCTGATATATCTCCCGTTTTAACACGTTAAAATTGTTTTATTTCATTTTAAATGTTAGAAGTATGTAAATCGGATATCACTTATATCGGTTTTGTCGTAATAGAGTGACAAACAGACATTCTCCTTAGTACTATTACCTGTTTAATTATACTTACCGATGGCTTAGTTAAATCATGGTGCTTGTTTATCCACTGGATCGCAAAAATTATTTGCCTGAATTGTTATTTGATGGAAAAAGAATGTCTAATATCCGTAACTTACAGTTCCCAATACCGGTCGGTCAGTTAAAGATAATTTACAGCCATGATCAAAGTGAACCCTAATTTATGTGCTGATAAATCAGGGGTCAGCGTTTACAAGGTTCCGTATGCATATTTATGAGGTCTCAAATGTGGGGATGCATCATTCGAGTAGTAAATCCCGTTTCCTTGCATACGAATGAATCATAGAGAGAGTGTATTATCTATTGTACTTGTAGGGTTCCGTACTTGCCTTAAGAAATAAGTAGCAAAGAGTATGTATACACGTAAGGAATCCCAATTACTCGACGCGACGTGGGACGATGGAAAAACATATTTCTATGTCCGTTTCAGGTATCGAGATTATTTATAAGTTAGCAGTTACACTTCTATGCCCTACCTGACTTCGCTATTTTCGCGGGGATCGGAACCCAGGACCGCACTTAAAGGAAAAAGTAGGTAGCTTTTAGGTTTTATAGAAAAAAACGAAATATTTTAATTCGGTCTGATTTTCAGTTTATGCACTTTCGAGCGTCTGAAGCACAAATAGGTCGACGATGCCTATTAATTACGTAGGTATATGGGGCTAAAGTGAACGTTTCATTAAGTGAATTCTATCATCTATGCAATAATATTTTTTGGTCTCGTCTTAAAAGATGACAGGCCAACTTCGTGAATTGGTGTAACATATTATTTGAAGCACAGTAATAAATAATTAAGCCTATTTGAGATTAGGAGCGCTCCCCCCCGTGGCCCGTGAGTTCCACATATCGATCCCCACCCTGCGGCTTGTCGCTAAATTATCGAAATCTAACAAAAACATCCCGAAACTCACAAGAAAACTAATAACCGGACTTACACCACCCCGCGCACACGCGCGCAACTTCCTCGCTCCGTACAACACGCACACAGACGCACCACTCTAATTATATACGTCTACACTGAAAGAAAATAAAGATCGGGGAAAAATTTTACAAGAAACAAGTGTGCCGGACTCCGGGTGGGGGCGATGACCGCTCGCCGTCATTAAACACCCCGCGTGGGGGCTAGTTCCCCCCTGGATGTTTAATAATATGAAGAATTGGAGATAATTTGCGCGAAACTAAATAAGAAACGCCGGACGAAAATTGAAAGGTCGGCGTGGGAGAGAGACGGAGGCGCTCCCCTTCTCTCTCTTAAGTTTTAATGTCTTACGTACACTAGGTTAGTTAGTGAGATGTACTTATTTAGTTTTTCTCGAATTTGAGCAATTTTTCTACAATCTTCTTCGAATTTACATTAACGGTTTAAAACCCGATAATTATTAGTTAAACTTATTTGAAAATTATATTTACGGTCTCTCCGAGACAACGGCTGTTGCAAAGCATCCGAAACGACGGGCCGTAGTTAAAAAATGTTGAACTAATATATATTGCATTTTTAACCGTTAAGGTGTTTTATTTAAATGTGTACTACTCGCGTAAACTACAGACAGTATTTCTTCGGAATAAATCGAACTTGCAGCGGCCGGCAATAGTATGTATGCAAATGCATATACGTCGTGTTTAGTAGCCAGTAGTAGCATTACTATGTAAATATTTGTCGTGTAACTTAAAATTGAAACGATCTTCTCCGCAACCTGGTGACCAAAGATACAGCTGTCAAATAAAAAATGATAACCTTTGGCGCGTAAAAAACTATCGTTATTAGTTGTTCGTCAACTGCGTCATTGGTTTTAAAGTTCTGAATTTAAAAATCGAAAATAAATTGAAAAATGTTCGACTTGGGCAGGGCTTGAACCTGTTCTGAATTGTACAAATACTTACTTAGTCTTAATTTCCGCGCATTATTGAAGAATTAGCTCTTGTAAAAAACCTCAACTTTTTCAGTACTAAGCAAGCGAACTTATTTTTTTTTCAATATTTACTACTTAACTCGCGTTTTAAACCGTTAAAGTGTTTTATTTAAATTTGCAATGTTTTTCAACATTTCCCTAATATATAATATAGTTTAATTTAAAATATCCTAAGCGTACTTTTAGCTACACTGTATAATATAAAATACTATATTTTTCTAGACCATCTATTAATTAACATCTGAAAATTAATATTTTGCACATGATGGCATTATATAAATTAAAAATTGATTAGCTCAGAGCAACAGAACGGAACGGCGTGGATGCCGGTTCGAGTCCCGCCCGAGCCGTAATATTTTTCTATCCAATTTCATTTTTAATTGAATCTATTAACATGTTTTATTTGTAATATGTATGTGTTTCCCATTAACGTAAAGACATCTATATTGCGGTTATAAAGAACCAGAATACCAAACCCAATTTGCGAGGTTTTACCGCAAAACAATCTATTTTCGGATCAATTGTACGTCGGCCTTCTGAAATATCATGTAGTTAAAATCGTCGGAGTTTCCGACAGTCCGTCGACAAATAAATTGCGTCGGATAGGGCAAGACGGATGGACGGGGAGACTCGCAAACACGAGTCGTTACTAATGCCACTTCACACTTCCAGCGGTCGGACCGCTCTTAACTTGGTAAGATTGGTCTGTAAGATCGATCGGAGCAAGTTTTTAGTTTTTTAATGATAGAGGACAGACAATTGTGAATTACCCCTAACACAGCCCAACATGTAAATTATATGCGCTATCGACCTATTTGGATCTTCGGAAACCCTCAGACTAAAGCCGAAACGCGAATACACTTTACAGCTTATTTTTTATTACGAAACATTTAATAGGTTTTCTTCGTAAAAATCGGGGGCTGCCTATAGCTACTTTAAATAACTTTTAACTATATATTAACGTCCGTATTTTATTGTCTTGAGCCATTAGTGTGCATAGAGATCTCGAGTATTAATCACAGGATAATAACATACTTTATTTATTCTCTAACGTATCTGCCCCACACTGTAAAAATGGCATTTCACTTAACATATAAACACAATAATTTATTTCTTTAATATTCCCAAAAAATCCTAGATAAAGGCCTAGATACTAAACTTTTAGTTAAAGCATATCAAAGTTTTAATGCTAAGCAAAATATATATTTGCGTCAGTATCTTTACAACAGCGGTTGAACCGCAACTCATGCGATACACCCTACGTACTTCGAACGTCGTCAAATTCTCTACAATCCAAGTTTTTATTGCACTTTACTAACTTTGGCTATGTACGATTGAAGTTCTAAAAATTCTTGCGACATCATAAAAAAGGTGCTTTATATGAATATATCCGTCTTATTAGAATCTAAATTAAAAAAAAATAGGACACGAGCAGGACTTGAATCGGTATCCGCAGCTTTCCGTAATGCTGTGACCAATTGAGCTACCGTGTCGTCACGTCATTGATGATTTTAACCCACTAAGCAGCATCGCAGAACGCTGTGAATACCGGTTCAAAACACGACGCACCGGTTCAAAACACGACGCGTGTCGTCATTGTTTTCCAGTCTAAATATATTTTTACGTATAGGTAATGCCATCGTGTGTGTGTACTTGTTAAAGATATCAAATCGTGTTGTGATCTGCCTAATAAAAAAAAGGAAATTCCAACTCTTATACATACAGAAGTGCCTTTTATGTAGTTTATTAATTTCTGCATTCAGCCTTTATGTCTGTTAAAAATTTCTCGTCTTCTTAAAAGAAGTCTTCGTCGACCTGTGCTTGGTTCCCCCTTGGTAGTCCCTTGGTAGTCATGCATGGCGAATAATCAACGGGACCTAGGTTCTATTCCCAACCTGTTTCTAACATCTCTCTCGTATCTGGGGAAAACAAAGAAATATCGAATTCTGTCCGGATCACGGATTAAAAAGCCGCAAAGTGTAAATCAGCGTTTCAGTTTTAGTCTGAAGATTTCAGAATGTCTGAAAGCAAAATAGGTCTATAGCACATTTCGTTTCTATGTTAGGTATATATGTCAATAGCACTTTACATCTATTAAACCCCTTAAGTTTCTTTGTTCAATTACCAAATTACGTAAAAAATCGAATCTGCGACCTCAAACATCTTTTTAAATAAATGTCGTTGTTAAATAAGGAAGAAATCATTAAAATTCAGATATTATTAGTTGCTTTAACGCGTGTAACCTTTTGAGAGTTATATTGAAACTTTTTACGAGAAATAACATTTGAATAAAGAGGATTGTTACTGAAAATAGGTTGGGTTGTACTGAGCTCGTTATTATAGCATTAAATAAGTAGATAAATTTCTATGTTTAATGATACGGTCTGTTATTTGTTAAAGCTAAATAATCATACGTTACAAAACTCTAGTGGAAAATAAATGCCTGACAAATTAATAAAATAATGTTTAAAGACCTTCGTATCCATCGACGGTTAACTAAGAAAACATAAATTTATTTCTCAGTAATTAGTTAAATTTCGATTAGTGGTTAAATGTTGTAATGAATATTTTTATAATATACGTTTACATAAAATCTATTTTAGATAGTATATCTTGTTTAAAAAAATAAAATTAATTTTACTAATATATTTTGCGTAAAACGTAAAGAGTTTATATAATGTTTTTTTGCACACGATAGCATCATATAAGTTAAAAATAAATTTAGAGCCAAGACTTGAACTTATGTATTGGCAATTTAAAAGAATTCATCGGGATGAAGCCAAGACTACCCGCGATTATCGCAATGCTCAACGCATTTATTTATTAAAATATGTAGTATATGTGGTCGTCAACATAATACTGAATGAAGCCTAAATCATGTCGAGCACAAACAAAACCAATCGAACTTTTCCCACGTTGGGAACTTTCATTTCTTCAATTCGTCAAAGAAAAATAATAAAACTGAAAATAGTATGTGCGTCGGGAATAAAATAAAATGATATAAAGGCGAAGCTTCGCGCACACACACACACACGGCCCCAATTTATAATATTGTTTTCCTTGGGATATATTTTTTCACTAGTGTGGGGTGGGTGGCGGGAAGGAGGGAGGACACCCGGTTATTATTAAAGACGTATACTCACACTCACACATTCTTGGAAACTGAGTGTGATTAGATTAATATGGAGGGAGGGCTTTCCGATTGGGGCGAGCATTGGTTGTACGGCGGTTTTTAATTGGCAAACGTACGAACTTCATCAATCTTCAAAGTACACAACGCTCTAGTGAGAATTGATAAGTCGAAAAGCCCAAATGTTGAAATCGTTATTCATAAAAAATACAGAAAATATTTTTTTAAGAGAATCAGCAACACAAGATTTGCACATGAACGCCCTAACACACAGATTCTGTGGTCAGAGGCTAGTAGAAACGCAGATGACATAAGACGCCTATAGCCGCCAAAGACAAAGCCTCCTCGAACTCTTTTTGTTGTAAGGTTTTTTAAATACTGTCTATAGTTTACGCGAGTAGTACACATTTAAATAAAACACTTTAACGGTTTAAAACGCGATATATTAGGTAAACTTATTTGACACATGTGTCTCCCCGTGACCACGGCTGCTGCAAAGCATCCGAAACGTCGGGCCGAAGTTAAAAATCATTTCCAAATAAGTTTAACTAATATATCGCGTTTTAAACCGTTAAAGTGTTTTATTTAAAGGTTTTTTTTAAGTTTATTTTTCATAATAAAGCTGTAATAAATAAATAATTCATAAAAGACCAAGCACGAGTCGGGGTCTCGCCCAACAGGTTCCGCATTGAATAGGTACACAAAAATCATATTAGAACGTTTAGTCCTTGTTACTAAAATAGGGTTCCTTTTATTTAACTTTTGCGTATAGAGCCCGAATAAAATATCTCATACGATTTCGGGGAGGCACATTATGTTATATGGTTCTTATTATTGTGTTATTATATCTTGATAGACATAATCTATGTAGAATGGGAAAGCTCCTCAATCAAGATAAAGAATAAAAATACATTTCGGGTTTTTAACCCGTTGAAAGTGTTTTATTTAAGTGTGTGTCTCGCGTAAACTACAGACAGTAGCTTTTGTTCTTTAGGAGACAATAAAGTTACATCGAATATGTATTAGAATGATGCGGAGTTTATGATATTTGGTACTAAATATTCAAGACGAGGGCTGGCGAAACATTTTATTCAGAAATTAATAAGAATGACATCCAATAAGATTTATGAATATCTATGCTAATATTATAAATGCGAAAGTAACTCTGTCTGCCTGTCTGTCTGTCCGGCTTTAACTCTGAAACTACTGAACTGATTTAAATAAAATTTGGTACACAGATATTTTAGACCCTGAGAAAGGAGGCTACTTTTTTATGCCAAATAAGGGTTGATAGGAGTTGAAAAAGGAGATAAAAGTTTGTATGGAAATTCGTGGTTTTTGAAGCTACAACAATAAAACTTAATTCTTTGGCTTTTTGAGAATAGGAGAGGAACTGGGAGTGGGATTGGAAGTGGAAGTGGAAGTGGAAGTGGAAGTCGAAGTAGAAGTGGAAGTGGAAGTGGAAGTGGGAGTGGGAGTGAGAGTGGGAGTGGGAGTGCGAGTGGGAGTAGGAGTTAGAGTAGGAGTGGTGTGTGGTGTATGGTGAGAGTGTTGCGGCAAAGTAGCACATACAACATAGATTGTCTGCCTTAAAAGCGCCCTTACATAAATTAATAAACAGCCAAAATAACTAAAAATTCTACCCCAAGTCACTATTCCACGTGGACGAAGTCGCAGGCACAGCTAGTAAGAAATAAATTTATAAAAGATTAAGTGGTATTTACCTAAATGTTTACGATAGCAGTCTCCGTCGTAGAGGCGAGTTTCTTAATAGTAATGATAAAACTTTAACAAAATCTAGTCTACGTATAAAAATAAAACAACCTGTGAAAAGCTTATAAGAATCCCTCGTTCATCCAGTAAGAATATTTGTGACGTCATCATCTCGGAATCTACTTGTTATTCCAGGGTGTAAGATATAATGACAATTGTTTTATTAATAACGGCGAAGTTGTTGAAACTTAATATAAGAATGAACAAACGTGTAAACTTTCGCATATACAATTATATTAAAGTACTCTATTCCCCATGAGTCAATATAACTAAACATAAATTAAAATTAAAATTTAAAATATTTAAGATTCGTCAAAAAATGTTTGACTGTCTGTCTGTCGTGATTCTACAGAGTGTTTCAAAGAGCAACATCACCGACTTTAACTTAAACTATTATACTAAATTATGCATTAGTTATTAAATTTGCAATAGGTTTTTTCTAAGAATAGTACGCCAACTACGAAGAAACAGATGGCGCTAGCGTGGCATTTTCGACTTTGACATAAGGGACATATTGAGGGTTCCATATACAATTTCCCCGTGCCCCCGGCTGTTGCTAAGTATCCGAAGCGTCGGGCCGTAGTTAATGAGTTAAGTTATATTTAACGTTTTAAACCGTTAAAAGTGTTTTATATTAATAATACAAATTACTTTATATTGATTTTATTGTTTACTAGCTTTGCCTGCAACTTCCTCCGCGTGTAGTAGAATCGAATTGAATTGATTAACTTTGGATAGGATTTTTAATTATTCGTTCCCACTCTCACCTCTCATTCCTACTCTCACTCCCACTCCCACTAAAAAAGCCAAAAAAGAAAGCTTCATTGTTCTAGCTTCAAAAATTGCCATACAAACTCATCCCCCTTTTCCACCCTTAACATCCCCTTTTTGGCATTACAAAGTAGTATGTCTATGTCCTTTCTCAGGCTCTAGAATATCTGTGTTCCAAATTTCATTTAATTCGGTTCAATAGTTTCGGTGTTAAAGCCAGACAGACAGACAGAGGTACTTTCGCATTTATAATATTAAGTATAGATATATGTTTATAGGTATATATAAGCTATTTTATTTTTTTACTACTAATTTACATACAATAGCTGATTTGGTACAAGCCACTGTATAATCCTATTAGAATTAATATCATTTTACAACAAACTAACTTTTTTGGCTTCTTATCGTTTGGTTAAATTTTGAAAGTAGGTTTGTATATGTTACCGGAAATATATGAAATTCCTAACCTCATGGAAAGGCGGGCCTTTTACGTTTTAAACCGTTTAAAGTGTCTTATTTAAATGTGCACTACTTTTATTAAACACAGATATGAGTACGTTAGCTTTCTTGTTACGTCACCACGTAAGCAAAACTTGTTAGAAGATATTAATGGCGGTATATTGTAGACCTACGGATTTGAAACCGAAATTATTCAATAACAGCGAAAGAAAAGCGAAGTAAAACCATTAAACTTTTTTTAAAATTTACATAATTTTGTGCTGAGTATTCTTATTAAGGGATTTGCTGAAGCGAAAATGATAAATGATCATGTTTTTCGAGAGACCTCCCAACGTTAGTGCGACAATTTTGTGTTCCTTTCAAAACGATCATATCCGTATTTTGTATGTCTGTATATCGCCATGCTATAGTCAAAAAAAGTTCTATACAAGCACCACAATAAGTTCTAGTATAAAATTACTGCTAGACTTTGGAAGTTATGAAAAGGAAATACAAGTGATAAGTTTAAGAAATATTTTTATTTAAGTGTGTACTACTGGCGTACACTACAGACAGTATTTAATATAAGTAAATATAAAAAAAACACTTTTAGGTTTTATTACATTTTAATTTAATTCGACTTTTAAGACGGTTTATATCAGACGAATGTTTGTATAGGATAAACTAACATATTTAATTCGCGTTTTGAACCGTTATATCAAACATAATATAAATAAATTAAATTAAATTTCGAAGGTTGTCTACAAATCGACTATACTTTCCAAACGGTAAATCTTTCTTTCACTCGGATTCGAACCCGGGTAAGCTCGCGTTCAGACTTCTTACTAACTACGCCAAGGAGCTTTATGTATTTATGTCATGTTAAAGTGACTTAAAGTTTTCCCTATTAAAGTTAAATACTACTTTAAATGAAATCAAGAATTTTGAACGGTTTATAAAGCGAAATATATCAGTTATTTTAACTACGCTTCGCGTTTTATCCGATAAGAATGTTTTGTCTACCTACATGTGTACTACTGGCGTAAACTACGGTCTATATTTAAATCTATGTTTATTACTGCAAATGTGGTTCTGTTGTTTGCATGATTAGTATTATTTTGATACAACTTTAATAAATAATTGGTAATGATGCATTAATTTCGATTAAATTTGATCACCATATAAATGGTTCTTGCGAGTTAATCTAACATAGACATAATTGTCGCAGAGCCTTTTAGATAATTTGAGAAGGAATCATTCTTACGTCATTTTATTTCTTGGAAGCCCCTAAAGAGATTTCCTCGACAAACGATCTATCCAACACAAAAATAACTTCAATTCGAACCAACAGTTCCTCAGATTAGCGTGTTCAAACAAACAGCAAGTAGCTTTATATTATTAGTATAGACTGCTTTCTTTGTTCGTAGCGAAAAGCCTATCGATTTGCAGACTTATATGTAATCCAGCCGTCTTATTATACGTTGAAAGTATATTCATGAGACGTCCTAGATCTTTAATGACGTCATACCATGAAAAAATCTAAACGGGTTCGTTGGTGTAATAGTAGAAATGTGTGGCTAGTAATCAACGGGTCTAACATTTGTCTAATAAATTTAAAATAGAGGGTAGCAATATCAAAGTTTGTCCAGCCAACCACCGTCTACAAATTATAAAGCCGTGAAGTGCATTTCAGTTTCAGAATGTGGAGTTCCGAATATCCAAAACCAATACCGTCAATCGAACACCATGCCCTTCTCTATCACAAACTAGCTGTGTCAGCGACATCGTCTGCGTAGAATAGTTATTTCGGACATCGAAATTTGTTTTTGCAAACTTTCTGTTCAATTCTAAATTTAAGTTACCTACGACATTGTCCGCATCCCGTCGATCGATATATTGTCGCGGACATTTTTTTACATGATTTAAAGAGACAATTAGTTCTATCATACATATTTTTGGATATCTTCCTCTAGCGAAAAAAAAAAATTCCAACCAGTTCGTGAGATTAGAGTTCAAACAAACAAACACTTCAGCTTTATATATTAGTATAGATATAGATTATAACGGCCAAGCATTACCTGAAACTGTAAAACATTCGTACGTAGAAAATTTGAAGGCCGCTCGCTTCAACGTCACCGTATTGATTTTGTGTCGGGAATATTTTTATTTTTATCACCAGTGTTTTAAAGATAACGATAAGCTGAAATTAAAATTGTACCAAATAATCGATTATTGTTATCGAAATATCGTTTTGGGGTGTTCATTATGTACACGATATTATAGCGTGCGTTATAGCTCAAATCGATCGATGTGTCACAGTCGAATTTAGGACTAGTTTAGTCTAGACTAAATAGGTTGTTACTCGTTGGAATAAGAAACATTATCGATTTAAATAATAAGTTAAACACTTTTAACGGGTTTAAAAACAAAAATACATTGAAAATCAGTTGACTAATAAAATTTGAATTTTAAACCGTTGAAAGAGTGTTATTTTGGTGTCTATGGTTACGTAAGTAATCAAATTCAAGTGATATTGCTTGACAATAATGATTGTCGTTTTTTTAATATTTTAGGTTAAAATTATTAAATTTTAAGTAATTTTGTATATCTATACTAAAACGTGACTAATACAAACGAAGATACAGCGGAAAATGTGAAAAAATTTAGGAAAATTATTTATCATTATGGGTTTCCTAAGCGTACGCTGCAAAAACTGTTCAAGATACCGACAAAATTTGCTTGCAAGAACGACGGGAAGACGCGACCGACATCGTGGGTAACTTAAGTTTATAAAGAAGGAGTGCAAGAACGAATTTGGTTGCCCAAAATAAATATTCTTAGCGGACGAAGTCGCTGGCACAGCTAGTGTACCATACTAATTACATAATAATTCCTACCACTCATTTGTTATTATGTATCTAGATTTGCTTTCAGAGTCTAACGTGATTCAGAAAAATTATAAATTTATTAAATAATTGTCGAACCCGATGGGGATCAAACCCGCGACCCGTTGATTAAGACAATTAGATCAAGCCCGTCGTAAATATGATATCGGAGACTTAAAACTACCCCAAATAAAACACATCGCTCACTGACCGCCGTAGATCATCCGAAAAATCGAAATAAACATTAATAATAATTATAAAGTACGCACCTGGTGCGGTGGCGGACTGGGTTCAAATCCCGCCTGATTGAAAATACATATGCGGTGACATGAACGACGAGCGTGGAGTGGAGTTGATGTGTTATGTTTTATACTGTATTGATTTATTCGTCACGAAGTTTCGTATCTTCATAACACTTTGCTAACATAAAAACTTGGATTGTTGCTTTATATTAATATCAACTTATATATAGGTTGTTGAAATTCACATGTCAAATTTGTAATCCAAGGACGCAATATATGTGCAGTACAAGGCACTACTTGCCTCTTGTGAAACGGATACAAAAATGTGTTCGCCCCGTGCCCCAACGGGGGGAATCGTAATTTCGTGTATATGTGTAGTTACTAAGCTGAATATTTAGTATACATGACACATTTTATTAATTTTGTACTCACGATTATGTCCTTTACTGGTGTACCGACAAACGCCCGTACAAAATTACTATATTTTTATAATAATATTATTTTATAGCATAGCTAGCATAATTCTAAATCTATGTCAGCGTCGTGCTCACTTCAATGTTTATATTAAAAGCAAATTTACAAGGTTAGCTTAGTGAGCGTCCTATTTTCCACTTTCTTGTCCAGTTCGACCGAAACAACTGTGTCCAGTTCGACCGAAACAATATTTCTTGGGATTCAAACGCCTGCTTGCTTAAGCGTGCTTATTGCAAGTGTGCGATGAAGAAGAGGTCGTAAAACGGTAATATTCAATAATTTAACGATTACATAACATTCAGAACGACTCCACGCATTCCGTCATGGCGGCGCCCGCATGTCATTCCCGGGCCCATTATAAAATGTCGACTATAATCGGCCTTTATTTTTATTTTATTTGCCTCCAACCACCCCTCCCCCCACCCCAAGCACCCACACCCCGATATTTCAAAGTTAACGACTGCATAAAAATATAACACTCGACTTGAAAAATTCGGCCTATATTTTTCGTGCTATGAAATGAAGTGGGGTATATGAAAGTATCAGAAACCGCTTCTTGAAGAACGATATTAATATTTAGGAAGAACTTTTGTAAAGATATAACTGTGTTTTACACTGCCTGTAGTTTACGCAAGTAGTATATTTAAATAAAAACATTTTAAACGGTTTAAAACGCAACATATATTTATTAACTACCTGTGTTTCGCATATTAACCACGTTTTAAACCATTAAAGTGTTTTATTTGAAATGAGTGAAAACCACGATTAAAATTCCAACCAATAGTTTCTGAGATTAGCGTGTTCAAACAAACCAACTCTTCAGCTTTATATAATAGCATAGATAGCGTTATAAACAGTTCAACTCATTTTCAGGAATGTTATTAATGCTAAGGTGTGTTCACATTTATGTACTAAACCTAGATTAACTAGACTGTTGATGTAAATACGAAATAGTTTCATGCCAAACGTCACTTTACTCTATCGCTTAATTACTTACACGACATTAAATTTGGCGGTCAAACTGTAATTTGGTTATTTTTAACCTATGAAAATGGGTTAAAATAACCAAGTTTTTTTCTAGAAACTTCTTTTTAACCACTGCGTAGTCAAATGCCAAGTAAATTCAAGTTAAACGATACTTAATAATGAAACATCTTTTTTGAAAACGGCTTGTCGAGTTATGGCATGATAAAGTACGTGCTTACTTGTTACACCAAATTCTCGAATTGAAGTTAAAATAAGTAACATTATAATAGAGAAGAGGGACATGCCCTTGATGATAGGTAAAGTAAGCTATATAATAGTGCTATAATATCTAAAATGCGCTGTCGATCTATTTGACTTTGGATATTCGGAAATCCGCAAATTAAATTTCACGTCTTATACATCTTATCTACAGTTTTTCTCGACCCGAACTGGACTTAGATATCTCTACCCATTCAATATCCAGATTTTCAGACTTGTTACAGACATATTACAGAAAAATTATGAAATAATTAGAATCATATTGGACCCAGTGGGGATCGAAGCATCGACCAGTTGATTATAAGCCATACGTTGCTACACCAACGAACATAATACTGCGTGCTACAATATGAATGATCTTATGAATAAGTCAGTACTTATTGGGCTAGAAAAGACATTTATCGTTTAGTATCTATAAAAACTGGATGTCTTTTAGATCACATATAAGTAGATCACGATATAGTGAATGGCTCCCCGTACACAATTACAAGGGTCGAAAAGGTCCTTGTTTGACATTTGTCGGGGCAAGCAACTTCTAAATGTCAACTCACGAATCTGTTTTATATGAAACCAATTAAATTGACAACTACCGTCAAGCACTAACGCTAGAAAAATATTAAAATAAAACACTTTAACGGTTTAAAACGCGATATATTAGTTAAACTTATTTAAAAATGATTTTTAACTTCGGCCCGACGTTTCGGATGCTTTGCAGCAGCCGTGGTCACGGGGAGACTGTGTACTACTCGCGTAAACTATAGACAGCTAGAAAAATAATTATTCTTCTCCATCATGCTCGGATATTTAGGCGTTATTTTGACGATCAGCTTCAAGATAAATCGAACTTGCTGTATCCAGCATATCCATATCTGTCTTGTTTATCCGCCAAATAAATTACTTTCTAAAATAATTTTGTCGTGTAATTAAAAAAAATGATATTTTACTCCGCAACATGGCGACCAAAGAGGTAACTAATGAAAGTTTTAATTTAAAATTCGAACTGGCTTGCACATAGGCAGCTGTTTAGTGACAATTAATAGACTACTTTGCCGCGTAAAAAAACGATTGTTATATATTGTTCATCAACTTCGTCATTGGTTTTAAAGTTCGAATATATTATAATACAATCATCGATCAAGTAGTGACCGATGAATAAAATACTAATTTCCGTACCTTATTTGTTTATTATTAAAGGTTATGTTGCATTACAGTACATACTTACTTTTAGTTTCAAATTGTTATTTTGCTATGTCAGTATTGTTTACGCGAGTATTACAATATTACAATTAAACATTTAATTAGGTTTCGTTTTATTGTGTCCCAGGTAACTTTTAAATTTTGACGTTATGGTTAATGTAGCTTATATCATTAGAAATCATTCTTGACGAGTAAAGTTTATCCAGTCGCCATTATTTGTCTTACCATTATAATAATTTGATTGTGTTGAATTATAAGGAAATTTAGCACTGAAAACTTAAATTAAAAACACCGAAATCGTAGAAAACATGACATTACAATTTAATTCGTAGCGGAAAACATCTGTGAAGTAATTAAACTTCACAAGTTAATATAAAAACTTTTTACTCCGCCGGAATAAAAAAAAACATAATGAAAAAAGGCGCCAACGGGCTCCCGCGTTTTGTTTATACGTCAAATAATAAGGCGAAAGTTTCCTCGTGTTTTCTTAAAAGAAAAGCGAAAATATTTGAAAGCTGGCTGAACTTAAATTTATTACACCATTACTTTTAATCATAAATGTGGAAGCGGGATGGCGAATATTAAAAGAACTCGCGTGTTGTGAAATGGAAATAGTGTTTCGCTGAAACAGAAAGAGATAGATGTATTTACATTGCCGCGCCCTTTTGATAGTGTTTCCAAATTTTCGGAAAGCATCGTGAATTGTTTGCTATAAGGGATGGCTTACATGGCGGTTACTCAATATCTAATACTGTCACTTGGCAATATTTTATTGTGGTATGATAGCTTAAAACATTTGTCTTAAATGCAACCGTAATTATTTTCATATACATTACTACATTTTCTTACAATGAATCTCCTTATATTAAATTCTTATTAATGTTTTTGAAGCCATTGTATTCTATAGTATAAACCTACTTATATTTAAATTCCTAATGGCAACAATAATTGTCCGCAGTTTACGCGAATAGTACAAATTGAAATAAAACACGTTTAACGGAAACACGCGGAGTATAGTAGGTAACTTTTTTACGATTTATTTAATCTAGGGTGGGCACTTTGTCAATAGTGCTACTGAAAATAAATTGCAGCAGCCCTGGTACGTTGGGTAGTAGTTACAATTAAATTAAAAACAACTTAAGTAGTATATTTATTGTTCTAAGCCGTTAAAAGTGTTTTATTAAAATCCATATAACATTTTTAGTTTTTTCTTTTGCACGAATTATTCTTAATTACTATAACTATACTAAATAAAATAATAACGAAATATATAGTAATAGAAAATATTACTGTATGATTGTGTATTGTGTCTTAAGTGTAGAAGGGTTAGGGCAGCGGTAGGCCATGTAGCCCCACTCTTATCGATAGTGCACCGGCCCCTGTCGAAATAATCAAATCGAGGGGTAGCCCGTTGGGGTGAGATTTTTGCTATTTTCGACAAAAAAAGACACATTGCACCGTTTTTACCTAAAACACGTTAGTTTTAAGCGCACGCGCACTCAGTAGCACGCGCCCGTTGACAAATTTGGATTTCTCTAAGAGCGATAAAAGTGCGAACTATTTTCTTTCTGTGGTACCCTAGAAATATAGAACGAAGTTTTATTTTTCATTGTGTTTTTATATAATGGTGATATGCAGTGATCGCTTGTGACAAATGAAGGAAGACAATTCAGAATTTACTTTCAATCGAGAAAGGTGAGACTTCTAATTGGAATCGACTAAGACGTTTTAAAATTTTAATATTTTTTACATGTTATTGCACTTGATGGCAATATAATAATTAAAAATCGACGATGACGTGTAGGACTCGGTAGCTCAATTTTAAACAGCACGGAACGCTGACAATACAGTTGAAGTCCAGCCCGAGTCGTAATTTTATTAAATTTATAATCGACTAAGACGTTGTACTTGAAAATTGTACAATCCTTTGCCAAAACCCAAAACCTTTTTACTAAATTTATAACAGCTTACTATAATAAAAAAAAAGTTATCGCAAAATACTGTTGTAGAAGTGAAAAAAAAAAAACACTTTTAACGGCTTATGAACTATATTAAAATAAAAATATATGTAAGAAACGTACTTACTATGTTTTACTTACTAAAATTATATAAACAACTCTTAAATTATCTTCATCATTATGATATGATTAACTAGCTGTGTCAGCGACTTCGTCCGCGTATATAACACTTCTTCATCTTTATAAATTCAAGCTGACCCCGATCGGTCGCGTTGTTCTTGCAACTTACTCTCGAAAGATAGACATATACTGTCGCGGACATTTTTCTTGGTGGCTTAAAGAGGAATTGTTCAATGTCATATATTTTTTGGCTGTCTTGAACCGTTTTCGCAACGTACGCATCTGATACCCACAGAGATGAAAAATTTTCCCCCTTTTCCCCCGCTGCATCTTCGATTACACAGGACAATGTTTTATAGTCTATAGCCTTCCTTGATAGTACTTCTAAGAGACACAAAAATAATTTTTCAATTACTAGGTACGACTTCGTCACAGACAAACTTTAGCTACCTACCACACTTGCTAATTGATTGCTTGTCTTGAGAGGCAAGAGAGGAAACTTGATCGCATTCTTTTTTAATATAATAATTAAAATTTAATATAATATAATACTTAATACAAAGTAACGATATTTATTACGAAATGATGATAGGATATTACAGAGTTTTACCTCATTGAAGTTATACATATATCAACAATAGAAGATTTAATTTTATATACAAATACGGAAATAACATTCAATAAGTCATCTACTAAAAACAAATGAAATTTTTTTGGCATACATACATACATCTAATTCAGGGCAAAGCGATTATGTAAATAAAAAGAACCATTTTAATATTTTTTATTACATCTTAATTTACTTATACGTAATATTACTTTCGTTTCTTAAGCACTAAACTCTTTAAATAAAACAATTTTAACCGTTTAAAACGCGAAATGTAATAAGTTATTTACAAATTATTATTTTCACTACGGCCCGACCTTGCGGATGTTTAACAGCAGCCGTGATCATAGGTTACTTTGCGTGGTTTTATTTAAATATACCTACACTACCCGCGTAAACTACAGACATTATTTAAGTACTAAACTGTATGTTAAAAATGCGTTGTTGTAACTAAAGAAGATTTGACCAGGAGCCCGAACTGAGCAACGCACCTTGCTCAGTTTGAGTTTTAGTTTTGAATAATTACAACAATAAGTAAAACACAGATTGACTAGTATTTTAATTACAAAATAAGCTTTTAGTCGTAAATGAAATTGGTTTCAATTTTCTTTTAATTATCAATTAGCTGTAGCCAGAATATAAGGACAATGAACAATATTAATAGACCCCAATATCTTTGAAACATGATCAAAATATATACAAACGTTTATTTCAATTCCAGATGCGGCGGTGACGCGATGTCGGTAGCGCCGGCAGTAAAGCGCGAGCGCGACTGCGGGCCTGGGGCAAGCGGGGGAGAGGGTGACGGGGGTGGCAGTCCAGGGAGAAAGCGCCGTAAGCAAGCTGCACCGGCGCGCGCGCAGCCACCGCCGTTAGACCTGCATGCCAAGATGGCTGACATCTACAAAAGCGCGCTGGCTTTTGGAGAGCTCACTCTACCCACTTTTGATCCTCTCGCCGCCTTTAGACTCCTACCTCGCCACGACCCTCCGAGAATCTTTAACCCTGAAGCCTACTGCGATCTGTGTTGCAAAGAGTTTTGCAACAAATACTTCTTGAAGACTCACCGAGCCAATAAACACGGTATTTACGATGGAGAACCTCAACCTCATCCCGGATTTCAGCAGCAGCAGCAACAACCACAGACATCTCCTCCGCGAAGAGCTTCCGATGAGGAATCCGGTGGAACTCCTCGGCGACTGTCACCAGATTCGGCGAGACGCGCCCGTGAATCCGCTTTTCAACCTGATGTTCTGCGACGACTTGGTGTTACTAATCCGGAAGCGTTCTGTGAAATTTGTTGCAAAGAGTATTGCAACAAGTATTTCTTGCGAACTCATAGAGAGAGACGACACGGAGTGCCGCCGTTACGATCACCAGCAACCGACAACTCACCGAACCATCTTGCTGCTTCGTCACCAACTATACCTATTTTACAAACGTCGCCGCACACTGAAACACCACCGCGAGCTCTCTCTTTACCGCCTCCGTTTGATAATGGAGATCCACCTGAAGTGAAACAGGAGCGTGAGGACCGAGAAGACATAGAAAGTGTATTACGAGAGAGTCAGACGAGTCCTTTAAATTTGATTGTTGAAGAAAGAGGCGCCGCATCGCCCGGGTCTGCTAGTGAAGAGTTACGTAAACTACAAACGATGATATCACAACTAAACGAGCTAGCAGCTGAGCGTCTAGCGGATGAGCCTAACGAGGCACCTCGGCCGCCATCCTCTTCTCCCCCGCCACAAGACGAAAGACGCGGGGGAGCCGGTTCCAGTTTCTGTGAGATTTGCAACAAAGAGCTATGTAATAAATATTTCATGCGAACACATATGCAAAGAATGCACGGTATTTCACTGGAGAGTGGCACGCAGCTAGGCGGAGTTACGTGTGATATATGTCATAAAGAATTGTGCAGTAAATACTTTTTGCGAGTACATAAACATAACACGCACGGAATACCGGCACCGCCTGCGCCGGCAAACGCCGCTCCTGCTGAGCCCTGCCCCCTTTGTGCGCGTCGTTTTCGGGGACCGAGAGCTCTACGGGCACACTTGCTAGCAGAACACGCCCCGCCAGCTCGACCGCCTCCACCGCCGCCCTTGCCGCCACGTCCACTCGACCTCCTTACGCGTGACAAGCCATATGCCTGCGCTTATTGCCCGTTCACTACGGATGTTCTAGCGTTTCTGTTCGCTCATGAACGCGCTCACGTTCAACGCGCCAATGAGCAGCAAGAGAGCGGTGAAATGGAGCAGGAGGGTAGTGCAGAGCCGAGTGAAACCGGTGAGCCCGAGGGAGAGAATGAAGCAGATGCCTACTCTTGCTCGAGATGCGAGTTCAGGGCTGAAGGGTTTGCCGCATTGGAGGCTCACGTGCGTGCTGCGCACGGGGGCGCGGGGGCCCTCCTGGCGGTGCCGCGGGCGCCGCGCGCGCCTCTGACGATGCAGCCGTTCGTGTTGGAGGAAGCGGGGGGCGCGCTGAGCCTGTTACCGGCGCTCGTTTTCCTGCCGGTGCGCCGTCGGGCTACGCGCCGCGCCACCGTCACCCTAACGCTGACGCCTGCCTAGCTCGTCGCCGACGCGGGCCCCGGCGAGCCCCCTTAGGGCGTCTGCGACCCTCGAGGGCGCTCGCAGGGCGGTCTGGGCGACGACGGTCCGACCCGCGCGCGTCCGCGGCTGGCGACTACACCGCTCGCGGGCGCGCGCTCGATCGCCGAACTGTTGAACTACATGTAACGCTGTGTGCCTTCGAGCGATTGCCTAGCGCCACACCGCGCGGCACCCCTGCTCTTTATGATTTAAATTCGTATATTGAGAATTATATTCACGGGTGATATATGAAACGTTGCCGCTTATGAATCGGTTTTATTATCTCCTCGACGTTGGGTCGGTCCGAGACGAGTTTATGAAACGTCGATTTCGATCGGGAGAAGAAATACACCCTAGGATTAGTTTATTTAAATACGTATTTTGGTGAGCGCGTCTCACTGTAGCGTCGTAGTACATACCGGTGCGATGTTGATCACTGAGCTAGCGCTTCGGTGGGGCACGGGGACATCGGGGGCGCTTCGCCGGGGCGAAGGCCGGGGCGCGCCGTCGCGTGGAGCATCCGAGGCGCCGCGACTCGCCCACAGTACCCAGCGGGTGCGGCAGAGTACTGCGACAACCGATCTACCTCACGTTAGTTTAAGCTGTTGTTGTATAAATATATTTTGGAGTTAAAGTACAAATAACGTTATCGCCGCGGACGGAGACCGCTCGTGTTAGCTATATATTGTTGTCTAGAAGCGACTAATGCACAAAGATACGTACTATTGGGCAGTGATCAACATTAAACGTAATTAGTATAAACTGTTTAGATGTGGCGTAGCTCGGCCAGTTTTGTTGTGTAACACATGAGGAATACGGGTCATTGTTTTAGGGGGGGTGTGGGCCCAGCTCCCGCCCACCCGAAGTCGTTGGCCGGGCTGTATTTTAAATTTATTTCTATTGTAATTTATTACTTGATATGTTATTGCAATGCTGAGATATCTCTTTTGCGGAGCCGAAACCACTCTATTATCTATTGGGCAGAAGTTCTCTGTAACTTATAATCGATTTTATGAAGGATAAACTGCTACTTCTATCCCTTCCAAAATCGGAGATCAGCTGCCGTAAGAGAGATGCCTACGCGCATAAAATTGTTCAGATGATTATATATATTCAGAAACCATTCGAAGACAGGTTTATTTATATTATTTAGTAGATCATTGTGAAGGATAGCTTGTACAAACCATGCAGCTTCTAAAAAAAGTTCCTATGTATGTACGTAAGATGTAATTTAATGAACTAGAGGTCGTGCGCGGAACGGCTTCGAACGTAGAACGGCTTCGCCTGGATATGACGTGAAGAGGAAAGCCGAGTAAAATTTTAATCAGTATCCTGAAACCAATTCTTCGGTCATTAAAGGAATTGAACTAACGCGAATATTCGAAAATGTTCAAAAGTTTTGTTTAATGATTGAATAATGAATGTGTCACGTGACGTGAAAATGTTCCTAAATAAGTTCCTTAGTACGAAATAGAGTATTTGAGTTCCTTGAGAAACCTTCCTAATAGTCTTCCTATAGACCACACTCCGTTCGAAGCCGGAACGCGACCGCGCAATACAACAAATTATATTAATAATGTTTTAAATAATAACAAATTAAAAATACGCGTGGCTACGATCTCTTGGTTGTGCAAACTCTGACGAGGAGTGCGTTTTGGAACCATATTTGGAGGGAACGCGGA
The DNA here is from genome assembly GCA_963661955.1 of Leptosia nina. Classification (NCBI taxonomy): domain Eukaryota; kingdom Metazoa; phylum Arthropoda; class Insecta; order Lepidoptera; family Pieridae; genus Leptosia; species Leptosia nina. The sequence continues at coordinate 7,025,624 of CAVLEF010000008.1, forward strand.
CATTTTTACTGTAAACGCTGTGGTCTTGTACAAATCCACTAGGCCGTACAGCATTACGCTACCTCAGGATTTTTTACCATTACATCCGAATGTTCACAGTACTAGTCGACAAGCAGTTAAATGAGATTCAAAGTAACTTGAGGAAATAACTTTATAGTGCGTACATTTAAATAGTACATTGTGGGGGGCGGGGAGGGGGGTGAAAAAAATGTGAACTTTGTAAATCATTTTTTTTCATTCAAAACTATTACGTTTTGTAAGTTAAAACTTTGCATTTAGATAGTGAACCACAAATTAAATATATCCAAAAAAGAAAAGACGCTACGTCGTGCTTTAAGTCGAAGCAAGTTTAAGAGATAGTACATGTCTATTCCTAAAGCGATACGCTGTAAGCGGCCAACTGCGTTTCTATCAGACCATAGCCTAAGGAGTTTGGACGGCCAAAGAGATCGGTATATGTAGTGAAAATCGTGATGTTCAGGACTGTTCCGCTTCGCGTTGTACCCCGAGTGGATGACCAATTTATAGATTAATTAAACGAGTACAAATTGAGCCCGAGTTACAACGGCGTCTGGTGATAGATATATACAGTACAAATTAATATTAAGAGTAGATACAGGAACTACAACAGATGTTTAGGTGTATTATGTAATTTCACTCGGGTACAGCGCTACACTCCGTTACAGTCGCACAGTTATTTCGTTTGATGTTTCTAAGTATCCGACTACTGTGATAGAAGAACTACCTGCTTCACTTATTGTTTCTGCAGTAATACATCGGTGTTGAAAAAAATCCTTTAACAATTTATATTACGTCATAGATTCTTTAAAAGTGTTTTATTTAAATGTGTACAACTAACGTAAATTACAGACACAGTAAGTTTGTTATTTTAAATTTAAAAACTCACTGAAAACACACAATAAGATTTCAATGAAGCACTTTTAACGGTAAGAAACACGAAATGTATTAATTAACTTATTTACACTTTATTGAATTACCTCATGTTACGGATGCTTGCAGCAGACGTGGTCACGGGGAACGGAGTCAAGTGAATAAGTCATTTCGCGTTTTATACCGTTAAAAGTGTTTTATGTGTACTACCGTGAACTAAGATTCATTTACAGAATTGTAAAACTATTGACTTACAATGTAAAAATCCAGATCCCAACAAATATATTTGAACTTCGTAAAGGTAACCAAAGATTTCGAAGATCTCATAAAAAAATAATGTTTTTAATATTAATCTGAAATCGTTTGATCTTATCGTCATTGAATTTTACAGATGTTAATTATTAAAATACAAATCAATGATGATAAGTGAACGATTAAATCATTCCAGACTTAAGTAAATCTAGTCATATGTTTAAGTTACACGTGCGACTGTATATACGTATGTAATTATTTTACAAATTATAAAGCTGTGTTATTTCTAGTCAAATTATTTTATGTATTATCCAATTTTATCAGTATGGACGCAAAACTATAAAAATATATAAAATAAACTAATATATACGATGAGATATAATTTTATACAAATCTGAAAAAATCTTCCGCATTACTGTACTTTACAAAAACGTGCGTCCATGTTGGTAATTTTAAAGTAAAGAGAATTATATCCAGGCCTGGTGGAAGCCTGATCTTAAGCTGTGATGAGTGCGTAACGTTTGGTATAAATTAATGAACAAACATACATCTTTTATTGAATGAAATCTTCATAAACAGTTCATATAAAAATCAGTAAGCAATCTGTTTTGCTTACAACAACAAAAAATGTTTGCAACGTCTGAATTCTTCAAAATAAAACTATTTTTGGATAAATATCAGAGAAGAACAACATAAAAATAGTTAGTGGTCTTAATATATGAAAATTTCAATTTGACTTATCGGTACGAATTACGATATATCTGAACTGAAAAAAACGCGAAATATTTTTGTTTACTAATTTTTAACATGACCCGACACAGTAGAAGAATAACGAAATTACCCTGGTTACCGTGGTCGTTGTTAGAAATAAGTAAACTTATATATTTCGCGTTTAAATCCATTAAGAATGTTTTTATTGAAATGTATAAGTGCAGATATAAGCCGCATTGGCATATAATTTAACTGAATTACAAACAATTTCTCATAAGTATGATCAGTTACTCTGAATCCAAATGTATTCCAACAAAACCAAACTTTGCGCACTCATCTGCGGTCGGTATATGTTCCTAGATCCGTCTGTTTGTTGTTTGTTTTCATTAATTACTACGAAACATTTCTACCGTATTCAATAAATTAAATATACAAATAAAAGCAAGCATTTTCCTTATAGTTTCTCTGCCCTACTTTTTGCGTTGCGGATGAAGAATGTGTTTGCAATCCAAAAATATGGAGTTTCAGCAACCACAAGTAACATGAGAGATGTGATGGCATGGATTGGTTTTTTGGTGTTAATTTTAGTGTTAATTGTTAAGCCTAACGGTATGTTAAGTGTAGGTCATGGATTCAAACCCGGAGGGAAGGCACCAATTTGGGTGTTCATACATGTAAGCATGCAATTACTTCGTTGGTCTAGTGGTGTAGTGAACTCGACTGTACCCGATCCCGCGCATGAGGTCCTTGGTTCGAATCCGTTTAGGGCGAAACGTTGGATCGATATTTGGATTTTAAGCAAATGTCTCTAAGCTGTTTGAAACGAGGAGGTGCCAACACCTCCGTGGCTTCAAGATCATATTATTATTTCTAATTTAAACGAATATTAAAAACTCTAGATGCCAAAAAACGTAGTTCTTGATCTGGCCTGGCTACCACGAAACAGATAGTGTTAGCATATCAATTTGACTTTGACATTAGGAACACCGTCCAACTTCAGTCACCCTGTTACCACGACTGCTGCAAATCATCGGAAACGTCGGGCCGTATTGAAATTAATTAAAAGTTAGTAATATATTGCGTAAACCGTTAAATGTGTGTTTTTAGATAGAGTAAACATATAATCCACACTGCAAATTTTATCGATGACCATTCATGTGCGACGAGGTTACATATTATGGTCATGGTGGGTCAAAGCCCTTAAACTCCCACGTCTACAAGGGTATACGAGAGGGAACCTGTAGGAAAGAGCCTATTTAAAAGAATATGGCAGAGCCGAATAACACCGACGCAGTTTCGTTTCAATTATACAATAGAAATGTTTACAATGGACAGAAATGCTCTTAATTAAAGATTATATCCGCGTCAACTGTCGGCTTTAGATTAATAAAAAAATAACAGTGCTTTCCCGAAAAAAATCCCCGTTTTATTAAAAAAACGCGACACCCATTAAAAATCGCGTCCCGAGGGTTGCATTGTGTCGCGCATCTGTCAAACGTTTTATAGGAAAACGGGGAGAAATTGTTGAAAAATGGGTTAAAATGATAAAAAAAACGAATGGGCAAAACATTGAAAAGTACACGAGGGTTAAATCCGTGACGGTGTCAACATCGCGTCAACTTAACCCTGGTCATAGGCCGACACGCTGTAACTTATTAAATTTCGATTTTAAATCCGGTTTTATCTGTGGTACAAATTAATTCAAAATGGCGAAATTACGTGTATTGCGTATAAAATGAAGACATTTATTTTTAATATTGTTCTATGACTGCCAGAATCAAATCACATTAATATATTATTTGTATATACATCCACAGATTTTAATTAAAACAATAATTAGCAAACACAAAATAATTACGCTGTGAACTACTGTGTCACGATTCACTATTTTGTTAATAAAGGTCATATTGAATCATGGTTTTATGAAGAAAGACGAAATCTTTCTTTAAAAAAAATTTCGTTAATATTATTTTAACTAAATTATTTTTAAACTTCGACTCGACGTCAGCACCAGTAATGCTCTAATACTTTTATTAGTTTATAATATATAATATATACTTACCTTTTACACAGTTAAACATGTTTTAAATATGTAGAAACTAATACATCAGAAATATCTTTAAAAAGGTTCTGATTTAAATTTTACTAATAACATTGAGCTACAAATAATTTTATTTAATATTTAGGTAAATTTATAATAGGGAATAATTAATGAGGATAAACGCAATTTGTGGTTAATGACTAATATCTTAAATGAATAACTAATTACAGTAGCTGTCTTATGCGTAAATTATTAATTTTGTTTTCTTGGTGCGTCAGTGTGCAAACACAATTTTACTGTTCCCTTGCTTCAATTGTTCTTATTTAAGAATACATAAAATAGACAATAAAAAAGGTAAAAAATAGATTCAACCAATAGCTAATGTAACTTGAAGAATAAAAACCTATTTTAAATTGAACGAAGTGGATGATGAACACGATAGCTCAATTCGACAAACCAGAGTAACAACACGGATCGATGTGGTCGTCGGTTCGGGATCCGCTCGTGCTATCGAATTTTAAATTTATATATAGCTATGATGTGCAATGGCACGCGAAAATAATAATGTTTCAAGTAATTCATAAAACTTAACAATGGGTGATCAATAACGAGATAACTTCGAAATCTCGACATTTCTACCCTTCTACACTATTATTAGGGAATCACACAAAAACTCCCATTTTCCGGAATTTTTTTAACAAAAGTTAAATTTTTTAGAAAAAAAAAAATTGCGAGATCGACTCTAAATCATTTCTAAACAGCTTTGTTGAACCCTTGCTTTACCGTAAGCGTGGCAGACGCGCGTCAATAATAAAAAAAACTTTAATTCTCCAAATACACAGTGACCTACATTCATTTGAGATTTTTTTTCAGATTCGCGTAAAAAATCGCCCCTTTGCTACACGTTTTTTTTACGCAAGTAATTGAATTCAATCCTTTGGAAAAGGGTTCAATAAAATACCGACATTAGCCTCATTTCCGCGTTCGAGGTGAAACTTTTTTTGACAGCTAGATGTCATTGTAGCGCGCGAAAATTGTTCGTTTTGTCAAAATTTCGCGCCATTTACGCGGACATCTGCCGGCGAGAAAAAAGTTTTAAATACAATGCAAATAGGGGTGGTGCGCGCGCGCATTAATTTTTAAGGGAATCGATGTTTTTGTATAAAATAGGGAAATGCATTTACCATTTAAAGTATAACGACGCTGTCCCCTTATTTTAATATTAATATCCGAATCTATATCCGAGGGATTAAATGTATTAGCTTTTGTAAAGATAATAAAAGTTATTACCGAAGTTTCGTGTAGATATTATTACGAATTTTAAAAATAGCCGACTTCAAAAAGAATACTAGCCCAATTGATGTATTTTGGTTTAGTTAAATGTAATTGATTTATTTTTATAATATATTTTTTAAGTCTTTCTCCAAAATCGGTTACAGTTATACGCGAACATACATAAGAAGAAGCATACACGTTACGGTCACGGTTATTCCACATTTTCCGGCATTTTAAGGTTTTTAAGGTCCAAAAATATTGAGGCTTAAATAAGGTACCATAATGAGGTAATTTTCAATTTGATTTTATAATTTGTTCCGTAAACATGAATAAGTAAGTACAAAGATTATCGATTAAATTTATTTATATAAGTCTTTTATGAAATCATCTGTTCCACGTCTATAGTTCGGTGGCTGAGCGCGGCAGTGCCTGCGTTCAAGTCCTTAGAATAATATTAGTGTCACCTGGTCACTATCTTTATCACTACTATTATTATTATCACTGTTTAAGAAGCTGCTAGAGACTTGAGTTATTTATATTGTGTAAATCTAAAAATGTCAATCTACTACAGTGACCGAAAATTGTTAACATAATTCTTACACACATAATAGTGAAAAAAACATTTTCGCCTAAGTTGATTGCGCATTTTGATTTTCCTCCTTTTTGAAAGGCATGTTTTTTAGGCCGCTCTGCCTCTAGCATATAGGTCCATATGATCTCAAACTGACTTTTTCTGTAAGGAAAACAACGCAAAGATAAAAAAATAATGTAATCAACCGTCGTAATACATATAGTCAATAAGCAATGTAGCGGCGAGTAGCAAAGCTTTATCTTCAACAGCTAAATCTCTCTCGAACGCAACGCCGTAACTGAAAAAAAAATTTTTATCATATATATCCATTAGTTTTACATATTTAGTATGTGAACCAGTAATTTTAAGGTTAGAATAAAATAAAAATCCTATCTCGCTGTCTTAATTTTTTTTTATACACGCCGTCTCTTTGTCTGTCTATATAGCTAAAGATTAAAAAATATTACAAACTGTGTATATCAATTAATACATTGTGTATAATTTAGGCAAGTAATAAACATTTGGATACACTGTGAACTGTTTAAAACGTGAAAATTTTAGTTAAATTATTAGATTTACGGTTCCTGTATAGTTAACATAAGTAGTACACATTAAAATAAAATCCCCGTTGACTGTTAATTGTCCATGTATGGTTTACATAAGTAGGACACATTTAAATAAATCACTGTTAACGGTTTTAAACGCGAAATATTTTAGTTTACTCATTATATTTGGAATCAGATAATTTGATTTATTGTTCCTCTATAATTTACGTGCTTAGTACACATTGAAATAAAAAACCTGCTAACTGTTTAAAACATGAAATATTGTTGTTAATTTATTTTATTTATTGTACCGCCTTGACCACGGCTGCTGCATGGCACCTCACCAACGTCAAGTTGAATTTAAGATAAATAATAAGTACACTAATACACTTCGCGTTTTAAAGACGTTAACCGTGTTTTATTTAATTTTTACTGTTGAAGTTATAACAATAAATACTGATAAAAAATGTAATAAATATCTAAGTGTAAATACAGACACATTACACATTACTTACACGTAAATACAAACATACTAGAAGACCTACCGATCTGACACAGGCGCGAAAAACATAGCATGTAGAAGACCCTGCCAACGCTTGCAAGTACTCCCCACGTGGGTCCCGTCCATCCTTTGCATCCTGAACTGCAGGTCCCTGAAGAAGCTGATGGTTACCCGTGGTCCTTGAAACAATAACCTCGAGTCCGTATGAAATATTTAAACTAAATCCGAGTATGTACCTACTTCATTGATGAGGGACTAGGGGAGCTATCGAACTTACTTTTTTAATGTCAATATTTAACTGACGGTATAGTTACCCAAAGAATTTAATTAAAATTAAAACACTTTATAACGAAGTGTTATGGTTGAAATTACATTACGCGAGAGGCATGTATCAATAGGTTGAAAAAAAAATGTACCACTTACTGGATTTTTAATTTACTCTATAACTGTTTGAAACAGGAAATATATAGTTAATTAAGTTTCAACTTCAAATAGACGTCCTGGAACCACGGCTGCTGCAAAGTAAGAATTAGTATGTTTGGTCGTTGTTTGAAATATAACAACTAATATATTTCGCGTTTTGAACAGTTGATAAGTGTATTATTTGGTGTGCATTGCTCACGTAAGCTACGTCAAATAAATCATATTTTATTGTTGTCTAGAAAACGACAATAATTTTTTATTAATGATTTTAATGTTTGAGTTTTTAGTAAATATACTTTTCAATATTATAAGGAATCTTGTATTTCCTACACTTCACGAACTTAATATTTCCAATGTTATGGGAAAATTATTTAAGCTACGGACTACACACAGTACCTAAGCTCGCCAGATAAGATTTTCCTACATCGTCTGAGAGTTGAGTAATTGTCGCACGCAAGTAAGCGATTCGCTATTATTAATATTACGTACATGTATATAATTTGTAGGTACCTTGTATCCAAAAAGCTTCATCCCCGTTTTGTCTTCGCACCAAGTAGATGGGTCGAACCGGTGCCCATTGCTGTTCAATACTTCCAATTTTTCGACCAGGAGGCGAAAATACCTAGAAAATTGTTAAATAATTCCTGAGCGAACAAACAAACTATTCAACTCTATAATATGTATTAGAATAGATTACAAGAACACTAATAAAATAGACTTTCTGGACATTTGTGTTCGTTGTACGCCCTTAATTTAAGGTCGTAGTCCAAGAACTTTTTCTATGAGTTGATGTGTTTATATGGTGTGTGTATTACATAAATGAAAAACATATTTCTACATAAGTTACCTGTACGTTTTGGAGTTGACAGGGAAATATCCGCGACGTACAGGCGTAAGGGCGGTTAATCCTAATCACCTCTTCCGAAGAATTGTTGAAGACGCGGAGCTGCAGAGGTCGGAGACCATAGCAGAGGTAACCAACCCACCAACTACGAAAAAAAATAGTAGAAAAAAGTCATAAATTTTTTTTTGTCAAGTCATAAGTTTCCTTCCAATTGAGTTCCATGTTTTAAAATTAACATCTGCAATATGAAGGTAGTTTGCACAAGAAGTACACGTTTAAATAAAACACAAATTAAATAAAATAAGTTTATACTTCACGTTTCAAACCGTTAAATATCTTGCCTGTAGTTAAATTTATTTAATTACTACCTGGTCACGAACGGGTCCCAGATGTGAAAGCCGTCAAGTTTAAAAAGTAAAAGGTTTCAATAAAACACTTTAACGCTTAAAAATACCAATTTCAACGGAAGAGATGGCGCTGGCGTAGCAGTGTATTAGTTTGACGTCAGAGATATCCTCCATTTTTAGTCTCCCTGTGACCACTTTACCTAATATATATCACGTTTTAAACCGTTAACGTATTTTATTTAAATCTACTGATATTGTTAATTTATTTCCATTATAAATATTCACCTGTTCTCTTCTTCAATAGTATAAACGAGATTTCTATCAGGCAACCTAACTGAGAATCTATTCTTTTTGCCTCGTAGGAACAACACAGTTTTCACGCGAAGGCGTTTCGTTATGAAAAGACGATCTACTTCTGTCAGGTCGTGGAGTATGTCACTGTGGCCTTCGTTGCTAGTTTCAATTTCGACCTGATAAAAATGTATATTCTGTACTCAAAACTAAAGACTAGTAATTTTGCTTAGTATAATAATAAAATATGGTAATTTATTTGTGATTTGAAAGCCTTTTAAAAATAAAAAAGTACTTTTAAATTACATCCATAATAAACTAATATTATAAATGTGCTTGTATGTTTGTTTCTCCGTCTTTCACGGCAAAACGGAGCTACTTACTGACGTGATTTTCTAAGTGGAAATAGCTGAAAGAATATAGAGGAACAAAGGCTAATTTTTGTCTCTTTCTAACCCCCCACTTCTCAAAAATGGGGGTGAAGTTTGTATGGAGTATTTCGCAATTTTCAAGGTAGAAAGCTATGGGGATAAAATTGATATGCCGACTTTTTGGTTACAAAAACCGCGCCCCTTTTTTTTAATCCGCTCCAAACCAATCACTATCTTCTCGTTCGGTATCGTGCTACACCAAAATAATGGCGGGCGACGCCACGGGTTAAACCTAGTAAATATATAGAAAGCTATTCTAAAGTCAATAAACTATTGTTAGTCTGTTCATTAGAGATTTTATATTAATTTGTACACATTAGATACAAGTATCCCTTTGTTCTGACTTCTTAAACTACATATAAATAGATCAAAGATTACAAGAAATAATAACCTGAGGTTCTAATGGTTCTACGAGAGGCTCCTTCAAGAGCTCAAAATTAGGTTCCACGGAGGCAGGTATAGGTGTTATTTGCATCATCTTGAATATAAAAAATAAATTTAAAAAATAATTAATATGTCCAATACATATTATAAGACGCTGTCACAAACGGTCGTGTCAGGATGACATTTTGAATCTTGAAACGTAAATCAATATTAATTACTATAACATCAAATAATCGATATCTGTGGTTATTATATAATATATTTGTGTACATAAGAATGGGCGAGTTAAACGCTCTTAATGAAGCACTATGAATGGTTTAAATTGTGAAAATTATTAGTCAACTTATTTTTAACTACGATGCTATTATTGTGATAATTATATTTGGCATACCGATAAAAGACAGGGTGATCAGTCCACATTATCAGCTAACTATTTCATCCATTTACGACAACGACCCTAAAAATTTTGCATTTCAAACAGTTAAAAGTGTTGAACTTAACGTGTTCTATTCACATAAAACACCTATTATAGTCAGATATTAATAAAACACTTAACGGTTTAAAACGTGAAGTATATTGGTACACTTACTTATAAATACTATCTTAATATTATCACCTTTGACTACGGTTGCTTAGACTTATAAACAGCAGATCATAATTAAAAAGATTAAATATACTTCAAGTTTGAAAGTACAAAAGCAGTTTTATTTAATGGCTTCTTAAAAAATAAAATACCATACAAAACCATTAATTTAAAACACTTTTTCGTGTCTTGACGGTTAAATCTAGATTCCCGAGAATCAAGTTCCGGTCGGAAGGGCACAGAAGTCTGATCAACTTGCCTGTAAATTAACTCATTCAAGTAAACGGACACATAAATGCGTCTGCCTTATGTAAGGGAAACGACATTTCGTTTCGCAGAAACAATACGGCTATGCCTAAGTAATAATTCGAAATAGTGCATTAATTTTGTATGCAACTTATTTGTTTCCACCCTCTGGTCATAAAAACTCATTGTGAAACGGGACCCATGCAAATCTATTATTATTAAGAGCAGGACTTTATTTAAATTTGTGGAAAAAACGAAAAATGTATCGCTTTTATCAATCGAAGCTCTACTCCAATTACAATACACATAGGGTGACCATGATTCTGTTTTTAGTTAAACGTGTATATGTGTATGTTAATAGCATTTAAAAATTGACATTGACATTTTACTAAATGAATCAGTAAATTGTCAACGTCAGGTTTACATCACATTTTGCATTTTATAAAACTAGTTCTTTTACTTCAATGTAATCATAATTTTTACTCTAAATGCAAATATGGCCTTATAAGATTTGAAAATTTTAAAAATTACTTATTAAAGTTTTAAAATCAACTAGCGACCCGACCCGGCTTCGCTCAGGTGCAATGCTGCAACTACGTAGTAAATACACTACAGAAAAACTTTGAACGTCATACTTCGACGAACGAACGTCAACCTTTGTTTGAATCAGTCTATCTATTAAAAAAAACACATCAAATTCTTTTCATTTAAAACAGTAATTAAGAGATGGACATTACAATTACTAATAACAGCAGTTGCGAGGCGATAAAAGTAACAATAAGCAATTTTACACAAAACGATGGTCACCCCAATTTTAATGTGTCGCGCACGCGCCGCCCGCGGTACCATTTTATGCAAAAACGCAAATTTCTACGAAATTTGAAACGCTCCATTGTTACCGCAGTCGATGGATAAAAATAATCGTTGCAAGTCTTATTTTTAGGGGAAAAATGCATTTTGCCGAAGTTTCAGCCATTATTCTAAGGCAGGAGTGTGCCGGCTGGAGCACAATTAACTATTGGTTTTTATGCAAGCGACAGTTTGAATTAATAAGGATTTTTGCATGGTCAAATAGATTATCGATTCGCTTTGTATGTGGGGCTTGGAACTTTCGTTTAACTTGCGTGGAGCCGTTCGTTGAATTTAAATTATTTTATACTAGCGGCCCGTCCCGGCTTCGCTCGGGTAGACATAAATAGGTACAGGTATTTAAATTATAAGCATGCTAATTAAAACGACCATGAATCACTAAATAAGAAAAAAAAGTATCGCGCGTCCTAGCTGTTAACGACCGTTGTCTATCTCGCTGTGTCAGGGGCCGCTGCGACCGTTCAGTGTTAGAGTCCCGTGCACGCGTTCGCGAATTCCTAGCTCTATTTCCTTCAAGTCGCTGCGAGCCCTCGGCGCTTGATTATTCGTTGTTATAGCTGCGACGATCTTGCATTTCGTTCTGCAAGACGAACTGAACGTTCGACGATTTTTATTATTAGATTCTCTGGCTCGCGATTGGGACACTCTAATACTTTCCAGACGATCATTTTTAGAAGAAGACTCTCCAATACGACGAACTTGTGCTAATCTCGCTTGGGAACTATTCTTAGGTATTTACCGTAAATCAGAGAAATTTAGAATAATCGAATAATAATACAAAAGAAAATATTCAAGTTCAAAGAGGTAATTCCGAAAAAACCTTTGACAAATATTATGCAAAGTGTGATTCCTAATATTAAAACTAAGTAGCTCTGAAAATAAATTTTAAGTGAACCATAAAACTGTTTAAAAAAAAAAGAAACAATCATCGAGTAACAATCGAGTTAGTTACTCGATGCGCAGCGTGGCGGCCGCCGGCATGTATTTTTATTTTAACTTCATGATATCTTTTGAATGGAATGTCCGATTTCGATAATTAAAAAAGTAATCATTAGGTATTGACACAGACAGTCTTAAAAATAAATTATTTATTTGGATAAAAATTTATAAATGGTATGAAAAACATGGGTCCGATTTTGATCGGCATTTCTATTAATTTGTTAAATGTAAAAAAGTAGTTATAGCGACGTAACTACAATAGTTAGACATATGCTCTCGATGCTTGTTGTAGATATTGATATAATCTATAATATTGTCGAACATTTTTTTGTCCTATCATTAATACTTTTCCCAGCGTATGCGAAGAAAGACATTTTATTCGTTGGTTTTAGTAAGAATTTCTATAGATGCCTATAGTAATCAAGTAACTAAAAATGTTACTCAGTGATAATGTAGCTCTAATTTTTATATTTGATATCAATAAAATAAAATTTTTTTATAAATTATATAGACAACTCACAATAAATTTATTTTATAGCAATATTTTTTATATATTTTTTTAATTAGGTTTTGAAAAAGAAGGAGAAGTTTATAAAATGTGAAAGTCCTTATTAATTTGGTGAATAAAGAATTTGTATTTGTATTTGTAATTAGGATGCGCTTTCAAACATTTATAGTTTTTAACATGTGTTAATCCACGGACTCAAATGAAATGTTAAGAACAATCACGGCTCCCCCCCTATCTGTTGACAGTGGTTAGTGACTAAAAATTGTAGGAAAGATACTTAAAAAATATTAAATAATATAATTTTAAAATTTAAACTATAAGATTCGTGTATTTTGCTGGCTGAGAGATTTTTTATTCAAAAAAAGCACTTACTAATTAGAACTTTTTCTAGGAATATTCGATACGATACGATATTAGGAAACGATTCAAGTTTTTATAAACTGTGGAACAATAATCATTTAATTCGGTTAAGCCTATCTTTAAGCAGTCTTCCATTTCTTGCTATAATTTTTACACATTATGGAACGCAATAAGTTTTGTGTTTCTGCTTTTATTAACCACGGATTTTTTATGTTACGATGATCCATCTGATTATATTAAAACTGAACCCCCAGATAAATCTTAGTGTGGTCCTTAGACAGCTTCTAAATTTGCCGATAGAGGCGCGCGAGAAGTCGTTGTTTTGCCAATATTTATCTATATTCGTCCTTTATAGTCTTAAACGCTATTACGCACTGTCGACTGGTTTGAATGGGTGCTAACCCACTTGGTCGTCGGTCACCCAGACAACTCAGCGACTCACACTTTGGTCGCCGAGAGACTGAGTCGCCGGCGACTGGGCGACAGTGCGTAGTGGCTAAAAGTATATATTTACATGTAAAGTATACGTAATGTGTAAAGTATATAGTGTATATAAATAGTCCGAAATCAAAGACGAGTGTCGTTTTGGTAAAACCTGATTTATTTTGTACTTCAACATTTTATAATCTCACATAACATTCATACGTAGAAGAATCTTGAGTTTGTGTTTCGCTACGATTCGGTGAAAATAACAAATTTCATTGTATGATGCTAGTTGAACAGATTAACCCGTTAAGCATTGTCTGTACTTTACACGTTACACAATTAAAGAAAGCACTTTTAACGGTTTAGAACGCGAAATATATTCATTAACTGATTTATAATTTAGACGACATTTCAGATGCCTTGTAGCAAATGTGGCCATTCTCAGTGGCAGTCCTCTCGTAGTTGACGAATATATTTCGCGTTTTAAACCATTAAAAGTGTTTTATTAAGAAGATTAACCGGTTCCTAAAGACTTGTTTCAATTTGAATGCCAGCATTCAATTATATTTTAAATCCATGAACTGTTATAACCTTGGAATGCTTTCGATGTAAAATCTATAATCAATATGTTTTCAAAATTGTCTGGACACAAGCCCAAGGGCGAAATACCACATCACTCCGTTTTAACGCTGTCATAAAATAAAAACAAAGAACAATTTCCTATTAAATTATTGCAACTAGTAAATAATAATACAATTTAATTATTTGTTCGGTAATACTATGTACAAAACACTTAGCTGCAAACACGATTACTGCGAAGATAAACTTAACGAGTGTACTTCTTAACTAGTGTTCTCTCAACAAATAAATTAATATAATACTTAATAGTATCGTTAAGGCACTCCTTCGGTGATTACCTAAAAGATCGTTAAATATTCATCTAAAAATATATGTTTTTATCACAATTTATAATTACTAATATAATATTCTCAACAAAATATTTCTAAGACAAAATGCGTCAAAGTAGAGCACCATTTTTCACTTTAGGTTAATAGGAGAATTTTCGACATCTGTGTAACATCAATGGCTTGGCAACGATCCACGGAGCGAACGGCGACTAGTCGCGCGACTTCGATTCGTACTTTTGTTTTACTCAGTCGCATCGCCGGTCGCCGCCTTAAGTTGTTTGCGAGTTCATTTCTATACATTGTTGCAATCGCTTGATTATACGCGAATGTTTAAAACATGGCATCGTAGTTGATTTATAAACGTCACGTTTCAAACCGTCAATGAATTCAATTAGGAATGCACCACAATAATTCAAATACACCAATTTTTAAATTGGGAAATATAAATTGGTAATTTTCCAAAGCAACGTACAAATTTTAGCTTTGTTAAAATAATATAGATGTGAGATAGCCGTATATTCGTTGGTAACTTTGATGATTTGACTTGTCCCGAACCGCCATTTTGAAATGGCATTCTTGACATAAATGGCACCATAGCTTTTTGGTGGCATGATCACAACTTTAGGATTTTCTTACAATCGTATATTATATACACTACATATATACGCTTTTCACAGAAATCTTATAAAAATACATTGTATATGTAATATATTTACAAAAATAAGTTTATATCTTCAATAGAAACATAAACAAGTTGTGTTAGACACAATCAAGTATATGTTTTTAAAATATTGAAAAATTCACGATCAAACAAGTAATTGTATTATTTTTTAACAATATTGCACGTAGTTAAGTCAACTTCGTCCACATCAAACCGATTGAACTGTACATTTTCAAGAAACATCTTATAAGGTTAAAGATGTCTGTTCTTTCAGTTCACGTCACATTTAAGATTCAGTTGAAAATTACTTCACTGCGCCAACCAGTGTCAAATATCACTGTAAGACCTTATAGATCTCTTTACGCGCTTAGATCCATGTCGAAGCAATGGTGCGCGTGGGAGTGGGAGTGGTGGGGGGCGTGGTGATGCCCCAGAAGCAGTGGAAGAGAACTGTCTCCCAAGCCCACGCCCACGCCGAGGGAGGACTCACCGAGGAGGGAAGAAGAATCTGTAATAATTTAAGTACTTAATTTAAAGATTCTAGTAGTGTGTTATGTATTGTCGTTTACGCGAATAGTACACATTTTAATAAAACACTTTTAACGGTTTAAAAGCGCAATGTATAAGTTAAACTTATTTACAAATTGGTCGTGGTCACGGTGAGACAAGTGTTGCTTGTCAATCATCCAAAACATCGGGTCGAAGTGAAAATAGTTTGTGAATAAGTTTAACTTATACGTATCTTTCGCGTTTTAACCCGTTAAAAGGGTTTTATTTAAATAATTACTTTGTAATTTTATTTTACAAAACCTTTCAATATTAAAAGTAAGGCTACGACTACAAAAGATAGGGTTTTAGACATTTATTAAAGAATGTATACATTCACTTATTACTAAGTTAACTAAATATTACATTGGAATTTGGACAGTATTTTTATCAAACATAACTATAAAAAGGAGGTAGTTATGAACAGTATATCATTGTATTATTATCTAGCTTTGACGTTGTCGGCGCGAACGCAGCTGATCGAGTAAACATACAAAGATAAGCGATACTAGATGGTGCATTCGCACATCACATTAAGTTTATTATTATTTTCTGTATTATTTTATTTTGTGTTATTATATAAATGTACGTGTTGTTTGCTAGTTTTATATTTTGATGAGTTTGATTTATTTATAGTTTTTGCTCTCGATATATTTTTTTTATTCGTTGTAGGTTGTATGTATGTGCAAATTTTTACTTTTATATTTTTATGTTTTTTAATATATGTTCTTTTATTCTTTTTTTGAATAATTTGTAGGAGTTTATTTGTTTAACTAATTTTGGTATATTGTTATATATTTTGGCGCCCTCGTGCAAAATATTATTTTTTCCATAATTTGTACGCGGTGCATATACTATTAGGTCGTTAGCATTTCTAAGTTTTATTTTTTGAACTTGTTGTTTTTTTGTAAACTTGATTTGAGTTAGAATTTCTTTATTTAATATTTTACGGATTAATAAACAGTTATTCAAAATGTATGTTTGTTTAATAGTCATGATTTTTGTTTCGTTATATAACGTATTGGTTGGTGTAAGATAGTCATAGTTAAATAGTCTTTTTAATAGTTTGTTTTGTGCAATTTGTAAAGGCTTAAGATTCGTTTTAACTGCTGTTCCCCACACTTCAATGAGATAATCGATGTGTGGCTTGGCTAAAGAATTATAGATAGTGTAGCGCACGTTTTGCGGGAGACATCTGATAATCCCGCG
The DNA here is from genome assembly GCA_963661955.1 of Leptosia nina. Lineage (NCBI taxonomy): Eukaryota > Metazoa > Arthropoda > Insecta > Lepidoptera > Pieridae > Leptosia > Leptosia nina. The sequence goes on from CAVLEF010000008.1 coordinate 7,042,388, forward strand.
TAGAGCTCCATTGAGTGACGCCAATTTAGATTTGACCTTTTCTATATGGAGATTCCACGTTAAGCTGCTGTCTAAAGTTAATCCAAGATACTTTTCGCTAGTTACTCTATTTAAAGGTGTGTTATTTATAGTAAGTGGTGTAAATTCTGGGATAATTTTGTTTTTTGCAGAGAATATTATATAATTTGTTTTCGAAATGTTTAAAGTTAAAAGATTAGCTTGAAACCATTTATTTAAAAGATTTAGGTCACGTTGTGCGTCACCTACTACCGTTTCAATTGCATCCCCAAAATAAAATAAAGTAGTGTCATCTGCATATAATGTAACGTCCCCTTTTAAATCAACGTCTTTAATATCGTTTATGTAAATTAAAAATAACAGAGGGCCCAGAATAGATCCTTGGGGGACGCCAAATGTGATATTTTGCCTTTTACTTAGTGCGCCACCGATTTTAACTATTTGAGAGCGGTTTGAAAGGTAGGATTGGAAGATATTTAGAGCTGCACCCGTAAGTCCAATCATAGACAGCTTTTTAAGAAGTAAAGGGTGACTAACTGTATCAAATGCCTTTTTGAGGTCTACAAACAGACCTAGCGCCACTTTTTTCTTGTCAATGTTTATTTTTAATTTCGTAATAATGTCTATTGTCGCTGACACTGCACTAGATTTAGGTCTAAAGCCGTACTGTTTATTGTACAAGACATTTTTAGATTTCAAGTAAGCCTCTAGTCGTTTATAGAGAACCCGCTCAAAGATCTTGGATATAGCAGGTAGCACAGATATAGGACGATAATTGCCTGGTTCTGATTTTTTACCAGATTTGAAGATAGGCGTAACTTTTGCGACTTTAAGAGAATCCGGGAAAGCTCCAGTTTCTATGCATGAATTGATACAACACGTTAATTCATTTACTATAAGATTTTTTAAACATTTTAACGATTTAATGGTTATTCCATCAATACCAGCACTGCTATTTGTGTTTAATTTATTTATTATGTCACTTATTTCTTCTGTATTAGAAAGTTCAAAATTATTTAGAAGTGAAGCATCATTATTAGTATCATCTGTAATGTTGTTAACACTTATTGTTACTGGAATTTGATCAGCTAAGTTCGCACCAATATTAGAAAAATAGGAATTGAACATTTCACAAATTGCTGTAGGATCAGATGCACAGCCTGATTCATTTACAAGAGTGTTTGGCAATTGGGGTAGTCTCATTTTATTACTAGTTAGTGTATTAATCAATGACCACATCTTAGCTGGTTTTGTTATAGTTATAGTATAGTAAGCATAAATTTCAAATATGGTTTATTAATTATGACTTGTTCTAGGTTTTTGTGGCATAGTAAGAAAATAATGATAAATAAAATAATTAAATTATTTTCTTTTCCAAATATCCAAAGCCAAAATAGGTCGATAGCGCATCTTGTTTAGATGATCTATGGCTGGGTTATTTCACTTTCACAGGGAACGTCATGCTTATATGTCCTCCTCTAACATTAAAAAAATATTTCTACGTTTCATTAAAACGTACCATTATGATGAGACAGGTCAATATGCAGCATGGCTCGGTCTGCTGCATCAGCCACAGCAGCACTTAGGCCAAGTTGTGAAGTTGGAGATGAACATAACATTGGGTCACCTGAAGTGAATAAACGGAGCATTAACGTATAAGTATTTTCACGTGGCAATCATTATTTGAATTTCATCAAGAAAGTAATATTTTTGAAAAACTTTAATTTTTCACATGAATAAAAATTCAGGCAGGACTTGAATATTTATTTTTCTGGAACTACAATGACATTATTACAAAAAAAAAACGAATTACTCTACAAAACAAAAATAGTGGCACTAAACTAAATTTGTATATTATATATAGCTATAAAACGAAAACTAATGTATATGTTCTAAAAAATCATCTTACCACACCACCATTTTCAAAAATGTATAGAGTATATCTAATAATACTATAAAAACAAATGCGACCTTTGAATTACGCACACACTTCTCTTTCTTTTTGTGTGTCTATCTCTCTCTCTGTGGGTGTTTAATTGTGAAGGGCTTTAGTTCTATTGTAAATAATAAAGTTTATATATTACCTGTGGTGACAGGATTATGTGAGTCGTCATCCATTAGATCTTCGATTTGAGCGAGGTTCAGCACCGCTTCGCTTTCTTCTCCACTTAGAAGGCTCGGTGGGGGGGACAATCGCATCTGAAAAAAAATACAAGATTAATTTAGTTGTATGATTTAAATAATAAATTCTAGTAACGATGACAGAGGCCAGTGATTCCCAAAGTGGTCTATATCGACCCCTTGGGGTCTGTGATAGCCTGCAAGTGGTCTACGTCAGCGAAAAAACATTTGGGGGTCCACGATAGTGCATCTCAAGACATACACTGATAGTACCTAATTACTTACATCATATTATCTAATAATATCAAAACATATACATTATTTATAAAAGTACCTATGAAGTAAAAACAGACAGATTTTTTGTTTATTTTGAGGAGTTTCAATTCAATTCAATATATAAATGTATAAATAAACATGTGTTTTTCTTTAAGTCTTAACACTAAACTTCACTACAGTTAGAAATTTACTTTACTTAATTTAGGGGTCTACAATACAAAAAAAGGAACTCTAATATAGTCGAACCTGTTTTGTTATAAACTAATTGTATGTATTTAAAAACTAATATTTCTCACATGTTATTGCACATGATGGCATAAATTAAAAATCTGTTTAGGTTGAAAAAAATCGATGACACGGGCGGGTCATGAATCAACATTTACACCTTCATAAGTGTTAAGGTCGAAATAATGGGTTGAAATTCGACGATGAAGTGTATGAGGGTAGCTGAATTGGTTATAGCAGAAGTACGGAACGCTGTGGATGCCGCTTCAAGTTCCGCTAGTGTCGTCAAATTGTTCAATCTGAATAGGTTTTAATTTAATTGCCTATATTTTACTTTCAAAGAAAACTTACGCGTTTTGTCCTTCAGAATGCAGTACAAAGATAAAAAAAATCATTATTTTATCTTAGAAATTAAATTCCTATATAAAAACATATAACCATGCCAAATGGAAGTATTGAAAGTCATTAAAATGTATATTCTCAGTAAAGAGCACGCAACGGAAACCCTGATAGAGGAATAATTTCCCCATTTTTTCCATATTTTCCAATAGTTCTTTGATCCTATTGGTCGCTAACTGATTTTATAGTTTCAAGCTTTCAGTTCCAGTAGTTCCAAGATAAGCGCGTTCAAACAAACGTTTTCAGCTTCAGAATATTTGTATAGATATAAACCTACCTTTATGTCTTTGTGGTTGAATAGATGGTCTGTGACAGGCTCCAGGCAAAGATCAGGCTCGAGGCAGTCCAAGGAAAGTCCATCTGATCGACTTAGTGGAGAGCACGAGCCCAGTTTTAATCCGTCTGAAAAACAATTTAATAACTTTAGTTTAGTCTGTTTTTATCGAGTCAGTTTAAATTTGTGGATTTCCAATTCTAAAGCCAAAATGGATCAAAGACGAATCTTTATCAAGTGAATTTATGCGTTTCTATCAACTCCTATTTAAAAAAAGAGATGGCGCAGGTCGCATTACATAATAATAAAATTTTAATTATAGAACAAAGAACTTTAAATTACCAACCTAACGCATCTAATGCAGACAATGGTTCTCCAGCAGGTGTATCTCTCAACAAGTCTGGTTGAGGGTCGCTTAACTCCATCATCGGTGCTGGTTCCGCTTTTGGCACCATCACCTCCTGAAATAATTAACCATGATGTTATGACCATAATAAATGTTGTATCAGTGTTAAAGTTTTTTTTAGATTAAAGAAATACATTTACGACACTGGCAGGACTTCAACCGACATTCACAGCTTGCCGTGCAGCTTATCTAACCAAATGAGCTACTATATCCTAAACGGCAGTATCGATTTTTTATTGATACATGCCCCTCTTGTGCAATGAAATTTCAACCTTAATAATAGTAACACCTACGTGTTGTAATTCAATGTCTTATGCTTTGCAACTTAAGAAATAGTTGAAGATGAAATTACAGACTTTGAATTTGAAAACTTTAATATTTTTCACAAGTATTTGTAAAACTAAATAGATTTTTAATATATATTTTTATTATAATATAATCCAGGTGTATAAATTTTCAATCTGAACTTGAACGTTTAACAGTGTACGTGACACACAAAAAGTTATAGAATGCGTTAATAATGGCGGAAAAAAACCGTATATCAAAAGTAAACTTGAAATAACGGTCATACAACTTACAGGCTGCGTCCGCGCAGGTGACGCGTAAGGTTCTGGAGTGGACTTTACCCCCGAGTCTGTGGAGTGGGGCGAAGCCCAGCCTTGGTTTAGCATACTCTGCTGAGATATGTTGTGCTGTAATTATATTTTATATATTACTTGTTGTAGGGATATATATTTTGATAACAAATATGTAGGTGTGGCTAATACTTTGAATGTTTTTTTTTAATAAATAAGAATTGCAGGAGTGTAATATTATTTCACACATAAGCATAGTGGAGTATAGTTCCATCATTTTTTTTATTAAAAACCAGTACCACATCCTTACAGAACAATAAATCCAACATGAGAGTGAGTTACGATAATATTTTTTAAATAAATAAGGAGAGTATGATATTTCGTCTTTCAAAACAGTCTATACTTTAAATATATATAATCTTTGGACGTAAACTTTACGCAGGTAATAATGTATATGTAAAAATTTAATCAAAATTGATCCAGTCGTTTGAAACATCCTCTCCTAATCTCAATCTTTAGCAATTTGAAACTCACATGTTGTGTCCTAGCTGGTGATGCGAAGGGCTCCGAGTGTGTAGTCTCGATACCGGAATCGTCCGTGTGAGGAGAAGACCAACCCTCGTTAGAGACTGGTAAGCCGTGCAGCTTCGCGAGTCGCTCCAACTCCTATAAAAGGGTTTTTTAAAGACATAAGATTCAACATAATAATGTTAATATTTATCAAAGTGTGTTGTTGATGCCATCCGAACGAAGTCGCGGGCATAGCTAGGCGATTATATATAACAAACTGATATGGAAAAGCTTTTGTCATTGACGCAAATAAACTCTTCAGCTGGTATTTTCGTAGTGAAGACATACCTGTATCCTTAACATGAGTTTCCTATTGTGCAACTCGATCTGTTTTCGACGCTGCTCGCTCTGCTTGAGCCTGTTAACTTCGTCGCGAAGGCATTTGATGTAATCCACGCTGCTCTTGAGAATGGTTCCCTTATTGGGTCTCACGTCGCGTATCACCTCGTAGAAGGGGTCGTTGGTCTTGGGCAAGAGCGTCCCCAACTCCTTGATCCGGTCGTTGATGTTGAAGCGACGACGACGCTCAACTAGGAACAAGGAAGTTTTATTAAATAATTGTTGTTTATGAATTAAGTTATAATTAAATACAGACGGACAAAATAATAACACCACAAACACACACACTTAGCCGTTGTGTGTGTATTTTTTTATGATAGAGTAGGACACAGAAGCTTGGGGTTCCCTTGATGGTAGGTGAAATACTTCAGCTATATAACATCTAAACAAGATGCGCGTTCGAACTATTTTGTCTTTGGATATTTGGAAATCCACTGAAACCGAACCGGTATTAAACTTGACGGCACTAAATGTCTTCATACACATCGACACTACATTATTATGATAAAACAAGGAACAATAAAGTTATACCATACCATACAGTTTATGATTGTAAATTAAACTTTTTAAACGGTTTAAATTACGGAAGGTCTTAGTAAAATTGATTTACTATATTGCACAGCCAAAACTCCTTGAAAAGAGAAAGCAGATTAAGTCTACTTTCTTAGCTTCCGAAACATCAGATCGTAGGTCAAATAAAATGTTTATTTAACTAATACATTTCCCGTTTTTAACCGTTGAAAATGTTTCATTTAAATGTGTACTTCTCGTTTAAACTCAACTCACTCATATTGTGGTTGTCTTTCTTCTGTCTATCCTTGGCGAGCGCGTGCATATCAGCGTCAGAGAGTAACGCGCAGTCACCAGCTACTGAGCTGGCCGTGGAGGCTGGTTCTGATGAGGATAACGGACCACCACCGCCATCAAGAGATAGGATGTCTTCCAGGAATTCATCTGCCTGCAATTATTAATCGAAGTATTAGTATTTAAATGTTCAAAAATAAACCTTGTCACAAATAAATAAATTCGATTCCCTGTCAAAAATAATAATTAAAGTTTAAGTATGTTAGGTAAGTAGATTTTAAATTATTAGGAGTGATTAACTTTTTAGACAATTCTGGGGTACACTTGATGGAAGGTAAGCAAAAAACTATCTACTTTAGTTTTTGGATATTAGAAAATCCAGAAGCTTTCACGTTATTTCACTTTTGGCTTTACCAACTGTGGACGGTGGCTCGTGACCCGGACGGAATTACGGTATTACTACCACTTAGAGATTCCTGTCCAGATTGTTCTATGTCCAACATGTTTCAGAAAGAATATGAAATGACTTTAAGATACATGTTTGAACGGTAAACGAGCCCATGATCCGTTGATTATTAATAGTTAATTTTCAAATAAACACTTTAACGGTTTAAAACGCGATGTATTATATTATTATGACTGCTGCAAAGCGTCCGAGACGCCAGGCCGTAGTTAAAAATAATTTTCAAATAAGTTGAACTAATATATTGCGTTTTAAACCGTTAAAGTGTTTATTTAAATGTGTACTACTCGCGTAAACTATAGACAGTAGCCTTAATTATACTAAAATACATATATAAACTGTCAGCTTTGAATCTGAGTAAATTGTAAGTAATTTCTACATCCCCCGTGTCCTCGGCTGAAGCGTGAGCGAAGCAACCGAAACGTCGGGCCGTAGTTAAAGTAAAATGTAAATAAGTAAAGTAATATATTTCCCGTTTTAAAATGTAAAAGTGTGATATTTACATAAGTAGATTTATTTTGTAATTAAATTACCTCCGATGTGCCTCCACCAGAACAGATTCCAGGGCTCATGAGTCCACTGGACGAAGCTCTGTCCGGGGAATTCGTTCGTCTGCCTAACTCAGGCGCCGACTGGGCTGGTGCACTTCTTCCATTTGATGAAACCTGCAGTTGGAAAGCCGAAATTTAAACATACTTATTGTAAGCCATGTGAAAATACACTTAAATTGTTCTTATATGCACTAACTTATCAATTAAGAAAGTGCAATTTAAGAGCAAGAGGTAGTCAGATTTTCGACTACCCGCTTTTGAGAAAATTTTAGCAACTTTTGAAAACATTAATATTTTTCACATGTTATTGCACATGAAGGTACTATATAATTTAAAAACCGAAGATAAATTGAAAAAATTTTCGACTCGGGCAGGACTTGAACCGGCATCGTCAGCTTTCCGTGCTGTTGCTCTACCAATTGAGCTACCGAGTCCTACACCTCATCGTCGAATTTTTTCAACTTATTGATACATGCACCTCTCGCGCAGTGTAATTTCAACCTTAACACTTGCGCATTAAGGTTCAATGTCTTATGCTTTGCAGCTTAAGAAATCATTGAAGATGAAATTACAAAGTTGTAACGTTTGAAAACATTAATATTTTTCACATGTTATAACTTTTATGTAAAGAACATTTAACATTCTCAATTTGAAATATTTTAAAGTTGTTTTCAAAGTACAATGTAGTGAAGATTTTTCAATTGTAAATAAAACTGTTTCACATACACTTTGAATATAATAACTTCAGTAAAAGTTTCTAGTAACATTTTGTTTCTTAAGTAAAGTACTTTTTTACTTAATGAAAAGATTTGATTTAATAACCTTCTCTTATTATAACTTCAGAAAGCTTTTAACCTGTCTATGTACTGACCTGGCCCTGAGGTGTGAAAGATTCACTGAGATATTGCCGCACTTGACTCTTCTGTTTCTGGATCACGTGATATCTGGTGGGGTTCTCCAGAACTGTTCGCACCTGGATTATGGAGACGAGTTCGAAATGAGTATACCAGTCATTAATCATGGAGAATATGATAATTAAATGTCTGTATAGAATGAAGCAAAATGTGCCAACTGTATTTTAATTTTTCATTTCAATTACTGTTTTCTGAATAATGATCAAAAGGATTAAAGAGATAGATAGAATCTATGATTGAATAACGCCAAAACTTGGCATAAATGGCACGTTTTGGAAATGTTTATCGAGGAAATTGTGAAGTGTTATAGCGTGTATCTCTATTTCTTGCGATACAGAGTCTGTAGTCTGTAGTTGTCTATATCTCAAAGCGTTAATAATTATAGTGTTAATACAACAAAGGTTATATTCAACTGCTAGATCTAAATAATATGATTTCTGCCTTGTAAGAATTTCCGCGTCCAGTCAAAGTATGTCTCTATAGTGTTTATTTTTCAAGATCTATTTTCTTACCTGTAACACCTGTGGCGGCAATTCCACGTGTGGCGTGATCCTCGGCACTTCCGCTGGGTTCGACTTTTTCTTCTCTTCTGCATTCTCTTTTGACTGACCTGCTTGCTGTGCCTGTAAAGACAGGAATAAACTTAAACACCCAATCATTAATCAGGATTCACTGAAATATACTCGAAACATATTTGAAGCAATTAGTAAAAGCCATTTAAGCTATATTTAATGGAAATATGCGCGATACCTAATAGCTCATTTGGTGAATGAGCTAAGTGGTGGGGGACAACAAATTAAAGGCTGTAATGGATGGCTAATAATTAACGGGTCCAGCATTTTTCTAATCGATTTATAATTTTTCTGAAACATGTTAGACTTCGTCTGGACCGTCTAAAATAAAACGGCCGTCAAGTTTAATAGCCTTTCGGTTTCCAGTGAACCCTGCTGGTCTATTCTCCTCTATTATAAAAAATCCTCTATAGTAACACCAAGTTAATGGGAAAAACTAGAGATGTGCCGAGTAACGAGTATCGAGTTTTACGCGGTTCAAATATTTTTCAACCGAGTACTCGGCCGAGGAACTCCGTTCAGTCAAATTACCATTTGGCGTTATCAAGTACAAACAGGTTCGCGCCGGTCAAGACGTCGGCTCGATTGAATACACCCCTCACCCCGCCCACGCCTTTCGCCTACCAGTCACTTGTTTGTTTTTTAAAGAGATTTGAGATTTTTAAAGATTTTCTAAATTACTAATAAATATTTTTGGATTAACACTGTTGCTTAAACAAAGTTAAACCGCCGAGTCTGCAGAGTACCGAGTATCAGCCGACTACCCGACCCATCTCTAGGAAAAACACAGACCCCGAAGAAATATGCACTAAAATAAAGATTATTAAATAATACTTTACAGAAATATACAATTGTAAATCAAATAGATGAAAACGTAAAAACTATTTAAATAAACCGTTAAAGTGTTTTATTTTAATGTGTACTACTCGCGTAAACTATAGACAGTATTTAACGTAAAAACTAACTTTTCATTTTGTATTACTGAGAATCGAGTCAGATAATATGCTCTGATTCTATCAAGGTTTACAGTGGTGATCATAATAACCTGTAAAGATTCTCTGCGTAGCTGCTCCTGCGCATGCTCTCGCATCAACTGCTGCTTCAGCTGCGTGCGAGACGTCGGTGTTAGTGTCTTGAATGTGGGCGGGCTGGAACAATAGGTAAGTTTATATTACAAAAAAGAATTCATTTAAGTGTGCCAATGTGGAAATATATTTATCTACGCGTTTTACGGATTTAAGTTGGGGCAAGTAAAAAATTGTGTTTCTGTCAATATTTAAGTAAAATTTCTAGGTTATCGATCGATCTCGATATTAGAACTCATAATTACTAATACAGTGTAAACTCCATGTAACGTCACTTATTAAAAAACTTCTGAGTCGAATATTGGTTTGGTTGGTTTAGCTTGTTTTCATACAATGTTTCTTCTCTCCTCGACAACTCTCTTACGCCATAAAATGCACAGTCCCTTCAGTGTCGCTATAAAGAGTTTACACTTTTTTTTAAAGCTGGGGATGTGTTTGTTTGAACTCGCTAATCTTGGGGACTGATGCTTCGAATTGAAAAATGTGTTCCATAGACAATAGGGACAAGACAAGGAGGACTTTAGGTTATAAAACATCATGTTAAAATCTGTAAATGCGAAGAAATAGTGGAAAATTTTTAAAAAAATAAAACGTCGAAAATTATTCATTCATTGAGGGTTTCCGATACGATGCGAAAACGGTTTAAGATACCCAAAAAATATGATTCCTTTTTAAATGATTTAAAAACTGTCCGCGACATATTATGTCTATCTTTTAAGAACTCGCAAGAACGATGGGGCGCGAACGACGTAGTAGGTATAAGCTGGTAACATTTAAATATGCTCTATGCGAAGATGAATCAGGGTAGTGTAACTAAAGTTATGTAAAAATTAAAAGACTAAAAATAAGTTGAATATATATCGCGTCTTAAACCGTTAAAGTGTTTCATATAAATGTCCACTAGTCGCGTAAACTACAAACAGTATTTAAGTAAAAAACAAATTTGTTTAAACTTCAATGAGAACTTCTGTTTAGTCCCTAATTGGTATGTCGTTGGTAATACGCCATCAATTCAGCACTTTCTTCGTCCTTAAACCAATGCCAGCACATTTTTATTCATGTAACGTTCAAAGGATTTGATAGCTACGCTGTGCGCACGCACGCGCATTGAACTCTCGAAAACGAGAGGCGCTTGTTTTTTACGCTGTTTATAAAGTGGTCTCGAGTATTTGACGTTTTTAGCTTCTCGGAGCAAAAACGTATACAAAAAAATATTTTAATTTACATTAGACATCGACCAGAGTCCATATCAGTACCACGAGCGCAAAGGTTGTCAAATTACAAAGATCACATTGGCTTAATTTTCTTTATGTCAGTTAAAAATAAATAACGACGATCCATTGTGACGATGTGGCTACAATCCAAAGTTCGAGTCCGTGTCAATGTTTATTACGTCAGGTGGCTAATATATTATATAATAGAAAAGGACTAACGGCTGTTTATGTTAATAAAATATAGTAATGTGTTAACAGACTTTGGTACACCGCGGTAAATAGATTCAGAACTATACATGAAGCATTTTTTCCGGACATAGTACTAAAATTCCCTATATAATAAGAAGTTCTTTAAAGTTCCTATTTTGTTTGTATGTATGTGATATGTTATATATAGACATAGATAGAATATACTGTAGAAAAAATGTTGTCTATATCTATACTAATATAAAAAGCTGAAGAGTTTGTTTGTTTGAACTCGCTAATCTCAGGAACTACTAACTAGAATTGTAAATATTTTTGTGTCGGCTAGAGTATTTATGGGGGAGGGTAATAGGCTATAAAACAGACGATGTGACTAATAGGAGCGAAGAAACTACGGGAAATGTGGAAAAAACGGGGAAAATTATTCATCCGTGTGGGTTTCCGATGCGTACGCTGCGATGTGACTATAAACATATTTTTATAACAATGTCATAATCTATTGTTTTGAAAGCTTCTTATGATTGTGTCAGTAAACAATTATGTATAGAATAAATCGAGTTCCGAGCTGCTCTAACTAATTAAGGAACGCTGTGGACGCAAACGCCACCCGCGTCGCCATTTTTTAAATAAAAACAGTCTTATTTATATTATGGCCTGAAATATCAAGTGGAAAACATTAAAGTTTTCAAAATAATTATTTTTCCTCTGTAAGGAAACTATAACCCACTTTAAGATTGTGTTGATGAGTACCGCTCACCCAAGGTTGTGTGACGCTCATATACTAATAATTTCGTTCAATGTATGCCAAATCAATCAACTGTTGTCAACAGTTGATTACGCGTAACGTAACGTAACGTAAACGATACGCTTTTGAAGTATTAAAATTAATATCGTTATTCTCTTCTATCATTCAGCCTTTGCACTTCAACTTTGTAATTGTGTATTTCACTGTTTTAAATAAATAATTTAAACCGTTTAAAACGCGGTATATATGACTTGGTTGTTTTAACTACGACCACGAAGTTTTAGATATTGTAATCTGTATACGTAGATACAACGTGATAATCTCACATACCTAATCCGTTTCACTGATCGATTTATTTTACATTTGATCAGTTTTTTGTGCCCTGTCGACTTACGCGATTTATTGTTTTCCAGAATTCGAACCGAGGGAAAACGTTTAACCATTCAACTACAGAGATGGTCGCACTAACTGTAGATGTATTAACAGTACAAGAATAATAAATTACAAACCGATCTTAGATTGAAAACAATTTAACGATACGGGCGAGCCTTGAACTGGCATCCACAGGGTTCCGTACCGTTGCTCTAGCAAATTGGGCTACCGTGTCCTTAACGTCGCTTAATGTAATTTCAACTTTAAAACTTATAAACTTAGATTCAATTTCTAATTGCGCTATGGGGGTTGAAAAATTTCGACTATGTGTTGTAAATGTTTTTCAACCTAAAATAGATTTTTAATTTATTTTATAATATAAGGAATTTATTCAACATTACTTGATAATGTTATTCTTGGTGAAGGCGATAACCAAAACGGTTGGCTATAAGTTAGCATCGATGTCGATAAAGGTTTAAAAACATCGTAGACGTTTTATCAGTTCTTATCACTATTAATCTTACTGTCATTTTCACCCGAGTATATGATGGATAGCTACTTCCCTGTACTAACTATCTACTGGAATAAATGCGTAAAAATTTGGATTATATAAATTTAATCAGAACGTTACTTAAGCTTGGGGATAGCTATAGAGAGCGGACAAAGTTTACCATCACTATGATGTACTACCATAATGACCACGACTGTACCTAAGATAGGTACAGAATGCTCTTATTTTTACAGCCTGATTTCTCCTATGGGGCATGGGGCGAACACATTTCTGTGTCTTCTTCACTGCTGAATTTAATTTACAGACATGAAGTTAATCAGGCCTTAATGCCCTGCTCGACTAAAACAATTTATTGGTTCCCCAGGATTGAACACCAGGACCTCTTTTAATGATGAGTAATGCTTTTAAATATAAAGGAAGAAATCATCTATTGCGATACACGATGCGATAATGTTGGAATATATATACTTACTAACTGTGCCCGCGACTTCTTCCGCGTGTAATAGTGACTTGGGTTAGGATTTTTAATTATTTTGGCTGTTTATTAATTTATGTAAGAGCGCATTTAAGGCAGCCAATCTATGTTGTAAGTGCTACTTTGCCGCAACACTCTCACCTCACATCACTCCTACTCTCACTCCCACTCCCATTCCCATAAAGCCACAGAAAAAAGTTTCATTGCTCTAGCTTCAAAAACCACGAATTTCCAAATAAACTTTCATCTCCTTTTTCAACCCCTTTTTGGCATTAAAAAGTGTCCTTTCTCAGTCTCTAAAATATCTGTGTACCAAAGTTCATTTAAACCAGTTCAGTAGTTTCGGAGTGGACAGACAGACAAACAGACAGAGTTACTTTGGCATTTATAGTAATAGTATAGATTTAAAGAGAACACTTAAACGGTTTAAAATGCGATGTATATTAGTTTAACCTTTTTGCTGCAGTAGGGTCACGGTGAGATGTATTTAAATAAAAACTCGAGAAGCAATTTACTCAAAATCCGATCTTTACCATATAACATTCATACATTATTAACATAATGTAATACACTCCATGAGGAAAACAGTCAATTCTTATATAAATAATAAGCAATTATCTATTTAAAAGACGTCTTCTGTTATCGACATAACAAACACTTTTACAGATTCGTCAAAGATAAATACATTTTCGGCTTCTTGTTCTTGCTATATGCATGACTAATAATCAACGGGTCGGGGTGCGATCCCCACCGGGTCCAACATGTAAGATTTCATCTCGAAAATCTAGATAGTTTCAATCGACAAGTTTTTAATATTCAAAGTCAAAATAGGGCAATAGCGCATCGTCTTTATATCCCATCATGTGAACAACACGCTTGCCTGTCTTTCACTAACATGAAAAACGTTGTTCTAACTCGAATTCAGGCGGTGTTACGTACAAAGAGGTTTAAAATACTAAGATAGTTAAATATCTAATCAGACAGACACTTGTATGAAGTGTCAAGAGCCGCATCAGGACATATTTGTGACACTTCTTGTCAGAGTCATTTAAGATTGTAAGTCGTGACGACATTTTTATTATTTAAAGTGGCGGTAAGGGCCTCGTTTATGGAGAGAGAAATAAAGATAGATAATTAAAAACCTATTATTTGTCCTAACGACTGTATATACTGGATTTTATTAAAATCGTTTTGACAGGAGCATTATGTATCTATACTAATATTATGGGTTTGTTTGTGTGACCGCGCTAATCTAACGAACTACTGGTTCGAATTGATTTGTTTTTTGTGTTGGATAGACCATTCATTTATCAAAGAACGCTATAAAGCATTACGTTGCGACTAGTAGGAGCGAAGAAATAGTAGAAATATTAAACAATATAATACAAGAAATGGTAGAACAGTAGAAAAACGGGTAAAATTATTAATCTTTGAGGGTTTCCGTTCCGTGTTCTGCGAAAATTTTCCCCGTTGTTTCCACATTTTCCCCTATTTCTTAGCCCCTATCGGTCGCAGCCTGATAGCATTTAAGGCTTTCTCGATAAATGGTTAGACCAACACAAAAATCATTTTCAATTGGAACCAGTATATATATATATGTAGCTTTTCTGAAAGTATCCTATTTCAAGTTGAATTTTTGGTTAAATAAATGATATGTTTTAAAAACGTAGAGCTATCGGTTGCAAGCAACATAATATACAAATAAATTTTTACATTTGCAGATCGTAAATAAAATCGTTTATCGTCCTCATAAGAGTCCTTATTTGAAAATAACTTTTCGTAATTTCTCTCGTAACTATTGTTTTGGTGGTTGCGTGTGTTCGTCCCTGATTTGTCACTTTGTTTTCGCAAGTACATTATAATTCTGCACGTTTGGTCCGAATGACGCGCCCGAAATATTTTATTATTTACGAAACGCGATCGGGTCAATGTAGCGATTCGTAATCTAAGCGACACTGATATTACATTCCCATTAAATCGTAATGCTAGTAGGTATTCGCAATACAGCAATAGATATTATTTGACAATCTATATTAATTTAAATAAAACACTTTAACGGTTTACCGTGACCATGGCTGCTGGCAAAGCATCCGAAACGTCGGGCCGAAGTAGAAATCATTTTCAAATAAGTTTAACTAATATATCGCGTTTTAAACCGTTAAAGTGTTTTATTTTAATGTGTACTACTCGCGTAAACTATAGGCAGTATTTAATCTATATTAATATTATAAAGCTGAAGAGTTTTAACGCGCTAATCTCAGGAACTACTGGTTCGAGCTAAAAACATATTTTCGTGTTAAAGTATTTATCGTGGAAGGCTTTAGGCATCACAGTGCGATCGATCAGAGCGAAAAAACCTTGGGATATGTGAAAGAAATGGGGAAAATAACTCGTATTTGAGAGCTTCCGCAGCTTCTTAAACCGTTTTCGCAGCGCACGCAAGCGCTGCGAAACCAAATATGTATGAAAGAACGATTCCGCTTTGAATGACCTGAGAATGTAAAATAATCTTTTAAAATTAACGACGAGACGCGGACGCCATCGTTCGAACCCGGATCCAACATATTTCTTATAATTTTATAATTTTTCTGAAACACATTAAACTTCGTCTGAAAATCTGAATATTAAATGGGTGACATGGCAGGAGTATTTTATCTACCACCAAGTGAACCACGCTAGTCTGTTCTCCTTGATCATAGAGGTCGATGATTTCGCTGTCTTCACCAAGACAGAAGCCGTGAAGGGAACCCATGATGAGCCGTCACTGACAATCGAACTGACGTCATAAATTTAACTCCACTGACATATATATATGTCTATATGTATAAGTATGTATTATGTGTTAGCATTTGACGTCCATCGCAGTCTAATTGTTATATGACGATTCAAATATCGTGAACAAGTAATTGACGATAACGGGGTTATTTTGAAAACGCGGCCTCAGTACAAACGAGACATCTATAATAGGTGTAAACGAAAAATTCGTGTCAAAATCGTGGTCCTTTACGTAAGACGAGGCCATCTGCGTTGTTGGTGATTTTCATCAGGCCTGCGTGTCTGACAAATTAGCAGGACACGCGACATTCTTATTAAATTATTGTCGAGTCTGTAGGTTAGTAACAGACCTTTTTACATACCGTCTGTAGGTTACGCGGGTAGTACACATTTGAATAACACTTCAACGGATTAAAACGCCTAATATATTAGATAAACTTATTTAGAAATTATTTTAACTATGGCCCGACGTTTAGGATTTGCCTCCCCGTGACCACGGCTGGTGCAAAGCATTCGAAATGTATATCTTTTAACATTCACAAGCACTGTTTCTACAGCAATCAAATTACAAAATGCCACATTTGGCAAGGAACGTTTACCAAGTCAGCTAGTTTGTATATAAATCCTGTTTCAACTCGTTTAAAGTGGTTTTATTTAAAGGACAACATTTTTATGCTATTACCTGATATCGTATAAAATATATAATCAAGTTTATGCTAATGATATAATAAGCGTTTTATCGTAATATGTGAAGGCCATTTAATTGTATTATTTATTTTTGTGGGGAATTGTAGAGATAATAAAAATAATAACAATGATAAAATACTTATGTACCATATTAGTAGAGTAGCTTAAAGATGGATTAATTATTTTGTATTTTTAATCTGTGCGTTACGAAATCAGCGAATTCATTTTGCAAGTAAAAAAGTTATCAACGTGATTGTAGATTATAAAGATTAGCTACGTTTCTATACATCTTTAGGGAAATATAGTGTAAAACAGATATTCCATGATATGCAAAAGAAAATTACTGTTTATCGAAAGAATTGAAAAAGCGTTGTTCTACGCATACATACAAAAACACTTGGATTGTAGTACTGAAAGTACTATCTAAAAACACCTTAATAAAGTACAAAGATATAAATAAATTATAATTAAAGAAGAAATGTTAGTTAATAAGTATTACAAATCAAGAACAATATACAATGTGTAAGGTAGAGTATCTGTATAAATTAGTTTACACCTTTGAAAAAACACTTTAACGGTTTAAAACGCGATAAATTAGTTAAACTTATTTGAAAATGATTTTTAACTTCGGTACGACGTTTCGGATGCAGCAGCCGTGGGGTGATGGGGTATTTAACTAATATATCGCGTTTTGAACCGTTAAAGTATTTTATTTAAATGTGTACTACTCGCGTACACTATAGACAGTATTTAGTTTACACCTGTTTGTACAGGGCCCGTTAGTGTAGCGGAATTGATATTGACATTAGAGATATCTTCCATCTTCAGTACCACCAAAGTTGCTGCAAAGCATCCGGAATTAAAAATAAGTTAGATTTCGCGTTTTAAACCGTTAAAATTGTTTTATATAAATCTATCGCTAGAGTTAGTCAAGGCTAAATTGAAATTATGTCTTCTGAAGAAACAAAATCGTAATGGCTTCCTGAAAAGAAGCTGTTATAAAATGAAAAAAAAAAAACTGTAGTATTTTTCCTCTACACCCTAAAATCAGTCAAGCAGGATAGCTCCGATAACACTATCGTACTGATTAATTAATTGAACGTAATCATTTATTGGCGGTCATAAAATAATATTTTGATTTGCTTTCGACGAATCGGACACAAACAGTACGAGTCACATGTCATAAATACGTCTTTATTAACTAGAATTATGAAACAAAATTTTACGGGAGGGTCTTGTAACGGTATCCACCTCGCTGTTGCTAAAACCAATTGAGCTACCGTGTCCTACACCTGTTTCATTTTTGTAATACCATCATGTATAATAATTAAGTCTGAAAATAATCACGTTATCAAATAAGTAAGCATTTGTATAGTAAATAACGAAATAAAACTTTAATATTGTTTTCATGTTATTGCACATGATGGCACTACACATTCTACTCTTTACCAGCTAGGCATAGTGGGTCTCGGAGTTCGATATTAGTACCATACGTTTAATTTAAGTTTTTTTTTGTTGGCTTTTGGAGCACGTTATTTTTACTTATTTTCCTTACGATAAGCAAATACCATTTAATTCATAATTGTCATTTTATTGTGCGCGTATATGTTAATTATTTTTTACAAATATAAAACCCACCAACCAGCAATGGAGTTGCGTGGTGGGTCACCTACGAAAACGGACACTATGCTGCAAGTGTAGGTTGAAAAAAAAAATAAGTGTGAACAATAAATAATTTTGGAAATAAAGGAAATTAGTTCTCACGAATCCATCCGGTACATTTAACCGTGGAAACGCACAAGGTTTTCAGTGGGAGATAATAAGCACTTGCTTAGTGACTATTTCAGAGCGCTTCCGGTTATCATTATTGACTCAATTTTAAATAGGGTACAATTCACATAACATTTGTATTTTAAACGATTGTAAGTGAAACCGCAGTCATGAAGCCAAACTCAAAAAATGATGAAGAATTTTATTTAATTTAATATTGTTAAGCAAAAGAAAGAATTAAACTTGACGGGCATGTTGGTCTTATGATAGCAATGTGTGGCGAACAATCCACGGGTTTGGTCCCCACTGGGCCTAACATGTTTCAGATTAATTTATTATTTTAATACATAATTAAAATGAATATCGCCGCCTCTGTAACCAAATGGTTAAACGTATTGCCTAGCATTGCGTTATGCGCAATAGGTCCTGGGTTCGAGTCTCAGAGGAACAAAAAAAAGTTGTTCCGGTCGGGTAGGGCACAGAAGTCTGAACAACTACTTGCCTAAAAAAAGAACGGATCTGTGAAACGGACACAGAAATGTTCGCCCCACGCCCCACGAGGGGGAAAGGGAACACACAAAATGAATGTTTAAATTCCGTCGAAGTCACGAACCACCGTCCTACTGATGGAGATTGTCAAGTTAATTAGAGCTTTAGTTACAGTCTGTGGATTTCTGAATATCCAAAACCAAAGAGATCGACCCCGCATGTGTTTGTTTTTATTTATTTCAAATAAATACATAATGAAAGCTTAATCTAAAAAAAAATCAACTCAATATAAGATGTTGTCAAAATGTTATATGGCTCACCATACACAACCCCGATCTTATCATTCCACCTCTATCAGAAAATAAAAAAGTGCTGATCCATCTATCACTTATAGATCTTTTATTTAATAGATCTTAAAGTTTTCGTATCATTCAAATAAGTATACCACGTCTCATCTTCATGGAACGCTGGAGCGTAGCTTCTCAGTGAAGGGTTAAGACAATTAACCCTCTAATGATTATAAACGAAAAGCGGTTTGAAAACTGAATATGATTCATGCTTATAGACCGTCGTCGTCTGATTGATCATTGAGGCATGCGTTCTTGTTAAACGTGTCGTAAAATGTATGATACTGTATAGCGTATTTTTTCTAACTTGGCAAAAGATATGGCCAATTTCAAACCATAGAGATTTAGTTATGGCCTTTTATAGTCATTGCCATAGATGAGATAGGTTTAAAGAAATATCCAAATGGACTGATAAAAGTTTATGAATAATATTTTCTTTTAAATAAAACAGTTTAACCGTTTAAAACGCGATATATTAATTTATTTGAAAATGATTTTTAACTTCGGCCCGACGTTTCGGATGCTTTGCAGCAGCCGTGGTCACGGGAAGATCACGGCCGCTGCAATGCTGGATGTAGGGCTGAATAAGTTTAACTAATATATCGCGTTTTAAACCGTTAAAGTGTAATATTTTCTTACTTATTTTTTTAAGTCATTATTATTTCTCTCGACATCGTGGGACATCTACCTCCTAATGTCGTTGACTTTGCTTATATCCCAGTTAGTAAGACAATATAAAGCCCAGCGTCTCAAAGTGTTTTTAGAGTAAATTTACCAAAAATGCCAAGTAAGAAAAAATACACCATATCTTTATTATGATAGAGGTGGACGGACAGGTATTGGGTTCACTTGAGGGTAGGTGACACACCCGAACCTATAGCACCTAAACAAAATGCGCTGCCGACCCAGTTTGGCTTTGGCTTCTTTAAATGATCTGAAAATGACCCAAATATAAACTATTTGGGTTTATCTTTTAAGATTAACTTAGCAAGACGGCACGGAGGAAGTTTGCAAAAACAAATTCCGATGTCCAAAATAACTATACTACGCGAAGGAATTCACTGACACAGCTAGTAACAGGTTAATAGTTTATTATACTATTATAATCTATGGTACGCATTTGACACATCACCATAGATTATAAAGTAATAAAGCGTTGCAAGATGATGACGAGACATAATCTCCATCCATTGCGGCCTTCCATCCAGCCGGCAAATGAGCCTCTTCCTATTGCCAAGGACTGCGGATTGCGTGAGACTGACCCATTCGTACTTCCGCGTCGAACCAGTGGTCAATGTTGACACTAAATTAACACTGCTGTATAGTAAGATGAACATTACAGGCCACAAGTGAACTTGGGCAACAGTACATTTTAATAAAACACTCGAACGGTTTAAAACGCGATACGTATATACAAGTTAAACTTAATTTAATTAGAACTACGGTCCGACGGATGCTTTGCAGAAGCCGTGGTCACGGGGAGATCATTAATTTTCAAATAAGTTTAAGTAATATATAACGCGTTTTAAACCGTTAAAGTTTTATTTAAATGTGTACTACTAGCGTAAACTACAGACAGTATTGAAACAATATTTTTCTAAGAGACAGACAAATCCTTTTGAATATCCCTCCATTTCAATACACTGTTTGTGCTTAAAACGCGAAATATATTACGTCTGGCCGTAGTCATAATTCAAATACAAGTTTTTCTAATGCTGTATAATAAGATGACCATTTCTGCCACCAGTGAAGTTGGGGAAAGTCTATAGTTTATAGGAAATGTATATAGTTTACGCGAGTAGTACACATTATAAAAAAACATTTGTTACCGTTCAAAACGCTAAATAGGCGGGTTGGGTCGTAGTTAAGTGTTTTAATTAAATACTTTTCTAGCTGCATAGCAAAAATGTCAAGTGCAAAATAATTATGTTTAAGATATCATTTTAGAATTTGATAGACCTACTTTCTACATATGTTAAAAGCCGTTTCTATGGAATGTGTGTAAAGATATACATTATAACAGACCACAAATTGATGAAGTATTTTTTAAGTGTTATAAAATAAGGAGCGAAAAACACAATTTGCACTTGTCTAAAAATAGCAGTTGTTTTAATCCTAAAACTATTATAATAAATGCCAGTCAAATAAATTTGAAAACAATGGACGATAAAACATTATTGTTAGATTGAAGATACCAGAAATAATACCCAGAAAACGTTATACGACAAAAAACATTAATTCTCCAGTTGCCTTTTCTTAGCTTAAAATGAGAGGTGTGCACGTGTTCCGTTTGTTTTGCTGAATATCAGCGCTGATTGCCAGCATATGTTGGGAAGGCTGAGATAAAATTATATAAATTGTAATATTTTGGGAGTAGGTTGAGAACTTCTGATTGCTTTGCCTGACTACGGAGATGGGACAAAGCCGAGCAGAACTCCAGGTAATGTCAGAAGTTGATAACATTTAGCCAAAGAGAGATCTAAAGATGAAAGACCAAGCCACGGCCCAGATAGGTCGAAAACAGACAATAAATAAATGCATAAATATTTCATAGCTATGCAAACAATAAATGAAACGTTATTATCAATTAAACATCAATGAGAACCGCGTTTATGAATGGAGGCGTAAATACACAAGCCATTATATGCAAATTTTATCGTAAAATCGTCTTAATTCCTCGATGTAATAGATGTAAAATTGCTTGCATCCGGCGTCGCTAATAAGATACAGACGCAAAGGTTCAGACCAGATAGGTAAGTATCAAATATAAAGTTAACAAAATAAATATTTAAATAAAACACTCAAACGGTTTAAAACAGTATTTGGCGGAACAGATGGCGTCGGCGTAGCAGTTTTATATCGATATTAAAGAAACCCTCCATCTTAATCTCCCCGAGACCACGGCGGCTCCAAATCATCCGAAACTTCGGGTTGTAGTTATAATAATTTCTAAATAAATAAAACTTATATATATCGCGTTTTAAACCGTTAAAGTATTTTAAAAGCTTAACTTTTTTAACTTGGGGCTTTTACAGTTTGAAATTACAGCTTGAAAAAATTCGACGATGACGTACGTGTAGGACACGATAGCTCAATTGGTTAGAGCAGCAACAGGGAACGCTGACAAGCCGGTTCAAGTCCTGTGCGTGTCGTAAGATTTTCTCAATTTAAAAACCATTTTTAATTCAATATTTTCATGATAATAAATAGCGATACTCACTCTTTCTTATTGTTGACAACAATGACTAGTTTCACTTTCCGAGGGCCCTTGGTCATTTTGCAGTAATCCTTGCTCTGATCCACCGGGCCCTGGTTTAAAATTTTTAACAGAGGAATGTTTTCGTATAACTAACACTACAGCCTAAAGGCTTTCGTCCATCGTCACCTCACTGACATCGTCACCAAGTCGACCCACTACTGTTTGAGCACATTGTCAACACACTATTCACTAATAATCACTTCACAATACGTCTTAATACTTAGTTTCCATACCTGTCGAAATTATCAAAAATTCACTAAACATGACAAAGATTATAAAATTAGTATTGTCAATTAGTGATAGTGGAATGACGATTTATTGGATAAAGGTTATGGCATTTCGGTTAAGGGACGGGTATGATTCGGTTACGCAAGGTGTTATGTAAGCGCCTGCGTAGCGATAGGTATCGAAATGGCACATATTCGCAGAGGCAACGTCAAGATTTCTGGATGATGAATGATGATACATAGCCGAGATTGTAAAGATTATGATAAGAGGCCACCTGTGATAACTGCTGAGAATCTGTACAAATCTAAAATGTTAAGGTAACGGAATTTCCGCGTAATCAAAACGCTGTTTGCTGAGACGGTAACTAGTGTTCGGTTTAACCGTTCATATTCGGTTTAATTTTGCAACTTGAACCGGACAAATAAGGGACAGGCTTGTTGGTGTAATGGTAGTAATGGTAACAATATATGCTAAGAAACAGGTCATGGTTAGGGCCCCACCGCGACCATATTTTTTCAAATAAATGCATATTTTCTGAAATATGTCAGCCTTCGTCCGGGTGACAAACTACGTTCACAGATGAAAAGCCGTGAATTAAAATCGTGTTCCGGTTTCAGACTGTGGATTTTCGAATAATCAAAATAGGTTACAGCGCAGTTTGTGTATATATTTTATGGATAGGATATACTCCTATTAAAAACGAAACTACATAGTGAAACGAACGGTCTTATCGCTATTAGCAGGTCGCACGGTTAAATAAAATGCCCAACATTATTCGTCGCACAATTCTACTTCTGTGTAGACTTGGGGCAGATAACGTTCTGTGTACGTTCCCCGCTCCAAATTTGTATACAAGCAAGAATAATTAGACTTTTGTGGCCCTACGAAATGCTCAATGGTTTCCAGAACGTCTGGCTTTTAAATCAAAACACTTCAATCTAACATAGACCGTCGCTATATTGTTCTAAAAGCGTATATTATAAAACGTTAACCGAAATTCGGTTTCGGTTAAAATGTCCTCCGCCCGACTCTAATATTAAAAATACGCCACATTCTCGCGTAGGATGCCGAAGTAAATAATTCTACGTCAGGTATCAAGCGCAGTTCACGTGGCCCGTTTAATTACGTTTGCTTCCAAATTTTATCTATATAATTCCTAATTACATGATACGATCTAAAAATGTATCAATCATTCAACGAGTATTATACTTTAATCCCTGTAAAATAATTATAGTAAAACACATTTCTTACTAGGCCATTATAGTGTGACGATAGATTACTTATTTGTATCCGCGTCTAGTTCAGTGGTTAAACACGACATGCTTTGATCGATGAAAACAAAAAAAATCATTCGAATAGGGCCCAAATTCGATTATTATTCGATAATTAGATACATGCTTTAAATAGTACATAAATTATTAACTTTACGTTTGAAGTGTAATGGCTCACCGAATAAAGAAATTAAGACTTTTATGCACTGGGCGACCGAAAAATTCGTTTGTTTTGTTCGATCGGGTCTACGGTCTGAACTGGAGATGCTAAAGGCTATTTAAATATGCAAATGCATCCATTTTTTCCCCCGAAATATATCAGTTAAAAATCTATTTTACAGCAGTTTTTTATTCGTCATTTAACCAAAAAATTTGTCTTTTCCCGACGATTTTACGGTTCGAGTACTGTATTCGAAACATTAGATCGGACTTAAAATAAGATAACTAATATTTTTTACGTTTCAAACTATTAAAAATGTTTCATTTAGATCGAGTTATCATTTAATTAATTATTCAAGTCTAGATAGTATATCATTAAGCTTAGTGCAATAAATATGTAATATTTTTTATGCATGTAATGTGGAGGTTTGCATGAGGCAAACACATTTTTGTGTCTGTTTTATAAACAGATACGTCTGGCTGAGTCAGTCTATATTTATGTATTTAAACGTTTATTTAATTATTTTTTTGTTTATACCGGCCTCGGTAGTTTTGCATATTTCCCGGGAATTGAAACTATGTCCCCCCCCTTTTGAATAAAACACTTTAACGGTTTAAAACGCGATATATTAGTTAACTATAACTTATTTGAAAATGATTTTTAACTTCGGCCCGACGTTTCGGATGCTTTTCAGGAGCCGTGGTCGCGGGGAGACTAACTAGAGAAACTAGGAGAAACGAATATATCGCGTTTTAAACCGTTAAAGTATTTTATTTAAATGTGTACTAGTCGCGTAAACTGTAGACACAATTTCTCCCCTGATTAATGGCAAGTCAACTAAGGCACTTTACAACCGTGCCAGGTTTAAAGAAAATAAAATATATCTTAGTTAAGCATATAAAAATGAATCATATATCCATACAACACATACATGATATTATAACATATAAACGCCGTGACGTCACACCAATTGCTATGATACGATCTTAATGAAGCGAACGTCACAAATTAAAAACGATAAAGCAATACATGTTATATTGCGCTGTCGATTGTGAAGACAAGAACATTCTTAGGATTGTTATATTAGATATATTTTTAATTGCCAAATGCATTTGCGTGGAGATTATTGTGGTAAATGACAAAAGACAAGATATATAATTGACAAAAACCGTAAAAAGGAGATATTGAAAACTCTAATGAAAGTTTAAACTACATTAATAAAAAAAATCCTCCCATCCCATGCTGCAACACACAAGCACGGCGTCACTTGATGACAGATGAAATATCCCAGCTAAATAACAATTTAACATGATGTAATGTTATTTAATTTTGGCTTTGGATACACGGAAATCCATATATTAAATCCGAAACGCAATTAAGCTTCACGACTTTTTTCTGTGGACGGTAGTTCGCGACCCGGCCGGAATCTCGATATTCCTACCTATTTAAAATCCAGGTTTCCGACCGAGTCTAACATGTTTCAGGAAATTTATAAATTGTTTAGAAACATCTTGGTCACGGTGAAAATCGAACCCACGACCCGTAGATTATTAGCCTTACATTGATACCATAATACCAACGAGCCCATCAAGTATGAACCTACAGAATGAAAAAAAAGGAAGAAAATAAAAACAAAAAATATTTATACGTCCCCGAATTTGTGACTTAGAAGAAGATCTGGCAAGAAACTCGCCGCCACTCCTCTTATTCTCGAGATTCAATATGCAATAGCATCAAAACATTTGCATCGCTAAGCTCAAAAACCTATGATTTGCACAGAACAAATACTAAATATAGGTAAGTGGGCTGTGCACAATTCTATCATGGATTTACTGAGAAATATAATAATTAGAGCAGCGAGAAAGAATACAAATATGTACAGATCTGATAGTGATGTGGTAAATAAATATGTTACATGCAATGATAAGATACCAAGTTAAAAAAATAGCAGATAAATTCAGTTTCAGTATTAAATTAAAGTTAAAAATTAAGGATTTGAAGACACGAGTGAGGATATTTTAAGTATGGTTAATGAGAACAATGCTCTGCATAAACGGAGTGTGGGGCTGGAGAAACTCTGACTTCTATGCTGGTGAATCCCTATATTAGAAGGGTGATAACACCCCCTAAAAACAACCTCAATTGGCAATTTCCATTTGAAAGGCATCCCGGGATCAGACTGTTCCACTCCAAACGAAAGATAGGATACCTTACTTAGAATAGATATTGTTATAACATTTCAGAATATCATGGACTCCAAATTTGGAAATTATATGAAGATAATACAGGCCGTTGTTAACGCTCGTAATACAATTTTAAATAAAACACTTTAAAAGGTTTAAAACGCGATAAATAATAGTTAAATTTATTCATTAGCTAAGGCCCGAAATTTTATGACCTATCATGACCACGACTGCTGCAAAACATCCGAAAAATCAGACAATAGTAAAATTAATTAAAAAGTTTCTTAATATATTTCGCATTTTAAAACCGTTTTATTAAATTAATTTTCGGGAATCAATATAACTAAAACAAACTCCAAGGAGATAGGAATTGACAATTCGTGATAAACAGACAATAATAGAATTCAATTTGCGTAAAGTAGGTTATGAATTATGCAAACAGTAAGTATTATAATTAATTTATAATTAACAAGGAATTAGTAAGTTAAACATTAATTAGATACGGTTTGCTACTATCGTGCACATTGTATACATACATAAGGACTTTTACTATGCTATGAATAATGTAATGTTTTGCTTCGATAGCAAGTTGTAACAGTTTTTTTGACAGGGGAAAGACAAGAATGACTTTTTCAACGATACATCTAGCTTTTTACTATCTGAGGAATTGCGTCATCTTCTAGCAGTTAGCATTACGTTTAGATAGTTATTATCAAACATCCAAATTATCCTAGACGACAAGAACTGTGTTAAGAAATCCAGCGAGATTATTGTGTTATTTTTTTGAGATAAAACAATCATTGTAATCTGGTTTTACTGAACGTGTCAAGTGTTTGATAGATGGCGCGAGTATTTCAAGGCGCTTTGAGTCGCTATGAAATTTTTTTGAAATTTTAACATCTACGTGTGTACGCTACGTTTCTTTTATACTATGCCTGTTCTACAATGAATTTGATTAATTACTAGCTGACCAAGTTTCTGCGCCTTGCCCAGTTGAAACTATATGTCTCACCAGGGATCTACGAAAGCAGTTCCAACATACTTTAATGATGGGGCTTCATAAATTTTATGACGCAGGAGGTCAGATACTAATTGGAAAGATATTCAAATACTGTAGTAAACATTTAAACAAATGCTATCGACCTATTTTGGTTTGGGCATTTAGAAATCCACAGGCTGCATTGAAACGCAATTATAGATTAAAGTTTTAATCTGTGGATGGTGATTTGTGAACTGGACAGAATATCAAATTCCAACGACAACAGAAGAATTTTAATTTGAATTTAGAAACACCCTAGTTGGACCTGGTAGGGATCCTAGTGGGCACCATACCACACACATCACATCAGGATGGTGTGGTATGATGCCCACTAGGACAAGAACAAGAGCTAAAAAACCTTAAACTTAACAGAGTCAACCTCTATGAATTCCGCCAAGTGAAAACTCCAGAACGAATCGACACAAATGATCAAAGCGATGTTTTTAAATAACAATCACAAGTGAGCAATTAAGCAGAACGCCGAAAATTCCGTGCGCATTCAAATAAATTACATAATGAGACGTCCTCGACGAAACAGCTTCATTTAAGTTAATTGTCTCCGAAACTGTAACGATTTGGTTAACAAAGTCCCGAGAGCAGTGACAAAATGTTTAACAATTTGGCGTAAGTGCGCTGATGATTTCGAAAATTGTCCCAGAAGTTAGGAGTAGGCTTCTAAATTTGTGGTGTTGCCAGGGTAACCTTGGAGTTGTACAGATGCGTATCCAAGGTTCCTCTTAATATTACCAGCTCGAAGTTCTTGTAGTCCCTGTCCCACACTCCCCATTTAATGAAAAACAAAGCACGACGTTGGTTAAAAGGGTGTTCCTTTATAGCGCTCCTTCGCAACATATCACAGGTAACAAAGCAGGGTGAGTTCTGTCTGTTTCTAACTGTCTTGTCTGTCACCCTATACTACTTAGTCCACAGACATAAACTGCACTACAGCGAATACAGACTATAACAACTCGTCTCCCAATTTTAACTTTAACACGTTAGGCATTTTTAGATGTACAAACAGTTAACCATAATGTTGTATTAATTCCCCTGTTTAATAAACTAATTTAAACAGTTTTAAAGGCGTGTTATATTTTATTTAATGAACTTTAAGCGACATAGGTTCTAAGTTAAACTCTTTCGAAGAATTGATTTTGTTTCTTTTACTACTCGTAAACCTTAGATACATCTTTAAGTTGTCGAGTGAACAATTAACTAACAAAAAGTTAAAACGCACAGTCGATGCATAACGAATCAAATGAGGTCAGTGGTAGACAATTAAAACACGAAAGCAACTTAGATACAATCAGAACCAGTGATTTATCTTAACTATTTTGTCACAGTGCAAGATGCACTGTGACAAAATAGTTAAGATAAAAATAGTTAAGAATATCATAACCTTGTACAAGTTATTAGCATAGAGTTAAGAGTTAGTAAAATGATCCGTGAAGATAACATTGAGACGTTTTAATACAAGTGCCGGGTGGTTCAGCACGCCCGTACTTACGATATTCAAAGACACAATTCACTTATCCACGAGTACGGACCGTAACGTCGCGTGACGGTGATCTACGTCAAGTCACGTCGAGCGACCGACTGGCACTGATTACTGTATTATCATGAAAAACAAAATACAAATAAGGCGATGATAATACGAAGAATGGTTGATAGTAGGTGGTCGAAGCTCGAGACATTCGCACGGTGACAGGAGAGGTTCGCGTTGATATGTAAAACTAACATTAGTTAGTTTTACATATCAACTAACGTGTCACTTCCAGACCTATATAATTATATATAGGTCTGGAAGTGACCGCTTGTATGGGCGACAACTGTGTATCTTCAGTAATTTTCTCTTCGAGTTCTTTAATTATTTTAACCTTAGATGTCATATAAAACACAGTTTTTTCTTCAGGGCGAAAATAATATGATTGTCACCTTTGTATTAATATACTTAGGTATAGAATTAATAAATTTTTCGAAGTTAGAACCCAGAACGGCAATACGCATAATATATTGGACATTGTTATAGCCTTATATTTATATATATAATATTTATTGCTTTTAAATTACTGTAATTATAAATAAATAAATAACACTATAAATATAAATACCGTCTATAGTTTAAGCGAGTAGTACACATTTAAATAAAACACTTTAACGCGTTTAAAACGCGATATACTAGTTAAACTTATTTGGAAATGATTTTTAACTTCGGCCCGACGTTTCTCATGCTTTGCAACTATATTTTTAACTTTAAATATACTTATAAAATAAACAAAAGATATATTTAAATAAATCCATTTTAACACTAAAAAACAACAGTTAAACATGTTTTATATATCTTTGTCCGTGCTGCATATTTTCAAAATCTTAAGCTGCTTTAACACATATTTTTTATCATTATTTTTGTTCGTGTCTTGTGGTGAAATTTTTTAAAAGTAATTCGGAAATCAAGTAGATATGTGTACACGCATACATTTTTGACCAACGTGGAAATTGTCGCGACACCAAGATAACAATATAAATCAGAATGTCAATAACGATTATTTAAATTATGATGTAACGGAGTCGAAATATTTGTGTAAAACGTTATCTAAATCACTTGAACGTACGTCAATGTGGGCATAGTTGAGTAAATTGTAGCACTTGAGAAAATTAAAAATATTTGGTATCCCTACTGACTACTATAGCCTAACATGGAGGGTAAAAACGGAACCCAATTACTAATGCTTCGCTGTCTGTCGTCTGTTTTCTACTGTCTGTCGTCTGATTTCTACTGTCTCTCGTCTGTTTTCTACTGTCTCTCTTCTGTTTTCTACTGTCTGTCGTCTGTATGTTTTTATTGTATGTATTTATGTTTATGCTATAAAAAGTGAAATCGTGTCCCCGTATGGGTATGGGGGCGAACATTTCGTCCGTTTCACTGATCGATTTTTTTACAGGCAAATACTTGATCAAGCATTCCCGACCGAAACAATCTTATTATGTTTTTTCCGGGATTCGAAACCAAGACCTTTCGCGCTTAACTCAATGCTAACCATTTAGCTATAGAGGACAATAATCGCAGTCCCCATGCTGGAAAGCATCAAAAACGTCGGGGCATAGTTATAAATTGTGAATAAGTTTAATAATACATATCGCGTTTTATACCGTTAAAGTGTTTCATCTAACAATAAAGATTTTATGAACTTAACTAGTCTTTTCTACGTTAGTTTTAATGCTATAATAATCAACTTTTGCATGTCTTGTTCAAGTTACGTTGTCTAGTATTGCGTTACACACTAGAGGTACTAGGTTTGGCTCTCGGAAAAGTGAAGACAACTAAATCTTACTTACTTTCATATCATTATCGATTACTAAACGCACACTTTTCTATGTCTCCTACCCCCATGGCAGATACGCGATTCTAATTTCATTATTTAACGAAACGTGATGTTCCAGTTTGAGAGCTCACTCTTACAAACATTGTCCCAGTTAATACGCTAAAAAGAAAAAATCGAAATTTTCAACAATAAAACGTCCACCTATGTTTGGTAATTGGCAACACCAAAAGTGAAATCCTTGTGCGCGTACGACGTTACGAAATTGAGTATTTTGATAAAATCGTGATTGAAAATACTTAGCGGGTACCGCGCGTGGCTTTTCAATTTTGTTACTAAGTTGGGATCGAGGCTATGTCTACTCAGTAGGGATGGGACAGTCAGTAAACAATAATTACGACTACATTTTTATATAAGTGAGATCGATTTATATCCAGGAGGTTTATATTGAAATAATATTTTGTTCATTTATCGAGGAAACCTATATATAACATCTGCGATCAATAGAAGCCAAGACACAGTGGACAGTTAAATACGGTCTGTAGTTTACGCCAGTAGTACGCACTTAAATAAAACTCTTTAACGGTTTAAAACGCGATATATTTTACTTAAATTTGTTTGAAAATTCATCATAACATTGTCTTTCGGGTTCGGCCGATGTGAGCGAGAAGAGGTTCTCACATCGGCCGAACAGCCCGAAAGACGCTGAACGATGGCCGTGAAAGCCTTGCACAATTTATTTGTTTGGAAATTACTTTTAAGCCGTTAAAGTGTTTTGTTTTATTTAAACCTATACCTATTAATTAGACAACGTATATTCCTATATTAGACAAACTATATTAATCTAAAGCTACGGGAACTAGAACTCCCTCAATGTTTATTGCAGGAAGTAGTTACAAATATTTATATCGCTGCTATAAATCGTATGTAAATATTAACTTCGAACTACCGACCATTATCGGATACTTTATTCAAATAAACATATTTTAAAGCTTTAAGCCAATAAGCTTCACTATGAAGCTATAAAAAATAAAAAATAATTCTATTTTACACAAAAAATAGGAAAATGGCCAGTTATTAGCGGAATGGAACATAGTTTTGTGTCCGTTGTCGCGTATACTATGGTATTTACCAACTTCAACGGAACAGATGGCGCTAGCGTAGCAGTTTTTTACTTTAACGTCGGAGACTAGTCTCTCATGCATTCGAAACGTCGGGCCGTAGTTAAAATAATTTTTAAAAGGGTTTATGTAATATATATCGCGTTTTAAACCGTTAAAGTGCTTTAAAAGCAAGCTACACTGCGAAGCTATATTTTTTTTACACCAAATAACAGAAACGTTTTGTTTCTTGTGGAATGAGACATAGTTTTATGTCCGTTGTCGCGAAAACTATGCACTGGCCTTCTAAACAAAAATATTTTTTGACATCGAAAATATCGGGTCGTTGAAATACCCTAAATTACGTGTTGACAATCTTAAGTAGTTAAGGATATTAAAAAATATATATATTTACATGTACTTCTGCAATCTAATTTCAACTTTAATAATAAATAATTAAGGTTCAATATCTAATGCCTTTTAGTGGAAAATTAAAGAGTAATATTTAACGTTTTTAAATTGTTTTGTTTAAAAACATTTTTCTCTACTACCAAAAGGCTTTTAGTAACTTGAATTATATATTATGTTGCTTATAATTGTATGAGTCTAATATAATGCCTTCGTGACCATCCGCTTTGCACCATCCAACGTGACTGGGGCGAATCAGTAGTAAATTGTACAAATATTTTATCTTCACCTTTAAAAGTCAATTTTGTAACTTCTTAATACTTCGGACGTTTTGTAGAAGCCGTGGTCACGGCGGGACTGTAGATGGAGGGTACAACAATAACACAGACTAAAATCGAAACTTCGTTACATTTTACGACTTTTTTATCTGTCAAATTTCGATGTTAATTATAACAATATTATCTATATTAATATATAAAGCTGAAGAGTTTGTGCGTTTGTTTGTTTGCTGAAATGAAAATTTTTTGTGTTGATTAAGGCATTTCTCGAGGGAAACTTTGGGCTATAAGACATCACGATGCGGCCAAGATAACCTAAGACACAGTGGAAAATGAGGAAGTGGAAATTCATATTTGAGAGTTTCCGTCTATAATATTACATTGATTTTAATATTATTAATCGAATCTACGACCAAAGAATGTAAACTATAAATTGCTACCATTGGAACAACGAGCCCCTTTAAAGTTTACTTATACGTTAGGTGTTTAAATACTGTCCATAATTAATATATCGAGTTTTAAACCGTTAAAGCGTTAGGTATTTTTTTATCTTATATTACTTGAAATTGTCTAGAAGGAAAACTCTTCGCGTGTATATCGCTTCAGGTACATAAATCCGATGCATTCACAATCCGTGATAAGCAGAACTCCGCGACCTTCTAAATAACGATGTGTGTCAAGTGACGAGATAAGTGACAATGGCGTCGAGATTTCAGGTGCCATGTCAAATACAGATTATATTCGACTAGCTGACCTGGCAAACATTCTTTTGCCCTATGAAACGCGAAATATATTAGTTAAACTGATTTAAACATCATTTTAACAACTGCCCGACGTTTCGGATGCTTTGCAGCAGCGTAAACTACGGATATGTGAAATATTAGCTGTGTCAGCGACTTCGTCCGCATGGCATAGGTACTTTGGGGATCAACAAGCGTTTTTACAAACCTCCTCCTGATCTTTAAAAAATTGGAGCTATTAAGTCCCACCCATGACGTCGGTCGCTTCCCGTAGTTCTTGCAAGTTACTCTTAAAAGATATACATACTATCACAGACAGTAATCATTACTTCATACATTGTTTTAAGGTATGTTTTAAAGCTTCCTTGATAAACGGTCCAAACAACACGAAAACAAATTTTCTATTCAAATCAGTAGCCCCCGAGATTAGCGCGTTGAAACTCTCCACCTTTATAATATTAGTATAGATAATTCTTCCAATGTTGTGGACCATTTATCTACAAAATGGTCTCATTCGGGTCTCCAATTGAGGAGATCGTTAAGGATTACTTTGCGGTTTTGGTGATAAAGTGGAGCCAGTGGAAGTGGATATCCCAGTTATAAAAGATACCTTAAATACTGTCTATAGTTTACGCGAGTAGTACACATTTAATTAAAACACTTTATCGGTTTAAAACGCGATATATCAGTTGTCCAGCATTGTAGCAGTCTCACCGTGACCACGGCTGCTGCAATGCATCCGAAATGTCGGGCCGAAGTTAAAAATCATTGTCAAATGAGTTAAACTAATATATCGCATTTTAAACCGTTAAAGTGTTTTATTTAAATGTTACTACTCGCGTAAACTATAGACAGTATTTACGTACTTTAGTTACTAGTTTAAGATGCGCTGTCGGCCTTTTGTGGCAAAGAGATAATTAACTGTTATCTAGTTTAAAACTACCGGTAAGTCCATCTGGTTGATTCTTTTAAGGAAATAAAGAATCTCATGATAAGAGTAAACCTGGCAGTCACGAATCAATCATAGTCCGATAAGAGTCGTGTTCACTAAGATATTACAAGTACAAATAAGTTGACGTGTTCAAAATTTCAAAAACATGTAATCGTTAAGATGTTACTTAGTGACAGTTCAGTTTGTAAAGATGAACACAACGGACGTCTTCAAAGCCAGTAGTTCTCTTAGACAAACAAAAATACAACCTCCCGTAGATGAATAGGAGATTACGCTAATAATACACATTCAAATAAAACACTTTGACGGTTTAAAACGCGCAATATTTCAATCATTTTTTTTTAACTACGTCCCGACGTTTCGGATACTTTGCAGCAATCGTGGTCACGGGGGGATTAATGTCCCAACGATGTGAACGTCACTAATATATTTTGAGTTCTTTCGGAGATTTGTAACCCGCAGACTGAAACAACTTTAAGAGTTTGTTTGTTTGAGCGCGCTAATCTGAGAAACTACTGGTTCGAATTAATATTTCCTAATAATATATATTGATTATTTAACATTGACGTTAACGTACCCACGTTACCCAACTTGATAGCTTTAATTTCTAACGCGAAGGAGATTTTTTGCAATAGTAAATATGATGCCCAAATAACTATTCTACGTGGACGAAGTCGCGGGCGGGAAATCGCGGGCAGCAGTACTACATAATTATGAAATAAAACTTAAATACGATTGTATAAAACAATAAGTTATTTCTGAGTCTGTTACAGTATCTTATCAAGGGGCTGTTGACTGTAATCCATCACTGTCACATAAAATGGAGCGGCGATAAGGAAGTCTGAAAAAACTGGAGAAAATCAAGGCCTCGTGGATGGAAAATTCACTATTGTGAAGTTCTTGAAGCTTTGATGCCTACATGAATACAATAGGGAAAGTATACATACAACAAATGTTTTACATATCTATAATCAATACTTAAGTATTGTCTTTGTCTGTAGTTGACGCGAGTAGCACACATTAGTAGTAACAAGTATTGATAAAACACTTTTAACGATTAAACTGCTCCAACACATGCGAAACGTCGGGCCATAATGAAAGTAAATTTAAAACTAGATAATTATATAAATTGTGTAAGGGGTTTTATGGCCCTTACTTTGATTCTTTTCACGCTCACGTCGGCCGAAAAGCCCGAAAAACAATGATATGCTAGATAATTATATATTTCGCGAATTGAACCGTTAAAGTATTCGATAGAAATTTGTAGGTATTACTTTAATAATTATAGACAATGCTTTATCTTATTATAATTACGTCTTAATTACACGTTTACGATGATTTTCCATTCGATTGAAGAGAGGTAAATTCTTGTAGCGTCTAATTAGTAAGGGCATGTTACACCGTGACGAGACCAGCCGATCGACGAAGGTCGTGTGCACAATGCGCTATATTTTATTTTATTAGCGCACGTGTGGCTCATCTCGTATTTGTTATCGAGAATTTGTTATAAGGCCCGCGACACACTATTTATAAAAAAATGCTGATACCCAGTTTCAAAGCATAAATATTTTATATGGACTGGAAAATACAGTATATAAGCTTCGTCTTTAAGTCTCTTTTCAAACGTTATAAAATTGTAATTTTATGTTCAATGATTTTTCATGTATCATTAAGTTTAAAAAATTCGACGATGAGGTGTAGGACTCGGTAGCTCAATTGGTAGAGCTACAGCACGGAACGCTGACGAAGCCGGCTCAAGTCCTGCCCGAGTCCAAAATTTTTAACAGTTTTCAGACTTGAAAAGAGACAAAAACTATTTAAGATTTAGTGCATTCTCCGTCACACACTACTAGGTATCTTGTATCGTTAATTAGCTAAGTGTGAAATACGCACACGATTGCTCAATTGGTTATACGGAACTCTGTGGATGTCGGTTCCAGTCCCGCTCGTGTCGTATTTTTTTTAAATCTCAATAGATTTTTTTTGTGTTTGTTTAAAATTTAACTTTTATGAAGTTCTTAATGTAATCATTGACAGCATTAAAAACATAAATAAAGTAATGAATAAATATTAACAGAAAGCCGATGTGTAAAATATTTTAAATAACTGATTTAAACCAGTCGAACACACTTTAGAAGGGTGACATAAACTATATTAGTTAATAACTTTTTACGCATTCGAGACCTCAGCTGCTACAAAGGAATCGAAACTTATGTAGTCTATAGTTTCCGCGAGTTATATTTAACTGCTTAAAACGTAGTTAAAGTAAACTAAAAATTGGTTTAATTTAAGTATTTCGCGTTTTAAACCCAACTAGTTAAATATAATCTTATATATTATATTTCGAGTTTGAAACCGTTAAAATTATGTGTTAATTACAAACAACTAGTAAGGTCATTGATTCATATCAGAGAAATAATTTCTACGAAGATTAAGCTTAGATGATTAACGGTGTCATTGGAGCCTATATAATTCATGGAACGATGACGAAATTGCAGATACTGAGAAACAGGACGGATGATAAACAATCATTAATTGATATGTACAAAAAAAAGTTGTGTTGCATACCTTTTATTGTGAAATAGACATTTTTTTTTATTATTTAACTTATATCTTAAGTTTAAATAAAACACTTTAACTGTTTAAAACGCGATATATATTAGTTAAACTTATTTTAACTACGGCCCGACGTTTCGGATTCTTTGCAGCAGCGTGATCACGGGGAGCCTTAAGATGGAGGGTGAATGAAGGCGATGGGTGATGAAATAAAAATGGGAAAATCGTCGAGAATTTCCGTTAAAAATATGTACGCAAGAACGATAATCCTTTAAATGATCTAAAAAAATGTCTACGACATTGTGTCTATCTTTTAAGGTTGAGAACGGCAAGACACGGACAAAGTCGTAGGTAACAGCTAGTACATAATAAAGAGTCAGTTGTATCTATAGAATATTGAAAAGTTTTAATATTATATGAAATATGTATATCGTTATGTCTAGAAATGTTACATCGAAGCCAATATATATAACATTTCACCAAAGCAACACTAATACAGAAATTTCTCAAGAATTATATTTCGCATGCACCGTCTAGATCAGATAAGATCTAAATCTGTTAATTATTATTATCCATATATGACACAGGTACTTTAATATGCTAAGATTCATAAAGTCAAGAGTGTGTCTGCTTCGCGCTTGTAGGGACTTGTAAATAAGCGGTATTACGCATTAAAATCGAAATAAAACGCTTTAAAAAAAGAAAAGAAAGAATTATTTAATGCCACAAAATTTAAAAATACAGCAACATAGTTAAAATTAGATTGTTAAAATTCTGTGGCACGTGGGGAGACAGACTGCTGAATGCTGCACGAAGGGGATCGCACAGCGCTGTCTTTCAGTTTCTTTCGAATAAAAATCATTTTAACTACGAGCCAACGTTTTGGATGCTTTGTAAATAAGTATAATTAATACACTTCGCGTTTTAAACCGTTAAAAGTGTTTTAATTCTACCTACAATAACGGTTCCTTTTACTTGAGTACTTTTGGTTTCATTGTATTTTCTACAGGCGGACAGGCCAACATATAATTTAATTTGATGTTTTTTGACATCCCCCAGCTATATAACATTTAAATAAGATGCGGTATCGATCTATTTAGACATTGGATATTCGGAAATTCAATGACTAAAACGCGATTAAACTTCACGGATTTTTCATCTATGGACTGTCGATTCATTACGTCGAAATTCAATATTCCTACCACGCATTTAATAAACAGATTGCCAGACGAAGTTAAACACGTTTCAGTTAAATTTTAATGGAATAGAAACGTGTTAACTGATAAGGGTTCGAATCCACGACCTGTTGATAGCCACACATTGCTAAGATTAGACCAACTAGTCAAACAAATCATGAATTAGTGAAAATTTTACTCCCTAGATGTCGCTGTTAATATACTTTTTGGTGACAGGCATTTGACGAAGTTTTGAAATAGGGTTTCTTTACCCTTGAGTACGGATCTCTAAAATGTCAATTGTTTTTACAGCACCGCAATTACATCAACCGGTTATGTCAAACCGTTAACGTTCAATGTCTGTGCGATTATAGAAATGCAAAATAAATTAATTAATTGAACGATTGTATGTTATTTATATTAAAGGTCGGTGACTCTGTTTCTCTTGTGGGCGGGTTAAATTTAATAATTCAAGAGCACTAGACATAACTTATTTTGTAAAGGCTCGAATTTTCACAGTGTCGTCTGCAAACAAGAGTAAGAGAGTTTGGGAGGTTAAGGAGGGACAGTATTGTCTGTATTTAAACAAACAATTTGCGGTTTGAATTATTATAACTAACCCCGAAGTTTCGGATGCTTCGCCAATGAAGACGAAACAGATGGCGCTAGCGTAGCAGTCTTTACTTTGACATCTGAGACACCCTCCATCTTTAGTCTCCCCGTGACCACGGCTGCGGTGTAATAATTTTCAAATAAGTTAAACTAATATAGATCACTTTTTAAACCGTTAACGTGTTTTATTACAATGTGTACTACTAGCGTAAACAGACAGTATTTAGTATTGTCTGTAGTTTACGCGAGTAGTTCACATTTAAAAAAAAACACTTTTACTTTTCCTCACCTAAAAAAAGGCCCGACGTTTCAATTTATGATCATACAAAATTAAATTGCATTTTCAACCTATAAACGTGTTTTATTTAAAATGAGGAACTGAAGAAAAAACAATCTTATACTTATAAAATTAATTTAAACGAGTCCGTACTCAAAAAATAAAACAGGGAAACATTAGAGTACATTTAAAAAGAAACACTTTAAGTTTATTATTATACATCGCGTTTTAAACCGTTTAAGTATTTTATTTAAGTACTAGTCTCGTAAACTACAGACAGTACTAGAGTATGTTGTCTTTCTGGCGGTATGTCATCAATCTAGACAGACAGTTAATATTGTCTTACTGATAACAAAACAAACAAATACAATTAAAAAATAAAGGCGGCATAAAACGTATTTTTGCCCAATAATCGAAACTTGGTTATTCACAGGTGAATCTTGATACATTCCCGGATTAGGCAGTTAAAAATCTTTAATACAAAGTAAATTAATATTTAAATAAGGCGGTTTAACGGTTTAAAACGCAGCATATATTATTGTAAACTTCGGACAATATTTAGGAAAGGAAATCTCTGTAGGATCGTGAAGGAATCGTATTTATTGGTAAATCCAATACTTATTTGCAATTAGGTAGATAAGTAGATAGCATGTATTTACAAATCGATATGCACTTATCGTACATTTTTATATTTTTGCACAATATTCCTTACAGGTCACTAAACCGTTCGGAAATAATCGATTTCATTAAGTAATTAAAATAAATAAAAAGTAAGTAAATAGTAAAGTAAGTAATATATTTCACGTTTTAAACCGTTGTGTTTTATTTTCGTTTCGCTCGTTGCTGTTATGGCAGCAAGGTATAATAAATTTAAAAGTTTTTTGAAACATGTCGGACGTCGCCTGGGAATTATATTAAATGAATATCGAAATCCTATCCGGGTCACGAACCACCGTCCACAGATGAATAAGGCGTCAAGTTTAATCGCGTCGTAGTGTGTGAATTTCAGAAAATCCAAAGCCAATATAGATCGACGACGCATCGTGTTGAGATGTTTTATGGCTGGGTTATTTCACCACCATCAAGTGAACACTAGAGGTTCTAGTTTGTAATACTACCTTAAATTAATGAATCCGTATTTCTTTATATTAGGAAATATAGAAATATTAACTTCCCTGTTAAAATTATATCAGTATTAAAGAAATCAACGTTCTACACCATTGGTCCCTTCCTTGATGCTAAACAAACAATAGGATGTTTAAACTGAATAGTTATACTGTCCTTGACTATAGAAAACTAACTGAAAAGTAAAAAGTAAGGCCGTCACGACCTCATTTGCAATAATTATTATAATGTAAAAACTTGTCCGCGCTCCATTTGTACGCTTTGGAACGAATAAA
The DNA here is from genome assembly GCA_963661955.1 of Leptosia nina. NCBI lineage: Eukaryota > Metazoa > Arthropoda > Insecta > Lepidoptera > Pieridae > Leptosia > Leptosia nina. The sequence continues at coordinate 7,082,524 of CAVLEF010000008.1, forward strand.
GTGCATTGTTTTAAATTCTGCACTCGTTAAACCTAACAGGTCGATTTTGCTACACTAGCGCCACCTGTTCTTGTTAATTGACATTCGGGACACCCCATCTTCAGAACCGTGACCACGGCTGCTGCAAGGCATCCGAAACAACAGGCCGTAGTTAAAATAAATTGTTTACTTTTTGTTAATATATTTCGCGTTTGAAACCGTTAAGTAAGTTTTATTTAAATGTGAAGTACTCGCGGAAACTACAGACGAGACATAAAATGCACTGTTGACCTATTGTGTTATTTTTATCCACAAAGTAAAAAGTTTAATTTCATTTCGGATTCAGTCTGTGGATTTCCGAATATCCAAAGCCTATAATATGTAGTAGTAGAATAGTTATAGCTGAGCATTCCATTCTAGGAGAACTTCATGCTTATTTGCCCTCCTCTGACATTAAAAAAAATTTCAGCTCCACAGAATCACGGCATTGGCTGTAGTAAAAACGTAATTAGCACAAGATGGAAATGTACGGATTTCAAATAAACGTCACTACTTCGAGATACCTTATCTCCAGTTATACAATTAGAAACACTCCGTTTTTACTTACTTTGTCGTAATACATTTTTATTGTGAAATGTATGTATAAGCCTAATTCCAAAATACATAATCTTGTAGAGATATGCATTTCTTAATCGTAGCTATTAAATGTTTGCAAAAATTACATCGTGTGTGTGTTTACAGAGATGTACATCTTATCTTAATTTAATAAAATTATATGTTATTCTCAAGTGTAACATTATATTCTTCATAAAGCAGGTAGGCTTTTCTAATTGGAGATTGAGGCAGACACAAATCCGTGGATGTTTCAGTGATCGACCTTACTCACAGACAAATTGATCGGAATTCTGTGCTCAGTCCGACTAGCACTATAAATTTAAATAAAATTTTATTTAACGGAATACTGTCTATAGTTTACGCGAGTAGTACACATTTAAATAAAACACTTTAACGGTTTAAAACGCCATATATTAGTTAAACTTATTTGAAAATGATTTTTAACTTCGGCCCGACGTTTCCGGCTGAAGTTAAAAGAAACGCCGGGCTGTATTAAAAAAAAAATTAAAGCCTGTTTTGTTATTTGACTCTAACGTTAGGGACAACCTTTATCTTCATTCCCTTCGTGACAATGTCTCCAGCAAAGCATCCGAAACGTCGGGCCTTAGTTAAAATGAGTTAACTTAATTATTTTGCGTTTTAAACCGTTTTTATTTACAGGTGAGCTACTCGCGTAAACTACAGACAATACTTGTCTCCGTTACGCCGTTTCTTGTCGGGTCATCAGGATTTGAATTCGCTCTCATCTTTATCATTAAGCAAAGATAAAAAATGGCGCATTGCTTACCCTACTATACACACTTTTATTAAGACTGAAAATCAGCGCTTAGCAAACTTGCTGAGCACATGCTGAGTCTTGATGCCTTTTAGCACAAAGTTAAAATTGTACTTTTTTTTAGGTTCTTTTAATTTTAAGGGGTTTTTTATTACTTATTTTAGTTGTAAATTATGTACTTTGTGATAGTAAACGGATTATTTATTTATTAATAATTACTCATAAATAACAATTCTAGTACATTGCGTATTTACCATCAATAATAGCCCTTTTACAATTACACTTCGTAAATTAATTCACAAACGTGACAACACTAGTCGACTCATGCGCAACGAATTTTTCATTAATGCCGCCACGATTGGTTTAGCTATTATGAAACACTTGTCTGTAAAATATACTATGTTGCCGAAATAGGCATCTGTATCAATCTCGCTATGCCTGTTAATGGAATTTCGGTTCCAATATTGTTTAGTGGGTCACATTGATATGCGTTCTATGGGGAAAGCTATTTTGTTAAGTTTACAAACACGATTGTTATGGTACAATGGTCTCCTTAGCTGAATCGTGAAAGGGAAGCTTAGTATAACATCAAGCATGGAATCATTTTTTATGGAATAAAAGGGAATGACAGAAATGGGGGGGGGGGGTTACTAATAAATAATAAAGTTTTCAAATATATAATATGTAATACATTACATATTATATATTTGAAAACTTTATTATTTTTTAAATGTTACCTACTCATGATGGCATATATAAGTTTAAAATCTAGTGCAAGTATCAATGGTTTGAAATACGACGTTTGTAGGACACGGTAACTCAATAGATAAAAGCAGCACGGAACGCTGTGGATGACGGTTCAGTCCAGCCTGTGTCGTCAATTGTTTTTTACCTAAACATTTTTTTATTTATATATCTATAATATCATCTGTGGTAAAATGTCTGTCATATACTATAAGAGTGCAAACGATAAATTTCTGCTAAAACCAAAACTGAGTAATTGTAAAAAAAAAACAATACAAAATATGTATATATGTATAAGTAAACTAGATTACATTTCATTGATATCCATTACAATAACATTATAATTATAATTTTCATAAATATAATATAGAAAACTATTATTACCTAATACCTCTACGACAAACAACTCTGGAGGTCACGGTGACAACACTCGCGTTTAAAACCGTTCAAAGTGTTCTGTTAAAATGTGCGTAAACTACAAATAGAGATTGCCATTTTTTTCAAGATCTCACCCTGACCCTGATGATCTTGGCACTGAATCGAACCCAACAATCGACTCTACGAACCTTCAAGTAACCCTAATAAACATCACTTTGCGCAATGTTTAGAATCGGGCACAGAGTTTTTATCAAGGCTGTATGAATTAATACCGGTGCTTTAGATATGATCGAGAAAGTACTGTGCGACATTCGAGGACTGTATCACACTAGTATTATGTTACTGGGATTATTGTCTTATCATAATAAACAACGCAGTTTAGTATAGCCTAGCAGGTACTGGGCGTTATAAGGAAATGCGATTTAACTTTTTCATCTGTGGACGATGGTTCGTGACACGGACGGAATTTTTATACTTTCTTCCTATTCCTTATTCCTACTATGTATTTAATATCCAGGTTTACAGATGTAATCCGCCATGTTTAAAAAAATGTAAATTGAGTAGAAACATTGACCTGGACCATCGAACTCATGGCCCATTGATAGCAATACATCGACGAAGCTTGTCAAAAAATACATATTTACTTTATAAATTGAAAGTTTAAATTTGTAGGGTTCCGTCAACAAAGAAGAATACTGTTTTAATATATTTGCTCTTAATTAGTTCGTGTGAAGGCTAAATGAGGAAAGAAATACAAAACAAAACACAAAAATTTAATGACATGTTAATTTTTTTCAAGTTAACAGATTATAATAATTGAATTTACGTAAGCGCTATTGAGTTTTTACTACAGACATAATGATTTTTATGTCACCGGGTGTGTGAATTTGAACAATGGTCAATTAGTTTTTATCTGTGGTCGTTAACTGTTAATCCCTAAGCTAGTTGGGACTTACTGTCAAGTTAACAAAATAAATGTCAATGTCAGTTAATGTAAGTCGTTTTTTAAAAGTTATCATTGAAAAAGTTTAAAAATTTAAAAAAAAATCACGAGCATGATTCGAACCTACGACCAAGTACTATGTATTCATGGGAAGATTATAATCTTTTAAAGTTAAAAATATTTGAAAACAATATTATTTTACCTTTGTAGCTATATGGCTAAACGTTTTGCCTAGCACTACTCGCGCGCGTCCCGGGTTTGAATTACGGGGAAACAATAGATAGTTCCCTTTAGGCAGGGCACAGAGGTCTCATCAACTATATGGCTGTAAATAAAACCGATTAATGCAACAGATACAGACATGTGTTATCCCCATGCCCCACGGGGGAAATGGGATTTCATGAAGTTCAAAAGATCAATGTTTAAAATCGTACATAAGTGAAGCAAAAGTCAAACCTATCTCAATAATTATTATCTTGTTTCGAAGGGAAAAACCTCTGTTTTACGCTAAATCTGCAAGTACAAGGTCGCGTGAATCACTTTATTACGAGTGTTTAACGAGTTTGTTTAAAAATACCGAGGAACGAGTATTTTAGTTATTTAAATTTAAGCGTTAATGAAGCAATGTAAATTTTACTAACAAACTGAGGTTTGTCCTTTGTTTACTTAGACGGCGGGAATCGATGCCATCTTAAGAAATCAATTTCTCATACATTTGTTTAGTTGGTTTTAGACCACAGTGCTTTTGCTCTACCACTGAGCTAATATGGACATTAAGTGCCATATTACAACAACCTATATGGAAAAAGAACACTCGACTATGTCGTACCCAAATTAATTAATTTATTACCAAATAGGTTAAAAATTTCACTTACCACAAAAAATTTTATAACCAAATTAAAAAAATTCTACTCCCTCCAAATATCTTCTAATTAATGTTGCGACTTGATTGTTTACTACTTTTGCGTGAAACTGTTTGTAATATAACTATATAAATGTAATGTGTGCTGAGACGAGGGCGTCACGGAAAAACTCGAATGAGTTTTTGTTGACGCTTCTTTATGTTAAAAATAAAATGTAAAATTTTTGAATAAATACAATACAAAAAAAAAATGAAACTCATATGGCTTTTTAGCTTAAATTTACACTGAACAAGACATTTTAAACTGCTGCTAAAAGGTACCAAAGCGTCAGGCTATATATGTATATCTAATAGTTGTCACGTTTTAAACCGCTAAAACTATTTTATTTAATGTGTACATAACACGTAGACTAAACAATACAAAATTTGTCGAACTAAGTGAAAATAAATCAAGTAATACGGGTGCAATGTTTTGCCAGTTTTATTACATTTAGAAATGACAATAAGAGTCAGCACACACCGAGGTGCGACACGACGCGACACGATGCGACACGACGCGAAGATACTTAAAGAGGCTAATGGATGCAAAGCGATGAAGGAAGGCGCCTCATAAAGTCGGATAAAAAGAGAGTTTACTACAAAATAAAGATAAATGTTTCATTGCAAGAATTTGACGTTTCCTCTGTACTTAAGTTCGTCAAATGTATAGCTGATAATTAACAGAACGTGGATACAACCTTTACCGAGCCTAACATGCTTCTAATCACTTTTTTTTTAATATATTTAACTGTGACGGACAAATATATATATTATATGGAGAATCACGAACCGCTGTCCTCATATAGATAAACTGTGATGTTCTTTAAGTATTCAGTAAGTATATTACTGAATGCCAAAATAAGTTGACAGCCTATTTTGTTACGAAGTTACATTGCTGTGTATTGCCTTCTTGTCTGTCTTTCATTGTATAAAAATAAATTTTTTTCGTAGTAATAGGATTTTTTATCGCATTCCAATAAGTACGCGTTTTGGTGTGCGCTGACCTTAATACAAAATGAATGAAACGATTTGCAGCAAGTGATAAGCGTCACAGCCGATACAATGCATTATCATTATAGTTTAGTACAAAACAACTACACGTGTCCTGAATAGTAGTCGCTTACCCTGACATGATTTCCAAGAGGAAAAATTAAAAAAACAAATGCCACACATTTGTTTTTAGAGTACGAATATGGTACTTAAAATATAATACTTAACACAATGCGAGGATCCTTCAACGATATAAGACAGAGGTCACTTAATTTCATTAGGGATTGAAGGATAGATTGCGTTACGCGTTACGTTACGAAACGAAGGATAATAAAAGAGTTATTGCTCTTAAATGTCAGATGAAATTTTGTGAAATTATCTGTAGTATTAAACCAATAAAAATATAATGAAAAAAAAACATTAACGGTTTAAAACGCGATAAACTATTCGGCCCTAAGTTTCGAACGCTTTGCAGCAGCCGTGGTCACAAGGAGACGGGGAGTTTAACTAATATATCGCGTTTTAAACCGTTAAAGTGTTTTATTTAAATGTGCACTACTCGCGTAAACTAAAAGACCGTTAATAATATAATATATAATTATAACTAATAACAATAAAATTTTTCGTTTGTTTGTTTAATTGTTTTCTTTTAAACTTCTAATCAACTGATTAGAAGGTTTTCCGGAAGGTAGTATAATTTACTATTTACACATTTTCAGGCTACATTCAATTTATATCCTGTATTTAGAATTGAGGACTGAATGCAAATACATTAATATAATCTGTAGTTAATGTTAATAGGAAACATTTAATTAAACACTTTTAATGGTTTAAAACGCAATATATATTAGTTGCTTATACTTTTTGGCTTTAAATGCAACGAAAAAACGATTAAAATATAGAAGTTGCAACTGTACATTGTTCTATGACTACTATTATTTCTCTAATTATGACGCTGCTAGAGACAGAGTGGCCTAATAACAAAAAACATGATTTTCAATAAGGAGGGAAATAAAATTGCGAATTTGTACTATTTGTGTAAAAAATATGTTAACAATTTTCGGTCACTGTGCTCTTGTAGATTAACATTTTTAGACTTAGAATATAAGTCAAGTCATAAAATTGCAGTTAGGCTACTCTGCCTCTAGTGGCCTCATATGTACGCAACATATTTCTTAACATATATAGGGCAGAAGTATAAATAAACACAATAACAATTAAGATACGCTATATTAAGTCAATATATTAACCAATACTTTTGAAACTATCTTTATGATACGATTACGGTTCTTTGAACTTTGCAAACATTACACCATTGTCTTCGGTTAATTAAAAAAAAAAGCTTAAATACATGAAACAACACTGTCTGTTCTTTACACATTTAAATAAAACACTTTAACGGTTTAAAATGCGATATATTTAAGTTTTTTGAAAATATTTTTTTAACTACTGCCCGACTTTTCGGATGCTGTGCAGCAGCCGTGGTCACGGGGAGACCCGTGTGAATAATTTTCAAACACGTTTAACTAAAATACATCGCGTTCCAGTGAAACGGACACGGAAATGTGTTCGTCATGGAACACCAGGAAACGGGGTTTCTCACAGAAATGCACTCTTTGAATGACCAAAAAATAGTCATACTGTATTTTTTTTATGATTAACTCATAGCAATATTTAAATTTGTCGCAATCAATTATCGTCGAAATACTTCAAATAACAAAAGTAGTCGATACTGTCTGTACTTGACGCGAGTATAACACATTTAAATTAAAAAAAAAAAAAAAAAAAAAAAAAAAAAAAAAAAAAAAAAAAAAAAAAAAAAAAAAAAAAAAAAAAAAAACCCCCCCCCCCACAACATTTGAAAAACACCAGCCCCGGGGGGGGGCCCCCGCCCCCCCGCCGCAAAAAAAACCAAAAAACCCGCGGGGCGAAAAAAAAAATATAAAAAAAAAAAAAAAAAAAAAATCGCTTTTTAAACCATTAAAGTGTTTTATTTAAATGTGTACTACTCGCGTAAACTATAGACAGTATACATTTAAATTAAACACTTTTGACGGATTTAAACGCGAAATGTATCAGTTGACTTATTTATTTTAATTGAGGCCCGTTTCATATGTTTTGCTGTATCCGTGGTACCTCTTAGGATTTCTGAATTTTTTTTTTTGATAATGTACTGTTAAACCGGGACTTCACAAAACGTTTTCCTTCGTTGAATGATTCACGTTTTAATCAGCAATGACGCGGTTCATTTACAACGCATAAATTACGCTAAATTATGTTTGAGCGATAACTCGTACGTTTGTTATTGTTACGGCTGAAAAAATTCTGAAAATTCGCGAGGAAATCATGCGCAACAGACTGGACCCGATGAAATGTTAAATGGCGCGAGGTTTCTGAGAGATTGGGAGCAGGTTTTTATTGATCGGCTCGTCGGTGTGGCAATGTATGGCTAATAATCGACGGGTCGTGGGTTCGACCCGATGGGTCCAACATCTCCAACCCAAAACATTCCGAACATCGTCTGGCGATTCTGGATAGTATGGGCGGTAGGAGTCCGAACTCGCGAACCACAGTTCACAGATAAAAAAGCCGTGAAATTTAATGGTGCTCCGGTGTCAGTCTGTGGATTTCCGAATATCCAAAGACAAAAGAGTTTGACAGCGCATTTTGTTATATAGCTTGGGTATGTAAGCTGTCCTCCTCTATCATAAAAAATTAAGGCTAATTCGACAACTATGTTGAAATAATCGGTTAGAATGTTAATTGATGTTGATGAAAAGTAATGAATATCGAATAATCACTTCAACTTCCGTTTTTGCGTAGATCAAAACGTTACTTAAAAAGTTATTAGACCGCCTCTGTAGCGACGCGGACGGGGGTAACAGGATTACACTTAGAATTATTTTTAGGGTTCCGTACTTATCTCAGTATGAATATATATTTGGTCACACGAAACCCGAATAAAAAAGGACAACTTATGCGTTTTATGACACGATTAACATAGGTTTTATTATTTCTGAAAATTTAAAGAAACCAAGTATAGTATTTTGACACTGTCTGTAGTTTACGCGAGTAATACATATTTAAATAAAACACTTAACGGCTCGCACCGCGAAATGTATTACTTAACTAATTCACAATTTATTTTAACTACGATCCCACGTTTATTTCGTGCGTTTTAAACCGTTAATAGTATTTTATTTAAATACAATGTTGTTAAAAGAAAGAATTTAGTTAGCAGAGCACAAAAAAAATCTTTTTCATGTTATGTCATGTCATAGAGATGGACAGACAAGCTTGGGGTTCAGTCGATGATAGGTGAAACACTGCAGCTATATAACAACTCAAGATGGTGCGCTGTCGACCCATTTATACTTTAGACAGTTATTACGTCATTATCTGATAAAGATTACAAGTTAAAAGGCGATTGGTTTTATAAAATGACCAGATTAATGTGATGGAGCAGAACAAACCTCGTCGGCACTCTGGTTTTTACGTTCAGGTCCATCAAACGATCTATACCAGTTTGGTTTCACATAACACACAAGCAGTCAAGGCAATGCACTCTATTAGTGTTACATACATGCGCCGGCGGCTAGGTTTGACACTTAATCTCAATTGCGATTTTAGTGGCTGGCAAATCTTTCGTTCGACCCTGTACTTATGCAAGCGATTACCTTTTTACCTCCCCTGTTGATCTAGGGATTAGCGCACTTGACTAATCGGGAGGTCTTGGATTCGAATCCTGCGTCTTGCGAAATGTTATTTTCGAATTGGATTTTTGTTTTAATCTCTTGGGCCACGTTTCAAAGTAATCACCTACATGCCTCTGGAAGTATGTTAAGTTATGTCTGTTCGAGGGAAGGACTCGAACCGGCACCCACCGCGTTCAATGCTCTTACCAATTGAGCTACGGTGTTACCGTCATTGTCTAATATTTTGAAGCTCTAAGAACCTTAAACCTGTTTTAAATAAAACACTTTAACTATTTAAAACGCGATATATATTAGTTAAACTTATTTCAAAATTATGTTTAACTTTTTTTTATCGAAACGTCGGGTCGAAATTATATAGTTGGGTGTTGTAAATACATTTATTTACTATAAATATAAAAACGTATTTCCTCGGAATTCAAACCCAGTACCTCTCGCGACAGTAAATATGTAAATCAATCAGCAGAAGCGGTAAACATCGTCATGTATACCGGAATATTTAAAGTGGAAATCCCCGATTTTAATCACTGGCGGGTGAGTTTACGTCGCCCTATATTTATTCTAGTTAGGTAAACTACTATCGCATTATCATTGTCACCAGTTTATTATAATAATAAAAGATTTCTATCATATTGTGCAAGCATGTAAGACGTAAAAGATAGGCATCGGTCTTATCTAATGTTTTCTTGTCTTATTCTTGAAAAATTGACGAAAATATACAGCGGATTCGTATACATCTAGGTGTTTAATGCAAGTGTATCAAATTATTAATAATTAAAATTACAAATAATTTTTAAAGCGGAAATCGAAATCACGACCGCGGCGTACCGTGCTGTTTCTATTATTAAACTTAAGTATACTAAAGACTGTCCATAGTTTACACGAGTAGTACACATTTTAATAAACACTTTAACGGTTTATAACGCAATATACTTATATTGGTTAAACTGAGTTAAAAATTATTGTAACTACTGCCCGACGTTCCGACACGACGTTTACTTTAACTTTACCCTCCATTGCACCGAAACGTCGGGCCGTAGTTATAATAATTTTCAAATAAGGTTAATTAATATATCAATATATATTAATTTAGTTTTAAACCGTCAGTGTTTTATTTAATTCACTATTGGTGTTCAAAGAAAAATCATTTAGCGAGCTGTCAAATGGAGATCAACTAAGCTGTTACGATTGAACGGGTCGGGTCACGGTCGAATGTACGCACGAGTAAAAATATGGCTCTCGGTCTGTCTGTATGACGCTTATGACGGACTCGGTGGTGTAACTGTAGCAATGGCTGGCTAGTAATCCCCACCGGGACCATCTTGTTCATATCAATTTAAAATGCCTATTAAAACATTCTGAACATCGTCTAACTCAGTGTAAGATAGGAACGAGTGTCCAAGTTTAATCACGCTTCGGTTTGAGTCCAAACCCAAAGCCTCGATAGCGCATCTTGTTTAGATGTTATATGACTAGATTATTTGACAAGTAAATCACACGCTAGTCTGTCCTCCTCCATCGTAAAAATAGTCTGTGGATTTCCGAAAGCCTGAATGTGTCAAACCAGCTCATCTTGTTCAGATGTTATATGACTATTTTACCTCCAGTTAACCTCATGTTAGCCTGCTCTCTTTTAAGTCTTTGATTGCCGAATGTTTAAAACCGGAATAGGAACGACCGCACATTTTGTTTACATGCTATAGGCAGGGCTATTTCACCTACCATCAAGTGGAATGCACGTTGTTTGCCCTCCTCTATCTATACTAATATATAAAGCTGAAGAGTTTCTTCGTTTGTTAGAACGCGCTAATCTCAAGAACTACGGGTTCGAATTAAACAATTATTTATGTGTTGGTTAGATCATTTATCTAGGAAGGCTATAGGCTATAAAACCGCTGTGACTAATAGAAGCAAAGATACAGAGGGGAATGTGAACAAAACGGGGGTAATTTTTCATCTCTGTGGGTTTCAGATGCGTACGCTGCGAAAACGGTTCAAGATACCTAAAATATATGTTTAAGGGATGATTCCTATTTAAATTAACTAAAAAAAAGTCCGCGACACTATATGTATATCTTTTAAGGTTAACTTGCAAGAACGATGGGAAGGGACGCGGTCGACGTCATGGCTAACAGCTATGTGTATAAAGATGACGGGGTTTGCGAAAATGAGATTTGGATGCCCAAGATAAGGATTCTCGCGAACGAAGTCGCTGGCACAGCTAGTCATAAAATATATGTATTAAAAATTTAAACAATAATGCCACACAACTGTTACATACTTTAGATTAGATAGAATTAGATGTAATGAGAATTTACGAGACGAAATATTTAGGCCCACATTCTGTTTATTGGGAGATTAATTTAGCTCGTTTAACTAATTGTCAACAGCCTTATTTGCGCCGCTTTGGTCGTCCCTACGCGGTCACACGCTATCCACGACACCGACATGACACAAGACAATCGCTTACCATGGGCATGACATTTAGGTGCAAGGAGCATTACAAGGAATATATACTAATATATGAAGTTGAAGAGATTGTTTGTTTGAACGCGCTAATCTCAGAAACTACCATTTCGAATTTTAAAAAAAATTATGTTAGACCATTATAATATAAAGAGCGAAAAAACAGCGGGATTAATGGAAAAAAGGTGGGAAAATTATTCATCTTTATGAGTTTCCGATGCGTACGCTTCGAAAATGGTTCAAGACCCCTAAAATATGTATGGAAGAATGATTCCTTTAAATAAAACACTTTAACGGTTTAAAAATCATTTTCAAATAAGTATAACTAATATATCGCGTTTTACACCATTAAACTGTTTCATTTAATGTGTAGTAGGTACTACTCGCGTAAACTATAGACATAATACTCTTTATTCTCAAATTACCGCGACAGTAAATATATATTCTATAAATGACCCTTGTGTAACGCGACAGATGTCGTGGGTAACAGTCTTTCTAGACAAGAGAGTTTTGAAATTTTTTGTCCCCACTCATGTCTTAAAAATAGACATTTCTAAAACGAAACTAAGTAACTTATTATATTATTAATTAAACTATTTACATAGCGGACGTATTATACGTGAATAAGCCGTCCGCGCACTGTTTCCTGCCATGCCTGAAAAATTATTTTCGACCGTATTGTAAGGTTGGTTACCTTATATGTGTCACGCCATAATAATAACACATCCCATTGTACAAGTGAAGCGAATTACGTACATTTGCGTCGTACAGTTGGTTTTTCATGTCAAAACTTTTACGCGGCCGTGTAAATCGCTGTCAAGATTAGATATATCATAGTGCCTACTTGTATAATATTCTATCTCTAGAAATCTTTAAAATATTTAAATAAAACACTTTAACGGTTTAAAACGCTATATATTTTAAAATTTGTTTGTCACGAGGAGACCACGGCTGCTGCAAAGAATCCGAAACACATCTATGTTCTCCGATTATTTATAGTTTCGAGTTACGAATTTTTTTATAAAATTTTGAGAATTTTTGACCTAAACAACTAAAACGCTAATTTAAAAAAGGTGGTAAGACTTTTTCTAGATTTTTTTTTCACAACTCAACAAGCATGAGTTGTACATTAATAATTAAAACATTTGTCTTCGTAACCGTAAAGGAAGTTAAAAATATGATGGTTCAAAGTGACGAAGTTACGAGCCGTGAATTGCGTCTTAAAATTTCAACTTCAAATTTAAAATATTAGTAGGTAGCTTTGTAGCTCATAAGTAACTTTAAAAACTGCGCCAGACTCTCAGCTGTCATTATCGTTAAAAAAAAGGACTAGATAATACGCTACTTTTGCTAATACCGGACCTCAAAGACAGATAGGCGTAGAAATGCAATAAATAGCCATTTGGCAAGGAGTTTGTTTTCTTTGCATTCTTGAAGTTAATTTTCAAAATTAGCAATATGATTTTGAACCTTTTTAAACATTTTATTATTTCTGAAGACAATTCGATTGTTAACTAACTAAAATCTACTGAGGGAGCGCTAAATGGCAAACAAGCACAGCCAGATGCAAGTATCAGACTTTCCTGCCTGCCTACATATTTATTCAATTCTCACTGTTTTTCACCCCTATTGGTCGCATGATGTTGTATAGCCTAAATTCTTCCTAGATAAATTCTCTAATCTACACAAATTTAGTTAGTAATATTTATTTCTGAGATTAGCGCGTTCACACAAACAAACAAACAAACTGTTCAACTTTATATTAGAATAGATAACAACGCGGGGCATGTCTAGCATGCAAGATGGTATTGACACAATCTATACATATATTTATCACCTTAGTTTACACACTTGACTAGCAATCTACGACTGATAAAGACCTTTAACTTTTGGAGGTCAGAAATAGGAAATGAAAAAGGGCTTCTAATATTTACTTATTTTATTAACAATCTATTGCACAATAGACTAGAAAAAACAAAGGAGACGTAATACCTATACATAGTACAATGGGCGACCTTATCGCTACTAAAGGATCTCTTACAGGCAAACACAGAAAGAAACGAAAAAAAAAGGTTTGTAAAAAAGGAGATGTGCAAGGGGGAAACACAACAAAATAAAAAAAAACCACTACGGAAACTAAACTTACAGCAATAAGGAATACATAAGTAAAAAAATAGATAGTTTAAATAAAACACTTTAACGGTTTATCAGTTAAACTTATTTGCGGCTGCTGTTTCCCCGTGACCACGGCCGCTGCAAAGCATCCGAAACGTCGGGCCGAAGGTAAAAATAATTTTCATATAAGTTTAACTAATATATCGCGTTTTAAACCGTTAAAGTGTTTTATTTAAATGTGTACTACTCGCGTAAACTATAGACAGTATATAAAATAGATAGTGACATTTCGTCAGATAGATTGATATTTATATAATATAAGATTAATAGACAGAAAATATTCTTAAAGACGATTCTTAAAAAATAAATGTTAAATAATTCACGATACGGTAGCTCAATTAGTTAGAGCAACTGCACGGATTGCACGAACTGCACTGTGGATGCCGGTTCAAGTCGTCGTATTTTATTTCTTCAATCTAAACAGATTTTCAATATCATCTTTTAGTTATCTAGACCCGTTATATACCTATGTAAAAGGTTCCATTCATAAACCGTATGTAGCGCCGATGAGCCTATACATAGACTAATAAATACAAGCTGCGAGTGGGTTGTTTTAATTAGTTTGTCTGAACGCGTTAATCTCAAGAACTATCGAGGGGGTATTGAAAAAATCTCGTGTATTTTTGCGTTCGTAAAAGCGCGATTTATCGAGGAAGGCTGTATTATTTAACACCACAATTTCCGACTAATAAGAACGAAGATATAGTGTGATATCTGAAAAAATTGGGAAAATTACTCATCTTTTAAGTACGTTTCCGATGCGTACGCTGCGATAACGGTTAATGATACCCAAAACATGATGTATGAATGAATGGGATTCCTCTTTAAATCACTAAGAAATGTCCACGGCGCTATATGTGTATCTTTTAAGATTAACTTGCAAGAACGACGGGACGTGATCGACATCGTGGGTAACAGCTAAAGTAGAACAGGAGGTTAGCAAAAACAAACTTGGATGCCCAAATAACTATTATACGCGGACGAAGTCGCTGATACAGCTAGTATAGTATAGTCGGTGCGATTGTATTGACACAAGATATATGTACATATATTTATCACCTAGATCTTACACCTCATTCAGTGCATAGCGTATCGTAATCTTCCACGCCCGTATTACGCGCTTTGCAAATATGTTAAGGTAACAACTACATACTTGAAGCGAATTTATACATATCGGTAAGCATTTATGCGGGCCTGTGTAAGTGAAATTGATTTTTAATTGCGCAATTTTCAAGAAAAAGGTTAATGCGTATAAATCTTTGTAAACACTCTGTATAAACGTTCTTGTGATTGCTTAATTGTTATACATGGTGAACGTTTAGAGTGGTATATGTGAAACTTCCACGGGTGAGTAGAAACAATTTAGACGGTTTAAAACCCGAAATATATTATGCTCTTTATTAGTGCTATATGGTATTGGTATATATGGTCGTAGCTATGTTTCAATTAATGATAATTTTAATTTAACTTAATAGTATAAAAATAAGCCATTTAGTATCGATAAACAAAATAAGTATAAAATAACTAGAAATAAATCTCAATTTTTTTATATCCAATACGTTTTATGCTTCCAGCGTTTATATTAATTAAATTACATATAAAAAAAATAGTTTATGTAAATTACATACCTATTTTTTTTAATAATTTGAGTATTAATACTGGACTGTTAGTAAACGTGTTAAAAATGTTATTGAAGTTAGTTGTTGAGTTGAGGAGAGACAAGCAAGTGAATTTTGATGGGAGGTGATATAAACCAGATATATAAAATTAGGTCTTTGGACATTCAGAAATCCACAGACTGCAACTGAGACGAATCTACGTTCCTACGACCCTTATTATGTGTAGATTTAGCAGGTCCGTTAAAAAAAACTACATATTTATTTAACAGATTTTTAAAAACGTGTTGGACCCGGTGGGATACGACTTCAACGGGTCGATTGACGCCAAACATTGGACCTAGAAGGCTGACAAAATAATGTCATAAAAAATATTTATTATAAATTGCAAAAAAATACGTCTCGAACAGCACTTGAACCGACATCCACAGCGTGCCGTGCTGTCGCTCTAACCAATTGCGCTATCGAATCTGTGGATGTCGGTTAAGCCTTGCCCGAGTCCTATTTTTTTCAATTTGTAATCGATTTTTTTATTTATATGCTGCCATCATATGCAAAAACATGTGAAAAATATTAAAGTCGTCAAAAACATATTTCTATTGTCTGTAGCTTACGCGAGTAGTACACATTTAAATAAAACACTTTAACGGTTTAAAACGCGATATATATTAGTTAAACTTATTTGAAAATTATTTTTAGCTTCAACCTGACGTTTCGGATGCTTTGCAGCAGCCGCGGTCACGGGTAGACGGGGGAACATATTTTTTTATAATGTTCGAATAACAAGAATATCGGCTGCACTGTGAAAAATTGCTCTCAGTTCCGTCATTGTTTCGCTAACTTAACGCATATTATTGCTGTTAAGAAGTCAAGGTCATTCTCTCGGAGTACCTCCAATCATTACATTGCTTGGCTGGTTTCGACCGCAATCGTGTTGTGATATTACTCGGTCGAGCCACTACCACAAGATACTAGCGATATTGTCTTAGTGGTTGCAACTCTGATAGATATTAAACGAGAAAAGAATTACAAAAAAGAAAATAGGCCGACTGCGCATCATGAAATACTTCACCTATCAGGTGAATCCCATGCTTGCCTGTCTTTATCTATCATACAATAATACATAAAGCGGTTTAAAACGAGAAATATATCCGTGAACTCAACTTAAACCCATGCGATAATACTTCGCGTTTTATACCGTTAAATGCGTAAATTGCAGACGATATAGATAGTTAAAGGCTGTCAATGGGACATTACTAGGAGATCTCTGTTTTAACATTCCGTCTACTTTAACGAACGTCCCTTGTGTGTATGTTATTGGCCTCATCAGTCATCTGAAATTACAACCGGATGTCCACCTGTGTTTGTAATTAGTACAAAATTTAGAGGTTCATTAGAACCAAAACAACGATAAGATATACTGTCTGTAGTTTAAACGAGTGGTACACATTTAATAAAACACTTTTGACGGTTTAAAGTAAGACGACACGACACGACACGATATAAGTATATAAGTTTAACTTACTTGAAAACTATGTTAACTACGGCCCGACGTTTCGGATGCTTTGCAGCAGCCATGGGGCGTTTTAGACCGTTAGTGTTTTATTTCAACGATAAGATATGTTTCCGTTACTTTTTCCTTTAACAATCAAAAATGCCCGTTCAATCACACTTTGCAACGAGTTGTAGTATTCTTTCGACATTCTTACATAATTTGCAAGTTACGTTCCACAAAACGACAAATGAAAACGGAGACATTATTAAAACAGGTTGTTAACCCGACGATAACACGAAAGTTATCAAATACCTATATAAAGAGCTATTTAAAATAAATTAACTTATTAATTACGCAACTGACTATAGAAGCCGCGTTCAGTTTTGAGTTAAACTTGGAGAATCTTAAATGACATATATAGAGAAGTTAAGGAATGAAAATAAAACGAAAAAAAAAATACACTTCAACGGTTTAAAACGCGATACATATTAGTTAAACTTATTTGAAAAGTAATGTCCGTAGTTTACGGTGTAGTACACATATAAATAAAACACTTTAACGGTTCAAAACGCGATATTTTAGCTCACGTTTCGGTTGTTGTGCAGCAGCCGTGGTCACGGCGAGACTCCTTCAAATGAGTTTAATATATATCGCGTTTTAAACCGTTAAAAATGTTTTCTTTAAATTTGCACTACTCGCGTTAACCGCAGCTGTATTTAAAAATAGTGTAAAAAACCCAGCAGCTAGGATATAAGAACGGGAGTTGACTTTGACCCAGAACCTCAAGCGATGCAATAAAATGAATCAATGACAAGCGCGCATGTGCCGTGGTCCGTACATATCAAGTTAATCAACGTATTAAATATACTCCCATTAAATATCTGGAGCTTGCTACTTTTCCAAACGTTTAATAAGCTACAAGGGATTTTGGACTTTATTCCGAAAGCAATAGGGGAGGCGAGATTGAAGAGTGTGACTTGAACACTTGACTTCCATTTATTGTTGTACATTTCGCTCATTGAAAGATTGATTATTACGTGTACAGTTTTATAATTTTTGGGTTAAGCGGGACATTGTTTATCGGCGAATTCCTTATGTACACGTGCTGATGCTGTTATCGCCTAGTGTATACAAATCATGCGCATCAAAATAAACAATGGACGATCGTGCCAAGTTATACCATAAGCCGGAGAGTTGAGCAATCCAACGAAACACAAACTAACACACACGTAGACAAGTTCAATTGATACTAAATTGTCAACAGTTATTTACTAACAACGCGTAAATGTTTTTCAGTGGCGTGTGGCCGCGACGACCACTCGCTTCGCCGATACAAATGACACTGACGGGTAAGCCTTTGATATGCATTGGGACGGCGCTTGCGCATGTCTATCAAGTATCAGGTATATAACAGGTAAATTGCCGCTGAAAATTGCTAGCAGTGATGCAAACTTTAACTGTTTTCCTTCCTTTGCAACCTCTAAATAAGACGTTATCACGTTCGGCCAATTGGTGCGCGATTAAGCTTATTAATGAAGATCCAGTCGACTTGTTTACACCACAGATGTAAAATAATAAGCCTAAAGCCGATCTATCCTGAGCAACTGTATTCCACGTGATTCTGGCCAGTTCTGTCATTGCCCCATCTTTTCCGAGGTCTTTTTTGCTTATTCCTTCCCTGAGCTACAATTTTGTTACATTCTTACTCTATTTCTCTTTTGTTGTTTGTACGTATGTCAGTGCGATAAAGATAAAAAATATAGTTACGTTTATAAAACAGTTGTTTAAATTAATGTGTGTAATATTAAGTATAACTTATAGTGGTTACACGATTACTAATATATTTTAAAATTATACCGATAGATATTCTTTTAATAAGGAATACAGACAGAAATTGAGTTCAATTCATGTTAGGTGAAATAGTCCAACTATATAACATCCAAACAAGATACGCTGTCGACCTATTAATCTTTGGATATTCGGAATTTTTTAACTTGATTAGCAGCAAAAAAGGGCTTCTTAATTTTGCCCTTTTTCACATAATTGTAAAATCACTATAAATTAGATACTAGAGCTCATTAAACATATAGGTTGAAATGAAAAATTTCTCTGCGGCTTGAATATATAATTTCGTAGAATCTGATCGTACTGTTTGTTTCGTGTTTATTTTTAGTTACATTCAGGTTTAATGAAAGCTATCAAACAATGCGTTGCGAATTCAACAGATTAACGATATCAATTGGATACATTCTTTCTCGGAATCAAAGGAAATTATGCGTAATATTTGTTTTTATTTTTAAGGTAATTGGAAACTTTAATATTTTGGAATTATAAGAATTAAAAATCGATTTTAGATTGTAACATATGTACCACACGGACATTGTGCGCAGGAGGTGCATGTATCAATAGTTTGAAATATTCGTGGATGACATGTAGGACTCGGTAGCTCAATGGGTAACAAGACGGAACGTTGTGAATCACGGCTCAAGCCCTGCCCGTGTCGTAAATGATTTTCAATCTAAAATCAATTTTTATTTTTAGGGAATTCAATATACCAACAATCAAATGAACGCCAAGCTACAATTTAAAAGAAATGATTAAAACACAACTATGTAATTAGCATAACATTTTGTGACCAAAGGTATTTGTCACGCATTCTTAAAACTGTGTATAGTAAAGATCTTTAGTATTAAAAGGTTTATAAGAACGCATTGTTTATAAGACAAAGATGCGCTTGGCAACACGCTGTTCGGTCAAATCGTCACCGGACCCTCAAAAGTTTAAATGAATGCAAAGGATTTTGAACCTTAACAACGATATAGATCTTTAGTAATGTAGATAATGAAGAATTAAGCATTAAATGAAACAAAATCGTAAAGTTTTAATTTGTTTTGTCTCTATATAATATGTAGATTTTTAAGTGAACAGATAATATTTTTTTTTTATTTAATCATTAAACGTTTGGTTGTTTTACCTACAATTTCTATAGTTTTACTACTAAAGAAGTTGGATTAGTTATCTGTAACGCGAGTAGAGCACATTTAAATAAAACATTATTAACGGTTTAAAACGCTCATCATATTAGTGTCGTGGTCTCGAAGACACTGTTACGTTAAGTTAACTCATATATTTTGCATTAAACTCATTAAAAGAATTTTATCCAGAGTTGATTTTATACGTAAAAATATAACAAACAAACCACAACCATATAAGAAAGACAACTAACACAGACAATAATCACTAAATGGGTGGAACAACACGGTATACTCTTATTTGTGTATTCAACTCCCGCCTTGGTAACTTTTATCAAAATACTTTTAAAGTCTAGCATATTTTCACAACACTTTCACCAACATCAATAATGACTCATCAAGCACTCTGTGGCCACATCACAGCTAATAAAAAAGTTGCATGTCAAAATTTCGACAGACGTCAAAATTGGCGCGAGACGCCATGTTTGTTGTAAATTATGGCGGATACCCGCGGCGGAGCGAGAAACGTCGCATCTGAACTGTGCGCGCGCCGAAATAGACTACGTAATTGGTAGAGATCTGCCAGACGAGCAGACTGTTAGGGTTGAAAATAACACGAGATATATCCAAATGATCAAAATCAAGGTACGAGCGTAAACCCCAAAAATACAGCGTTGCGCGGCTTCGTCCATTACTCATTCGCGTAAACGTCTATAGCGGCCATCTATACTAATAGCCTATTAGTATAGATGTAATTTCTCTATTTTTACCTCTTAAATCTTAGGTTGCTTGAAAGAGATAGCTTGTTAGCGATAAGCCCACCCACAGAAGTTTTATTCGTATTTATTTTTATATAATAAAGAATCAATAACAATGATAAAGAGCGCAACATTAAATAAAACAGTTTAAAATGAGAAAAATATTAACTAACTTGTTTTTAACTACAGCCCGCCATTTTGAATGTTTTGCAGCTGCGGTGTGGTCACTCGTATTTAAAAATACGTGAAATAATATATTTCGCGTTTTAATCCGTCAGTGATTTATTCAATGTGTACTACAGACTAGGCGTAACATTTTTCATCGAAATGTTTTTTTGTATTTCACTCGTATCACTGCCTTTTTTTGTCCCTATGTACGCTTAAAGCTTTAAAACTACGCAACGGATACTGATGCGGTTTTTTTTAATAGATGTAGTGATTCAAGAGGGTTTATTAACAACATCACAGGTTTTCTGTAGTGTATTTAGAATGAGCATTACACCCGAGCGAAGCCGGGGCGGGTCGCTAGTTTTTTTTTCTTAATGATTGAGGATAGACATGGCATGTCACTTGATGGTAGATATACCCCAGCCTTTAGCATATAAACAAGATGCGCCGTCGACCTATTTTGGCTTTGGATATTCGGAAATCCACAGACTGAAACCGAAACGCGATTAAGCTTCACGGTTTTCAATTTCATCTCTGGTGGTTTGTGAGCCGGACGGAATTTCATATTCCTGTATGGGTAGGAGGGTAGGTGGCCATTTAATTTATAGGTGTCCAGACGAAGTCCAGCCAATTAAAAAAAAAATATATAAACATGTTGGAACTGGTGGAAATCGAACCCACGATAATATCATAAGCCATAGTTAAACAACTTAAACAACACTACAACTTAAAACTTCACTACCAACAAAATAACCTTGGGCCATTATGTATGACGTTTTACGCTAATATGTCAGTTTGATGGTCACCTTCAGGCTAATTATCTCCATTCATAATGAAATACGGTTCCCTTGTCCATCTGTGTGTTTATCAGAATGTGACGTCATATAAACCAATTATCTACGGATTTTGATATGAAAAAACGTGCATTGTTCACTAGAAACGATATAAAAATAAGTATTGTCGGTTTTTGCAAGTAGTACACCTTCAAATATATCACTTAACGGTTTAAAACGCGTAATATATATTGAAACTTATCTGTACTAGTTAAAATATACAGCTAAAGAGTTTGTTTCTTTTAACGCGTTGATCTCAGTAACTATTCGGTTCAAATAAAAAAAAACGCGGGAAATTTATTTCACATCAATTCAATTCTCGATAAATGCTCTAACCAACACAAAAATGATTTTTAAATTCCAACCCGTAATTCCTGAGATTAGCGCGTTTAAACATACATACAAACAAACTCTTCAGCTTTATATTTTACAAGTGAACAATTAAATCCCGCATTATTTGTACATTTTATTCGAATCAAACTTAGGTACCTAGATCATGTCAAGCAGAGGTTTTATTCCATTTCTCAACAAGCAAGCAGCAATCAATTAGTAGCACATGTGTACTCTCATGATCGTAACTGCTTTGTTAAGTTTAAATTGTAAAACAGAATGAACACAGCCAAATAGCTAGCTTATTTCAATTCAATTCCAAACATCAAACGTTCTCTTTGACATTCTACTGTATTTTATTTTGCAAGTGAATTTTGTATATACGCAGATATATATATATAAAAAAAACAAAAGAATGTAAGCTGAATTCTTTTAAATAAAATGAGAATGACTGGACAGCTTCCCCCTACTTACCATGGTTGTCAAATTGATGTTGGTTTGCAACCAACAAGCATTTGGGGTTCACTCGGTGGAAAATATTAGCCACGTAACACCTAAACAAGGTGCGCTATCGATCTCTTTGGCTTTGGATATTCGGAAATACGCAGTCTGATAGCAAAACGCGATAAAACTTCACGATTTTTCCACAGTCGTGAGACGGACGGAATTTGATATTCCTACTACGAATTTAATATCTATTAATTCCAGACAAATATGTTTCAGAAATATTATATGTACTAGAACTTTGCTTTGTCATATATCGTCGTTGATCAGCTGAACGAAGGTAAACACTAGACTCAAGATTGTATTTGGTATTCAAAATATGCTAAATTAAGTATTGTCTGCAGTTTACGCGAGTAGTACACATTTAAATTAAACACTTATATTAAATATATTAGCTAATTTAAAATTGAGTTTAAAATGGGGACCGACGTTTCGTATGTTTTGTAGCAGCCGTGGTCACGGAGGAACTGAAAAGGGAACCCTCCCTTTTCAGTTCCTCGGCCTGTCCTTAATGTCAAAGTCAAATGTAATGTAGCCGTTGTTAAAATTAATTGTAACCAAGTTATCTAATATATTTCGCGTATTAAACGGTTAAACTGTTTAATTTAAATCTTACATTAGTTTAATGAAACAAGAATAGTTCAAATTCAGAAGTGACATTCTAGAGACGGAGCTTTCGAACGACCGCAGTCAAAATAGTAAAATTATGACATTGAACGAATATACGCACCCGTTAAATTTAGATCTACCCGCAACTATGACGTACGATGACGTCATGACGTCGCGTAAATTACGAGAATATTTAACGTACTGGCGCCTTGTAATAGCTAAATAAAACGCTTTAACGGTTTAGTTCAACTTATTTGAAAAATAAATACTCTCTGATGTTTACGCGAGTAATATAATATCGCGTTTTAAACCGTTAAAATGAATTATTTTTTACTTTATTGAAATGTGTACTACTTGCGTAAACTACACACTTAGAGTCAAGAGTTAGTATTTGTAAGTTCATAGTGTCTGTGGTGGAATACAATCACACAAACATACAATGTACATTTTGACGAGTTCGTCGGTCTAAAGGTAGCGTTTTTTAACCATTTTATATTATTTTTTGAAACATATTTGTCTTAGCCTGGACGTCTGGATGGTAGGAATATCGTCCGGGCCACCAACCACCCTCCGCAGATGGAAAAACCGCCAGACTGTATCACATTTCCATTGCAGCCTGTGGATTTCCGAATTTCTAGGTGAACGGCGCATTTTGTTTAAAATTGTTTTATTGCTTCTGTGTAATTGTTATATAATTTTTTTTTCTATTTTCTATAATATTTGTAAGTTATATATCATTTGCATTGCTGAAAAGCATCCGTAACGTCAGGCCGTACTTAAAATAAATAGTAAATATCTGAGTTAACTAATATATTTACCATTTTAAAACGGTTTAAAAAATTAAATAGATAAAAGTACTTAGTCTGTGTAACTTAAGATGCCTGTATTAGATCTTATATTCTTGTCCGTATTGGCGAGTTATTAGTTGGAAAGTTTTCAGGCAAAATATAGCCACATGTCACTAACGCTATAAATGGCATTCCTTATTGATGCGCAAGAGCAAGAAGCATGGAAGAAACCGTTCTCGCGCATCTGCGCATTTCGTAGAAATCCTAATTTGTGACGTAATGCGTTTACATTGTTAGGTCTTGGATTCGAATCCTGTATTATTAAAATAAGTGGTATTAACAGATTGCCGAAATTATTAGTATTATACTGATTATTAAAATTGTTTTTATTTGTGTTATTGTCTTTGCTCAATAACTCAAACAAAATGTTTACTTATAAGTAAAACTAGAAATTAGCAAATTTGTATTATAAACATGTATTGAAAACGTCAAGATAAAAAATAAAACGTGAGAGAGAAAAGACAAGCAATGTGTTCACGTGATGGAAGGAGAAAATTCAGTAGATCTAATAATCTTATGTGGCGTCGACCCATTCTGGATTTAGATAAAGTAGTAAATTGCATTAGAGATCATTTCCCCTTTTCCCCTCCTTGGGATATTTCATTTCACTCATTGATTTGTAAGTGAAGTAGTAACAATTTAAATTGAGTAATTTAGCATCGATAGCATATATTTAGAATTTCAAACCAAAAAAAAATTAAATTACTTTATCTGCAAAGGAAAAAGGACCCATTATCATCTAGGAGTATACCGTATCCCGTCATTGTGGGGAATATATATTTAACTAAGCGTTCGTGAATACGAAATTAAAGAAACAAAGCTAATTGTTTTGGGAATAAGACAAATCTGGTTGCGATATATTTAAAAACACAATCATAGAATACTTTTCAAAATACTCAATTATTATGTTTGGCACTTTTTACCCCAACTGTAAAAAATAGAGATTCATAAAATAAACGAATTTTAATAATCCAGAATCTCTAAAATTAAAAAAATGGGTTCCAATTTAAATAAGGTACTTTAAAAAAATAATTTCAAACATTAATCACACACTAATTATTTACTTCACAGAATAACAACAACAAACCGCGATATAACCGGGTCTTTATACATATAACCTAAGATGGGGTAATATCTATACTAATATACTACTACCCCACTAAACCACTACATTCCCCGCTTGTCAGGTTTATATAATTGAACCGCGGCGACAACTCACAATTCTTCGAGCAATAGGATCAAATTTAAATCTAAGTATGGCGAAATCAGAACCTCTTCTGCTAATCAAAGCAAAAAAAATAATTGTGCAAAATTCCAAGGACTTAATAAAAGCAATCATTTATAACGTCACAAACATGGAACATGACGTTTAAGTCAGCACACAAGTATTATAAAATACTAAATGTACACACACACGCGTAATGCTCCTAAGAAGAAATCTGAATACGTTTGATATCAGGTCCCGAACCTAACAAGACAAGAGTCAATAGGATTAAATATGAGATGTGACGTCACACGTCACAGGTAATTAGTAGTGACGTCATAATTGATAATGTCAAAGTATTGAACTCACTGTTTATAAAAGTTGCGCGTACTGAGAAATAATTATTCATAAAAAAAGTTCTTATACATTGTTTTCTGCCGCCGTAACGTATGTGCGGTTTACTCTCCTAATAATAGTTTACTCCGATCAGAAGCTTTTATTACTATAATTGCTATAAAAAAAGAAGAGCTAATATAAGTTGAACAATCAAAAAATACTTTAACGGCTTAAAACACGAATATAAATACGTCCCGTAATAATTTTAGGGAAAAAAAATTCGCGTTTAAAACCGTTAAGAGAGTTTTTTCTAAGTGTGTACTACTCGCGTAAACTACCGACAGTATCTAAATTTAACTATTTAAAGATCCATCTGGGATCCAAGCTTGCGTCGTAACGCGTTATGTAACAAAGCCCTCATAACAAATTATCAGTATAAAAGCAAAAACATGTACCTACTTTAATATCTCACTTCAATCTATACTTCTTATAGACGTCACTCGGATTGCGATGTAAATTGGTTGTCACCGGCAAAAGCTGGTTTGAACAAACGTTGGAAGTGAAATGTGCTAAATAATTCAAACAGGAGCCTTTATCATTGCAAGATAAGACATGTAATTATTGTTGATTTGTAACGTCAAATATTTTAAAATTGTAAAAGGTCTTTGGCACCGGCAGATCCGGGTGGGGGGGAGTTGTTTGTCATGGGTTCAAGATGCCCCCCTTAGCTGATTCTAGTACTTAGGTGGACCACATAATGATTTCTCCAAGTGAACTATTTAGAATTAATTTTTACTTGTATCTATTGCTATCAATATTAAATTAAAGATTGACCAAGACTATGTGATCCTGGTGTCAAAACTGGACTCGCACTTGGTTTTGGGTATCTTAATTGTTGTTCTTAAGCTTATCAATATTTAAAACCAAAGGAATGATAAAGGGTCTGGTCAAATCCACTGGTATCATACCAATCTAGACTTTCAAAATAGCCTACATTAGACCTATACGACAAGCTAGAACGTGATATCACCTAGAAAATGAAAAATTTTCCCCTTTGAACAACATAAATATGTACTATTATTATATCAACACGTCTATCATCTTTAGAAGCGAGAAAAAGCCTTCTGATAACTAGGCCGTGATATGTGATATCTATAAACTGTCACTGTTCGATAAGGAGATGACGAATAGTTTTTAATGTAACAAGATGTTTGGGGCGCCATTTTGTTTGCTAAAATTAGATTTATATAGAAATTAGATATATAGAGTACGTTATATACTTAAAATTAAATATTGACTTATATTTATTTTATTATAAACAAAACTCTATCAGATATATAAAAAAAATATATGGCAAGACCAATTCAAGCCATTAGGTATACAAATAAATATATACCTCACTCTCCTTTATAGTTTCTATTGGACTTACCTTCTTTAAGCTCTGTTTTTCGAGGCGCATCTATTTCTTCTTAAATATTGAGTGTTGGAATTAAGTAATAAATTACCTGGAGAACAAATATAAATTGATTAAATACATTACTAATAAGTACACTTAAAACAAATGTTAAAATATACTTGTGAATTCGTGGCGTAATGTTGTGTAATTAACAAATATGTATATCAAATTTTTATGTTAAATATTAAGATCCCCTTTTAAACTAATATCTGAATAATTATATAGTGATACACTTAAATACTGTCTATTCAGAACTCGGCCCGCGTCTTTTCAGCAGCCTGGTCCCGGGGAGTCTCCCCGTGACCACGGCTGTGCAAAGCATCCGAAAGTCGGGCCGAAGTTAAAAATCATTTTCAAATAAGTTTAACTAATATATTTTAAACGTTAAAGTTTTATTTAAATAGTATATTGATAATATGATTGTGTAACAATTATTTAATCTTTTTAACTCATTTAAAGATTATAAAAGTTGCGCTATGTAATAAAATACGCGGGAAAATCGTAATTTTTGTTCGTTGATTTCTGCGCCATCTAGCGGATAACGTACCAACTCTAATATCAATTGAAAGATTATTGTGATTTAAAGAGATCTAGTTTTGCTAGGTAGCGCCACTAACCCACCCTTTGATATAGTGTTAGAAATTAGTTTAGGACAGGAAGTTCCTCTACTTGGGGTATGGGACAGAATCTGGGTTTTGCTGTTAGAGATTCACAACACTTTACCTAGGTTTTGAACTCCGGACATCCAGCACGCAACGCAATGCAACGCGGTTTACTTTTTACAGAAGCAATTACTTTTATTTACTATTTACACAACCATTAAGGACTTAACTTTGTGATACTTTTTTTTCCTTATCGCACGTCCTTCATCCACAAGAAGCTTTATTGTTAACCAACTTCAAAAATAGTAGTAATTCGATTCATATATGCTTTTTTGTTTGTTCGTTATAATAACTTTCAAATAAGTTTAACTAATATATATTGCATTTTAAACCGTTAAAGTGTTTTATTTAAATCACTATTGGTGTTCAAAGAAAAATCATTTAGCGAGCTGTGAAATGGAGATCAACTTAGCGTCAACTACAGATAGTATTTAAAGATACGTCTAGTCTATAAATCTATGTTTTAGGTAATTGTGAACTTTTTACCTAGATTAACTTGTTGCGCTTTGAGTAAAAATGTAGGAAACATAAATTTCCACTACCCGTCGGACACGATTCGCGATGTTATGATGCTATATACTTTCTATTCGCCACTGACGTAATAGAGAATGTCATAATGTTCGCAAATGTTTTGTTTCCTAGCGTGAGAAATTTAAAATAATGATATCAATCAAAAAAATAACCCGTGACCACGGCTGCTGCACAGCATTCAAACTGTCAAGCATTAGTTAAAGTCAATTGTGAATCAGTTGAGTAGCATTTTTTTTACACATACGGATTACGGAAGAGATTTGAATAAAATACTTTAACGGTTTAAAACAATATACTTATATTAAATATACTTATTTTTAACTACGGCCCCACATTTTGGGTGCTTTACAAAAGCCGTGATCATGACTGTTAATTAATTTTCAAATAAGTTTAACTAATATATATCGCATTTTAAACTGTTATTGTATTTAATTGAATGTGTACTACTCGCTTAAACTACATACTATAGGAAAGAGGTCTTTTTTTGTTTGTCTGGATAAAGGAGGCACTCTATTGCATACATCTATACTAATATATAAAGCTGAAGAGTTTGTTTGTTTGTTTGTATGTCTGTATGTATGAACGTGCTAATCTCAGGAAGTATTGTTTTGAAAAAATCTTTTTGTATTGGTTAGAGCATGTATTGAGGAATTTTATAGGCTATAAAACAAGCACTGAAACTAATAGAAGCGAAGAAACAACGGGTAAAGATTGACGCATCCAATGTCGTGGAAATTAATAGGTTAAATTTATAGAGAAGAGGTTCGCAAAAGCAAATGTGGATGCAAAAATTACTATTCAACGCGGACGAAGTCGCTGACACAGCTAGTAATTAATATTGCCAGAGCCAAACACTAAATTATCTTAACGACGCCGCGATAGCGATTGTATCGGGAAATTCGCATAACAACATCGTATTCACGTCAAGATGGAGTGAAATTTTGAAAAGCTGCCAATGAAAATTAATTAATAGTCCGAAACTGAAATGCAAGCTATACAAATGTGTATTCCACGCAGCCGGGAAAATAAAACTTTGGGTTCTAATGAAACGCTATTAACGGGTTTAAAAGGGGTTAAAACATATGTTTTTTTATTTTTTATTTTTTTTATTTTTTGCGTTCATGTTCCCGGCTACTGCAGGGTATCGCAAACATTCGGGTTAGCTAATATATTCAGATTTTTAAACCGTGCAAATTGTTTTATCAATTGTGAACTTTAGTAGTTTTATAAGTCATCATATGTTTCGCATATGCTGACAGTTTCGCATAAATTAAAAATTAGAGTTTGGAAAAAGATTGACACAGGCGAGTGTCGAACCGGCATCCACTTGAGCTACTAGGACACCGTAGCTCAATTGGTGAGAGCAATAGCACGGTTGGCGGCAGGTCCCACCTGTGTCGTAAGATTGTTAGTCTAAAATCCATTGTCATTTATTTTAATTGCACTATTCGTGTAATGTACAGACAATACAATTTTTTTAGCTACTTAGGGGCCGTTATAGGCCGGTAAAAAATTTGCTAATGTCATACTTAAACAGCCTAATAATAAATAAATAATAATGTAAACGACCATCACCGAGGTTCAGTGGTTGAACTTTTCGCCTAACAATGCGGTAAGCACCAGGATCGAATTCTCGAAATAATACTTTCGGCCGGGACACAAAGGACAAATTGTGCCACTAATAACTGAAATTTATTACATAGGACACAGATCTGACAATGCCAAACCCAAACCGTTACAATAAAAAACTAGTTAAAAATTTTAAAATTTTCCACTTCCAATGTTTACGTTTAGTTATGTAAGTTTTTTAAACATAATTTCCACTTCAAACTAAACAATTTATTTCAATAAACGCGACCAAGTCCGAATCTTTAACAGACACAAAGGGTTCCGTACCACTCTATCCATTAAATGGCAAAAATATTGTTAAATACTGTCTATAGTTTAAGCGAGTAGTACACATTTTAATAAAACACTTTATCGGTTTAAAACGCGATACATTAGTTAAACTTATTTGAAAAGGATTTTTAACTCAAATAAGTTTAACTAACATATCGCGTTTTAAACCGATAAAGTGTTTTATTTAAAAAATATTGTTAGTTGAAGTATTTACTTTACTCTATTCTCAACGCATACTAATAGTATAAAGCTGAAGAATTTGTTTATTGAAACACACTAAGGAATTACTGGTTCGAATTGTATTATTATAGTTTTGTAAGATAGGTCATTTATCGAGAAAGGCTTTAGGATATATCAAATTGTCGTGACTGCATCTGATAGGAGCAAAGAAACAGTGGCAAATGGGGAAAATTATTCACCTTTGAGGGCTTCCATTACGTGCGCTGCGAAAATGGTTCAAGAAACTTAGAAATATGTATGAAAGAATCTCTTGAAATTTCCAAAAAAAAAATGGATTTTTTTTTAATTTTCAAGAGATTCTTTCTCATTTCAAGAGATTCTTTCTCATTTCAAGAGATTCTTTCTCATTCTTTGTCGTGGTACAATCAATAGCTACCTTTTAAGATTAACTTACAAGAATCATTTTTATGCTAATTAATTAGACCGAAATTAATGCATTATTTAGTTTAAGTTAGAATTGTAACAACATAATAAAATCAATCTTGCAAACCAAAAAACAACGTTTGCCGGATCAGCTAGTAAGTCGATATATAGCGCTAATAGATGTCGCCTGCAAAGTTACACGGATCACAAAGTACAGTCCTAAATTAGTTTCGTACGGAACCCTAAAAAGCTAGATATTAGGAAACATTCGTGGACCTTATCACAATAGATAGAAGGTCGTTGCTGTTCAATAGACTGCAATAAAAGGTGGCAATGAACGATCATGTTAGAATGGTCAATATGCTTAGATAATAATAAACTTTGCAGTTATCAATGGTACCTACTCATTCGTTAACTATATTGGTCGGTATATATGTAGCTGATCGGCTGTCAAGCTAAATGGTAAACGTGTTGCCTAGCATTGTGTTAAACGCGAGAAGTCCTGGGTTCGAATCCCGAAATTCGATTGTTTTAGTTGGGAAAGGCACAGAAATTCAACTAGGAATCTACCTACCGATCAGCGAACGGACACATAAATGTGTTCGCCAAAAGGGGTAGCTTTTATATAGCTTTTTTTAGTGAATTTGAATGCTTTTACGTACTGTATGTGATACTCCCTCCATTCTGACCTTACTTTTTCTGAGTTTTGCTCTACTATAGAGGTGGTAATACCCACTAAAAGCAACATCAACTGGCCGCCACTACCACATCATACCGGATTGGATTATGACATTTGTTCAGACTATGGATTACTGTAATTTCGTTTGCCCAGGGGACGTATATATTTATATGTATCCGTTTCACTGATTACATTACAGGCAAATAGTTGGAAATTCTGTGTCTTGCTTGACCGAAGCAAGATTTAAATCAAGAAACTTTCTTGCTTAACGCAATGCTGGGTAACGTGTTTGATAAATGTTATACGGTAGAAACTGCTCCATCTTAGGATTAGGAAGCATATTTGTGATTTAGTTTAGTAACATTTTTGTTTTAGCAATATAAATGAAAAAGTATGTAAATGATTATTTATTGTGCAGGCTGTCATTTGTAATTCGTTTTTCCTAGCAAGATGTATTTATAAGTACCTACTGTCTGTAGTTTACGCGAGTGGTACACATTTAAGTAACACACGTTTAACGTTTTAAAACGCGAAATGTATTTGTAAATTATTTAACTACGGCCCGAATTTCGGATGCTTTGAAGCAGCCGTGGTCAGGGCGGGTCGCCTCGCGGGCGTTTTAAATGTTTTATTTAAAAGATGTATTTTTGTTTTACTAAATGTAAATCTAAAGGGGAAACCGAAGCGCGATTAAACTTTACAATTTTTTCATAGCGCGGTTGTTTGTGACCCAAACGGAATTGTGGTATTCCTACCACCCATTCAATATGCGTATTTTTTAGTTGTCACGTTTCGGAATCATTTTATTTGATACTAGCGGCTCGTCCCGGCTCCGCACGGGTAGACATAAATAGGTACAGATATTTAAATTATAAGCATGCTAATTAAAACGACCATAAATCACTAAATTAGAAAAAAAAGTATTGCGCGTCCTAGCTGTTAACGACCGTTGTCTATCTCGCTGTGTCAGGAACCGCTGCGAACGTTGATAGTGTCCCGTGCACGCGTTAGCGAATTCCTAGCTCTATTTCCTTCAAGTCGCTGCGACGATCTTGCATTTTGTTCTGCAAGACAAACCTTAACGTTCGACGATAGAATTTCTGGTATTTGATATACGTTACTACAAACCCGCCATCTTGTATTATCTTTGACTATGTCATCTTTATTTGAACCTTATAACATATATGTAATATATTGTTCTATCATATAAGGAATGGGAGTCATATTTAGCGAGACCGTATAATAATTAATAGGGATGTTATTATTGAACAATAGAAATTTGGCAACGAACTCTTTTAATGTGTCATCTCTTTATTTAACACGAGTAATATAAAAATGTAGAATATGTATATAATTATATCTTTAGTTATAGTAATGAAGTTGTTCATATTATGTAAAAAGGTAACTTTCTGTGAAAGTAAACATCTCTTTATCTAATTTACACCTACGTAATAGAATATCTTTAAAAAGTGATAACCCGTTTCCCCCTCGTGGGGCATGGGGCGAATACATTTCTGTGTCTGTTTCACTGATCCGTTATTTAACAGGCAAGTAGTTGATCAGACTTATGTCCTGCCTGACGGAAACAATTGAGTTTTCCTGGGATTCGAACACAGGACCACTCGCGCTTAACGCAATGCTAGGCAATACGTTTAACCGTTTGGCTACAGAGGCGGTCAATAGAATACATTTAGTCAATCTTGTTTGAAAAGAATGTGTTGTTCGTCTTGCCCATACAATAATCTATACTATCATAAAGCTGAAGAGTTTGTTTGTTTGAACGCGCAAATCTCTGGAACTACTGATTCGAATCGAAAATGGTTATTTGTGTTGGTTAGAGCATCTATCGAGAAAGGCTTTAGGTTACCATGCAACTAAGAAACAGTGGGAAAAGTAAAAACGAGGAATATTATTCATCTCTTTGGGTTTCCGTTTGCTGTGAAACCAAAAAATATGTATGAAATCATGATTTCTCTTTAACGATCTTAAAAAAATCGCGTATTATGTGTCTCTGTATATCTTTCAAGATAAACTCTCAATAGCGACGGGATGCTGATGACGTCGTAATTATAACAGCTAAAATTTATAAAGATGAGGAGATTTGCACAATCGCGGTAGCAGCTATGATATATATAAAACAAAACAATATATAATATAAACAATTTATAAATATAATTTTATATGACTAAATACAGATAAAAATACAGTAATACAGTCGCAGTCAAAAGGTGAGTACACTCAGCTACGTGGGGACTGACGTCCCAACATTCTTCTGTGGTCCTTTCAAGGACCAAGCTTACACAAGCACAGTTTGACATTTCCCCTATGAGATATCTTTATCAAACACTTTAGACTGAAATAAGTAAGAGCTGAACACATAGGAAGCAAACCAATTTTGGCAGGAGATACTCAGACATCGAATTTTGGCAAACGCGCACTTTGTGGTTATTAATAGCTGTTCGCAGTAGTTCGCTTAAACACATCAGGTTCAAGGGCTACTACACGCGGCGTTAGTTTTGTAAACCAACAGAATCCTGGGGTTTTTCCGAGTCAAATGTTAAACGACCTTCTTACATACTTGTATATTTATCTAGGGCATTAGCTAAGGGTGTTGCATTACGATAAGCAAGATCTGGTTTTGATTCCAGGGTAAACAGTAAATTGCTTCGGTCTACCAGGATATAAAATTCTGATCAACTACCTCTTAGTAAAATCGACCAGTAAACCGGACACAGAAATGTGTTCACCCGACAGTGGTAAACAGGATTTCACAAACTCATTATAATTGTGTGCATTAAACACACAAAACAAATAGGTATAAATAATCGACGTAAAGTTTACGCTTTCCAGTTATCATCAGAGAACTAAGTTGTTTATCTATATAATATTTTTTTAACATTTGTTATTGACTTATTCAAGTAATTAAATGCGCTACATGTATTATAAATTACGAGCTATGACAGCGACTTCGTCCGCTAAGAGAATATTTATTTTGGGCATACAAATTTGTTTTTGCAAACTGTTTATAAAAACTAAAGCTTTTACTCACGACGTCGGTCGCGTCGCTTCCCGTCGTTCTTGCAAGATAATCTTAAAAGATAGACTGATAATAGACTGAAAAGATAGACGTCGGGTACTTTTTTTTAGATCATAAAGAGGAACCATTCTCTCAAAAATATTTTTTGAACCGTTTAATTTTCCTCGTTTTCTCCACATTTCTCGATGTATCTTCGCTTGTATTAGTCACAAGGCGATGTTATATTATATAGCCCATAGCCATTCTCGAAAGGCTCTAAATTATACAAAAAAAACCGTCGTTTCTTAGAGTAGCGCGTTCAAACAAACAAACTCGTCAGCTTTAGATATTTGTATAGATAACAACACTGAAAAGTGGTTAAAAATATATTCGCGTAAAATGAAGATTGAAGTGTCAGAGGACGAAATAAAATGTAGGATACAGTTGGTAAGAGGCGCAACCCTAAACTAACTAAGTAAGATGTATTTTGGTTTTGGACATTCAGCGAACCACAGACTGTAACCGACACAGACTTACGATGTACAAGTGACTTTTTGTTTAGGAATGTGGAAAGAAGCACGAGGTGGGTCACAAAACATTTGTTTTAGAGTCGTAGAAAAAGTCTAGTTACGTATATGTTTGTGAAATTGGCAAAAGTCCAACATTCCTCTGAAATAAATCATTCTTAACACCACTCAGACTAGACGAGTGTGGTTGTATTCTTTCACGCTTATTCATTACTTATATGTATTATATATACCTATGTTTAAGAAATTAATTAAATTTATTATTTACTATATTAATATTCATTTTTAAATTAACAAAATAAAATAATTTACTTGTTAATGCACCTGATGGTATTATGTAAAAAAAATCATTAAACAGATCTACGACACGTGTCACGGTAGCTCAATTGGTTAGAGCGCGCTGTAAATGCCGGTTCGATTTCCACACGTCATAAATGTTTTTGAATCGAAAATTGATTTTTTATATACATATACAATAACAACATATGAGAAATATTGAAGTTTTCATGTATGTGTCAACTTTGATTTTTACAATTAACTTTAGTTAATTTTAATAATTAAAACTTTCGGAACCTCGGTCAGAGAGAATAGACTAAAAACAGCGCTAAGCTATGTCCTTCGAGCAGTATTCACCCGAGTCTGAATCTCGAGAAGACACGAAATTTATAACGGGCCCTTAATTTGATTCCTACCTAGTCCCCTCCAATGTATAATTTATATGATGGTGGGATCACCAAAATTACCTCCGGTTCACGAACCACGATCTTCATAGAAACGTCATTTACGTCTCGGCTTTAGGCTGTGGATTTCTTAATCCAAATTAGACAGCCTATTCGGCTATTAACTTGTCTCGTCTTTGTCTGGCATATTTTGAATCTAGTTTTGTGCGTACACGTTAATTGACAAACCATTTATCGGCATAAGCGACTATTTCGCACATTCGACGCAATGATTGTTATTATTACTATAATTACTACAACACACATTTCACAAATCACCGACCTTTTCTTCACCGACGCGGGAGCATCGCTAACAAAATCGTGATGCTGCTAACAGCATGAGCACGAAGTTGCCAATATCGTCCAAGGACTCTATTGAACATCGCATTTCAACTTCAAATTCAAATAATTTATTCCACATCATAGAATATACATAACACACAGATATTATACAAGGATATGTGAAAATACATAAATGGTTTAAATTACAAATAGTGTTTGTAGTTTACGCGAGTAGTACACATTTAGATAAAACACTTGAACGGTTTAAAACGCGATACATATGAGTCAACCTTATTTGAAAATTATTTTAACTACGACCCGACGTTTCGGATGCTTTGCAACAGTCGTGGTCAAGGGTAGACTAAGATAATTTTCAAATAATTTTCACTAATAGATTTCGCATTTTAAACCGTTACAGTGTTTTATTTAAACAGAAATCATATGTTAAAGAAAGGCCTATTTTATAGCAATCTATTAAGTTTTTGAGTGGCGTATAGTAAATAAATATATTTCGTTCTTTCAATCACTGCCTGTATATAAAAAGCGGCGAATTCTCGAGCCACGTTTCGCTTTCAGAATCTAGAACTTCTTATGTCCTATGTATTTTGTCATAAAACACATTCTAACTACACTCTACAATTTTTCGCATTGCCCAAGTTAGACCTTCATTGACAAACTTCGGTGCCGAAAAGTACTTGAATTTTTTCAAACACAAGATCACGAGACGAGACGTAGACTAAATTGCAATCAATTGTCGCGTCCTGATTGGTCGATAACTCGCCTTTCAATAAAACGGACCAATCAGAACGCTCGGGGGTTAATTGGAGTGAACTGTCTATTGATTCATTGTGAGATGTTTGTTGAGCTTATCAGTAACTAGCTGTGTCAGCGACTTCGTCCGTGTAAAACAGTTATTTTTAGCATCCAAATTTGTTTTAAATAAAACACTTTAACGGTTTAAAACGCGAAGTTAAAAATCATTTTCAAATAAGTTTAACTAATATGTCGCGTTTTAAACCGTTAAAGTGTTTTATTTAAATGTGTACTACTCGCGGAAACTATAGACAGTATCAAATTTGTTTTTGCAAACCTGATGTCGACAGATAGGTATGATTTATATAGACAGCAAACTCTTAGTTAACTTACACATTTTAGTACACATGTAAATAAAACACTTTAACGGTTTAAAACACGATATATTTTAGTAAAACTTGTTTGAAAATTATTTAACCCTAAAAATTACGGATATTACTTCTAAACTGCAACTGACTAATTGTCTATTATAACACTTGTTATCTACACTCGACTGGAGCTCATTAAGATTATGTAAATTCGGTTATGATTAGTCACATTGTATTTACAGAAATTGTCACTAATTATGTTTAATTTTCTTCGGATTTCTATATTAGAATTATTTATTTCAGCATATCATTGTCTTTCGGGCTGTTCCGCCGATGTGAGCGTGAAGAGGTTCTCGACGTGCTGCAGTTAGTAGGAGTTGGTGGAGTAACGAACATTTTGAATCATTTGTGAGATATATATATATGAAATATGGGGCTGCTAGAAGCAGGGTGGCTTAATTAGCATTTTAATGTGGCATTTTTATTTTCCTCTTTATTTAAAGGTTATGTTTTTTGTTATTAGGCCACTCTACCTCTAGCAGCCTCATATGACAGAAGACGTATTCACCAATCACGTACGTATCACGTATCAAGTGAGGTAGTGTGATTTTAGAGTGGGATAATTCACATACCATCAAGTGAAACTTTCAAACCGTGCTTGCCTGTCTTCTTCTATTATAAAAAAAACCTTCCATTTTCGAAGCATTTGGAAAATGGTTATCCACGTTTTAACCATCACGAGCCGATGACATCATTAGAAAATGATGCGCGTATCTCGTTTAGCCGGTCGAACAACTCGAAAAGCCTAGTAGCTTTGCAAAATACTAATATATAAAGCTGAAGAGTTTGCTTGTTTGTTTGAGAACGTGTTAATCTCAGGATCTACTGGTAGGAATTGAAAAATCTTTTTGTGTTGCTTAGGGGCTATAAAACATTGCGATGCGACTAATAGGAGCGAAAAGATTACGGGAAATTTGGTGAAAACGGTTCAAAACACCCAAAAATATGTACGACAGAATGATTCCTCTTTAAATGATCTAAAAAACAGTCCAGGACTATATGTCTATCTTTTCAGATTTTGCTCGTCAAATAACTATTCTACGCGGACGAAGTCGCTGCCACAGCTAGTATTTAATGAAGCTGCCTACAGTACATTGGTCGTAAAGGCGTCAACTCTCATGATAG
The DNA here is from genome assembly GCA_963661955.1 of Leptosia nina. Taxonomy (NCBI): domain Eukaryota; kingdom Metazoa; phylum Arthropoda; class Insecta; order Lepidoptera; family Pieridae; genus Leptosia; species Leptosia nina. The sequence continues at coordinate 7,120,556 of CAVLEF010000008.1, forward strand.
CAGCATACTGTATCCAGTCCTTTAATACTGTTTCTACAAAATATATTGCCTTAACAGTGTAACAATTCCACGTGACCTGACAACTGTAGTCATCGTCCTGTTTGCAGACGGCTTAAACTTCTGTTTTCAGCGTCTCTCTTTGCATTACTTATACTTTTATTTAAACACAAAATCGTGACCAAATATGGAAGACGCGTGACGTCAAAGAAATTGTTTAATAATCAAATGAACAAACATTCTTGGTGTCTTTATAACTACCGATGTCTAGTAAGAATTCAGCATATCATTGTTTTTTCTTCGAGCAATCGAGAAGTTAACATCTCCCGATGATGCCCCGTCCGCTCGTGATGGCGAAACGTCGAGAACCTCTTCTCGCTCACATCGGCCGAACTGCCCGAAAAACAATGGCTGTGAAAGCCTTACACACTTCTACGCCTTATTTAACATTTCTTTTCTAATTAAATACTAATTCGTTCTACTTTCTGATAGGTGTTTCCCAGTATGATAATATCTAGAAGTTACTAAATTAATCGTTACTTAATTTAATTCCCATTTAAGATTACCATAAAATGACATAACGACACGATTATCATAAACCACGTTTTATTGGGCATTGATTACATTGTACGATATTTTTAACACTGAAATTAGAATTTATATGATAGTTAATAAGTTTTAGATTAAATAAATAAAAAAAAAAACAAATCACAACAAATAATATAGATATGTATACAAGAGCTTAAAACTTGCATTCGAAACATGATAACTGCTCCACACGTGCTTTTATGATCTCATGTAAGAATTGTTATTTCGTTTAATTAAACTATAACAGCTTTTTTATCTGAGAAATATAATGATATCAGATAAATATTGTGTTATGCCATAATAGCAAGAAAACAAATTTCACTTTTAGCAAAATAGCGTTAAAAATTATCTGTATTTCACGCGAATGGTCCAGGTTTAGTGCAGTCAGATTTATTTTCTAAGCTTAAGGAAACAAACATACGTATGACAAGTATTTTTGGCACAGGAATTACATAGAAGGATAATGTTTTATTCAAATAAAACACTTTAACGGTTCAAAACGTGATATATTAGTTAAACTTATTTGAAAATGTTTTTAAACTTCGACCCGACGTTTCGGATGCTTTGCAGCCGTGGTATCCTCGTGGTCACGGGGAGTCCACGTCTGTTAAAGCGTTTTATTTAAATGTGTACTACTCGCGTAAACTATAGACAGTATTTATTTGTACCGGATTTTTTTTGTATATTCTACTAATTTCACAGCTTTCATCATTTTAAATAATTAATTTGAATCATGATAAACGGTGGCCGTGACCTCGCAAGTGGTGTAAAAACGTGTGCTTATTACGAACAACGAATTTTTTTTATACTTCCAACCGTTATATCACGGTTATGGCAACACTTATAAAAATAGTTTGTATGCATTTTTTGTAGAGAATCGGTTGATCTGCAATGGTAGTCACCGTTACCACGGTTTGCCTGAAAAACGCGACAAAACCTATTACTCCAGACTTTCACTATTAATAACAAAATTGCCCAAGGTGATTGATTATACCATTCTGAATACTCATACCAATTTATAGCTCTATGGAAATGAATGTAACCATACCTATATTTTACCGCCTTTGTAGCTAAATGGTTAAACGTATTGCCTAGCAATTGCATTAAGCGCGAGAGGTCCTAGGTTCGAATCCCGGGGAAACAGTTAATTGTTTCGGTAGAGCAGGGTACTGAAGTCTGACTACTTGCCTGTAAATAAAGCCGATCAGTGAAACGGACACAGAAATGTGTCCGCCCCCTGCCCCACGAAGGGAAGCGGTATTTTACTTTGTAGCTGTATTTTACGGACTAATTTGACTGAACTGAATCATTATGAATTGTCATAATGATTTTTGCTTTTTTTAGTTCCTAGGTATATATAATACAACAGATTTAGTTAAACGTGATATTCAATTTTCATTACCAATGCTATCTAACACTGGTATTTATATTATGACAGATTCACTATCAAAGACTATACAATAATAAATACTTGACATATGATTAGAATATTATCAATACAAATAAGGAAAGCGCGTGATGGAATCGTGCATGGAGAGATGTTTCCCCTGCTGCACATTAAACAAAACATTTCCGGGTGAAAAGAGAAATTTATTTTTTTTCCGTGTGAGGAGATGTGTGTGTCTGTGTGTGTCGTCAACTCAAAAAAATGCCAACTATCTTTTAAATCCAATTTACAATAACGACAGGACAGTCTTTTTTTTTCTTACATTTTTATTGTCTTAATTAGATGAGGAATCGTATTAAAGGTTAATAAATATATAAAAAAAATAAAATAAAATAAAACACACGTGACCACGGGCTGCGGCATCCGAAACGTTAGGCCCTTGTTAAAATAATTTTTAAATGAGTTTAAGTATTATATTAAATATATTTCGCGTTTTAAACCGTTACATTTTTTATTTAAACGTATTAAACGACTAAAAATATATGATGCTTTAGTTGCACTATACGTGTGAAACTACGTTTCATTGTACAGGGTAGAAATTTGTCTCCGATTTTCTCATCATTGTGGACAAGTAGTCTGACTTCTGCGCTTGTCGTACTAAACTCTTACTGACCATGATTTAAACCAGTCAAGCGCAATTTTAGACAATGTGTCATGTATTTAAGTAGAGTAACTAAGTGAAAAAATGTTGTCTGTAGTTTACGTGAGTAGTACCTACCTGCACAATTTAGTAAAAAACACATCAGGCCGTAGTAAAAATAATATGTAAATAAGTTTAACTATAATATTTCGCATTTTGAACCGTTAAAATGTTTTATTTAAATTAGTAAGAATAGTTAAGTCATTCGTGATCATTTCTAACGGATTTTACTTGATATTATTTCCTTTTTGTGAAAGAGAACGGACAAGCATGGGGTTGATGGAAGTTGAAATAAACCATTTAACATGTATGATGCGCTGTCGACCCATTTCGGCTTTGGACAGTTTTCGTAGCTAAGACCTAAAGTACCCATTTCCGTCCATGTAATGGTGCCTAAATGAAGTGCAATGACCGATCAGCACTTCAACACGTGGTCGGTGAGTTTTAAACGCGTGGTCATACTGTACTATTTATCAAACGATGGACTACATCGGACAAGTATCAGGTATTTAAGATACATATGTATTTGATGTCTTAGGTATTCACTACATAGTATGAAACATAGTCGCTTTTCTGTCCCTATGTACACTTAAATCTTTTTAACTACGCAGCAGATTTTGTTGTGTTTTTTTAACAGATCGATGCAACGTTCACAGTTCTTCACAGGTCTTTAAATTTATCTTTAAAAAGCAATTTATCGTATATTTATTATCAATTTTATATTTATTAGAAGTTTTTGACTTTTTTATATTTTGATATTAAGTATTTTTAGAAGATCTATTTATTACTTTTATATTATTACGTTTTCAACATTGCTTCTAAATAAATTTTAGAGGCGTTATAAATGATATATCGCTTATTATATTTATATATATTACTTTAAGCTGTTAAACGCGAATATAATAATTAATAGCCACGACGTAACGTTTTGGCTTTTTTACAGTAGAATTACTCATTTGAATTATCCATGAATAAGTTCCTAATAGTCAATTAACATCCAACAAAAAACTGTACAAGAATATTGTTATCGTTTTAAGAGTCATTAAACATTTTGGTCTATTGTAAAGCGCGTGATACTCAATTGCGTAAAGTAAATGAATGTTAATCTGATAAGAAGCAAATTGGCGAATCTTACGAACAGTCTTACTCACACCGTATTATACATACTTTAGAACATATTTTAGAAAAAAAATCGGTTTGACAAATATGAACATTTAGGACATATTTGTTTGATGGATATTGAACCGTTAAAAGTTTAAAATATTCTGCACAACAAAACACTTAAAAGTATATTTTTTATAGTCATATTGTTTTTTTAGGCTCTTAGTTGAAGTCTCTAGGTTGTAAGTCTTGGTATGAGATTTGAAGCAATTTTATATTAAGATTTACAAATATCGCTTTTGGTAGTCTCTTTAAATATTCGTGTAAAACCGCAGGCAATACCGTTAGTTTGTTAATATTATTTTGAAATACTAGGTTTCACTGTTTTTACTCAGATTCGGTATAGTAACTTGCGACGCGTTCGTATCTCGGCCCCGACATGGCAAAAGGAGGTCAATTTTGAAAGTAGTGTGTTAAAATAACAACATAATCGAATTCTGTTGATGACCCGCGAATATCATTGCTGCGCGTGATTCATTAAATTGCTAGTGTCACTATTGTTTTGAAGGTAGTTCCTAGGTATATATAATAGCACAAGTTAAATATTCTGTATGTCTAATTGACAGTTAAGAATTTTCTCTACTTAATAAATCACTTATTTTAATATTAAAATTTTTTAAGTTAATAAATTGTCAGCCCTCTGTTTTAAAAAATTAAAACTTTTACTTAAGAATGTCAATTGTCAGTTGACAATTTTATTAATCTAATAAGATATTATTCTTATATGAATTGCATTGGAATTTGACAACTAATTTTAAATATTTGCTATCTTGGTAGCATTGATAATCTCACAACTTAATTGTTTATAAATCATAAAGTTACTTATCTCTGTAGTTTTTATAGCACAAATTATCTTATCACTCAAAATAATAAATATGTGGTGGAACTTCAATTTAAATGTATATATGTATTTAAATATTATTTTAAACATCTACAGGGCATTGTCTAATTATTAAACTTATATCATTAACATATTCTTGTCTTAATTACTTGAGAAGTGATAGGCATAAAAATACAGCTATGTTTGATATACTAATATGAATATAATAAGTGCATATCTCATGCCTAGCATGCAAGACTTAGGTCTTATATACCTCTATGGACTATCCAAACATAATATCATATTGCATGATGTACAAATCATTTTCAGTAATATAAGTATTATTTGACAAGTAATAGCTATGAAACTGAATGTAAACAAATGCTCAAAGATAACTTGACGTTTAGCCAAGTCAATATTTTCAGGGTCACGAGCTGTCTTCGAAGAAATTGTTTTCCATACGCATAATAAAAGTGTGATCTAAAAATATGCGCAAAGTCGCGAAAATGCGCCGCTATCACGTGTTATTAATATTATTCTCACCTTTCAGTTACTGGGACGGCTTTCGATTTCAGCTCGTAGAACATGAAATCCTGTTGAGGCTGACCGGTAGTCATTTCTTCTAAGATCTTCTGGTCAATATTAAAATCATTCGTGAGAAGGGATGCGAGATCGTATCCCATATCGATGCCGGACTCATCCATATTATTCAAACCACTTTCACTAACTTTCCACAATTCCGAGTATTATTTACGAAAACAAAATCATACTAAAGCACGCAAAATTAAATTGTTTACACGAGAAAGGATGATTATCACAGCATCCATCCTCACAGCTGTCTACTTGTTGCTATTGTTGTTTCAATTTTCGAACTGTGTTGCCAGTTACTGGCTCAGCTCAGCACAACATAATGAGAATTTGTCACGAGGTAACCATCGATGACCCTCTCGTACTACTGAAAAAAAAGACCAATACGTAACAGCCAAACTAAGAGATCTATTTACTATCTCTCAAACCAAAAAACGCACCAAAAGCATTATCTTGACATTGTTTTGATCAGATGCGATTTAATAAACGAATAGATTGTATTTATAAAGTGGGCAGTACCTTCATCAACACAGAGTACTTAAATAATCATTTTGTCTGTGGTGGTCTTATCATAGACAAAATGTCTAATCTTTGACCTTGACAGTAAAACTTTATGGTATTATTTTGAGTGCTGTGAGCTAGGTTTGAATTTGTAAACGCTGTATATTTTATCTGTGTCGTAAAGTGGTTTGAAAGCTTGAAATACACTAATTGTTTTCTTGTTGCTAATTCAGCTAAACAAATACTGTTAAATATTTGCTATCGCTAGTTTCAAATTCTAACAATATATTAACATGTCGAAGGCACATCCACCAGAGCTAAAAAAGTAAGTATAATTGCGGTACAAACATAACCTAACTTAGCCTATACGCCGTTATTAAAATGTTATCGCATTTTTATCAATAACTGTTTCGTTGCTTAGTATATTTCTTTTTAAATTCAGCTTACCAGTTTTAACTTTGTTTTTTAAGGTTCATGGACAAAAAGTTGTCAATTAAGTTGAACGCCGGGCGAGCTGTTATTGGCGTCCTTCGGGGATTCGATCCATTCATGAATCTTGTGCTTGATGAGTCAGTAGAAGAATCCAAGGATGGCCAACGTAACAATATTGGCATGGTGGTATGTAACTAATAATCCTGTATAAAACCATCTAATAGTGAAATTTTGTTTATTTAGAGATAAATACTGACATGTTTATACTTGACAAGACAAAGATCTGCAATAACTTAGATCCATTATTTGTTAATAATAATTATTTGAAGTTAATTATTACAGCAGTTCTCTGGGCTCAAAAACATTTAATAATCTATACATTCTCTTTAACAATAAGACTGACAGACAGTAAGTAATTGCAATATCACTCAATTTTAAAAGCCAGGTCTTAGTTTATCAATTTCTTTTTTAACTCCCTTTAAAGCAGTAACTTAGTGTATAAAGATTTTACCGTCCAACAACAACCATCAACAATTTTTTCCTGCTAGTGCCCCGATATCCCTTAAATACTGCCGCATGTGTAATCTTTTCATGAATTATTCTTGTGTTCCAGATTCAGCCATTTCTACCATAAATTCTATAATGCAGCAGATAGCATTACAGAGCTACGGTATTCAAATTTGATATTATTGTTTCAGGTAATCCGAGGGAATAGTATTGTCATGTTGGAGTCACTAGATAGAATATAGTATTAGGTTTGCTAATTAAGTTTAGATTAAGAGTTTAAACAATAAAGTAAGGGTAAAATAAGTATAACATTTTTGTTTTCTTTTTGATTATGCTTAAAAACTTATTAGTGAAGTAGAGAGCACAGACTTGAGCAATATACACCGTGCCCATTTCTGCGTAAGTTATTTATTAATTAACTTTTTAAGCGTATTTTGTCTTAAAACTTAATCACAGAAATGGCTCATAAAGATTTAGCCATAATCTGTGGATTGAAGAAAAGTTAATTATCTGCTTTGACAGTGACAGACAATGATTCTTATATTCTATGGTCATATATCCTTCAAGTACCATTGCACTATTCTAATTCTGTGCATTATTATTTTGTTTGTTAAATAAACAATGTATTTTTTACTTAACCATACCAAAATATATGTTTAATTTATGTTTATTTGAAATAATGGTAGTTTACTCATAGCTGAAACAGACTCGTAAAACATAGTGAATATTATTTAAGTGTCGTGAAGTAAGTTTCAGTACTTTTTTATTGTATACTTAGGCCTATGATTATTACGACCATTGTTCACACAAAACTTAACAAGGTTTCTTGTGTATTTGTATGGGTTCGTGTATCGTCGCACTGTCTTTGAGTAAAAGATTAAAATACAATATAGCTAGCAAGCAGTGTCGGTTACCGTTGGCCGTTTTTTTGCGCTGTGTTAGATGAGGTCATAATTATTAGAATGTGGGTCGCATCACATTATCATACTGCCGTGGGTAAATACTGTTGCCATTGAACTAAGAAATTATTTTCAAGTTATAACTAGTACAACACAGCACTGATTGTTAAAATGGGAGATATTCAACTTTGTAAGTCTTAAAAATTATATCAAGTCAGAAAAGATAATATATCTTTAGCTTTGTTTAATATACAATCATAGTCTGTTTGATAAATATTTTTTATTGTTTGTAGAGATCAAATACGAGACAATTTTTAACATTTAAAAGAGTGCATTCACTTAAATATTATGAAATTACTTGAACTGGTAGCAATTTAGACATATCCAGAATTAATTTGTAAAAATGTATATATTTGAACAATTTCACACATATTATCTAAAAACACTTTGATTGGTTTAAAATGCGAAAAGTGCCATTGACAAGTTTAGACTAAACTTATAATTAAACTTTGTTTTTTTCTAAATTATATAATTTTTTTATATAAAAAAAATATACATTGAATATAAATTATGACATGGGCAGGACTTGAACCCGCATCAACAGAGTTTAGTGCTTTTGATCTATGGATGCTGGTTCAATTTTTAATAAATAAACTCTAAAGTGTAAATTCGTCACATGATACTTTTCACATTTTCAAAGCAATCAAAGGGTTTTTTATGTTACTTTTTTCAAATATATCTATTTTTACAAATTATATTTAAAAATCTTCCCTAGATATGTATTAACTGTTAACAGTTGAAGAAAATTTTATAATATTTAATTCCAATCACTCTTATAAATGTAAAAATCTGATATTTGACACTTTTCCTCCTCCATGTCCTATTTTTTAAATTTTTATAGTGCCATCGTGTGAAAAATATTCAAGTTTTCAAAAGAAATAATAAATACTTAATGTGTATCATACATGATTTTTTTAGCATTGCTTCCGACATTCTGATTAATGTTACATGCATGTGTTGTATTAATGAGTCATAATTATTTTCCTGTTTGAATAAAAATCACATGCTTCAGTACATCTTGATAACATTTATTCAATGTAGTCTATAAATGATGTTCCACTATATTTAAAATATATTTGTCTGTATTGTACATTCATGTGTAAATGGACTGATTCATGTTATGATACAGAAATCGGTAATCCAGGGTACAAATAATACCTAAACATGTGTTCAAATGTGTGATTTAAATATAAATTACAACAAATTTTCTTATTCAAGCAATTGGTATCAACAACCACATTTATTGTCAGAAAATATAACTATTATTAATTTTTTTACAGGCTTTTTGGCATGCCTAATAATTAACTGGTTGTGGATTTGATTTCAAATGAGTCCAACATATTTTAAATCAATTTAATAAAACTTTGAATTCCATGGTTGTCCATGATCATCCGCAAAAAAAGCGGTCAAAATAGGTCACAGCACATCTAGATTCATATGGAAGGGCAATTATACCTTAAAACCAGTGAAACCAATCTTGGTGTCATAAGACAATTATTCCTTTCAGCGACGAAGCCAGCTATAATGGCTGAAACAATGGATCCCTTAGCACCAAGTGTAAACAATTCTAGCCTTACTCCGAGCCTTATGAATAAATTAAGAATGAGATTCAGCAGCGGGTCTACGCCAAGACCATTGGGGGATGGTATGTATTGATAATTTATATCTATTTTAAAGGTATACCACAAATAACAAACTTTACTTGTTTTTTTTTTAATTTTCTGGGGCATATTTGGATTATTCATGATCTTCCTGTTGCACTAAGTCAGTAAATACATGAAGAAAGTTTGCATTTTGATATAATTATTTGGTATTTTAGTACCATATTAAAATTAAATACTGTCTATAGTTAACGCGAGTAGTACACATTTAAATAAAACACTTTAACGGTTGAAAACGCGATATATTAGTTATGGCCACGTGGTCAAGTTAAAAATCATTTTCAAATAAGTTTAACTAATATATCGCGTTTTAAACCGTTAAAGTGTTTTATTTAAATGTGTACTACTCGCGTAAACTATAGACAGGGCAAGTAGTTGATCAGATTTCTGAACCCTGCCCGACCGAAACAATTTTTTTTTTTGTTTACCTGGGATTCGAACCCAGGACCTTAAGGTTTAAAAAAGTTAGTATTTCTACCTTTACAAATATTTTCTTATCGTACTTAAAGGAAAGTTGCAAGCACCAGTGATTTATTTTTTAAATATAAATACGGTACAAATCTATATGTGTAGTATTTATCTACAAAGTAACATCAGATGTAATCAAACTACACCCACTTTCTGTACATAATGGAGATTATGAAAAATGTAATTTCTTAATCTAGAAAAGTGACTCTTGATGAAGTCAAGGTTACAAAAAATCTTGAGGTCATTTGAGCACTGTTTACAATTGCAGTCGATTTGCTCATTTGTAACAGCAACATGGTTGAGAAGCATTTTAGCGGTAATAAATAATTTTGATTTAAATAAAACACTAACGGTTTAAAACGCGAAATATATTAGTTGAATTTATTTCAAAATTATTTTAACTACACCTTGATATCTCCCCGTGATCACGACTGCTAAAGCATCCGTAACCGCAACTGTAGTTAAAAGAATTTTCAAATAAGTTTAACTAATATATTTTGCGTTTTAAACCGTTCAAGTGTTTTATTTAAATGTGTACTACTTGCGTAAGCTACAGACAGTATTTAAATAATTTAAAATTACTCTATTTCTTACTAATTAAATGAGAGCAATTAATTCTTATTGTCATCGGTTTCAGGATATGTGGAATTTGGTGAATTCAGATCGCAGGCCCCTGGTATTAAAAAGGTGGGCACTTTTGCCGGAGTATTCTGTCCTGTGGTGTTATCAATGTTCAGTGCACTAATTTTTATACGAATGGGTAAGTTATTTCTATAGATATATTCACTGTTCACTTCGTTATGTTAAGTTAGTAATTTTATACCTCCAAAATGGCTAGATCGAGATCACTTAAACTGCTGTCCCCAGGCCAATCTAGACAATTTTTGTTTCAATTTAATTAGAGCCCAGTACCTATAGTGACTAAAGCAAAGCATACTAAGCCATGTTTTGGAGCATGTAGGTGAACTATATTATAATTATGTGTCATATAAATATGTAATACATCAACTATATAAATTAAAATGTGTACTGTGTGTTTGTTTTGAAAATTGATATTTGTATATGTGATAGCAGTGTATAAATTAGTAATCGATTTTAGAAAAATATTTACGACACTTACCTACACGACACAGTGCTGTTGCTCTAATCAACTGAGCGGAAGCTCTAGTCAATAGCTATGGATGCTGGTTCGAGTCCTGCCCGTGTAGTAGATTTGTCAATCTTAAATCGTTTTTTAATTCTTATATTGTTTGTTTTCTAGTTGATTAAAGATTGTGTAAAAATTACTTTCAGGCTATTTGGTAGGTAATGCCGGAACTCTAGTCACATTAGCACAATTCGGTATGGCTTACTTGATAGTTGGGTTTACTGTGATGTCTATCTGTGCTATATCTACTAATGGTGCTGTGGAAGGAGGGGGGGTGTACTGTATCCTTTTATTTTTATATAACCTATTACAGAACATGCATAAGATATTATTTTTTTTTCCAAAGAAACCGGAATGTTTAAAGATTGTGATAGTGGGTGACGCAATGTCCTCTAATAATAAAGCAAAAGATGGTGTTTTTCTTTACTATTTGGTATACAATACTAATACGTACAGAAGCCTAAAAACAGTTCGTACGTACTAATAAACTGAATCTCAATTAGATTCAAATAAATTTAGAGACGTCTATTTTTATTTAATATTAATATTATTTCCTAAACAATATCAGTTATGATAAGCAGAACATTGGGTCCCGAGTTCGGTGGGGCAATAGGGACGTTGTTTTTCTTTGCAAATGTCGTCTCTAGCGCCCTCTGTATCTCAGCGTGTACTGAAGCTCTTGTAGAAAATTTCGGTCCGAATGGTAAGTTTTAATTAGTTCTAAGATAAATGTGTTGTTAGCTTTAAAATGAGGAGTTAAGGTTTCGTGGCTAAACAGACAACAATATCATAAATGTAATTAGCATTTACTACCTTATTTATGATTATGATACCTTTATTGTCCCGCTTGTCTCTTCCTTAAGAGAGACAAGCGGGGTTGACTTGATTGTAGGTGACATACTCAGAATTTAACACATTATATTCAGAAATTAAGAGACTGTAACCGAAACGCGATTAAATTTTCCGTCTATGGACGGTGGTTCGTGATCTGATATTTCGATATTCCTATCACCCATTCAATATCGTCATTTCCAGACGAAGTCCAACGTGTTTTATGACAATTATAATTGATTAGAAAAATCTTGGTTCCGGTGAAAATCGAACCCACGACCCAGTCGTTATTAGCTATTCATTGCTACCATTACACCAACAAGCCTGCCATATGCATATTTTTGTTTGTCCCAGCTACATTGGGAATAAAGTCTGATATTGTGTGACCGACTAATTCAATTTATATTTTTTCAATAAAATTTTGGTCTGGAAATCTGGATATTAAATGTGAGGGAGGAATATCGATATTCCGTTCAGGTCTACCGCCGTCCTCAGCTGAAAAAATAGTACAGAGAATCGCGTTGCAGTATAAGTCTGGGTTTCCAAAAATGTAAAGCCAAATTAAGTCGACAGCAAATCTTAGTGCGATGTAATCATGCATTGTTATCGCATTAGGTTACCTGGTCGGCGACAGCCCGGGTCTTCCGAATGGCGAATGGTACAGGTTCTTGTATCGATCAGTGTTAAACACTGTCGGCTTGAGCGTGTCCTTGGCTGGTGCCTCACTCTTCGCTAGAACCAGCCTCGCCATTTGGGTCACGATGGTGGTGTGCCTGGCCAGCGCTTTCTTGAGTTTCTTCATAACAGCTCCTGGAAATGTAAGAATTTGATATAATGTTGTATGTAGTTTACGCGAGTTGTACTCATTTGTTTTAAGGCTTTTAACGGTTTAAAACGCGATATAATTATGTAGTTAAACATCAATTATTTTGTTTTTTCTGTAGTTTACTATAGTACTCATTTAAATTAAACATTCAACTGTTTCAAACGAGAGACAATTTAGTTGGATTACTTTTTCTATATTTTAACTATGGCCAAAGTTTCGAATGCTTTGCGTCGGCTATGGTCACGGAAAAACTCAATTAAAAATAAGTTAATTAGTAAATTTCGTGTTTTAACTGTGACAAAGATTTTATTAAAAAAAAAAGTACCTATGGCGTTTCTACTTAAAGCTTATATCAGTTAAGTTACAAAGGCCCTTTTCAGTTTCGGTTCAATATATTAGTATTTAGTGGAGGGATGAGGGTCGTTTCCCTCGCTCTTTAAACATATTGTGGACTAATTTGATTTTGCCATACTTCTGAATCTCTATCTCTTCTAAAAGCTACCAACCCGTAGTTTACGCGAGTAGGACACATTTAAATAAAACACTTTAACGGTTTAAAACGCGATATATTTTAGTTAATAACTTGCTTGTTGTCGGGCCGTAGTTAAAAATAATTTTAAACAAGCTTAACTAAAATATATCGCATTTTAAACCGTTAGTGTTTTGTTTAAACCTTCTTTTACTAAAATAGCACTGCTTGTATTTCCAGATCGAAAGACCAGCCACAAATCAGCTGGTGAATATCACCTCTTTTAAGTACACGGGCTTAAGCATATCTACGTTCTATGAGAATTTATACCCGAAGTACGGCAGAGACTACAGTACTGAAGATGGAGACTTGGTCGATTTCGCGTCTGTTTTTGGAGTTTTGTTCACTGGGGTGACTGGCGTTATGGCTGGGGCTAATATGAGCGGTGAGACAAAGCAATAAGATATATGTGGTAGGCCTATTTTTTTTAGTACAATACAATAATTGTATAGTCTTTATAATTAAATGATTATCAAATTGTTTTAAAGCCTTGTACTATGTCTCAGAAGGTATTATTCAAATATTTAATTATATTTATCAACAGTTACAATCACTATAATTAAGTTTCAAGTGGTTCTGTGTTTCAAAAATATTGTATGAACGTTTTATTGACATTGGTCAATCCGTCAACTGTCTGACAATCAACAAGTCAACAATAGTACTCACTCAAGCCAATAGATGGAGCTTATAGCAATATTCATGCATCAGTTGTAACTCATTGTATAATATTTAGTTAAGAAGATGTTTCGAAGTTATACAAAGTTAAAAGCAGGGAATAAAAATTTATTCAAAATTGCAAATATCTAATGATCTGAGAATGTATTACATCAATTTACTGGGTACAGCTCTTCTTGACCGGGACTGACGGCCTAATGTGCTCTTCATGGCATTGGTTAAAAAACGCTCAGTCGTTCATTCGATTTGAACCTGCGAATTCGAGCACGTGTAGTCAAGTATATTGATCACCAGGTTAACAGAATGCGTTAAATAAAACACCTAACTACGTTACAACATTTCAGTTGCGTGGTAACAGCCGACCACGGCATGAGTAAAATGAATTAAAAATAAGTTATTATAAATTATGTATTTCGTGTTTTAAACGATCAAAAGTATTTTTTTAAGTACTCGCTAAGTATTTAGTAAGTACTACTCGCGTAAACAACAGACGATACTGAGTTATGTTCCTTTTTTTTCAGGTGAATTAAAATCTCCCTCCCGCAGCATCCCTCTAGGTACACTGACTGCGTTGCTGTTCACTGGGCTTTCGTACGTTGCGCTTACATTCCTCACAGCGGCGACGTGCTCTAGAGACTTGTTGCAGAATAACTATGTGTATCTGTTGCCAATTAACATCTGGTCTCCGTTCATTGCTGTTGGTGAGTGATTTATTTAAATGTTTATATGTATTTATTATTTATAAGGAATAAAAAGTGAAATCCTGTATGGCAGGTTCTAAACATACATGGGGTGTCCGTTTCACTCAGCAATTTTATTTACAGTAAATTCGACACTAAGTCTAGTGAGACACAGTTTATAATCATTTGTATCTCTTTGTAGGTATGTTGACAGCGACGTTTTCAGCCGGCCTCTCAAATCTTATTGGTGCTTCCAGGGTTCTAGAAGCTTTGGCAAAGGATAATATATTCGGTAGGTATTTTTATTCTTAAGCTCTGCATGATGAAAAACTTGGAGCATCGCGAACACAACGTTCCATGTTGTTGTGTTACATGTTACAGTGTCCATTAAAATATGTAACTTTTGCGCAATCAAATTTCAATCCTAACTTGTATGTGTTAAGTTTCAATGTTTTATGCTTATCAACACATACTAAAACTTCTTTTCTTCAGGTTTCATTCTCCGTCCGATGGTAACTCGTTCTGGGAACCCGGTGCTAGCTGTGATTATGTCGTGGTTCTTGGTGCAAATTGGTATCATATCTGGGTCACTGAACGATATTGCTCAGGTAGGGATAAGTTTCTTCTGTGGTGGAGACTAGAAAATCCTTGAGATTTTCATTTATAATGACTTTTATTTTATATTATTGAAAAAACACATTTTTTTTTTCAGGTGAATTCAGTTCTCTTTATGACAAGTTATTTTGCTATAAACCTTGCCTGCCTCGGACTGGATCTTGCGTCTGCGCCTAACTTCAGGTACTTTCGTCTTCTTTAGGAAAAGTTTAAATTGCCCCTTCCTGACTAGCACCTAAAACGTCGAGTCGTTATTAATTATTTTTATTTTACACCATTACAAATGTTTTATTTAAATGTGTATTACTATTAAAACTACAGACAACATTTTAATTGAAATTATTATTTTTATATATATTGTTAAAAATAGGTTAAACTATTTTGTAGTTGTTGTGGAAGATTTTTATTCTTATTCAGCAACAAATTGTTATTTTTATGACATGTTAAAAAACATATTTTTGTCTTGTGGTACCGTCACTATAATTTTTTTTACTAAACAATTGCTTTGTTGACAGGCCAACCTTCAAACACTTCTCATGGTTAACTTCCTTACTTGGTCTGGTCGGATGTGCTGCACTAATATTCGGTTTAAGACCAGCGTATGCTTGTGGTGTGGCGTTGGCCTGTTGCTCTCTAGTGGTGGCTCTCCATTTCCTTTCACCAGCCGCCTCGGAACCTAAATGGGGCAGCCTCAGCCAGGCTCTGATCTTCCATCAGGTAAATGATAAATCGTTGTAACTTACTATAATAATACGCTTTTAGATTTTTCTATTTAATTTATTATCATTGGCATCGTGTGGCAAATATTAAAGTTTTCAGATTTTTCTATTGCCAATATTTCTATTTTCAGGTTCGAAAATACCTTCTCCTGTTAGATCCTCGGAGGGAACACGTGAAATTTTGGAGGCCACAAATGTTGCTTCTCATATCATCTCCGCGTCAAGCAGCTCCACTTATTGATTTTGTCAATGACCAGAAAAAGGTATGCTTGCTATTGTAATCCATATTAAAATCGTAGTCAGTTTCATTTATTCGTCTGAAAACATTAGAAAAAAAAGTGTTACATTTGCGTATTAAGGTACCTTACTGTACCTTAATACGCAAATGTTAAGATTGAAATTACATTGCGCGAGAGGTGCGTGTATCAATAAGTTGAAAAAATTCGACGATGAGGTGTAGGACTCGGTGGACCGATCGGTAAAGCAACAGCACGGAACGCTGACGATGCCGGTTCAAGTCCTGCCCGAGTCGATTTTTTTTTCAATTTATTTTCGAATTTTAAATTTTTTAAATTAAAAAGAGATGCAATTTATTTTTTTAGGGTGGATTATTCGTATTAGGTCATGTGAGAGTTGGTGAACTAGATGGTAGCGGAGACCCACTAGCATCTGAACACAAATATTGGCTGAAACTCATTGATCATCTAAAGGTAAAAAAATATTAATTGCTATTGCATAATCAATTTAACCGCTGCCGCTAAACAAACTGTCAATGACAGTCTGTCAACCGTCACTACATCGAACATAACCTATTCATAAGTAAATGTAATGAACTTTACGTCCATTGATGAACGTAACAGAAACTTATTTAGTATAGAGAGAATACGTTTATATTGTTTTCTATGTAACTAGGTAAAAGCATTTGTGGAGCTTTGCTTAGCTGAATCAGTGCGCAGTGGTGCTGCACAGCTTACTCGGCTAGCTGGGCTCGGCGCTATGAAACCAGATACCGTGCTCTTGGGCTTCCGAGACACAGCCACCCCAAAGGACTTCTTTAGAGAGTTAGTGGTTACTCTATTCTCTTACACTAAATGAAAAAGGGACTTATTCGGTAGAAGAAATGTAACAATGAAATAAAAACATGTGTGAAATTTATATTTGTTCACAATGTTGTAAACAACTGCTTTACATGTAGTTTGCGAATAGTACACATAAAAAAAAGTAAAAAGCGGTTTAAAACGCATTTTAAACCGTTAAAAGTGTTCTATTTGAATGTGTTAAACAATTCATAAATTGAACAGTAGTGTCACTTTTTTCATCATCAATTATTAAATTAAATAATAATAATTAAATAATTTGTGATGGCGCGGTAACTCAATTGATTAGAACAACAGCACGGAGCCCTATGGATACCGGTTCTAGTCTTGCCCGTTTTTTAGCTTAAGATCGATTTTTTTTTAATATTTGAAGGAAATAGAAATTTTTACAGCCCAACGTCGCCGTATAAAACGGAACAATTCGACCTGGATTCGGGTGAAATTATATTCCCGACACGTACAACGGTGTCCACCCGGATATCCGCCTCTGAGTATGTCCGGATACTGACGGATGTGCTGTGCGTCAACAAGAACCTCTGCCTCTGCAGGAACTTTCATACACTGGACATGGCGGCTGTTGAGAGGTAAGTTGAAAAAAAGGTTGTTTTTCTTAATATGGCAGTCACAGGTACTCTAATCTTGCTTTAGTAATATTATTTTCATTCGTTGAAAAATATTTTCCTTAAACAAGAAATATATCTTTTTAATATGTTGCCTTTATTTTGGCTCTCGTTACGATTAGTTATATAAAACAATCATAAAACTCCAAGCATTTAGTAAAGACAAAAGGAGATCAGATTTTAATACATCTTATCGCAACACTTTTAATTATGTGTGTGGGCGGTCAAAAATATGAATTATAGAGGGTATGAGATATAAGTTACATGTGTTTCAAATACTATAATATATAATCTAAAAATTGGAAAATAAATTGAAAAAAAATTTGATTCCGGCAGGACTTGAACCGGCTTCGTCAGCGTTCCGTGCTGTTGCTCTAACCAATAACGGTGGATGCCGTCAAGTCCTGCCCGTGTTGTAATTTTTTTAAATCTAAAATCTATTTTTAATTAATATATTTATTTCTGTATCATACAGATTTTAATGGGAATCCATATATATAGTGTATAGTATACATTTAAATAAAACACTTTTTTCAGCTCAAAATGCATTTTAAACCGTTAAACGTGTTTTATTAAAACACATTTTATGTTACAGACGGTCGTCAAACCTGAAATTTATCGACGTGTGGCTGGTGGAGCTGCTGACCCCATCTCGGGAGGAGGCGTTCAGTGTGCGGGCGCTGTTCGCGTTGCAGCTCGCTGCTGTCGTTCGTTCGGCCAGAGGTTGGCAACATTTGAGACTGCGAGTCCATGTCGTGGACGCTACGCCGCTTTACGCTGATCGTATGTAGTCTTAAATTGTATTTTTAGTTTGTCTCGTATTCATTAAATAAAACACATATTTCGTCGTTTAAAAACACGAAATATACTCATTAACTACTTCAAAAATTATTAAACACGTAGGATCCAAGAATAAATGTTTTTTTTGTGATATGTCTTTAAAAATAATAATGACAATTGACACAGTATACCTTGCAGAATATGACAGTATGGAAAGTGCGGTAGAGAGAAGTAACCCGTCTCTATCTCCCGGAAGACCAGTTCACGAAAGATTGGAGGAACTACTGAAGCTGCTGAGAATCAGTGCAACTACACATACGGTGAACATTTATTTATAACTACTCGAAAATACTTTCTTCAAATACCTATTATTCTTTAAATAAAACCGAATTTAGTTCATGATTAATCACAGCACAGATATGAACAATTCAACAAATCCAGTTTGTAAGATTATAAGGCTCCCATAGTCTTCTATCTCTTCCAGACAACTCGAAAAGAACGATATTGATAAATATAAAGAAGAAAGAGAAAGAGTTATAAAAATTAACTAACTTAAAGTAAAAATTTTACTAAAATCAACAAAATAAATACTTAACAATAAAAAAAAAATAGAAACCAGTCAATTTTCTATTCATGTTATTACAACAAAAGTTACAAGAAAAAAATTTATAACATGTTGGTAACTAAAGGTTGTGTTTTAAATCTTATAAATCATATCTTTTCCAGGTCCCCGAATGGCCGGCGATAGAAGACTTTGGACAATGGTCGGAAGCCAGCTACGAAACTGGTAGTACCTTCAGTAGGGTGCCTAAAAGTTATTTACAGAGGTGGGTAGATTATTCCTTCTACCCTCATCCTGATTACGACTTAAGGTTATTTCCGTGTTCTTTGATGGGTTCGTTGGTCTAATGGTAGTCGACGAGTCATGGTGGTGATAGACCGCCAGGTCCAATATGTTTCTAATACATTTATAACTCTTCGGAAACATATTGGAATTTATTTATCCACTGGCAAGTAAATGGGAGACCCAAATTCTTTGCCCTGTCTAATCGGAACTTATCTACTTATACTGCATCACGCGGCTTGTTCTACAGGGTGAACGCAATAATAAGGAACCGCTGCAATGACGGCACAGCAGTGACCTTCGTCCAGTTACCTCAGCCGCCCAAGCTACCGCCCCGCGCCAGCAACGCTGACGAATCTCTTTGTGAACAGTATCTTAGCGTAAGTATTATATAGCAAACGGAGAAATTTATTACATAATATATGTGTATACGGAATGTAAGTAATGGGATCACACGCCTTTCCCCGACCCCCTCTTGCCTTCCCCCCTGTCATTCCTCTTCCCTGTGTCCTCTCCCCCTGCCCCTCACCCACGCTCTCTAACACCTTTTTGGCCGTAATGGAATATTGTTTCATCAGCTATTATTAACATAAAAATTACAGAGTGCACATTTGGAAACTAATATTTTTCACAGTGAATTTTTTTTAACATTTAATTTATATAACGCCATCATGTGCCTGTGGAATTTATATAAGCACACGTGAAAAATAATGGAGCTTTCCTCTCAACTATTTGTATTGTAATGGTGGTAGGAATATCAAAATTCCGTCCAGGTCACGAACCACCGTCCACAGATGAAAAAGCCTTGGAGTTTAATCGCTTTTGATTTCCGAAAACCTAAAACCCAAAAAGGGTGACAGCGCATCATTTACATGTTATATGGCTGGGGTGTTTCACAAACCCCCCAAACCCCCATCAAGTGGACCTCATCGTTCCTAAAAAAAATGAGGCAAGCAGTAATCACAATTCTGTGCGCCGGTTTAAAACGCGATTAATATTGTTTAGTTATTTGAAAATTATCTTAACTACGGCCCGACGTTACGAATTCTTTGCACAGCCGTGATCACGGGAAGACGTGGTAAAAATTTTCGAATAACTTAACTAATATATATCGCGTTTTAAGCCGTTAAAGTGTTTTGAACTATACGATTCTCTAATCAGCAATCTATTTTTAGGTGCTAGATGACTTCACCAAGGACTTGTCACCGACGATTCTAGTACGCGGACTCAAATCGGTTACGTCCACTGCCTTATAAGGAAGTAGATGGAAGTAGCTAATATGGTATCAAAAATTAACTTAGTAACTCGACATTGATTGAAACTTTATAGAAGATTTTATTGACTTAGATTTTTAGACTGACGATTTAATTTAAGTTACACTATTATCTCGTTATTTTAAACACAAATTTTCTCTGCATTTAATTTTGTTTAATTATTTGGAATTTTAATTTTATAGACTTTTCATTATTTCACTAATTACATCAATAGAAACCCAATGTTCAAAAATGATGGAGATACTGTGTGTATTTTAAGCGAGTACTACACAGCGTTTTAAACCGTTAAAAGTGTTTTATGTAAAAGGAAGCAAGATTTTAATTCATTGTCAATTAAAAATGCACTATTGTAGATTCGTAATTTTTATGTGAAATTAAGTATCAACGGACGACGTTTAGCATAATTTTTTTTTATTTAAATAGAAAAACTAAATGATGTCATTACAATGACGTCTGAATCGTGACAATTCATCCAGGTAGGTATAGACTGCTGACGTCATTACTAGGCAAGGGGGATTAAAAAACAAAGCAACAACCCTCCCCACCCCTACCATATTGGTGACGTACGAACGGGCATTATGGGGCTCATCGATACTATTTTAGACTTTACACTCGTCAATTCTTATGAATTTATAACTTTTTAGATGTTTTAGATAAATGTTTAGGTGAAAATAGAAATTTTCTTATTCCAAAAAAATGTCGCAAAACAGTGATTTTTATTATGAACTGACAATTATTATATATTTTAAGAAACCGAGTATTATACTTATGTCTTAGAGACTTTTTTTTTTCGACGAAAGTTTTTTTAAATGTACTAATAATATTTTTTTATTTTTCTTTACTTTTCTTCTTTCACGATTTGTACACATTAAAGCTGGTTTAAAACGCGATTTGTAGTAGTTAAACCTATTTAAAAATTATTATACCTAGTCTTCCCGTGACCACGGCTGCTGCAAAGCATTCGAAACGTCGGGCATTAATAAAAATCATTTTCAAGTTTAACTAAAACATATAACGTTTTACAGCGTTAAAGTGTTTTATTTAAATAATTGTTATATATTTTACATATACAAGGAAATATATAATAAGTATGATAGATGTCACGATAGAATTTACTTTATATATAGAATTTATTTTTAGTCCAAATTTGTTTATATATAAGAAAAATTTTGGAAATATTAGGCGGTCTTATTATTATAAGTAGGAAAACTTTTATCTATAATTAGAGCTTTTTCATTTCACATGATCGTCGGTTCGAGACCTGCCTGTGTCATTTACTTTTCCAATCTTTTTTTCTAAGTTCAACTCTATAGCATTATTAGTTATAACGAGAAACTCACTATAAGGTTTTTGATATAAAATCTTCGATTCATGGTCCTTATGAAGAGTTATATTAGATAAAATGTCTTTTAAAATTTTCTGTTCTTTCCTATATGTTTTCTTACTATATCTTATAACAAGGTATATTTATAAATAGGTAAGATTCTTAGCGGGATCAATATTGTTAAGATTTTGTATTATGCAATGTGATATCGCAATTAAATTAATATTTTCCTTAAAAGTGTTGATTTTTTTTATTCGTATAATGTTTTTTACCTTCCTTCAACTCCTCATCGTTCAAATCTTTCATCGTTTACAACGATACAGATGGCGTAGCGTAGAGATTTGACATTACGCTTTTTGACACCTCCATCTTCTGTGACCGCGGTGCACAAAGTACTAATACTAATAAAATTAAAAAATAAAATTACCAATATAATTCGCGTTTTTTAACTATATGTATAATAAGTTCAGAAATTACAAATAGTAACCACGACACCTCCACGCACTATATAATATACTAACTGTGCCAGCGACTTTGTCCGCGTAGAATTTTTTACATAGGACTAAATTTGTTTTTTTAAAAAAAAAAAAAAATTTTTAAAAAAATAAAAAAAAAAAAAAAAAAAAGTTACTTCCGCAAACTCTGTATCATGTTTATAAAGTCTTAGAAATAATTTTTGACTGTTACTGATACTGCAAACCTCAGCGGGATGTCGGTCGACGACGCCTGTCACAACGGCGTCCCGTGGTGGTCTTACAAATAAATCTTAATAGATAGTTATAAAGTCCCGAGGACATTTTTTTAGATCATTTAAAGAGGAATCATTCTTTCATACATATGTTTTAGGTAGCTTAAACAACAACAAATTTTTTTACTATTTCGCTACGGTATAAAACGCGATATCTTATTAGTTCATCTTATTTGTAAATGATTTTTAACTTCGGCCCGACGTTTTAAACCGTTAAAGTGTTTTATTTAAATGTGTACTACTAGCGTAAACAATAGACAGTAGTCGCAGCGCGATGTTTTATAGATTAACGCTTTCCTCGATAAATGCTCTAACCGATATACAATTTTCAATCCGAACCAGTAGGTCCTGAGATTAGCACTTTCAAACAAACTCTTCAGTTTTATTTGTATAGATATATGACGTATATTCACAGTAGCGTAGCTAGGTTGACAAGAGCCCCAGTCTACCTAATCCTAGGGCCTAAGAGAGAATCGGGTTCTCATCTCTTTCAGCCTAGCGTGAATTAAATAAACCTCCAAAATTATAAATTGCAACATAACCAGTCTATTTAAATACATTATTATCCCAGGGGCCCCAAGTTCCGGGGCCCTGTTGCATTGCACTACCTGATCCTACGATAGCTACGCCACTGTATATTTACAAAACATGTGATCAAAAATACAACAAGTGACTCGATCATCGTTAGGGAGGATAATATTATATGATTACATCTAAAAACCAACGAAAATCTTTTGAAATCAAAGTAAGTTGAAACTGAGGCTGTAATCTGACTCCTTTGATGCTCTTCAGCTAGTAAATTGGATCCGGGGGAAACTCCTTGACCTACTGCCTAAGCTTCATCGGGATAAAAGAGCTTGAAGATTGAACTCATTATATTTTGTAATCCTTTGTATTCGTTTTAATAGTACCAATTGAAATTCCTGCGTAGCTTTCTTCAGAAGGGTGGTAAAGATAAATCTTATTGTGGACATTCTTGACATATTTTAGATTAATTACTTTAAAATTGACAAATAAAGAGATTTACCCCGGTGGGGCATGGGGCGAACACATTTCTATGTTAGTTTCACTGACTGGTTTTCTTTACATTTGGTCAGATTTCTGCACCCTGCCGGATCCGTAACATTTAATTGGTTCCTCAAGCTTCGAAGCCAGGACTTCCAGCATATTTAGCCATTTAGCTACAGAGGCGGTGCAGATAAGTTTTTCGTTTTACCCAATCTTATATATTATTTATTTTTAATTGACATTTGCTACTTAAACGATTTTGAATTGTCCTATTTAATGTTAAGCTTTCCATATTTAGAGTTTTAAAATAAGAAAAACCGTTTTATTTAATATGTACCACGCAATTTGAAAATTTGAAAGGGTCGGTCGGTTAGTCTTTCTATACCAAACCGTTTAAATTATAAACAAAAATAAGTTAATTTTAACTCTTGCTTAAGCTTAAGTTTTAATGAAGCTGGCGAATGAAGTAGCTATTAATATTTAAGCTATACTGCGAAGTTTTAGAACCTAGTTACACTTAAAATATAGATCGAGATGTATTTGTGGATTGCAACGGATTCGGCAACCCGACATACAAATCCTTTTATCACACACATGTATACACAGACAGACTCGGATAACTAATCTACGTAGTCCTAAATGGCGGCTGAAACATATGTATACCCTATTTAATGTAAACAATTTTAACGGGCTTAAAAGAGAAACATATTAGTTACGACGTTAGTTATCAAGTGTTTTATATCTTGAGACCGTCCTCCCCATTGAAATTTAAGTAGTAAAATATATTACGAGTAAGAAATATAGTTTGAAAAATTTATATACTTCGCGTTTTAAACCATTTAAAGTATTTTATGTAAATATAGTTAAATTCTTTGTTTTACGTAATTTAAGGTTGTTTAAGATGCGTTGTCAGCCTATTTTAGCTAGAACTAGACTGGAAACAAAAACGTGCACTAAACATATACATCTTTATAAGTAGAGCATATAATTTATTGAGAAATATGCATTACAATGATCCAAGGCATCTACGTTCCTATTTGTTTGAAGCAGTCGCGTTTCCGGACTGTGACGTCACACCCTCGATGGCGCCGATGACGTCATAAAATGAGTTCATCACTTACGCAGGCTGTATTGGATTAACGAGTTATGCAGATAGGCCCTTAATTTTTATCTTGATCGTATCATTGTTTAAATATTAACTTAGTCAAGTGTTACATGTAAAGCTACAGCAGAAAAGTCTTCTTCCCTCCCTCTTCTTTTTTGCTTCTTTTCAATTTTTAAATGAAGGTCGTACAACGAATAAGAAGAACTCTCAAGAAGAAGAAGAATCTCTCTTTTTATTTCCAAGCTTCAATTTAGAACCTTTACAGAGTAGGTACTTTAGTTTTTTTGCATAATTTATCTTTATTTAATAGGCTTTAACCTAACTAGGTTATGTCGTCCAATAGGACAAAAGTTACAAATTACAAATTAATAGACTTAAACTATCTACATCATAGCCTCATAATATATGTTTAGTAGCATCCTAGCGACCCCTGAAAATGGAAAGGCTAAGACTGAAGATGGAAAGACTATCACCAACATTTTTACACATATAGATTTAAGCACTATACTGTAAAAGTTTAATTCAATTTTGTCACTCATTCTATAATGCAGTAAATAACTATTACCACGGCTGCTGCAATGCGTCCGAAACGTCATAGTTGAAAGTAATGTTCAAATAAGTATATCGTAAATAAGTCGCTGACACAGCTAGTAAGAAATACGTATGTAAATCAAATAATTTGTCGTAAATATTTTCTTGCGCAAAACCTGTGCCTAATAGCTTATAATATATTAATATCATGTCTCAGAGCTCATATCTCAATCCATCATAATTTTTTGTTTATTTCAGGAGAAACTGAAAATCATTTTCATGTCGGCTGACAATTTCGAATGTCGTCGACATTTATTTTCTGCTAAAACATACTTAGTTATTTAAAAAAAATACTGTCTACAGTTTACGCGAGTATTACACATTAAAATAAAACACTTTAACGGTTTAAAAGGCGACATATTAGTTAAACTTATTTGAAAATGGCTTTTACCTTCGGCCCGACGTTTCGGATGCTTTGCAGTAGCCGTGGTCACGGGTAGACTAAAGATGGAGGATGTCTCTGGAGGATGTCGAAGTTGGTATTTGGCACAACTGGCCGGGTTCTTGCAGAATTGTCTAACGGCCAGTTAAAAATAATTTTTAAATAAGCTTAACTTACATATATCGCGTGAAACTGTAAGTTTTATTTAAATTGATAAAGATAAATGAATAAAAATAAATAAATTATTTATACGTGTAGTGTTTCATTTAAATGAGAGAGAGAGAGTAAGAGTGTTGTTCAATGATTATAAGTTAATAACACAAAACAAATGTCTAGATTGTGATATTTCAAAATCGTTTTAAATTAAATGAATTATTGCGTTATTAACAATATCACGACTGTCACCAGCAGAAATAATTTATTAAGTGCGATATATTTCAGAAACACGTGACTAAGTAACGGGCTTTTGTACAGTGTCACGCTCTGTTCGCGAGGACATTTTGTAATTAGGGAATTACTACATAATTTACAGCTTAGCTCTGGAAATGGTTAATATTAAGAAAAATGGTAAAAAAAGCAGTTGTACACTGAAAAAAATACATTACAGACGGGACTGAACCCAAGACCACACAACAATCTCGTAAATGGGTCGTGAATTCGAGTCCCGTTTATGTCTTCGTAATATATAAACAACTCATTATATCAACTTGCAAGTGTAATAGATGATTTGTAACTGCGACACAATTCTATGTCTGTTTAAATGATTCTCACATTTTTTTTGTCCATGACTTTTTGCATCGTATATCTATACAAAACTAAACACGAAAGTTTTCTAAAAAGTATTATTGGTTAAATTATTTTAATTGGGAATCGAACCGAAGTTATAATCTTTTTATATTGAACAATAAGTCATAGGCGACACAGAACCTTCATATTTTTCTTTCTAACCCTTAAATACTGTTTATAGTTTACGCGAGTAGTACACATTTAAATAAAACACTTTAACGGTCACGGGGCGACTGACTGACTGAGATTCCCCGTGACCACGGCTGGTGCAAAGCATCCGAAACGTCGGGCCGAAGTTAAAAATCATTTTCAAATAAGTTTAACTAATACGTCGCGTTTTTAACCGTTAGTGTTTTATTGCTTAATATTTACAACAAATCTCATACAGTGAGGTTTTTGTCAATCCACCCAAGCTGCACGTAAATGTCGATTCCCTCCTACAGCTTGTTGATAACCCGCATAGCACGAATAAGAGGGGATTTCATCTGCAAGTTGGTGAGTGAGTACGGTAGCGAAGGTCATCGTAATCGTCTCCACACGTCGGTCTGGAACAGACAAGTGTAAGGATTGTAGAACTCCTGGGTTCAACTCACGACCCCCGCAATACCTTAACCAGATATATAATAAGGAATAAGTCCATCCGTAATTCTTGTTATATTCATACGTTCTCGTCGTTACGATGTCCCAGCCGTGGAAACTTCTCGATGTTGTTAATATACTGTCGGTACACAACCCTACATAGGCAATTCAAAGCGGCCTTTCAAAGAACTGCACGAGTGACTAATCGCTGTATTTTAATCAAAACAGCCTTGTACGCGCTGTCATAATTAGCCCTTTGTGTTGTCGGTAAGTATCGCTTGCATAACAGATTTGCATACGCATAGAGCCAATTCATGTAACTAACTGCGTTCCACCATTCCACACTTGTGTAGAGATTAGCTGACCTGGCAAACGCACTTTTAAGATTAATTTGCAAGAACGACGGAACGAGCGACGTCGTGGGTAACAGCTTACATTTATAAAATTAAAAGGTTTAAATAAAACACTTTAACGGTTTAAAACGCGATATATTAGTTAAACTTTGCGGCTGCTGTCTCCCCGTGACCACAGCTCATGCAAAGCAACCGAAACGTAGGGCCGAAGTTAAAAATCATTTTCAAATAAGTTTAACCAATATATCGCGTTTTAAACCGTTAAAATGTGTTCTTGCAAGTTAATCTTAAAAGACAGACATATAGGGTCACGGAATTTTTTTAGATTATTTAAAGAGGAATCATTATTTAATACATATTTATTGGGTAACTTGAACCGTTATTGCAGGACACCCAACTGTAACCCCTCAAAGATGAATAGTTTTTCGTTTATACCACGTCTCCCATTGTTTCTTCTCTTCTATTGGTCTTTGCATGATATTATAAACACATTTTGTTTCAATTCGAACCAGTAGATCGTTAGATTACAGCTTTCAACAAACAAACTTCAGCTTTATTATTATAGTATGATAAATCACTTTTAACGGTTTTAATCGCGAAATTATAAGCTATTTTTTGTCGACTGTCGTGTGCACAATATGTTATAGATGGGCGTCCTTAATATTGTGAAAGCTATATTATAATTTTATGCTAGCGCCATCTGTTACGTCGTAGCTGACACTGGCAGTGTAATCTAGCTTGTCTAACAATTATTTTTTGTTAAAATTTGTTCTTACATCATACTGAAATATACGTAAAGTAGTGGGCTAAAAATAATATCTTTTTTAGCTTATGTTGTAAAATCTAAAAGCAAAGTTTTGTAGGCATTTTAATGGAGATCCGGTTTTCCTATGTATTTTTACAGAGCAGATATAATATGTTGTATGATTACAAAATAGATAATTCGTATATTTAGTTTTCATTCCACTTGCGAGAGACATGTTGAATTTGCTTTAAATACAAAAAACTGATAACTTAAACGAATTTAAATACGATACTTTTAACGGTTTAAAACACGAAATATATTTGTTAACTTATTTACAAATTAGTTTTACTACGGCCCGACGTTTCAGATCGTTAAAATGTTTTATGTAACACTACTTGCGTAAAATTCAGACATTAGTTAAATTAAATTCGTCACATATGTTAGGTTGTGTATGTAGAATAGAAATGGCAGATTAGTTTTACGAAAAAATTACTTTCCCATTCTATGTTATCACTCCAAAGATGTTATCTTATCTTCTAACTTCCTACTTAACTTGAAGAAATATAGCAATAGTCAGCTCAAGATACTTCCTCTTCCATTGAAGAGAACCCCAGACGGCAACTCTCGGGTGGGAGTCACAATCACGCTGTTTGTTTACGTTATGTAAGTCAGAGGTAACCAACTAAATGTAAAATCTCTTAGATAGTATTCATATTACAATAAGTAATAATACTATGAAGATAAAGCTACTACTGTATTGACATAATATTTTGAAGATGTTTGTTGGCAACCTTTTGTCCTTCCAAATAATAAAATTTTTAATTACTTCCTTAAGTTTTAAACTGTGAAGACTTCTTGTGTGTCGTCAAATTTTATTTGGAATGTGTTTACAAAATTGCTCAAAATAGTTGCCAACCCCTGTCTGATGTTTACAAAGTACAGATGCGTTGCACGTGTGCGGCGCGTGCGCAGCTAACTAATGTAATTAGCTGTTAAAAGATACCCCCTCATACGGAGATGAAACTATTTCCGGTATTCATAACTTTCTTTGTATAGAATTTTATGTTTAAAAATACGATCACAGCTGACAATCACCGATGTAATATCAATTAGGAGTCATTATGACAATGTATTGGAATAAAAAGTTACCTGAATGTTACAAGTACACAACACCAATATTCAGTGGTATGACGAACATACAATTTGTGAAAAAGTTTATCAGCTCGATCCCCACCGGATCCAACTTCTAATCAAAATTGATTATAAATACAATATATTTTCTGAACACGTTGGACTGCGTCTGGAAAACTGAATATTAAAGGGGTAGGAATATCAAAATTCCGCCCCGGAAACACCCTCCACAGAAGAAAAAGCCGTAGGAATCAAAAGGTTAAAAAATTATTCCCGACCGTGTCGTAAAAAAAAAAATCATATAATAAGAAAACAATATAACAATAAAAATTATCTAAGGTGATATCCGGTTAGCCGTCGGCTAACTAAGCGATACTTGTTAAAGCCCACCAGTCCAATGGTCCAGCGTAGTGGGCCTAAGCTTGTAATCCCTCAATAACAGAACATGTAGTATAGCTATATATAACAGTAAATAATGTCTAAATAAAACACTTTAACGGTTTATTAACGCGATATATTAGTTAAACTTATTTGAAAATGATTTTTAACTTCGGCCCGACACGTTTCGGCCCCCTGTGACCACGGTAATATATCGCGTTTTAAACCGTTAAAGTGTTTTATTTAAATGTTTACTACTCGCGTAAACTATAGACAGTATTTAATAAATAATGTGTTTAAATAAACTTTTTCACTTACAAACCATTCACCCAGTTAGCAATTAACTTAGCAAGCAAAGCCGTAGGCAGATATATAAGTGTAACGAAGTGACATCCGGCAGAGTGTTTTGTTCGGAAGTAGGCCTGCTATTGTGAGCTGGGAAACTAGCTTGCTTTGCGATATGCACTTGGCTGAAACAGCTTTTAAATTACGTAAGCTGAGCGACATTATTAGCAAGTGAAATTATGACGCGCTTAGTGATTTCATTGTTTGTCGAATATTACTTTAATATAGGAATTTCGTAGTTAATAGCTACTTCTTATCCCCTGGGCAAAAACCGGCGTTTTACTGGTAATTTTAGAAGGGGGTAAAGTCTAGTTCATCCATATCACAAGCGCTCTTGTTTATAAACATTTTTTAGGACTATCGACGTTTTATCACAATTACACCACTATAAATAGATTAAAATACAACCGATTATAATAGACAGACACAGACGAAGATAAAGACAGGATCAAGACTAGTAAAAAAAAATACTATGAAAATAGATTATTACTATGATATACAATAAATATGAACAGGTTAAAATGTGTTTAAAATCCCGTTTAATGGGGCTTGGGGCAAACAAATTTCTGTGTCCGTTTCACTGAT
The DNA here is from genome assembly GCA_963661955.1 of Leptosia nina. Classification (NCBI taxonomy): domain Eukaryota; kingdom Metazoa; phylum Arthropoda; class Insecta; order Lepidoptera; family Pieridae; genus Leptosia; species Leptosia nina. The sequence continues at coordinate 7,151,022 of CAVLEF010000008.1, forward strand.
CCGTTCTTTAACAGGCAAGTAGTTGATCAGACTTACGACGACTTTTTAACGACAGGTTAACATACAGTGCTTAAATTAAACTAAGAGGGCTGAAGATAAGCAGGTTCCAAATTTTGCTGGCTGAGTCCAGGTGTATATTAAATAAATCACTATACTTTAAAATAAAACACTTTAACGGTTTAAAACGCGATATGTTAGTTTAACTTATTTGAAAATGATTTTTAACCGTATTATGTGTCCCCGTGACCACGGCTGCTGCAAAGCGTCAGGCTGAAGTTAAAAATCATTTTCAAATAAGTTTAACTAATATATCGCGTTTTAAACCGTTAAAATCTTGTATTTAAACAAAAAAATTTATTCTACAGCGAAGGACAATCATGTAAAGCTGTTGTGTTGTGCCTTAAAACCGTATCTTCCGGACAATTTTGCATAACTGTAAGAGAATATTAAAAATAAATGTTACGTGAAGGAAAACGTCTCATTATGAATTACAATGGACAAAAATGTATTCAGAATGACAATGAAGTGTTATCGAGATTTGGCGCCGGCTTGATAACGTAGCGAAATTAATTGTGGACCTTCCACGAATAAGGCGGAATATGATCAGACGAAGTTTTCTGGAGAAACGGTTGACTAGGTCCCGATTCTGATCATTCACGAACAAGGGACGGGCTAGCGAGTTATATAGGAAACTAGCTTTGTCGGCGACTTCGTCCGCGTAGAGTATTTTGCTCATAAAAGTTTGTTTCTGCAAACCTTCTTTTCGTCATTATAAATTTGACCCACGGCGTTGGACGCGTCCCGTCGTTTATGCAAGTTAATCTTAAAAGATATATGCTGTTGCAGATATTATTGAAATCGTCTAAAGAGGAATCATTCTTTCATAAATATTTTTTGGAAAATCCACTTTTCCAGTTTTATACACATTTCCCATTTTTATGCCTCCTATTAATCGTTCTAACGCGATAAAATGTTTTTAACCCGAAACGGTAGTTCCTAAGATTAGCGCGTTTAAACATACAAACAAACTCTTTAGCATTACATATTAGTATCGATTAAAAATGCAAAGGTAATCTCTGTCGAAATTACGAAATAAAGGTATGCGAAAATTAGCGCGATGCGAACGGTGGCGCGTGTAGCGAGTGAATGAATGCACGCGTCGAGCGACCGGCGTGGCGAACGACAAGATAAATAAAAGCATGAATCATAATGGAAGGAGCCTAGGATGCGATAATGGGATAAGACATTTTTATATGTCCGTCTTATATTCACATTGAAATTAAAAAATAATTGCGTATATATTCATACTTTAAAATTGTGTCTTTCTTACCTACGGGAACCTCTCGGCGAGTTGAAAAGCGTACTACGCAGTTTATTTTTAAAGCAGACACGTGCTTGACCACGCGTTATTTCAGTTACGAACGGGCCATGTGGCGGTAAACGTCTTACATCAAAGAACAAAAGAATCAACTTTATGATGAAAGTAAAAATAAAACATCGATATATAGGATGTTCCAATAATGTTTGGAATCTCTCTTTAGATAGAAAACATGATATTATAATGGAGCTTGAACTGACGACCACAATATTCGTTATGCTCTTTCAAACTGAGTTACTGTGCCTTTCCGTGACCACGGTTGCTGCAAAGCATCCGTAACGTCGGACTGTACCTAATTAAAATAATTTGTAAGTTGTAACTAATATATTTCGCGTTTTAAACCGTCGAAACGTTTCATTTAAATACTGTGTCTTGCTGAAAGCTCTTGAACGTCGTCGTAGTTGTAGGTTGGAGTTTCGCTCAGGTGTTTTAATTAAATGTAATGGTTCTTGAATAAAAGAGAAGTTTATCGTCTTTATAAACGAACTTAAATTACTTAAAATGTATGCATTATAATTACGTGTTCAAGCTTTAGTGCCCTTTTCTTAAAATTCAAAGACAAGATACACATTATTCATAACAAAAAGCTTTATTTATAACTTTTTGAAATTAACCTACCACCCAATTAAGTAACACCCTGTATCATCCAAAGAGGCCCCAGTAAAGAGGCGCGTAGGCTGCCAAAACCGGGCATCGAACCCGGGACATCTGCTTCGTTGCGCACGCGCCGGCCCGCGCGTATCGATACTCTCATTCATCGGTTCATTTAAGATTATAATATTTTTAAATGTATACGTCTTACATAACGGAGACTCGAAGTGCTTAATACTTCTTATGCAAGATTTATTTATACTCTATACTAATATATAAAGCTGAAGAGTTTGTTTGTTTGAGCGCGCTAATCACCGTAAGTACTGGTTTGAATTGAAAAATTTGTTTTGTGTTAGTTAGTACATTTATCGGAAAAGGCTATTATTAAACATCGCGATTGACTTATAGGAGTGAAGAAACAGCAGGAAAATGTGAAAAGCTCGGGGAAAATTCTTCATCGTTGTGGGTTTCCGTTGCGTACTCTACCAAAACGGTTCAAGATACCCAAAAAATATGTATAGAAATACCTCTTTAAATTATCTAAAACAATTGTCCGCAACAGAATACGTCTGTCTATCTTTAAGCTTAACTTGCAAGAACGACAAGACGCCGACGACGTCGTGGGTAAAATTAAATTTCGATAGCCAAAATTCACACGGACGGACGGACACAGTTAGTGTAAATATAGATCACGTTTAAAACAGTTAAAAGTGTTTCATTTAAACACTAAACGATCGTTCTAACATCTGAAGCAGAAAATAACTTAAGTTCAATTAAAATATTTTAATTTTACGTTCTAATATCGTAAAGCCTGGTTCCCTTTGTCTCCCAAAATCATAATATTTTAAACTCCGGACCACTGACATACTTTTTAAAATTAATGATAATTCTCCGAGAACAAAAGAGACTCGCAAAAATGTCTGTTTTATTCATGACGGACGTTTGTGAAATGTGTGCCGTATACATATTATGTAAATGTCAGTAATGTATGGAAATTACGGGTTCCCGTTGGACTTTCGGGATTCGTGAATTTAATTGACATGACACGACACGATTTTTTCCTAAAATTATATAAGTAATATAATAACTAAGGTACTATTTCTTGCTTTTCGGGTGAGGCTTAATATTTTAAATATTGTACTTCTTAATGGTTAAAGCTCACCTGAAACGATGTGTTCTAGGTTTAAATCTCGACCAGTTCGGTCTGACATGGCACAAAAGCCTATGCAAAAATGTTTCCATCAAATAAATACAGAAGCAGATTATGATAAGCAATTTCTGTAAATTACGCGAGTAGTACACATTTATATAAAACACTAACGATTAACCCGTTTAAAACTAAACGATTAAAAACGCGAAATATATTAGTTAAACTTATTTACAAATTACTTTAAATACAGCCCGATGTTTCGGAATCTTTTCGGCAACTTCGCAGTAGTCAAGGGAAAACTAAAGATGGAGGACGTCTGTCAAGTCAAAGTGATAACTGCTACGTTAACGCCATCTATTCCGTCGTAGTTGGTATTTGGCGAAACCACCAGACAAGCATTGTGTAAGGACCCAAAAACACTTTTTACTTTGACATTAGGGACACAATCCTTCTTTAGTCTCCCTGTGACCACTGCTGCAAAGTATCTGAAACGTCGGGCTGTAGTTAAAATAATTTGTAAATAAGTTTGACTAATATATTTCAGATTTTAAACCGTTAAAGTATTTTATTTAAATCAAATAACTATGAGACCCATGTAAAATTGTAATTCAGCATTCAAAGCAAGCTGTAAGCACTGTGCATACAACTGGAGAGCAAGCTAGATCATATACACGAGTCATTAGGTTAGTCACGCTTGAACCAGTAGCTCTAATTACAAATTATGTGCACTTATTACTACGCTAATGACTGGGGTCATGTTAACATGATTCATAAAGACAGTTATCATATAACTAGCTGTGTCAGCGACTTAGACCGCGTAGGATTTTTATTTTGGGCTTCCAAATTTGTTGTTCTAAACCTCCTGTTTAACCCTATACATTTGAGCTGTTACCCACGACGTCATCCACGTATATCGTCGTTCTTGCAAGTTATTCTTAAACTTTGAGATTTTAGATCATTTAAAGAAGAATAATTATTGCTTACATATTTTTTGGGTATCTTACTTAACATACCCACAAGGACCTTTTTTCTCCACATTTCCCGCTGCTTCTTTGCCTTTCTCGATAAATGCTCTAACAAAAACCAGCAGTACCTTGACATTAGCGCGTTCAAACAAAACGCGTTGTAGTTCACGTGAGAAGTAAACGTTAAATAACTCTTTAAACGGTTTGAAACGCGAAAGGTTAACTTTTTTAAACTATGACCTGACGTTACACAGTGTGAATCGAGTTGACACCGTGAGTCAGTTCCTTAATGACACAAGTCTCAAAATACCAAATACTAGAAAACAGATGGCACTAGCGTCAGATTTTACTTTGATAGAAGAGATACTCTCCACCTTCAGGCCCCCGTGACCACGGCTGCTGCAAAGCGAAACGTCGGGCCGCATTTAAAATATACTGTAAATAAGATAACTAGTACGTTTCGCGTTTAAACTGTATAGTGTTTTTTTTAACATATGAACATCACTATTACAACATGGCTGTCATTTATCGTTAATAATATAGTAAATTTAAATTGCATTTTTATTAGACTGAAATAAATAAATTACAGTTGTTAGTTTTTATCCCTGCATGGTGCAAAAATACATTCTGGTGTTACGACAAAATAGTCGAATACGGTCGTGTCGTAAAGTGTAAAGCGGACGAATAGCGTTCGTTTCAGCATAAAATTGCTAATACATTTTCACAGTGCCACTGTACAGATAAATATCGTGTTGAAAATAGAATTTCCTCTTTGTAAAGATATAAGTGTGTTAAAGATGACATTTGATTAAGACGGGTTAACGTATGTAAATGTTTAATGTGTGTGTGTAATTGCTAACTTTATTTCATTGTTACTTACGACTCGACTCACATGACCTGGTATCCTATGCCTAAGTTGGACCAGAGGTAGTCCATTCTTGGGCCTAACGATAGCAATGTATTGCTTATAATTATCGGGTCATGGGTTCAATTCCCAACAGGTCTAACATTAAAAAAAAGCAATGTATATTTTTTCTGAACGGTTATAACGAAAATAATATAGTGAAACGGTTATAAGTTACCTATATCGTAATAGCCTCCTAGAGTAATATTTCAGTCTGTGGAAGTGTTACATCCTCATTTCAGCATTTTTCATTTGTTCTAAATGTAATTGTAAGGAATCCACAAATCTCACACTATTCGGAATAGAGGGAGAACGATAAATACCTAACAAAATATAGTTCAGTACTTCAATTTGTAAACAACATGTATTATGTAATATACAAAAAAACAAAAAAAAACTTTATTTTCACCACAATGTTACAAAAATAAACTTAATTAAAAAATTAACAAAAAGTAGCGAGAAAAGGCGGCCTTATCGCTACAAACCGATTTCCTTCCAGGCAACCTTGAAATATAATTGCTCTTACTTTAGGCTTTAGAGTATTCTTAACATACGCAACTACCCCATCATTTTGATTTAATAGATTTAAGGTACAAAAAGAAGTGTAATTGTGCAGTTGAGGAACTGGTTTTATAGTATCTAATCCACATTCAGTAAGGATAATAACATCTACTTGAAATTTAAAACAATTTACTGTTATCTGGAGATTATCGATATTTTTATAAATGCTTCTAATATTTTGAGTTATTATTGTCAAGTCAGATTTATCGTGTATAACATGTTTTTGTAAATTTTCCACGTCACATTCCACTGATGAATGTAGCAGATGCATCTATCTCATTCTGAGTCATAAGAGTACTATTATTCATAATTTACATAAAAATGTTTAATTCTCTATCAGGACCTTTTTTAAGGTTGGTTGACGATTGTATATAAAATAAGTAAGCCAATCTATAAAAAGGATAGAAGCTAGACTTTGCCCAGTGGTATATGTGTATTCGATTGTGTAGTGTATAGTATAAATGGTTAAATTCAGAGTGAGAGTTTAAGTAGATATTATGTGAGTTTAAAAACTTAACATTAACATAAGATGAAAATAAGAATTACTAAGAATCGAAAATATAAAATTTTTATATTCGATGCTGTTTCCATAGCTGCCAGGCATAGTCAACTATCTTGCATGATTTGAGCCTGAGCTTCATTCTTTAATAGTGTAATAGCCGCTTTTTCATTTTTTCTGAGGTATACTTTGCCATATGCTGGCCAACAAAATTTTTAAGACTTTGTCCTGACTACCTCTTTCCCTAGGTAAAGAAGTCTGGACGCTTTTGGTAACTTATTTTACTTTAACCTTGGCCTAATGTTTCGGATGCTTTGCAATAGTCATGGTCACGGTGGGACTGAGGGTGGAGTATATATTTCGAGTTTTAAACCATTAAAAGTGTTATATTTAAATGTTGACTACTCGTGCCCGTAGTTTATACGGGAAAAATTTAAACTTTTATTTATATTTGATATATAGTAGAAACAATCATATAAATAATTGAGCGGAATTGTTCAAAAAGGTTTTAAACCCCGACACCCAATAATATTATAGACAGTATTGTTAAGCCCAGAATCTCGCCCGAGGTTTTACCTCCAATTATTTTGCTCCAACACTCTCAAATGTTTCACTGAAATTGTGAAAACCGTTTCACATTCGCGATAAAATATAATGATATGACATTTTCTTTGTTCAATTTTGTTCGAGTTCGAGTCAGTGTGGTATAAAAGCTAGGTCTTTGGCCCTAACTCTAGCTTTTTATTTAGAGTACAAAAACGTAGACTCCGTAGCTCAGTTGGTAGAGCAACAGCACGGAACGCTGACGATGCAGGTTCAAGTCCTGCCCGAGTCGAAAATTTTTTCAATTTATTTTCGATTTTTAAATTATATAGTGCATTGCAGTTTTCAAACGTTTATATAGTTTTTTTCACAGGCTCGTTAGTCTTATGGAATGGTATTGCTAATAATCAGCATGTCGTAGATTCGTTCCCCAGCGGGTCCAACATTTTTCTAATTAATTTATATTTAAATAAAACACTTTAACGGTTTAAAACGCGATATATTCGTTAAACTTATTTGAAAATGATTCTTAACTTCGGCCCGACGTTTTTATTTAAATGTTGTACTACTCGCGTAAACTATAGACAGTATTTAATTAATTTATAACTTTTCTGAAACATGTTGGAAATCATGTGGATATTAAAATGGGTGGTAGGACTATCGGAGTACGGCCGGTTAAAAAAAAACCGTCGATAGATGAAAAAAATCGTGAAGTTTAATCGCGTCTCGATTTCAGTCTGTGGATTACCAATTGTCTAAAAAAAAATCAGTCAACAACATATCTTAAAATACATAGTTTTATTAAACGTTAACTACTCGTGTAAACTACAGACCAACATAGAATACCACGAAAATTATTTGTTATTTTCGTGTATATATTCGTTATAACCCTAACATTAGACGGTACAAGCCACAAGTCATGAAGTACGTCGTAAGGACTGTAATAGGCATAATTTCATAAACATAACTTGCCTCGCGAGTCTAGTTGTACTTTATGTGGTGGCATTTATTTGCGATTGCGAGGACGTTTATATGTTTATATTGGGATCATGGGGTCGTATAGACCCTCGTTTGCCTGATTTTTATGATACACTAGCTGTGACGGCGACTTCGTCCGCGTGTAATAGTTTTTTATGAGCGTCAACATTTTGCAAACATCGCTCGTTATCTTTGTAAAATAGCTGTTACCCACGACGTCATTTTTTCAAGTTAAGAGATAGGACACTACTGACATTTTTTTAAACCAATAAAAAACATCTTTCATATTTTTGTGTATCCTGGACCGTGTTTGCAGCCCACGTAACGAAAACCATGGCCATTTTTAATTCAAAACTGTAGTTTACAGATTAGCGCGTTCAAACAAAAATACTTCGGCTTTATAATATTATTATGGGCATGAATTTGTCGGTTTAATTGGCCTATGATCCTCATACACAGATACATAAAGAGCAACGTACTATTTGTTACTGGTAGTCGATTCGAATCCCATTAGATACATAAGTCTTATCCAAAGAGTCCACGAATTCATGTATTTTAGCTGGTACAACTATTTTATTTACTAAGTAATATTTACCTATACTTTTTGACCGCGTCTGTAGTAAACGGTTAAACTTTTTGCCTAGCATTGTGTTAATTGCAAGAGTTGCTGAGTTCGAATCCCGGAGAAATAATAGATTGTTTCAGTCGGGCCGTGCACAGAAGTATGATCACCTACTTGCCTGTAAATAAAACCGGTCAGTAAAACGAACACATAAAAATGTTTGCCTCGTGTCCTACGGGGGAACGGGATTTTACGTGTTATTTTTAAAACAGTTACCTTTACTTTAGTTGTAATAGAGGAACTGTCCAAACTATTGTAACCCTATCTATAGTATGCTTACATGATATTTAGATAGCTTTTAAAATATCATTTCTGGATTCCTTGGCGAATTGCAAAATGGCAGCGAAATGTCAAAAATAAGGTCAGGATGAATGTCAGGATGGCGGCATTTGAGTGCAAATCCTAGCACGGTCGGATGACCACCCTCGGATCCAATTGTTTATTATGATCGGGCAGAATAATACGGAAATTTTATTAAGGCTCGCCTGGGGAATTTCGTTATTGTCTTAAAGCGATTATGCTTGGACGAATGCATTTAGATGTATACGATATATCGACGCCGTTACGAGTGGCAAGGATAGACTTCTATTGATAATTCTAATAACAATATGTGAGCAGAAATATGCTTGAAATTTATAAAAGTACAATTGACAAAAATCCACTCGAACTAGTATTTCATATTAATTGCTTGAATTACAGATTAATTTCGTATTATTTTTTAATAGTTAAAAAAGGTAATTTTATTTATTATTCTTTAAAATAAAGGTAAAGTCTTGAAAGTCGTTTTTAATTAGGAATTACTTTAAGTAAACTTATATTGGTATGATATAACATTAATTTTATACCCAATGTAATCATCGTCTATTAAATTTGAAATTAAAATTGAGATAGTTTTAACTTTTTAAAATAATCCTTTCTTAAATCACTTATAGTAATATTTTTAATATACTTTTAAGAAGAGGTTTTGTAAAATCCATTATTGGATATCACAAAAGAATAACGAACTAAAAAGATTGATAAATATTTTATGTTCTTCCGTTGATATATTATGAATAAACAAAATTGTTTTTTAAATGTATTAAGTCTCTTAATTTTGATCGTTATTATACCCCACCCGTTAAAACTATTAGGCTATCTGCAAGTAAGTTATTATTACTAAATTAACAGCTGTTAGGATTGCGTGTCGTGTATAATATTTGATTTTATAATTAAAAACACGACATTCGGTGGACGTAAAAAGGTTACGTGCAACCGCTAAAGTTTTATTATGAGTTGACACTTATTTTTAAAGGTACTTTACGAGTTTTCGATAAAAAATACAAAACGACTCGTGCTATTTCGCGCCCTTTAGCGCGGCCATCTTGCGTCAAAATGGCGGATTTTATGGCGATCGTAAAGCGCGCCAAAATTAACAAAAGGTTTGGCAGCTGACGAGTTTTAAATATAAAGTTATGATGAAAATCGGCCGACGATCGGCTGCGATGCTATCGGAAAGTCGGTATAAATAGCTTTAGCTACTCTCTATTGCAAAATGTTGCTGGAATATTTCGTTGGAAGGGATCATTTTTATCTAGACTATCCGTACTGCATGTTATTGCAAATAAATATACTGGTATCTTGCTTCACATTTGCGGGGCATGGGACAGAAATATTTCTGATATTTTGATTTAGACTAAATTAGATTACTGTGATCGAACTTAACGCATCTATTCTGTCCGGACCTCTTCGCAATCCAAAGTCAATCGTTGACGGCCTCGAGGGTGTAATGGTAACAAATGGCTAATAATCAACGGGTTGCTTCGTTCCAACATTTTTCTATTCAATTTATAATTTTTTTGATGGCCTTCGTTTGGTAATCTGGATCTACCAATGGGAAATCCGTCAAATTGAATTGCGTTTCGGTTTAAGTCTGTAGATTTCCGAATATCCAAAGCCAACATAAATTGATAGCGCAACTATTTTGATGTTATATGGGTGGACAATTTCGCCTGTCATGAATCCCATACTAATCTATCATAAAAAAACCGGTCAACACAAGTATTATAAGCCATTGTAGATAATTATTGTAATTTTCACAGTGTTATTTGACACACCTGCATTAAATACATACACATTTAAAATGATTACGTTAATATGAGGCAGTAAGAGGTAGAGTAGCCTAATTGCAATTTTATGACTAGACTTATTTATATTTCATAATCTTAAAATGTTAATCTACAAGAGTACAGTGACCAAAAACTGTTAATATATTACACAAATAATAGTACGAATTCATTTTCGCCTAAGTAAATCGCGCATTTTTATTTTCCTCCTTATTGAAAATTAAGTTTTTAGTCGTTAGGCCACTCTGTCTCTAGCAGCCTCATATTAAATCCTTTCTAGCAATGACAAAAGTCGGTATCTATTAATATTTCGGCAAAGCGAATATCGATCGAATTAAGCTTCCTTTGTAACTGGAAGATGATCGGATGAACGGATCAGTTGCTTTTAATCCCCGGCAAACTAGTTCAACTACCTTTTGTAGCGGAACTTTTGGATTTATTATGAGTTTTCAGTTGCCTCTTCATTTTTAAAGGATTTATTTTTAGAAGCGTGTAATAGACGGAGGATTGTAATAGTGATGGGGACAATGCGACACATCAATTCCTTGAGTTTTCCTCTTATCTATAAAATTGCTAACTTATAAAACATCTTAAACAGATCTGTTAATGTTGTAACGAAGAGCGTCTTACTCATTCTAGGCCACAATCGACTAAGTTTTGGAAAAATAAAATTCATGAAATAAATACCATACGTAATATTAACTATAATTCTTACTACCTAGAACAGTACGGAGAGTGGGTATTCCGATTTATTTATCCTATATTTTATTTATTATAGATACTCCCTGCAAATATTTTATAAAGTTAATACATAGCTTTGGTGTACAAAACAATAAGGGCAATAACAAGAAATAACAAAGTGTTTTTTAGCTGTAACGAGTTCAAATAAGTCTAACTAATATAACACGTTTTAAACCGCTAAAGTGTGTTTTAAAATGTGTACTACTCGCGTAAACTACAGTCAGTATTTAATGTGACAAAGTCGTTTTATATATCAAAGATCCAACTGAATAATGTGTTAATGTCAGTATTTTTTTTAGGTGCGCTTATTTACAATCGGGTACCACGACTCTTAACGCCAGTCAAATCGCTATAAACAACAACCTCAGTGAATGAAACCTCTTTTGCAACAAACGGTCTAGTATTGTCTATTGCGCCGTAAAAAATGTAGAGTCTAAAAATGTGAATTGTCTATTCTAAACGATTCCAATTACAGCCTATATATCGCTTCCATAAATCTCTAAGATCTGATGGAAGCGTGCTAATGGCGTAGGAGCCACACAATTGTATCTGTGTATCGGTTGGCCGCCGCGACCCCGTGACCGGGTCAATGACCTGCGATGACCTATTGTTACTCGAACATGTGGTGACCATGCTGTAGTGGAGTTTTGGGACAAAAGGATTAGTTTATGGACACGAGCTTTAATCGACGCACAGTTTTTAATATAATAACAACATATATATATATATATATATTGCAGGTATTTTGAGCGTCAAATTTGTTTTTGCAAAGTTAATCTTAAAAGATAGACATATACAGTTACGGACATTTTTCAGGTCATATATTTCAGTTCATTCTTTCATACATATTGTTTGCGTATCTAGAACGGTTTTTGTAGTGCACGCAACGGAAACTCTGAAAGATGAATATTTTTTCCAAGTTTGTTCCCAATTTCAAATTGTTTTTTAATCCTATTATATTGTGTTTGGTCTCAGTGTGTGAGATTTTCGCGTTCAAACAAACAAACTCTTCAGCCTAATAATATTAGTATAGATGTAAATATATCCCACACTTCCTCAAACCATGGTTAACCTCGACTGGATGAAAAACATGCTCTATTAATTTGAGCGTTTATAGAATCCGTTTTAGAGGTGAAATTAAAACAATGCCTTTTTTCGGCACAGTTACAGCTATTTTGTTTATTTTTACGCTTAATAGCCCAGTAAATTACAAAGTCGGTTCTGCTACGCCTTACGTAAATTATTACGGCCTTAATTTCATTTTCTCCTATGTTATTTCGACGTGAAATATGTTTTAATAACAGGTCCTTAAAAGAGCAATAGAAAACATATTTTGTTTTAGCAATTGTGAAAATGACTTTACTATGTTCGGTAGAATATAAGATATTAATCGAAGCTATAAAACTATTAATTAAGTAATATAAATTTGACTAAGAGTAAGAAATTCATGAAATGGTAAATTAAAGTATGTAGTAACTTTGCTTTTTGACTAGGAAACAGCAAGAATTCTTAGAAATTCATTATGGCTATATAACATCCCGCTTTGACCGATGAAGAAACAATGTCAAACTAAAAGTAAAAAAATACATTTATATTCACCAAAGTGACTAGGTACATTTATGAACGTCACACCATGTGAAAAGCAAAGATTATAAACTTTCATACACATTCACAGGGGAATATGTGGAAAAAATAGGAAAAATTGTTGACATCCCGCAGGGCTTCCGTTGCGTACGCTGCAAAAACGTTTCAAGGAACCAAAAAATATGTATGAAAGAATGATCTATAAATTATGAAAAAAATGGTTATTCTATCTTTTAAAATTAACTCACAAGAGCCGTTTGTATGGTAATTAAATTTTGGTCGAAATACATATATAGGAAATGAAGCTTTGCCAGGTCAGCTAGTTAGTAATATTTTTGACAAGGCAATGTATTTTATTAAAATACATAATATAAACAAGAACGTGTATCTAACATTTCAGAATATCGCAGAACCACATAATTTAATTAAGGAAAGGTTGTAATAAATTATTATCAAAGACCTTACAAGCAAACGCGACGTGGGGTCAAAAGTCTAAAACGAAAATAAAATACACTCCAAAGACTAGAATTAAGTCGTGAGATAGCTATTCCTGGTCTAGGTGAAACAATTATTCAAACACAATCCAAACTAAACTGTACTGCTATTGAAAAAGGGGTTATTTTTCTCTGGCATTATCTACGTGTTAAGCTTTCGCACAAAGTAACTGACGCAGAAACGGTCACGTTGTGTGTAAGGTTTTTACGCGCACGAATGGTCGCATGCGCATGTTGTCTTATTGCGAACCTTTAAAAAAAGAGTCGCTATCACTTTTCTTTTTCCGATCGAAGATTTTATCTTCCACTTTTCTGTCAGTCTCATGTTTCCTTTTTCTTAGGGGTTTAAGTTCTTTGGTCCAGCACGCTGCGCAGTGCGCGTTGTCGGAATTAACAAATAGCTGTACCCGCGACTTCGTCCGTGTGGAAAAGTCATTTTCATCATCATATTATTTATTTTTGCACTTCCCACCTTTATAAAATGTAGCTGTTACCCACGACGTCGTTTGCGTCCCGTCGTTCTTGCAAGTTAATCTAAATGATAGGAAAGAAATCCTATGATCACGGATATATATTATATACATTTAAATAAACTGTTAAAGTGTTTTATTTAAATGATCAGAGACATGTCGGACCTCGCTACTATTTCACTAACGCTTGCACGAGTAAGTTGTTTATTTTTATCCAAACCCTCATTGGTACATTACCACAATTTTATTACCCTCGAAGTGCGCTTCTAATTTATTGGAAACCATTAAAATTTTCCATCTGAGCACATGGCTATCGAGACCTTTAGATCACAGACATTAAAATTAACCTCTCTTAAATAGGTTAAGTCGGAAATGCAACGAATTTTAGTTCCTATTCCCTATGAAACAAAGCATCTTCTCGTTTGATTGTATAATGTTTTTGGTAGATTTTTTAATGTTCCCTAACGTACGATATTGAACTGTATGTGTTCTAGAATGGGTTGAATTTCAGTTGTCACTGTAGGTAGTTAAAAAAGGGATCTTGGTGTAAATCAATCGATCGATACGCAAGCAATCTGCGTACGCGCCTGCTACGGATCAAATTCAGCTATTTTCAGAATAGATTTAAGGGGTTCAGCTTTTCTAGACACTAAGCTACGTGTAAATATAACGACTCGCTTTGAATAACGAAAATTGAATTTCAGTAAGTGTTGTCTGTAGTTTACACCAGTACCCCCATAACCACAGCTGCTACATAACATCCTAAGTCTGGCTGTAGTTACTATAAATTATAAATAAGTTAACTAATACATTTCGCATTTTAACCGTTAAAAGTTTAATCTAAATAAAGTCATATTAATAAAAAATATTTACACAATACAACAAAAGATACTTTAACATACACATGCACTTAAAATAGATCAAACGTAAATAATACTAAACCTCTTTAAAGTTTTATTTTTTACTATAAAAAAAAAAAAAAAAAAAAAAAAAAAAAAAAAAAAAAAAAAAAAAAAAAAAAAAAAAAAAAAAAAAAAAAAAAAAAAAAAAAAAAAAAAAAAAAAAAAAAAAAAAAAAAAAAAAAAAAAAAAAAAAAAAAAAAAAAAAAAAAAAAAAAAAAAAAAAAAAAAAAAAAAAAAAAAAAAAAAAAAAAAAAAAAAAAAAAAAAAAAAAAAAAAAAAAAAGGAAAAGGGGGAAAAAAAAAAGGGAAAAAAAAAGGGGGGGGGGGGAGGGGGGGGGGGGAGGGGGGGGGGGGGGGGGGGGGGAAAGAAAGGGGGGGGGGGGGGGGGGGGGGGGGGGGAAAAGAAAAAAAAAAAAAAAAAAAAAAAAAAAAAAAAAAAAAAGGGGAAAGGGAAAAAAAGAAGGGGGGAAAAGGGGGGGAGGGGGGGTTTTTTTTTTTTGGGTTTTAAAGGGAGTATATGATGGTGTTTACAGTTGTCACTGTACTTACTATAATTAAGTAATAACTAATACATTTGCATTTTAACCGTTAAAAGTGTTATATCTAAAATAAAGGTTCGATATTAATAAAAAATATTTACACAATACAACAAAAGATACTTTATACATACACATGCACTTAAAATAGATCAAACGTAAATAATACTAAACGCGTCGTTTAAAGGCTGTTTTATTTTTTTTTACTTTTGCGTTAGTGAAACAATCGTTCTTTTAAATATTGTACGGTAGCTTATTAAATTAGTCATGGTAAATCATCGTAGTTCTTCCACATTTTCCCAAGACAAGAAGTCAGGCCCTCATAGTAAAATCTTAAATGCGTTTAACTCAGTCTTTGAGGCGGTGGGGTAATGTACGATTTATTTACACGTAAAGTTAGACCTGCAATTGGGTGAGTGTAGATTTTGATTTGTATTGTTGTCCAGCTAATAGTAGTATATAAGGTCAGTTATGAAAATATTATCTTTATCTAAACGTGGTGTTATTTCACGAATTTACCATTGTTCCATCTAAATATCATTGCTCGTTACTATTAATATAAATAGAGTATCAAATTTTACGTTACAAGCTGGCCAATGATCAACGTTTCGTGATTTCGATCCCATTGGGTCAAAAATGTTGGACTTTCTCTGAACATCTGGATGTTAAATGAGTGGTAGGAATGTCGAAATTCCCTCCGGGTCATGAAAAACTGTCCACAGATGAAAAAGCCGTGGAGTTTAATCGCGTTTTGGTTTCTGATGACAATACCTCTTAATGAGATGTTATATGCCTGGGGTATTACACCTTCCATCAAGAACGCCATGCTTGTCCTCTTCTACCATATAAAGCTTTTAAAATCCTCTCTTGTGACCGGAGCCCAGCTGTGGGACACTAATTAATTACGGTTAACACTAAGTAATTTCAACCATAAGTCATGAGAGGTACATGTATCAATAAGTTGAAAAAATTCGACGACGAGGTGTAGGACTCGGTAGCTCAATTGGTAGAGCAACAGCACGGAACGCTGACGATGCCGGTTCTAGTCCTGCCCGTGTCGAAATTTTTTTTCAATTTATTTTCGAAATTTAATATAGATCGTTGGTGATATATTTAAATTTGTAAGCACGTGCATCTCTGGGTAAAAGGGAACTGAGTGAAGTTAGAAATCAATAAGGTTTCGCTGCAAACTCCAAGACGTTGGCAAGACAAAACATAACCTTGAATATTGACCTTGGCAGGCTCACACGAGGGTGGGATAGCACCAGTGTACCTTGACCTCCCTCTCCAGCGAGTATTGACAAAATTCCACATGGTGTCATGTACAAGTGCAAAACGGTGAGGTCAAGGTATTTTGGCCGCGTCTTCAGCTGAAGGGTGACACAGAAATTACATTATTTCCCTATGTTTCTTCTCTGTAATGGAAAAAAGGCTATTTTTACATTAGTTTAAAGTGATGTTACTTTGGAGATAGTCTATGTATGATATTAATCACTACGTATAAAACAAATTCGCTTTTTCTGTCCCTATGTACGCTTAAATCTTTAAAACGCAACGGATTTTGATGCGGTGTTTTTAATAGATAGAGTAATTCAAGAGTTTTATATATAACGTTTGTAGTAAAGTATTGCATTGTCGCCGAGGCGGGGCGGGTCGCTAGTTATAAGAAGAAGAAGATTTGTATATTTCAAATTGTGCCTTTGACCTACCACATGTATAGCTAAATGATTTAATGTGTGTGTGTATTGCATAGCATTGCATTGATTAAAGTCCTGAGTTCGAATACCGGGAAATAAAATAGACGGTTTCGGCTACTACACCGCGCCTTTGTTCAGTCAGTCAGCCAAATAACAACTATGACTGTACACATGGCGCAGTAGCAGTTTTTCTTTTACGTAGCGACACCCACCATCATAAGTCCCCCCCCATGATCACAGTTGTAAAGCATCCGTAACGTCGGGCTGTAATTAAAATATATGTGTTAATAAGGTACACTAATACATTTCGCGTATTAAACCGTTGAAAGAAATTGAAATGTGTACCCTGGTAAAATACAGACAGTTCTATGGATATTTGATAGAAACATCATCATCGTCCATAGATAAAAGAATCAAGTACTAGTTTAAGATAGTGTTTAGTAAACATAAGCCAGCAGCACATCATATTTAGTTATATAGGATTGAAGTATTTGACAATATCATCAAGCTTGTCAATTTCATCGAATCATAAAGAGATACACAGTTGACAAAAAACTTGTTATGTATGTTGTAAGGATATAGAGCTATGAAAAAATATAATCCCCATTTTCCCTAGAACGTAGAAATTTCTTATGTACATATACAACCCCAACGCTACCCTTCAGTGAATAAAACTGGAAAGGGTCGCGACCCTATGAATTTGATCCCTGCTAGCCTTTTCTATTTGATATCTTTGAATATACCTTTTTGGCTATTACTGAACTTCTGTTAGGAAAATATAAAAACTATATTACTATGTAAAATGTATCTACAACACATTCTAACTCTTAAACCTAACGCGTTTTGTGATAAATCATAAATAATATTTCATAATACTTAATTTAATTACAAATTATTTTCCTAAGAGGCCTGGCAGAGATAGCTGAATAGATGAAGTCGTGTAACGGGTATACAGTATATTTCTTAATAGCTGTGTTCGGGACTTCGTCCGCGCGAAATACTTATTTTGGGCATCACAATATTACATACTTTTGTAAAGAACCTCAACTTTATAAATCATAGCCGTTACCCATGATGTCGTTTAAACAATGGTTTATTTGAAATCCGTATTAAAAAACGAAGGTTAACGTTTGTACTGGACTAACTATGGTTCTAACTTAGATTTATTTAGACCATGGTTTAAGAGTTTCCGATGGTTTAAATAAGGATCTTTCATATTGTTTGTTTCGCAGTGTGAGCAACGGAACCCCTCAAAGATTAATAATTTTTCACGTTTTCACCCCATTTCCCTCTGTTTCTTCGTTTATTTGTCGCAGACTGATGCTAGCCTAAAACTTTCCTCGATAAATGATCTCAAAACAAAATTCAAACCGGTAGTTCCTGAGACTGGCGCGCTCAAACATACAAACAAACAAACTCCTCAGCTTTATAATATTAGTATAGATGAAGTGTCTAACACTTTTTCTACTTATTGGGATGCCACAGCCACGAGCCAATGCGAAAATATATTAGAGGGAATTTGTGAAAAAGTTTTTCCTGCATGTAATTTTTCCTCCTCCATCGCAATTCGTTTGAGTCCGGCTCCTGTGGGATCTCGTTTCGTTCTAACTTGGAATTGACTTTTGTGAGGCAAACCTCACGTGTGGGAATTCGTATAAATACCTCTAATCATTTTTATACCTAAATCGAACTTGGAACAACTTTTTCTATTAGTTTTTTTTACTTATTTTGACTATAGATAACATAAAATGTATATTGTAAATACGTAGTTTGAGCGAGTGGCGCTCATGAAAAAAACCTTTAGTAACGGTTTAAAGGGAGAAGTTTATATAATAATAATATATTATCATAATAGTTATTGGTAAGACCTTCAAGATAATTTTGGTTTATTCGTCATATTTGACAGAAGTGACGATTGCTTTGTTTGGAATTTTGTTATTTTTAATATTATAAAATTACAAAGTTGGTCAAATCAAACAAAAAATAATTGAGCATGCTGCCGTAACGAGTTACATAACGCTTGTTCACATAACCATAACTTGTGGTCGCGTATGTGATTTTCAATATTTAAAAAATTCACATATTGCATTCAAAAATCAATTTAACAGTTTACTCAAAATGGTGGAGATTGGTTTGAGCAAATACGCTGCAATATTAAACGGAGTCGAATTGAAATTCTCTACATATAAAATAGTTGAAACGACTGACTGACTGGTAAATAGAGACGTGGAATTTTCTTGGAACGGGGGTTATAGGTATAGCTTCTATGAAACAACTTTATTGCTTGGTCCAATTTCTTATCAATTTTATCTGGTATTTCCCGTAGTTTACATAAGTAGTATTTAAATAAAACACTTTCAACGGTTTATAATTTGTGTTAATTAACGTTATTTTAACTACGATCCGATCTTGGTTGACGTGGCATCGGAGCCCCGTAGTTAAAATAATTTAAACATAAATAAAATATTTTGAGTTTTAAACCGAACGCTCATCAACTGGAAGCGAGTGGTCAATGCGATTGACTGCAGACCATGAGGTGTGAGAACGACGCTAAGGGACGCGATTGACGTCGTGGGTAACGGCTTTAGTTTATAAAGAAAACAGGGTTTGCAAAAACGAATTTGGCCATACCATACCCAAAATAACGATTATCGCGGACGAAGTCGCTGACACTGCTAGTTTAAAATAAAGTTACTTAGTTCGTGTGTATATTTGAAACATCATTATTTATTATTTACATTAGCAGATTAAAAGCCTTTTAGTCGGGATTTCTTTAATTTATTTTATTTATTCACAGATTAAATATTTCATTGCTTTAAATAAATTGATAGGTTTTAGGTTAGGTTAAAGTGTTTTATTCATAACTTTTCTATACTAATACATAAGCTGAAGAGCTTGTGTGTTTGTTTGTGTTAGCTAATCTTACTGGTTCGAATTAAAAAATATATTTTTGTGCTGGTTAGAGCATTTATAGCGGAAGGCTATAAAACATCGAGCTATGACTAACAGGAGCGATGAAACAATGAGAAATGTGGAAAAAAATTGGACAAAATTGTTATCTCTTTGGGTTTCCGATCTGTACGCTACGAAAACGGTTCAAGTAGCCCAAAAATATGTATAACAATTTGTTTCCTTTGAAAATTATTAATATTTTTTACACGTTTCACATGAGGGCACTATATCATTTAAAAATCGAAAATAAATCGACTCGGTAGCTCAATTGGTAGATCAACAGCACGGAAAGCTGACGATGCCGGTTCAAGTCCTGCCCGAGTCGAAATTTTTTTCAATTTATTTCCGATTTTTGAAGTATGATTCCTCTTAAATGATTTAAAAAATGTCCGCAACACTATATATCTAACTGTTCGATGTACTTGCAAGAACGACGGGACGCGGACAACGTCGTGGGTAATAGCTTAAATTTATAAGCGTGAAGAGGTTTGCAAAAGCAAATTTCCACACCCAAAATAACTATTCTACGCGGACAAAGTCGCTGTCACAGCTAGTATTTTAGTATAGACACTAAAAAGTGCATATCGCATGAGCATGATAGTAATTTATGCGAAAATCTTGAACTTACTATTTTCAGATAAGAAACCTCAAAGCGGCTGCAAAAAGTTCATTAAAAAGAGCTTGGCAGGCTTTTTGGAGTAGCCGCTGTTGTTGCTAATTAAACTTGGACTACTCAACTTTAAGCCTTAATTCCTTGTTTTAAAGTTAGTTATCGTTCAATGCCTCTCAACAGAGTCTACTAAAACCAACAATGGAAAAATAATTCTAAGTATGTACCGATAAACATTACTTTTTCTTTAAATAAACTTTATAAACGTCGTCTTTCACTTTATTTTAAGTTTGTATAGAAAATTTTGTTATACTTTGGAGAATGCCAACCACGACATGGATAGAATATATCTCACTAAATTAATAAAACTAAAACATTATGACAACATTATATTTCATATTTAAAAGTAAAGTATTTTTATTAGTCAGTAAATTATTACTTTCAGGAAAGGGGGGTAAAGAAAGAAAACATAAAAAAAAATATGCATTTAACAATTCATCTGTGTATTTTTACATAGTGTACAAATATTCTTCATTGTCACAAAACAAGAAACATAACATAACACAAAATAGAACTGATAAAACTAGGAACAAACGCGGCTTTATAGCTAAATAGCTCTCTCTTCCAAGCAACTGAGATGGAAATGAAACAGTAATAAAAGAGATATATGCATGACAGCAGAAATTGTACTTAAACTAAATTAAATTAATAATTATGTATAATATTACAAAAATTAATCTAACATACATTAATTACTAAATTACTTAGTTTGAGATAAGTACAAGTGGTGTACAGTGATTTTGGTGCTCATCTTTCTTTCAGAGTATACTTAAACCTCAAACGAAGCGTTAAAAAGGCTTCGCCAAAAGAAAGTGATACAAGGGGAAAATGAAAATCCAAGTGACACAATCAAAGGGATACAGAGATAATTGAACGAACTGTCACTCGCTCATCGTAACGTTATGTTGCGAGTATTCAATTACTATTGCACGAACTAGTCGAGGGTGACCGTAATTTTGATTTTTACGAGACTTTTCCTGTGAGATGTGTAAGAAGAAATACCGTGCTATCCTTCGTACGTACATAGAGGATAAGGCTCTACGTGCGAATTCGGGGAAAATAATAAATCAAGATAATAAGATTTTTGTATTAATAAAACAAATCCTAAGGGTCGTTATCTATACTAACATATAAAGCTGAAGAGTTTGTTTGAACCAGCTAATCTCGGGAAGTACGAGTTCGAATTGAAAATCTATTGTTGTATTGGTTAAAACATTTATCGAGGAAGGTTATAAAACATTCCACTGTTACTAATAGAAGCGAAGATACAGCGTGAAAAGTGAACAACACGGGGAACAATTTTTATTTTTATTTACAGCTTAAGTTTATAAAGATGACGGGGTCCGCAAAACCTAATTTGGATGCCCAAAATAACGAGTCTCGCGGACGAAGTCGCTGGCACAGCTAGTGACTAATGAAGTTAAATAAATTGATAAATAAACCGTCTCAAGAGTATTATTATATATATCTAATATTTTAATTACTACATTGACAAGAAATTTAATAAAACACTTTTAACGGTTTAAAAAAAAAACAGAATAATACTTCTTCCTTCGCAGTAGTACATTTTTGACGGACGTTGAGGTTGCAATGGACAGGCCTTGGGTTCGATCCCCAGCGGGTCCAACATGATTCTAATCAATTTATAATTTTTCTGAAACATGTTGGACATCTTATGGAAATATGGATATAGGTATATAATGGGTGGTAGGAATATCAAAATTTAGTCCAGCTTATTAACCACCTTTCACAGAAAAATTTCCATCTAGAATAGGGATCGCATGCGCACCCCACAATCGACGTATACTAATCAAGAAACCCGACGATTCCAACGAATAATTCGTCAAAGTTGTTTTCAACTTGTGATTGCTTACCTAATGAACATACAGATAGACGATTGTATTGTTTCCGTAGTAAATTAATTTCTTGAACACGCAAAAATCACACTTAACACCAAGCTCTAAGAACTGCTTTCGTCAAACCGACGTACGAAAGTATTAATTTTATTTTCTTTATTCAATCAATCTGTCCATTGTTTAGTTTTTACTGACTTATATTCACGCTGTGGGTAAACAATTAATTTCGTCGTGGATTTTGGGGTAAATTAAGCTTTTTTTATTGAAATTTCGTTTTCGTGACTTTAATAAATCAATGTCGTTTGTTGTTCATGTTGATTTTTAATAAAAATAAATAATCCTAATATAATTAGCCGGCTCAATGATTAAATTGCGTTAAAGGGTTATTGGTTTGAATCATCTTTAAACATTATCTGTATTAATATTATAAAGCCGAAGAGTATGTCTCTTTGAACGCGCTAATCTAAGGAACCTGGAACCAATTATCGAGGAAGGCTTTAAATCGTCACATTTCGATCAAAGCGGTTCCAGATACCCAACAAGTATGTATGAAAGAATCTTATGATGATGACAAAAATGTCCACAACACTATCACTCCTATTACAAAGCAAGGACTAAATCTCAAACCTGGTTTAAACCCTGGTTTATTTGAAATCCTTATTACAAAACGAAGCTTAACTTTTGGAGTAACTATGGTACTAACTTAGATTTATTTAGACCATGGTTTAAGAGTTAAACTAAGACACCGCAGTTCTGGTTAAAGTATTTTTTTGTAGCCGTGTATGTCTAACGAGTTTATTGCCAGTTCTTCTCGTTCATTCTACGCCCTTGATTTGAGAACTGGTAGTAAATGTAAAGTTACATTCTTTGAATATGAATAAATGATTTTTGACTTTGGCTTTATATTTTAAGATTGAGTTGAAAGAACGATGGGACGCGACAGCTACAATTACATAAAGAAAATTTTGATCCCCAAAGTAACTACTCTACGGACGAAGTCGCTGACACAGCTAGTGATTCATATAATGTAAAAATACTTTGAAAGCTTCTTGTACTACAATCGTATTAGAAGGCTTCGGATTCAAACATGGCCAGAGTAGCCTAACTGCAATTGTATGACTTGACTTATTCATATTTTGAAGTCTAAAAATGTTAATCTACAAGAGCACAGTGACCGAAAACATAATTCTTACCCAAATAATAGTCCAAATTTATTTTCACCTAAGTCAATAGCGCATATTTTGCTCTTTATTGAAAATCATTTTTCTATCCGAGTCATTGATTGGTTGGGTCATTGAGAAATAGTTGTGTTACGACAAAGGCAGCACGATTTTTTAATTACGACGACGTAACAGCTCAACCCCAAGTGTGTAGCTTAACAAATGTATAACTTCTTACTTACTTTTGACGTGTCCCTCGTTTCTATGGCTCCTTCCCGAAGCCCACATGCCCTTCTACATATGTAATACTATCTGACCTGGCAAATTTTCTTCGGCCATATGAAGTATTTTGTCCCAAAGTTGTGAGAGCTTTAAAGACAGACGTACAATGTTGCAAACATTTTTTCTATTATTTAAAGAATAATAATAATTCTTAAATACTGTCTATAGTTTACGCTAGTAGTACACATTTAAATAAAACACTTTAACGGTTTAAAACGCGATATATTAGTTAAATTTATTTGGAAATGATATTTAACTTCGGCCCGACGTTGCGGATGCTTTGCAGCAGCCGTGGCGTCTGCAGTCTCCGAAACGACGGGCCGAAGTTAAAAATCATTTCCAAATAAAGTGTTTTATTTAAATAATAATTCTTGTCATAGCTCTATAAGTTTCACGTTTCCTATATTTAAGTCAGTTTCTCTCCTACTCGTTGTGTGTACTTTTACTATGTACCTTCGCTTTTCTTTGTTATTACCCACTAAATAAGTTATTTTCTATTTCTTTTCTCCTATACTTCAGGTTGCCTGGAAATGATCGCTACTTAGCGATAAGGCCGCCTTTTATTTATAAATTAGGACGTAAGATTGTTTTCCTCATTAATATGTATTTTATGTGGTGTGTTTTATAAATAATAAATAATAAATAAAAAATAAAAAATAATACAATCTGCTTATTTTTGGGTATTTTGAATAGCTTTCACAGCGCACACAACGGAAATACTCTAATATCAATATTTTTTTTCGATTTTTCGACATTTTCCATTGTTCTTCCTTTTCCTACCTTAAAACCTTCTTTGAAAAATGGTCCAACCAATATACTATCTCGCAGCGATATCTGTCTTGCATCCAAAGCCAAGATAGGCCTACAGACTTATTTTGGATATTCGGAAACCCACCTATTGTAACCGAAATGCGAAACTTGATGGCTTTTTCATCTGTGGACGGTGGTTCGTGACTCGGATGGAATTGATTTTTCTATCCATTTAATATCCAGATGTCCAGACAAAGTTTAATATGTTAGAATAGTGTTGGACCCGGTGGGGATCGCACCCACGACCCGTTAATAGCCATCATTACTAACATTACATTATTTAAAAAAGCGGGTTTAAAACTGTTTACAGTCAAGGTTTACCATTACTTTATTTATAAAAGCAATAGTAGAATGCTACAAAATTTTCCTATTCCATTTAAGCCGAATCGATTTTGGAAGTAACACCTCCCTGGGGTCAAGCGGGCCTGAGTGATGTCCCGATAACGATCGCCCCGTCCCTTTCCCTCTGACGGATATATACATCTCGCCGTCTCGCGTGCACAGACAGTTTAGACAACCCACTTGAGTAGAGAGCATTTGCGGTTTTTTTTTTGTAATGAGCACGAATTTGTTTTACGATTTTTTTAACCGACTTGTGTAAGGAGAAATTGTTTTATTAAAAATGGACTGTATAAAAAAAATACTTTAGATTGAATTAACTTCATTGGTTAGGCGGCACGGAACGTTGCGGATGCCGGTTCAAAACCTGCCGATGTCGTAATTTTAAAAAAATCTTAAATAGCTCTAGCAGCCTCATATTATATTGTATTGTAAAATAATGTTGTACTTATGTTGTTTATTGTAAAAGGTTTATGTTTTGTCATTCTTGTTAAGTATTAGGAAGGAAGCGCTTAGGAAAATATTTCCCGCGAGTGATGGATGCGCGGAAATTGCGATTATTACATTTCGAATCGACGTCATTCTCGTTAAGTGCCGATTTTGACTGAGCAAACGAGTCAAACGTCGCCTCTGTTTGTTAAAATCTATACTAACATATAAAGCTGAAGAGTTTGTTTGTTTGAACGCGCTAATCTCAGGGACTACGGGTTCGAATTGAAAATTAATTATGTACCTTACCTCTATATCGCGTTATAAACCGTGTTATATTTAAATGTGTACTTCTCGCGTAAACTACAGACAGTATTTAAGAATGTTTAGTTAAAAAGTTCGCGGCTAAGTCTTCGCTGAACGAAGTTATTTCTATAATAAAAAGGAGTTCTTTAAGTAAATTATAATTTAGATTCACAATATCCCATAGCGACATTTTTCAGTGTATATTTGAATTACTACGGCTTATGAGAAACGGACGCAAATTAAAATATATTAACCTCAGTTTCGCTGGCGCGCGGGTAGACTGTTGTAATAAATACGAAGATATTTTATTATTTAACTCTTAAAGAGCTTCTCTTTGAGATAAGCGCTTTGGTTTTCAGTGTAATTTTGAACTTAATATCTTTTATAAGGAGTATTTTATGTAAGGGAACCAACTGTCTCGTTGTTTGAATTGTTTATGCACTAGACTGATCACGAGGTTCAAATCCTAGTTCGGACTAACTAAGCACATGTCACCTTTAATAACGAAACATATCATACGTTTTCATATTATAAATATAGTTTAATTACTGGCCACATTTTCAATGGATTGCAGCAGCCGTGGTCATGGGGGGACTAAAAATGGAGGGTGTCCCTAACGCCAAAGTCAAATATGTAACGCTAGCGCCACCTGTATCATCGTCGTTGATTTTAAGCCATACAGAATTGACAAACGGTGTCCTATGGTGTACCGATAGGATTGAATCCCATATGAAAAACAGTAGATAATTATTTCACGCTTTAATCAGTTAAAAGTGTTTTATTCAAAACTAGCCGTGTCAGCGACTTCGTTTGTGTAATCTTGGGCATCCAAATTTGTTATTGCAAACCTCCTCCTTATCTTTATGTATTGTATGTTTTATAGACTTTAAGCCTTGTTCAATAAATTCTCGTCCCAACGCAAAGACAGTTTTCCAATTCGAACCTGAGATTAGCGCATTCAAACACACAAACAAACTCTTCAGCTTTGAATATATTCTACTACTCGCGAAAACTACAGACTTAGGTATAGTATTAATACTAATGTTCAAAATAAATAAAAAACAAATCTAAACATGAATAAAAGTCTATTTAAAAGCGTGTCAAGTAACAAATCAGCGGGCGGTTTAAGTTGACAGCTGTCATTTTGTCTCGAAGTACTTTTGGCGGCAACTTGGCTCAGCCAATCAGAGGTGACGAATGATCTGTCATCGCACGCCATATTTATAACGTGCGATAGCCACAGCGTATCTCAGTGATTTTTAATCTGTGCCACCTTGTAATAAGGTCGAGAATGTTGCCAGTTCTGTCGGCTGTTTTAAAAATAATCTTGCGCCCGTGTTGTTTAATTATCGCTAATGACTATCATGTTGAGAGTTCCGGTTTAGTTTTTTTGGACAAAGACATGGATTGATGTATGTAAGGCGGCCCCACGGGGGCGCTTTTAAAACTTGTTTAAGGTGTTAACATGCGTTATTTTTATTAATATTAAATAATATAAAAGCATGCGAACTACTTGTATAAAATAACTATCTTACTTTTTTAGGCCGTAATTCATAAATGGTTCTCGTTCATATCCTTCCGTCATCACTGATGGATGAGCATCAGGAAATATTGTAGTTGAGGAACGTGCGACATCACTTCAGCCCAAAATAACTTTTCAAAACGACCACGTATGTCTTATACACTTAACTATGATATAGGACGACAAACAACAAAGTCCACTTGATGTAAATCCCCAGCCATATAATTTAAATATGCTGTCCTCCTATTTTGACTTTGAAAATTTAAAAACCAACAAACTACTACTCCCAATTACGGTATTACCATCTGTAGGGGATAGTTCAAGACCCGATTGTAATGTCGATGTTTCTACCATTTACGTCCAAATTATTTAGAATCATCTTATTTGTTAGTTATACATGCAACCAATGAACCAACAAGCAGGTCTACCCAATGTAAAATTTTCAACGAAGAGATTTTGTATCAAAGTATTCTTTATGTATTGTAGCAAAGTGCTACGGCGTAGCGCTCTTGTGTTAAATAACAATTCGCTTCTTAGCTTGTATTACTTTTCAGAGCATTTAAGTTTGGTTCTTCAATTTCAGGACAATACAACCTTAAAATAATCTCGTGTTCAGTATAGTTTAAACAAGGGTGAAAAGGTAAAATTCTGCATCTGTGCTTTATATTTATACATTAGTAATACAACGTTAAAATAAAGTTTTAACGGTTTAAAACGCGATATGTTTCGTCGACCTAACATTTCGGCTGTTAACATAATATTGCGTTTATAAACTGTGTTACTCGCCATAAATACAGACAAAACATAAATAAAGTTTTATTCATAAATAAAGAATAGTTCCCTAATACAGAACAATTAAGTAATTAAGAATGGAAAGAATAGATTAAAAATATGTTTATTCCAATCGAACACATTATTTACGATTATTAACTAATTTTAAAAACAATAATACAGTTGCCTCTGTAAAGGAAACCACTTAGCTACTTTGGGTTTAGTATACAAACACATGCTATGGCCCTATCAGAGTCCAAGCTCACATAATCAAAATACTTACAAAACTATAAGATTGAAAAGTTTGTTTTAACCTAAATAAATTTTTAATTTATATAATACCATCATGTGCACTCCTTTTTAAATTAAGTGAGAAAGAGAAGAAAGATAAGGTTTTGAGAGAGGAAATAACCGACTTATTAGTGGAACTATTCATATAATCTTACATCCATTTATTCTCGAAATTTCTCTGACACTAAACTCTAACACACAATAAAACTAACGCCTCACCCACACTTACCTTAGAATTAATTAATTCAACGCACCCTTGACAAATGCTTTTAAACTAAATCTACGGCGAACAAAATAACTTCCACATCATGGGAAAATGTCCTTTATCAATTGTAGTTAAGGTGTATTTTAAATATTCCAACAATACAATTGTTACCTTCCGGACATAGCACAAAAGAACCAATCAGAGTGAGTGATTACTTCAATGTTATTTTAATTTAGCGAAAATTATACGCCTGTAAGTTAGTAAGGATTTCCTTGAGGGGTTTACCTGGTGCCTTATAGTATAAATTAATAATGATAATTGTAATTAATTATCATTAAATTAGGGAGTTTATAATTATATCATTTACTAGCTGTGTCAGCGACTTCGTCCGCGTCTGCAAATCACCTCTTCGTCTTTACAGATTCCCGACATTATTGCAAGTCAATCTTGAAAGATAATGTCGCCGACATTTTTTTTAGATCATTTAAGGAGTAATAATTCTTTCAAAAATTTTTTTTTATGTCTACTGTTTTCGCAGCGTACGCATCTACAAAGATGCATATTTTTTCCGTTTTCTCCTCACATTCAGCTTTTCGTCTTTTTTAACGCAGCGCAATATATTATAGTCTATAACCTTCCTCAAAAGATGCTCTAATGAAGAAAAATATATATATTTTTTTATTTCCATCTATAGTTACTGAGATTAACCAAACAAACTCTCCAGCTTTATATACTAGTATAGATTACTTTAACGGTTTAAAACGCGATATATTAGTTAAACTTATTTGGAAATGATTTTTAACTTCGGCCCCACGTTTCGGATGCTTTGCAGCAGCCGTGGTCACGGGGAGACGAACTAATATATCGCGTTTTAAACCGTTAAAGTGTTTTATTTAAATGTGTACTACTCGCGTAAACTATAGACAGTATTTACTATAGATTACTCAATTTAAGATTATATTTTTGAAAATACAGTTAGCTTCTTTTCTTTATATCATTTTCATTTTCATCATATAGGTTGCTGGGCAATGTCATAAGTCTAACGCTATAATGTACACTGCAGCGGCCGGCAAGAGAGGCATTGAACGACAAGGCACACATACGTAAGTCCATCTCTGCCTAGTTTTCAGCCAAGGTACACAAATAATGTGGAAATTAAAACTAAGTAGAACGATTCAGAACTTTAAAACCAAAGACAAAGTTGAAGAACAAGTAATTACTTTTTTATTTACATTTATTTTAAACACACACAACATTCGTTTTTGGACGCGCCAAAGTTTTTTTTTTATTAAACAGTTTTCATGTGCTAGCCAGTTAGAAATTAAAATAAAACCATTAATAAGTTACCTCTTTGGTCGCCATGTGAAGGAGTAGATCTTTTAATAGTAGATATTTTTATATTACACGGCAAAGATGATTTAACATAGTAATTTATTTTGCCGCTAAACGCAATAAATGCAATTTATTACAAATAACAATGAATAAAAAAATTATATTTTGTATTTCGAAGTTGTCAATATTAAAACATAAATATTGTTGGAATATAGACAATAGTATCATAATTACAGTAGTTTTCGAGTGGTATACGTTAAAATAAAACACTTTCAACGGTTTAAAATCGAGAAATATATTCACTTGTTTACGTTTATATACCAAAACTCGACGTTTCGTCACGACATAAATTGTACATAAGTTAGGTAATATATTTCGCGTTTTAAACCGTTCAAAGTGTTTTATTTAAACACTCGTAGCATATTTAAAAAGAAAATAACCAAATATTCGCGCTTTAGACTGTTAAAAGACGTTTATTTAATGAGTACCACTCGCTTTAAAATGTAGAAATAAAGTTGAAAATTTCCTTTGTTCAGTCACATTCGTTATCTCGTGCTTCCGTCATCTTATTGTCTGAATATTCTATTTATGGGAATTACTGAATTGACGTCACACAGACTACTTCATTTAATCGCGTTTTAGACAGTTGCTAACTGTCTCGTTGGTCTAATACTCTAGTTGTTAGTGGATCACTAAAGCTCAAAAAATCTCAGAGTCCTTGATCGGGCTTGGCTTTTTTCTCTCTGGTTCACTTCACTATTTTTTTTTATTTGTATTATCATTTCTTCTTTCTTATCATTCTTCAAATCATCATACAAGAAACAGTTTTTACAGTTCTAGAAGACATTGCCGAAATGTTGTCTTTGGTTTATGTAAAAATAAGTTTAATAGGTTAAAAATAAGTAATACATTTCGCGTTTTAAACCACTTTTATTTAAATGGTTAATAGCGTCGTATAGGCATGTATGTTGGGAGCTCCGAGTCCCAGCAGTGGGAACAGTAGAGCCGATGGAAAGCGTATTCCGCGCTTCTTTTGCTGCTATATTTTAGAAAGAAGAGAACAGACAAGCACGAAGTTAACTCTCTGATAGTTGAATAACCTCAGCCATTAATAAGATGCGCTATCGACCTATTGGCTTTGGATATTCGAATGTGCACAGACTGCAGAAACGCGGTTACTAGACGGCTTTTTCATCTGTGGACGGTGGCTTGTGACCCGGACGATTTCGATATTCCCCCCCATTTAATATCCAGAAGTATAAGATTGCTACCATTACACCAACGACCCCGCCGAGTAAAAATCATATAGAACATGTTTAGCACGGTTCGATTATCGACCCAATTAAAAGAGAACTTCCGTCATCCATTATGGCCGCGCCCTCTGTCGCCGCGCCCTGGCCATCAGAACCATGACGTACTTTTAATTATTTTTTGTCGTAATTACCTAGTAAAAGACGGTTTGCTTTTTATGGGACGGAAAAACATTTGTTAAAGAATTACGTTTTTTTTTAACAATCGTTACTACTAATAGCGAACACTTCAATTAGTTAAAGGTAAAAATCTATTTAGTCCGATATTTATGACACGGGCCACCAATTGAGACACTGTAGTTAGTGCAGCAACACGAAACGCTGTAGATGCCGGTTCGAGTGCCGGCTGTTTCCTATTTTTTCAATGTAATAGGATTTTTAATGTATTTAATACCAATATGTGCAAATATTATAATTTTCAAATAATTAAGGTTGTTAGACCTACCTAGCATTGAGTTAAACGTGAAAAATCCGAGTTTCCAATCTCGAAAAACTGTAGTCGTACACATTTAAATATTTTTTAAACAGTTTAAAACGCGAAATATATTCGTAAACTTTTTTTTTTTTGGTTATTCTAACTACGGCTTGAAGTTTCGGATGCTTTGCAGCAGTCTTAGCATTGGGGAGGCTAAAGATGGAGGGTGAGAATGTCAAAGAAAAAAACTGCTACGGTAGCGCCATCTCTTTCGTCATAGTTGGAATTTAGCGAAACTGGGTCTTTGCAGAACTGACTTGCTATGTCCTCGAGTTTACAGATATGCTGTTTTTAGGATCTAGTATTTTTAAAATAGGATCCCAGGTTTTGATAACTTAACTGAACGTGTTCTTCCTCGAAAGCACCGTTGCGGGCTGGTGGTGTGCTTAGTGGTTCTGGTCGACTACTCTCCGAAAATGTAGTACGATTGACCACACCCCCCACGTCACTATTGTCCGACGTGGGGGCATTCACACCATCAGTTAAAAAAAAGGTTTTTGATAACTTGAGGCTGTCCTTTGTATTGAAGTCCTATCTTTGTTTCTAGATAGATCTCCCGATGTTGATGGCAATTTATCTTCCGCTGTAAATATAATGTCACGTCAATTAATGTCACGCTGATTAGTTTTCGGAGGTTCGACGCCTTAATGATAGATGACCCGACCCTTATCAATGTGACTTTTGACCGGGAGATTTTGAGCCGTCTCGATATTGTGTTCGGCTTATATTTATTGCATAGATTCTGCCGTCCACAGATGAAAAAGCCGTCTAGTAACTGCGTTTCTGCAGTCTGTGGACATTAGAATATCCAAGGCCATAATAGGTCGATAGCGCATTTTATTAATGGCAGAGGTTTTTCAACTATCCTAAACTTCATGCTTGTCAGCTCTCTTTTTTTTAAACAAAAAACAAAAGAAGCGCTGAATACGCGTCCCACTGCTGGGACTCAAGGATCCCAACATACCTATTGGTATTGCTATGCATAACGTAGCTATTAACCATTTAAATAAAAACGGTTTAAAACGCGAAATGTATTACTTAAACTTATTTTTACGTAAACCGAAGGCAACGTTGCCGTTCCTTCGTTATCAACACTTATTAGAGGAGGACCGACAGGCATAGTTTCACGTGATAGAAGAAATACCCCAGTCATCTAAATATCTTAAACGAGAAATATCTTATAATCAACGATCGTAGGTTTGAACCCCACCAATTCCAACATTTTTCTTATCAATGTATATTTCTTCTGTAACAAGTTAGACTTCATCTGGAAATCTGGATATTAAATGGATGGTTGGAATATAATTCCGTCCGTGTCATGAACCTCCGTCCACAGATTAAAAAGCTGTCTAGTAACCGCGTGTCTGCAGTCTGGGGATTTCCGAATATCCAAAGTCAAATTATGCGAAAGATTTTAAACCAGGTCTTTCTTTTCAGAAACCTGCTTTCTCTTATCGTTTCTTTTCAAAGTATTCCCTTTTCTCCAGGCGAAGATGACAGCTTGCATTTCTAAATGCGTCTCATTTCGCGTAATCCCGAGGGTTTACCGCTTCTAAGATACCATAGACAAAGTGGAGCAACCTATCGAAAGTATTCAAGAGGATAATTTAAAATGGGACGTAGGATTATAGTATAAGACGAAACTTTACATTTGGTTTAAAAGACTAAAAACAATATAACAGCATTGAAGCAGGCACAGAAGTGTGTCTGTTTTAATGAACTATTGTATCTAAGCGCACGTTACGATTTTGACTTACTAATATTATGTTTCCCTGCTATTCGAACGCAGGACTTTAAAAACTTACGATTGATTCACGGGGGATTGTCACTCTTCAATTTTTTATTTCGTATTTAATTATATTGTTTAAATATTAATGAAAATATATTTAATGTAAGTTAAACATAAGTGAAATATCCTTTTTTTTTTCATATGTAATAATCACAATTATGAAGTTATTTGAAATGTATTAGATTTACTTATTGATAACTTAGTTTCCCCCATGTCAATAAAAACGTTTTAAACCGTTAAAAGTATATACTATAGTTTACGCGAGTAATACACATTTAAATGAAACACTTTTCGGTTTCGGTTGCTTTGAGTCTCCCCGTGACCACGGCTGCTGCAAAGCATCCGAAACGTCGGGCCGAAGTTAAAAATAATTTTCAAATATGTTTAACTAATATATCGCGTTTTAAACCGTTAAAGTGTTTCATTTAAATGTTAAAAGTATTATATTAGAAATAAATGTGTTTCTTTTTTACTTTTACTGACCAGTTCGTCAAGATCAGTCTCGACAGCTGTCAACGGTTTTATAAACCATGATTGCCTAAGACCATTATTTTTATTTCCCTACTGAAACGAACGCTAAGTATAGCCATAAATTAAAGTTAATGAATAAAACAATTTATAGTCGTCTTCGTTTAATAAATCAATTGTTATGAAACAAGAAATGTGAGTTTTAAAATCCCATACTGAAACCACATGTTTTGTAAAATCAACTTTTGAATGTTTTGGACTAGTTTTAAGAATATAATTAATAAAAATACAGAGAGAAACAAGATAATCGTATTCTCTTAATAAATTTTAGTTTATTTTGTTTCATAACTACCATTAAAGATAAGCTACTTAATAAATTCAAATTTAATAATAAAATTTAGGATCAATATTGTTAGACAATTAGTTCAACAACATTGGTCTAAAAATACTTATTACGTTTATCGATTGGATATTTTTATAAAAAAAATATATTTATTTTTCACCTGAATATTAATCCTTGCAAAAAACATTATTTAAGTACAGAATATTTATTTTACGTTTGCGCATCTTCAAATAAGTTTTTGAAATGTCAGCAGTTTAATGGATTAGTAAGACACAGATCTGTGTCCGCTCAAATAGAATTTCCTTCTGCCACTCATATAATTCTTTTAATTAAAATCGCGTTCCTATTGCTTTTTTAAATTTTTTATTAAAACATCTATTAGCTATCCGTATTGAAATTCCATCCACGCTATGGCAAGCTTATAATAGTCAACGAATGCGTTTTGGTACCAATCCAAGTAAATTTTACGAGGCCGTCGCACTGAGGGTAGTTAAAGTTTTTTTTAACTTTCTAAGAACTCGCACATAGCAGTACTGGCATAGAAACCGGCAAGTATGATAGAAATATTATGTTGTAGCTTTAGTTTCTGTTAAGCTTATACATTTAAAATTATTTAAAATATTGATTATAGAATTTGGAGTTTACGCGAGTACACAATTAAATAAAACACCAAACACGAAATATACAGGCGAACCCAAATACTGTCTGTCATTTACGCGAGTAGAACACAATTACATAAAACACTTTAACGGTTTAAAACTCGAAATATATAAGATAAAACTTCTTAAAAATATTTTCAACTACGGTCCGACGTTTTGGATGCTTAACAACAGCTAGCAGACATAAAGCGCGAAATATATATACCAAACATAGAAAAAAAAATAAGTTAGTAAAAATTTCGTATTTAAAACCGTCAAGTGTTTTATTCGTTATATTTGAATTCATGTTCTAAGTTCAAACAATGGTGGTACATGTTGTATTGAACCGCTTCGGTCCGTGCCTAGCTTTTACGCAGCTGGACCGACGCGGTTCAACTGTATGAGTGACATTTCGCAGTGGCTAGAAGCGCTGTAGTTGGATATAGGATGTGGGACGGATGACAATAACGAGCTACTGTAATGAGGATGCAAAGTTCCGCACGAGTGTTAGTTGACAATTTGACTGCTCATTTGAGGAAGAGGTGACTATCTTTTTGTACTGGATAAGGCTCGCGTTACGTCCCTGCCGTTAAAATACCTATAATGTTAAAATATTTAAAACACTTTTAACAATCAGTATTTTATTGTTGTAACGATCTCGATCGTATTTCTAAGTATAATTGTGGTGAATACGTACTTTGAAAAAAGGGAAAGTATTTTCCTAATGGGGCATGCGACGACCGCACCTCTGTTGATCGGATTTCTCTGCCTTGACTCACCGTAACTATTTATTGTTTCCCCGGGATTCGAACCCTGGACCTCGATCAATGCACCGATAGGCAACAAGTTTTACCATTTAACTGCAGAGGCGCTTGTATCGATTGTACGTTATAATTAATTATTTATAAAAAGCATATACTTAATATTATTTGGTGATAAAAGGTGAACAAAACAAACTGTTTAAAACGCGAAACACAAACATGATTTCATCTTTTTTTTCACAACTGATTCCTTTTTTATAAAAAATATTCCTAACAACTGGCCTCATAATATGTTTAACATAACAACGGATTAACTTTATAAAATTGTTGTGGTACTATAATAAATACATACCCCGATGTCGTAAAAATAATAATAACATGACGGGTCATTTATGAACTATTAGATTTCGCGTTTAAAACTCACTATATAACTTGCATAAACAACATGCAATGGTTAATATTACAAAATAAATGTAATATATACTCAATCATGCAAATCGAGATTCTCGTCGAAAATAATTTTGAGGAAAAAATCTTCTATTATCCACGACATCATTTCACCAATTGTCAATCGGTTCTTCTGCATGAAGTGACTTTAAAAGAACGAAAGGGGAGGATGAGGAAACGTCTTCCGGTGCTCCCATTTTCCGAAATAAATGTACCAATACCTTCTTACATAATGACATGGTTTACTTGATGATAGGTGAAATAGGCCATAAAACATCCAAACAATATGGTCTGTCGATCTACTTTCCCTTTGGATATTCGGAAATCTACAGACTGAACCCGATGGTTTGTTACTCGGACGGAATTTCGATTACCAAAATTTTAATATCCAGATTTCTAGACAAATTATATATGAATTAAGAAAATGTTGGAGCTGGTTGGTGGGAATCGAATCCACGACTCGTTGATTATTAGCCATAGATTGCTAGCATAACACCAACAAACCCGTCAAAATTTGTTTTAATTAAATCGTTTTTTGTTAAAATTTAACAATCAATAAGACAAAAAGAACTCTTGAAACTTTCTGAACCATAATAGGTCGTTATTTTACCTACCATCATATAAACGAAACTCATGTATATCCATCTCACTCATATGAAAAAACAAACAATTTAATGCATCTATACTTATTTAAAGTACTTTCAACTAAACTAAGTTTAAAAAGCACTTTTGAAATTTAAAACTCAAAATACGTCAAAAATATGAATAAAGGCTATATTATTAATAAAATATAAGATTATATGAGAAATTATATTAGATTATATTAATATAAGATTATATTAGATTATATTAAATATAAGATTAATAAAATATTACTAATTTAAAACCGTTTAAAGTGTTTTATAACTA
Source organism: Leptosia nina (assembly GCA_963661955.1). NCBI lineage: Eukaryota > Metazoa > Arthropoda > Insecta > Lepidoptera > Pieridae > Leptosia > Leptosia nina. The sequence goes on from CAVLEF010000008.1 coordinate 7,187,803, forward strand.
CAAGATAATGCTCGAGTTGAACACAAGTTAGACTTTTAAACTTATTGGATATTCGTCTGTGACTGAAGTTAAATACTTTATTTAATGTCTTATTTCTGAGCTGTTCCCAGTAGTTGAATCTTCTTAAGAAGTTCTAAGTAATCTCTCGTAACCGTAATAAACCTACCGAGAATATAAAGATTAAAAGAACACAACACAGTGCTATAAACCTATCAAAATCGTTGCGCGCGGAGTGATCAGCCCACCAGCTTCGTGGAAAAGCGACAAATTCAAGCCATAAAGCTTCAACATTCCGCCACTCTCTGAAATTGATTAAATAGTGCATTTTTCCAGCGGAAGCGAGGCGCGGCCGCGGGGGGGCGAGCAATATGGCGGCCGTTACGTCACTTCACAGCCGTTCGGTCACAATTAGATCAGTGGCTTGCATGCGGGACGTCGAAGTTATCGTCTTTTCCCACTCCGTCCGCACGGAAACGCGTCAACGAAGTGTTTTAATCTACGTGTTTTTACGTTTACGCAGTGTGTTAACGTTTTGCAAGGGACGGGACGTGAAACGTAAGTTTCTTTATTGTTACATCGACCGCATTGTTATTTTTTTACGACGCATTGTGCGGTTGTAAAAGCTTTAAATATTGAAATGTCTGAGAAATTACAGTCTGTGGTCTATGCTCGAAGCGGGGATTATCAGTACTTCACTGCCATAAGAAGGCTTTCATTCATCGCTTATCGATTTCGGAAAACCGTTGCTTGCAAGGTTAAATGCAAAAGTTGTTCGTTCTGTTCTTTGTTGTTCGGTTGAAGATAGCTTAAAGTATTATTTAGAGTTTAGACCGGTTAAAAATGTACTTTTTGTATGTAAAAATTTATGTTTGTCTATTTTAACGCTAAAACTGCAAAGGCGATACGACCATATGGTCAAATAAATGCCGCCTACATAATTTTAACGTATTTATTTTTGTTAACACAGATGACCTAAATGTGAAACCCACAAAACTTTTCAAAATCCTTTATTTTATTTATTAATTAATTTTAATCTTGTAGAAATAAAAATCAGTTCCTAAAATGAAATAGGTAAATGCCCCGCTTTAGAGAGGGGATTTTTACTTGGGGGTATGTCCTTTTTGGGTTCCCCTTTGCGTACCGAACCCAAAAAAGTGCATAAAGCCATTTTCTATTTAATCATTATATTAGTAGGTTATTATGTTACGAAAAATAACTCTATTTTATGTATTGTCAGTACTCTAGATTACGCAAGTGCTACAAATTAAAATAACTCTTTTATCGGATTAAAACGCGACAAGTTTATTTATTTCCAACCCCACCCGTGTCCGTGTTGGGTCGTAGTTAAAATGAATTAATAATAACTTTACTATGCATTTTCAGTTTTTAACCTTTAAAACTGTTTTATTTTATTATTCTTAGCTATAAGTTAAGTCTTAAGGCAAATGGCAATTAAATAAATAAATTATTGCAGCTCTGCTTTATTTTATAACGATCCATCTGTTAGTTGGTTTACAATTGCGGTATAACATAGTAACTGTCAAATATTGATATAAGCGATGATAAATGGCTTTCATCGCGTGTCCACAGATAATCAATATCAATTTTGTTTAAATGTTATTTTCATTTAATATCTGTATAAAGTTTCATATTTATCTATTGTATAATAAGCTTTGTTACAGATAAAAACTAAATAATTAAACGTTATATGTTACGTTTGCGTAATTTTTACTGGGTCGTTCGTTACTATAAACGGGCCACGGCTTCCATTCCCACCAGGGTGTTTCTGATTTTTTCTTATGTTAGGCTACGTCCAATAAATGTGGATCAGGATTGTTGTACCTTCTACAAATGCAAAAGGGCGTGAAGTTTTACACATCGCTTTGGTTTCAGTCAGTTCCGAATATCCGAAGCGAAAATAGGCCGACAGTGCATATTAACTACGTTATATATGAAATATCTATAAGCTCCTAGTGCAGAACACCCTTTCGCCCAAAAAAATAATAAGTACAGAATATTTAGAAAAGGATTTTTTTGCTTTTTTATGAATATGAAGGCCTGGTTTTTAATACACAGTGTAGATTAGCAGGTTTGGAGTTCCATTATCGGGTAGGTTAAATAAATAAATATTTGGAATATTTTTTAGGAAATTTTAAATACATACCAGCTCGTAGTTAAGTGGTAAGTGGAAAAGTGTGGTGGGTCTAAGCTCGTTAACCCTCTGTCCCATGGAAGACCTCTGCCCAGCAGACATTAATAGGTAGACAAGTATGTCCCACTTTTGAATTGTGATCTTTCTTAGGTTTATCGACCCCATGTAGTGATGTATGTTATTAAATACTGTCTGTAGTTTACGCGAGTAGTACCAATTTTAATAAAACACTTTGACCGTTTAAAACGCGATATAAATTAGTTAAACTTATTTTAATTACAACCAGACGTTTCGAATACTTTGCAGCAGCCGTGGTCACGGGGTGACTTAAGATGGTGGGCGTCCATAGTGTTAAAGTAAAAACTGTTACGCTAGCGCCATCTGTCCCATTGTAGTTGGTATTTGGCGAAACTGGCCGGGCCCTTGCAGAATTGATTGGTCGGTATGTTATTGCACAGAGATCGCTTACAAAATTAATAAAAGTTGCAAAATGACAAATGAGATCTGTCAAGTTAACATTTGTCATTCCGAGGTTGCGATTCCATTTTGACAGATGTTACACTAATCCAATTCCATTGTTGCTTAATGGACAAAGCTTCGCTATAATCTTGTAAAGAGATTAATGGAATTAAAGACGAATATTAATTGTTTCAACTGCGCAATTATTTCGAAAAATACTGTTAAAATTGTTTAAAATTTTTTAGTTAAAATTTTGTTAGTAAAAAAAAATTATGAGTCGGGCAGAACTTGAACCGGCAACCTCGGCGTTCCGTGTTGTTGTTCTAACCAAAGATTTGTTTTTCTTATTATCTCTGATTTCTAATTCATATAGTGCCATGTGAAAAAATATTAGTTTTCAATACGCATGCGTCCTTTAAAAAATACTAAACTTGGCTCAATAAAATATAGGTATTTAAAAGTTCTTAAAATTACTTCAAACCAAACCTAATAATATTAATTTAGACATTATGCTTTGCACTAAATTATTTTAATATCGAAATAATAAATACAAAACCTAAAAACACTAGAATTTAAAAGAATTGCAACATTCAACCATTAAGACTTAGTCTTGTGTTCCATTACCGAGGCAACGATAATTTATTTCGGCTCGACAGGACACAGTCTGATCTTCTATTAGCCTGTCAAATCGACCAGTGAAGCGGACACAAAATAATTTTCGCCACATAACTCATTAAACCAGATTTAGAACTAGAATAAGTAAGTGTGTCTAACTAATATGAGATACTGTCGCTTTACGCGAGTAGTACAAATATAAATAACACATACGGTTTAAAACGCGATGTATATTAGTTAAACTTATTTCGAAATTGTTGCGAAGCATCCGAAATACGGGTCGTTGTTAAAATAATTTCTAAATAAATTTAACTAATATATATCACGTTAAACCGTTAAAAGTGTTTTATTTTAATGTGTACTATTTGCGTAAACTACAGTACTTAAATACTGTCTATAATATATACCGGCCAGTTTCGCCAAATACCAACTTCGACGGAACAGATGGCGCTAGCGTAGCAATTTTTACTTTGACGTCAGAGACATCCTCCATCTTTAGTCTCCCCGTGACCACGGCTGCTGCAAAGCATCCGAAACGTCGGGCCGAAGTTAAAAATCATTTTCAAATAAGTTTAACTAATATATCGCGTTCTAAACCGTTAAAGTGTTTTATTTAAATACAGTACTTAACATTTTATCATCCTATTTTCTAGTAAATATGAATATACCCTCTTTTTAAAGATAGAAATAATAACTCAGTCAAGTTTAATAAACCGTATTGCAATTTTTCTATGCAAACAATCTTTTGTCAAATTACATTCTAAAATGGAATAAAGAAGAGTGCTTTGTAAAGCCGAGGTCACGAGCGCCAGTCTCTCTTGAGCTCTGCGTAACCACCAATTTCCCCCTACTAGCTCGAGCTTCTTCGCCGCGAGGGGGGTAAGACGGGTCTCTCGGTGTGGTTCGTATCGTCGGCCATTGTGGGCGTTCGACCTACATAGTGTAATTATTGTTGGGATGCGATGCGACCACCAGGCGCCACGAGGCCTGTGGGCGAGTACAGTCAAGAGGACAAGTCGTTTTGACGGACTGAATGGTCTAATGCGAATAGTTAATAACCAACGGGTCATGGCTTCGATTCCCATCAGGTCATTTTTCTGAAATCAATTAAGTGGACTTATTAACACTATTAACAGTTTAAAACATGTAATATATTATAATAGGAGCTAAGAAACAGCGAGAAATGTAAGAAAAAAAGGGGGGATATTATTCATCTCTCTAAGTTTCCGATGCGAACACAAAACCCAAAAATATGTATTAAAAAATTATTCCTCTTTAAATGTCCGAGACACTATCGGCCTTAGGCATTACAATATTTAAACCAGGACTGTGGAGTCTTGGACTCTTAAACCATGTTCTAAGATTTGTAATAGGGTTTTGTAATAAAGATTTAAGTGAACCAGGATTTAAATCACGTTTGAGACTTAGTCCTCGTTTTGTAATAAGAGTGTATATGTCTATCTTTTAAGATCGACGGGACGCGACCGATGTCGTAGGTAAAAAAAAGATTCAATTTATATTTTATCAATGGCTTTACAAAGAGCAAATTTTTTATCCCAAAATTACTATTCCACGCGGACCAAGTCGCTGACGCAGCTAGTTAATTATAATGAAAAGGCATTTGGTATTTTATCAAACGTCTACCTGTTGCAGAATGCTTGATCTGTGTCAATTATCATTTATCGAATAAACAATGCGATTGTTTAGTAAATAAACACATTAATATTCAAAATGCCTGATAGATAAATGGATTTTAACTGTTATAGTCTCAAACTGGGAATGTAGTCTCATTAGCGAATCTAGTAAAATTTTACTAGCATTGAAACCAATAGAGTATTTATGTTTGAAACTTGAACAAAATAACAATTGTCAATATGCAAATAAAAAATATATAAAACATTAAATACATCACACATGTATCCCATCCTAATATTATAAGGCCGAAGAGTTTGTTTGTTTAAACTCGCTAATTTCAGGAACTACTCTCTTCTTGGTTCTGATTGTTTTTTTTTGTATTGGTTACATTTGTCGAGAACGGCTATAGGTTACACATCACGTTTCAGTTCTTCTCTAGTGCTCATTGAAAACACACGGTTTAAACCACAAAATATGTTGCCAGTGGTGTTCGCGAGTAGTACACATTTTAACGGTTTAAAACGCGATGTAAATTAGTTAAACTTATTTGAAAATTATTTAAACTGCGGCCCGACGTTTCGGATGCTTTGCAGCAGCGGTCACGGGGAGACTAAAGATGAAGAGTGTTTCTGACGTCCTTGTTTACTTGAAATCTTTATTACAAAACCTTATTACAAATCTTAGAACATGGTTTAAGAGTTATACCAAGACTTCACAGTACTGGTTTAATTTTTTTTTTTGTAATACCGAAGGCCGATAGTGTCGCGGACATTTTTTTTAAACATTTAAAGAGGAATAATTTTCCGAAACGTCTAGCCGTAGTTCAAATATTTTTAATAAGTTTAACTAATATATATCGCGTTTTAAACCGTTAAAGTGTTTTATTTAAAAACAAAATATTCGTTGTTTTACAGATAACAATGTGTGACTTTTAAAATTAACTAGTCGTGTGTTCGTTCCCCACATGGCTGGAGTAACCTTCCATCCATTTTGTCCGCCACACACCTTTTGTCCTTCTCTAACTTAAAACTGTTTAACGTTTCGTTACCACACCATTGTCAAACACACCATTAAAAGCATGAATAGAATTATTTTCTGCGCTTGAGCCTTGAGTTAAGTTTGCATCTCGATAAAACGAGATAATATTCTTTATGTAAATAGATAAGGGAACGATTGTGCAGATAGCTTGCATTCACGGCTATAATTACCGCTTTTAAATTTACATATCCTTTTCAGAATGAGATGTGGCTGATTATTTGAATATGAAAGAATTGTGACCTATTTATGAATGTATTTAACTGATGGTAATAGTGTTTTTTTATGATAGAGGACAGACTGACGATCAAACTTGACAAAGATGAATTATTCTCTCCGTTGTTATCACATTTTCCACTGCTTCTTCGTTCCTATTGGTCGTAGACTGTTGTTTTATAGCCTTGAACCTTCCTCGATAAATGCTCTTACCGACACATAAAAGATTTTTTCATTTGAACAAGTAGTTCCTGAAATAAACGCGTTCAAACAAACAAACTCTTCACATTTATAATATTAGTATAGATATAATTATCAGAGGTGCCTGTATCGATAGGTAGAAAAGAATTGACGATGTATAGGATACAGTAATTCAATTGCTCAGAGCACCAAGACGCAATAGATGCCGATTAAGTCCTAGCGGTATCATAAAAATTTTCAATCCAAAACCGATTTTTAATTTATCGAATTGTGTATGTTCTACACGAGTGTACCTGCGTCTGCGCAGCCGATGAGTCAGCTAGCGCGTGTCCTGTTCATTGCACATCTGTTGTGGGATCGAACCCGCGTGGGGTTCCGTAGGTTGAGGCCAAAGGTTACTATCGAATGTAACTCATTGTTTATCTAATAAATGATGTAATTAAGCGGGATAGGGGCGCTGTTTCAAGAAATTTAACTTTTTATTTAAGTACATTAAAGATAGGCCAAACGCATAATAAGGAGGAGTACGACTCGGTAGCTATTCTATTGGTTAGAGCAACAGCACGGAACGCTGTTGACACTGGTTCAAGTCCAGCCCGAGTGGTAAACTGTTCGGATTATTATCAATTAATCGATTTGGATCGATAGTGCCATCATGTGGAAAATATTAAAAGTTTACAAAAGAAACATAGAAATGTAATGGCCCCCATGCCCCCACAAGGAGAAACTGGACTATTCACTAAATATATATATTTTTTAATTTTTATATTTTAGGTCAACTGTTTGTTTAAATAAAACACTTTAACGGTTTAAAACGCGATATATTCGTTAAACTTATTTGGAAATGATTTTTAACTTCGGCCCGACGTTTCGGATGCTTTGCACGGTCTCCCCGTGACCACGGCTGTTTTATTTAAATGTGTACTACTCGCGTAAACTATAGACAGTATTTAACTATTTGTTTTGAATTCTTGCTGTCTTGTCAAAGTAATTTTCACATTTAATAAAATTTTAATTATTGGTTGTGCTTTACATAGCGTATCTATTAAAAGAGATTAGTATATAAATAGAAAAGAAATAATGAAAACATTGTATGCTATCATAAAAAATACATTATTTAAGTGGTTGTAAATGATATTGTAGTTTTAAAAGCTACAAGACTTAAAAACCTTAGAGAAACGCCTTACCTAATATTAGACAATTTATTACTATTAAACAATATCCAATATTTTATATTTGATCGCGTCGACATTGACCCAGTATTTTGTTATTCGATCGCAAACTCGCCAAATATCTAAGTCTGGTTTCTAATTCTATGTCATCCTTTCTAAACGTGCTCAACCTTCGAGAGAATAAGACGCTTGCCCATTCGCGATATGGGTAACATTGGCAATTTAGAGCTCTAAATATGACGCTCGACGGCGAGCACATTGGTGCATTGTATGGCATATAACTAGCTTTGCCCGCGACTTCGTCCGCGTGGAATTGTTTTTTTGGGCACCAAAATTTGTTTTTGCAAACCTCCTCTACTTTATAAATTATAGCTGTAACCCGCATGCATCGTGTCGTGCATCGTCTGCGTGGTTCTTGCAAGTGAATCTTAAAATATAGGCCTATACTGTCATGATTTTTTTTTTAATTAAAAAAGGAATCATTCTTTCGTACATATTTAATGGGTATCTTGAACCGCCTTCACAGCTCACGAAACGGAAATGCTTAAAGGTGAATAATGTTCCCCGTACCTTCCACATTTCCAATTGTTTCTTCTTCTTCTTCTTCTTGGTCGCAGCGTCATGCATTACAGCCTAAAAGCTTTTCTCGATAAAAGCTCTAATTAATAAAAAGCAATTGGAACCAATATCTAGTCCTTGAGATTAGCGCGTTTAAACAAAGAGACACCATCACTCTTCGCTCTAAATAAGGTGTAAAGGCGACAAATTTTGGAAATTCGGAATCCCACAATCCGAAATGCAGAATTAACTTCACGGAATTTCATCTGTATATTGTGGTTGTGTGTGTGGTCCGTTACCCAGACGGTATTACGATTCTTACCAGCCATTTATTATCCAGGTTTCCAGATAAGGTTCAACATGTCTCAGAAAAAATATAAATTGATTAGAAGCATGTTGGACTCGGCCGGAATCGAATCCAGGACACGTCGATACATTGTTACCGTTAACCAATGAGCCCGTCTATCGTATTTCCCCTTGTTCGGATCACTAGTCTCCCCATCTGACATTCACTATATGCAAATAAACGAAATAATGTATACGATACAATTAATAATATTAATGATCTCTTTCCGTCGCATTAGCATAAAATATAAATTTCAAATGACTTATTTGCTCAGGCGAATTGTGGTATAAATCAAAAGTAAATAGGCGGACATTATATTTGTATCGTTAGTCTTATTTATTTTTATTCCGGGTTTTTTAGTATTCCGTGTCTCATACTTTTAAATACTGTGTGTAGTTTACGCGAGTAGGTAGTGCACACTGCGAAAACGGCTTAAGAAACGAAAAAAAATATGTATGTAGAATATTTTACCTTTGAACAGCTGATCTAAAAAAAATACACAATAGTGACAGTATATGTCTTTGAATACTAGCAAGAACCGTGTTTATGGTAATCAAATTTGGTCGAAACTATATTACCAATAATTAAGAATAATTTATTTTCTTTCTTTTTAATTTATTTTATTTGATTGGGAGTGATGTCTTAACACTGATATCTGTGGCCCCTTCAGAGGCCGAGCTAACGCAAGCGAGGTTGTTTTAAAATTTTCTGTTAACACACTAACACTTAACCAAATTACACTTATACATTGAAATTATAATAAACTATATTCTTATAAATATATACATATAATCCTTTTCCTTTTTTAGAGTTTTATCAACATAATAGTCTTAATTTTTATCCAAATGATTGTCGTGGATTCCACGCGGACGAAGTCGCGAGCATAGCTAGTGACTATTTATGATTCGTACATTCTATAAATGTGTTTCACAAAAGTATAATATTCCCAGATTATATATAAAATATAATCTGGGAATATTATATGGTGTAACAGTACCCTTATTTCATTACTCAATCGGCCGTAACATCAAAGCGGTCCGACAATTTCAAATAGTTTTCCGATAAAAGTTTCAGGCATCGATTTCAATAGAAAAGTTTCCCGGAAGCTTCAACTTCAGTGAAACTATTAAGGACAGTGGGTTCGATTTCTTTATGTTGGATAATGGCTTTTATTTGGATTTAGTTTCGCTGTCAGTTTATACCGCCTTTATTGGTCAATGGTTGAATTGCTTACCATTGCAAGCGTGGATTATCCTGGGTTCGAATCCGAAGGAAAAGCTTACGATTGCCGGGGCATACTAATCAAATACTACTTGTTAATAAAATTTATTAGTGAAACTGTCAATTAAGTGTGTCTACCCATGTACTCTGTTGGGGACTTGACTTTTTTGTTTTGTTATACTATTTTTTCTTAACTTTGTATTTAACAAACTCATGGATACTTATGGAACATTGATTTCACGCGTATTATTGTCCGTAGTTTACGCGAATGGTACGCATTAAATGAAACACTATAAACGGGTTAAAACTACTATCTATTTTTGACACGTTAACTGTCAAAATTGTCAAAACTCACCAAAAAGCAAAGGTCTTATTTATTTAAGACATAGTATGCGTATGACAGTCTATAAATTATAAAAAATTATTGCTTTATCAGAAACATAAGCGTCTAGACTTTCTATAGTGCGTTCGAGTCTCGCCTGTGCAATTTTTAAACTATATAATATATTCTTTCTCATAATCAAAATCATGTCCGAACAAGATGGTCGTTCTCAACAAATAAATAATGACCTATATAATTAATCTCTTAACAAGGGGTGCTAAAGAGACGCTGGCGCTTAAGCTGTTTTGTCAATTAGAGATAATGGGATCCCCGTGTGGGCAATAACAGCCTTATTCAAGGCTCATGCGGGGCCGATCAATGTTTGTTAAATATTATTAATACGATTAACTTTACTTTGTCTGTAGTTAGAGTGTGGTATTTGATATCCCGTTTGCCCTTTATGAGGTATGGGACATATTTCTGAGTCTATGTTAACTTCAAAGGGAAGGGACCTTGAAGGGAAAAGCAGATAAAATCTAAAAGTTTTAATTAATACATTTTTATAATTAGTTAAAAACCGGTTAGTCGTTTTATTTAATTTATGTTGCTGTAGTCAAGAACGTAACAATTAACGTACGTAACTAAAATGATAATTACGAGTTAAACACTGTCTATAGTTTACGCGAGTAGTACAAATTTAAATAAAACACTTTAACGGTTTAAAACGCGATATATAAGTTAAAATTATTTAAAAATGATTATTAACTTCGGCCCGACGTTTCGGATGCTTTGCAGCAGCCGCGGTCACGGCTTATAAGTTTAACCAATATATCGTGAAACCAGGGTCAGTAAATACTATAATTGTTTTATTGTGTAATTTTTGAATATTTTGATTCTTTTTTCCTTCCTTTTTTATTTAACCCTACGTCAATTGTAACAATGGTAACTATATCTGTCTATAGAATACAATGCGGGGCCGATCGATTGCTCATAGTAACATAGAAGTGGTCGTGAGGATAGACACAATACACACAAATTAAAAAGTATTTTAATTTGTCTGTTTAGTAGTAGTAACTACATTTGACCCAAGATTCTACAAAATTACTATTCGGGTAGAAATTCTGACCCGCTAGTTGCTATGCTTGCGATGTCTAATAATTAACGCGTCAAAAGTTCGATTTCCATCGAGTCCAATAAGTGTTTCGGAAATCAATTTTGATGTTAATGATTATTCTACGCGAACGAAGTCGGGGGCACAAGTATAAAACGTACATTTTTATTGTTCACGATAGGGGTCGAGAGACGAGCACGAGTGATGATGGAAATTTAATAATTCCATCCAAATGAAATCTAAGATGTGTTGTCGCCCTATTTTAGTTGCCTATTCACTTTCAAGAACCGTTCTTACGAGAATCAAATGTATGGCAAAATAATGCTTGTTAGGTCAGCTAGCAATCAATAGATAAGTTCAAAAACGTCATCAAATTTAGATGGTGTCCAGGCGTTATTGTTTAAACGACTTCTTTAATGACAGGGCTGCCTGGCAGTGATATGAATTGCTCCTTAGGTAAGACATGAAAAAAGCCTGACTGAATTCCTTGGGTGTTCTTCTCGGTTATGTTGCTCTTTTGGACACTGTAGAATCACGACGAACGGACAGACAAACATTTTATAGTAAATTTTCATAATTTCATACAGCATAAATATTTTATTTTAGTGAACAAATAAATTAACATATACAGAACGCTTACCTTAGTGTATAAAGTAATTTTGTTGAATTTAGTGATTAAAGAAAATGCTGTTTCATTAATAGTTTCGTTGAGTTAGATTAGATTTCGGATTGACATAAAATTAGGGCGCAATATTCAATCCGCCCCAGTTTAAAAATAGAGAAACTTGATTCCTTTTAAAACTTCACTCGGCGTCTCCACTTCAAGTAAACTTAAGTGCTGTATAACTTCTGGTAAAAATCCTTACTTCAAACGCTAGTTTAACTTTGAAGACTCGAATATTTCCACTTTCGTTTAGTTTCTTTTGGATTTTTTCTTAAAAGCTTTGAAAGTCAAAGACTAAGGGAAGCACTTTTGAGTTATGAGATTTTAAAACTACAATAGACTTTTAGCTTCGCGTAAAATGTTTGACGGACTCCTTGGTCTAATAGTAGCAATTAATGACTAATGATTGGTCGTGGGTTTGAACCCCGGTCTATGCTGAAATGCTTCTAAACAATTTATAATCTTGAAACATGTTTGACTTCGCCTGGAAATCTGTATATTAAATTGGTGGTAGGAAAATTCAAAATTCTGTTTGTGTCACGAACCAAAAAGTAAAGTTTAATCGCATATCGGTTTAGGATTTCCAAATATAGGCCGTAACCGAATATAAGTCAGACCTCTTCTAATGTGAAAAAACGTAGTAAGAATAAAGGCCTGGATTCCAATCCTAGTAACATAAAATTTGAGTAAGTTAGGTATAAAGGACAGAACACTAAATAAAATGGAGGATAGTTAGATTAAGCTGTCCGGAAGCTTAAAAAAGCTACATTTTGAATCCCTAACACTGTTCAACTCTTATCTCGCTTTGACAATAATCCTTGGTGTAATTTTTATTCTGAACTAATAAGTTGGGCCTACGTCATTCCGGCCATTATCTAAATTAGAATAGGCTTGTATCATTGTGTACACGGCCTTATCTAGCAGATACCGTGTGTACATAACATTATTGTCCAAAAGTGGCTCGATGTTACTACTTTACTTAGCCGATTACGGTAAATGTAAAACGAAAAAGCTAGGTTCGGTGGCCTGTATTTTTGGGATTAAAATACAATAATCTATAACAAAGTTTTAACAAACAAATGAATACTTCATAAGAAAGTAACAAGTACCAACTTTTGCGTCAACTAAATTATAGTTTTTCGTTTATAATTCTTAAATTAAAAACAAAGAACGATTCATTTAACAATAAAAACTTTTTATTTGTTTTTTTCTTTTTACGGTCGAAACTCAAATGTATGTTAACGAAAAACTCGTCCGATTATCCAAAATTTAAATTTTTCCTGTTTTAAACTGTTACAAGTATTAAAATTTTAACCATTTAAAATAATAATCGACGTGTTTGATGATTGTAATTCCTTTGCCTATATGTTTTAAATTATATAATGATATAGCATTGTCTGTAGTTTACATAAGTAGTTTATATTTAAATAAAAAACTTTTTAATGGTTCAGGTCTTTCTGCCTTTATCGGGGAAGGCTTTTGGACATAAAACATCATCAATCGATTCAAAATACACGTATAAAAGTATAAATTAACTCTTCCAATTATCTAAGGTATGTCCACTACAATCTATTAAGTGTAATCTGTCTATCGTTTAAAATTAACTTTTTTAACGTTTAAATTAAAAATGAGTAGGGGGTTTGCGAAAATACATTTTAATGCCCAAAGTAACTATCCTACATGGACGAAGTCGCCGGCACAGCTAGTAAATATTAATTAGAATCTGGATATATCTAAAGACATTGAAACGAGATCTCAAGCTATTGTTGTTGACCACAGGATTAAGCTTGCTTACAACAGTGTTACAGATTAAAAAATCAATTCAACGCTAAAGAACTTTATTGGCCGTATCCGAAACAATATATTATAACTAAGTGTAACGAATGGTACTTCGTTTTTGGTACACGTTACGGATCATCAAATTAACATTTGGGAATATTAAAAAATGCTAGTAATTTTTGTAGGTAGTTACAGTCTGTCTTGAAATTTTGTTGTCGACCGATGAATATTGTAATTTTTCACCGCTCTAGTATCGTAGGTAGGGAATTTACACGATACAGTTTTTTAAAGCTTGTTCAGTTAACGAATATATTTAGTTTTCAACCGTTAAAAGTATTTATTTAAGTTCGTACCATAAATCAATCATGTTTGATAAAAGGAGCACGTTGGTATATCCTTATTTATATCCAAAAAAAATTCAGAAACCATTTAATTAAAACATTTTTAACGGTTTAAAACATACATTTCGCGTATTGACTTGAGACTGTTTCAAGCGGGGTATAACATGATTTATATCACTATGGCGCTCCGCCAGGCCTGAAATGATAATGATTTCTCTGGACCAAATCTTTCGTTCTCTGGGATTCAAACCCAGGATAAATAGAACCCGATGAATAAGACGACGACCCTGAGGAAGTTAAATAGAAAAGTAAGGAGTTAGATATGACAGATTTTTTTTATATTCCTTAGTCTATCTGATCTAGTAGTTAAGGAAAACTTCTTTTAAAATTGTCTCTAGCAAAATCAACCAGCTAACCGCGTGAGAGAGCAAGCGATATATCTCTATCTCTATCGCTCTCAAGGAGCAGTTTATCTCATTAAATAATCCACTTATTGTTGGAGTACGCCGTTTGTTCAAATAATTAGGTCGCTTTAATAAATTAAGCTTTGTCGCAGTCTTGCGGGTAGAATTCTCATTATTTTTTCGCCCTCGTCTGAAAAACGCGAGAAAATTCGCTTTCCAACCATTTTATTGTTTCGCATACTGTAATTACGTAAAATAATAAAAATCTACGGTTTAAAAGGCGTTACTTATAACCAATATATTTCTGTTTCAAACGGTTAAATGTGATTTGTTTCATGTGCACTTAAGCTACAAATTATAAATACGTATTATAAAACTAATAAACTTCGCGTTTTAAACCTGTTGAATGGGTTTTGATTCTTGTCCGCGTTAACTTTAAATTATAAATAACGCCTCTGCAATATTTTATTCTTTGATACAATATCAAAGAGAATGACAGTCGTACATAGAAATTATAAAGGAATGGAAATTAAGGGTTTTAATTAGACTTGCAACGAATATTCGGTTACTATTCGGTATTCGGCCTATTCGGCTGCTTTTATTATATTCGGCCGAATACCGAATATCTACATATTATTCGGCCGAATAACGAATACTTAAATAATATATTTTGTCATAGAGAAATAATTGGTAAAATGAAAAATTAAAATCGATTGCTTACGTATATATTCATATTTTTATTTCTGTTATAATCATATAAGTAGTCATTGGTACATAATACTATAATAGTAGTAATTGGTACATAATAATAACGAGTACGTTAGAACAAAACGAAGTAGCGCGAAACAATCACGTCTGTACAAGTTTTGGGAGCAAAAATCCAGCCGAATACTTTTGCCTAATATTCGACTATTCGGTCAGGGGTCTCGCCGAATATTCGGTATTCGGTATACTGCCGAATATACTATTCGTTGCAAGTCTAGTTTTAATCATTAAATATATTGAAATAAAACACTGTAACGGTTAAAAACGCGATATATTAGTTAAACTTATTTAAATATATTTAATAGATAAGTTTAACTAATATATTGCGTTTTAAATCTTTAAAGTGTTTTATTTAAATGTGGACTAGTCGCGTAAACTATAGACAGTATTTAAACTTCATCTTTATAATATTAGTATAGATACAGATGCTTAACGCATCTGCACTATTTATTCTTTGACTCTACAATCCACAATATCAAAGAGAACGCTTACGTTTGAATGAAGTCAATCCGAGCATCAATGATAAATCAGTCACGCTCGACGGCTCAGCTTTGCATAGAATAAATTATTCAGAAGCAATATAATGCTATCTTTAGTCCTAAATATAATCCATTTTACGTGATAGCACTGTATTATTACAGCTGATCGAAACGAAGACACATTTTTTTTAGATTTATTTAACGTAAGTTACATTTTTGAGGTTATAATTTGAAATAAGTTTTTTTGTATATTTAGTTGATGCTTTATACTTTTTAAATGAACAGCGCTGGTACAAATAGATTTAAAAATATTTTGAAGACTTCTTGTTTTGCACATGATGGCACTATATAATTAAAATCGATTACAGATTTTAAAAATATTACGACACGGGCAGGATTTGAACCGCCATCCACAGCGCTCTGTGCTCTAAATTGGGCTACACGACATCGTTGAATAATTGGAAACTGTTGTTGTTAGAACTATTGACTCGAATCGATTTTTTTTTTTTTGGGTTAATGCTCTTATCGGGGAACACCATAGGCTACATAACACCAACCTCTGACCAATAGGAGCGAAGCAGGGAAATGTGGAAAAGGGGGGTAAATATTCATCTTTTAGGGTTTCCGTTGTGTGAGCTGTGAAAACTTATATTAGTCGCACTGTCGGGTCGTAGATAAAATAAGTTAGCTTATATATTTCGCGGTTTAAACCCTATAAAGTGATCTATTTAAATAATTATATGCTTTGTAAGACAAATTTAGGCTTTACAAAACTGTGTAAAGATCTTACGTGTATTCCAAACTAACTACACCAAACGCATAAGATTCAAATTGTGCTATTTTTTTATTTTTAACTACTGCTAACGGCCATGTCTGGTAGTACGGACACAGAATGCCTTATGTCGGATACGACTTTTAAAAAAAAAAAGGTTTTGTCATATATTTCAGCAGTATTAGTCTAACATGCACTAAAATCTAAAACGAACGACAGTTTTGTATTGGCAAACATTTCAAGTACTCGACACATTTAGAAGAGCGATAAAACATTTATTGTAAATGTTTATGAGCGTTTAAACGAGAATGTATCGCCTGGAACCCTCTTCTGCGACTTCTGGATATAATATGAACAGCTTGTCATATGCTAGCTTTGAGTAGGGTCCCTAGTTTTTGCAACATTCAATATTGTCTAGTTTACTCAAATGATAAAATTGATGATGTAAACCGCTTTTAACAGTTCGAAACATTTTATACCTATATTCATTAAATACCTATATATAAAGATAGTTAAAAGTTACGTGGTGCGTGTTTGTAACAATTAGTCCTGTAGTTTACGCAAATTGTAAAATAAAAATAACACTATGTAAAACGCTTTTAACAGTTCGAAACGAAAATTTATAAGTTGAGACCGTCAGGTTGTAGTAGAAAATAAGTTATTAAGTGTTAGTTAAGTGATTTAATTTGTTGTTATTCAGAAATAAGACATAGGTAGTGGCTTAGTTGAAGTTTAAGCTATTAACTCTAGCTAAGCTCAGTTACGCTGTTTCAGCTAAAAAATCAAATCAGTAATGTGTTTTATTAAAGCTATAACACTAAACGGAATTAAACTCAGATCAAATTTTACGAAACTTTATATAATATTAATTAGAACAAACGACGATAAATTTTAATATTCCGATGTTTTCTTGCCAAAAATTTTAGTCTAACATTATTTAATTATACGTATTGCCCTATATATATATTTGGACCCTAGTATTGTTTGCAAGCATTTAATGTATATTTATAGTGAAAGAAAATCTAATATGAAATTGTTTGATGATTAAAATGCAAGATTGAACTGTGGGAAGCAAATCTATTTCCCATATTAATAAAAGTATAATTTAACTCGGTACTTACTCATACTGTACGTAATGTTGTGACTTAGTAATGAGTAATGTGGACATAATGTTACGCAATAAAATAAACGAGTCATTATTTAAAGAATGAAATTGAGAAGAATTTCGAGAGTTCTTAGAAAAAATGTTAATACGTATATTTGAATACATAGCTATATTTGCGTATTGTATATAATTGACACACTTCAAAGAAATCCTTAAACGGTTTAAACCGCGAAATATATTAGTTAACTTATTCCCCACATGAACTCAGCTGCAAAGCATCCGAAACGTCGAGCCATAGTTATATTTGGTAGCCATAATTAAAAGTAATTCATTGATTTTATGTTTTGAAATGTTTAGTGTTTTATCTAAGCACATACTTCGATGTTAACTGACCGTCTCTGTAAAAGGTTAAAGGTGTTGTCTATACACTTTACAGCGCGAGTCCTGGTTTTGAATCCCGGGGAAACATGAAATTAAAAAATAAAACACCTCGCCTGAAAATGAAACCGATCATTAAAACGGACACGGAATTAAGATTTAACTGATATACTTCGTATAGTTATTGTGTTAGGTAGCCAGCCTTTTTAACATATCAACAAATCAAAAATCATGTAGATAGCTGAACATTCCCTGTCATCCCGGGAAATTATTATAACTTACGTGTAACTTTCCTTTAACTTAACCTTCCTATAACCATAGACATTTATCTTAAAGTTCTCGAACAGAAACATATTGATTTGCATTTTGTAAGATCTGATCTTGTCGTAATTTAGCAACGTTTTAATGACAATAATTGGCGTTTGAACCTAGCTAGAACGAAGTGTATGTACACGTTGTTCTTGATGTCTGGATAATTTGAGAGCTTGTTGTATTGGAGAAACGTATCCCTGGTTTTGAGCACCAGGACTTTGTCAAGAAGCACTAAAGCAACGAAAAATTTATAAGCGCTTAACCGATTAACGAAATTGATTATTAACAGACGAAGAAATATGCCTTTTTTTATTTCCAACGAAAATCACGTTCGTTCGTCTAATCGATCCGTCTATCGTGTTTCAAATCGACTTTTAATATATCTGAAACATGTACTTCGTAAATCTGTAAATCTGTTTGTTG
The DNA here is from genome assembly GCA_963661955.1 of Leptosia nina. NCBI lineage: Eukaryota > Metazoa > Arthropoda > Insecta > Lepidoptera > Pieridae > Leptosia > Leptosia nina. Next base: position 7,206,268 of record CAVLEF010000008.1, read on the forward strand.
TATCGGCGGTAGTAATATTAGAAACTCCGTACGTAGTTACCACTGTCCACAGATGAAACACGCGTTTCAGTTTTAATCTGTGGATTTCCGAATATCCAAAACAAAAATAAACGCCTTGTTAAAATGTTATATGGAGTACGTCATCTCAAAAAAAGCTTACGTCATAATGATAATTAAATAGCTATTTATTTTGTATGTTTGTGCATTGGTTGTTTACATTGATACCATATTAAATTCCGATTAGCGCAGTCCGAGTTTCCCTCGATGAAAATGGAAAATATTGAAAATAGATTACGTCATCAAATTTCACAATCGTTAGTATCTAATTAGGGACAATTTGTGGTCGGCTAACTTCGTACGAGGTAATTAGAGTACGTTGCGTTATCAGCCGAGACCTCTAATATCGGCATGTATAAATTTCTTGCTAAAGTTGCCATTCAATATACAGGGTGCGCCGAAATTCGATTAATATAGTAATAATAATTATAATCGACAGGAACCAAACTTTAAAATAAATTCCCAAGATAGCCAAAGTCAAAGATGGGTACAGCCCCATATGACTTCTGTAACGTATCAGATACGCCCTGATTTCGTTCTCGTCGTCCCACGAGGGAGAAACGGTCTTTCACTTTTTTTTGTGGTTCATATCCTGAAGTTAGCAGTCGTTGCAAGACAGATATAATATTTAATAATTCAATATTGTTTTCTTTGTTTCAGAAATGGATAACTTTGACGGTAACTTCACTTCGCATCTAATTTTCATATCAAACTCAGGTTCAGTGAGTCAGCTCACTGAACCCTTCTATGGTAAGTGCTCTATGACTGTTATAATATACAATTGATGATAATAAATGTTAAATAAATTTAAAAGGTATATAAGACTCTTAAAAGTTTGAGGAAGTATTTGATATTTTCACTAAAATGCGTTAATATAGCGTTGTCCCTTTCTCGCATACCATATAAAGAACAAGGACACAAGATTATCAGTAGTTCTCAACTATATTCTCTAATAACTCGTTATCCTTACTAATCCTTACTAATATTATAAATGCGATACGTAACTCTGTCTATCTGTTACTCTTTCACGTCAAAACTACTGAACGGATTTGAATGAAATTTGGTACACAGATGGTTTAGAGCCTGAGAAAGAAGGTTAGGCTAGGCTACTTTTTATTTCAAAAAGGGGGTTATAAGGGGCGAAAGTTTGTATGGAAATTCGTGGTTTTTGAAGCTTTCATAATATAGTAAACAAGTTTCCGAGTGCTTTTTCAGAGTACAGTTTGTCCTTTCCTGGTGGAGATGTTGAGTCACATTTTTATCAAGCTTATCGTATAAGCCCAGAGTAATCTTAGCAATAAATCTTACGACGTTATGGCTCCAGGCTGTTGTTTCTAGGCAAACTGACACTAAACTATGTCATTTGACACGGTTGACCAATCTAAGGACTAATTTTACAAGATCTTGTTACGTAAGAAACGGTGATTAAAACTGTGACAATTACTTTGAAAGTATAAAAAGCTAACTTTAAGGTATTGTCTATAGTTTACGCAAGTAGTATACATTGAAATAAATACTTTTAATCGTAAAACACGAAATATATTAGTTTAGTTAACCTATAAGACACCCTACATCTTTAGCCCCCCGTGACCACGGCTGGTGAAAATTTCTAAAGATTGCGCCGTAGCTCACAATTTGATGTTTTAGTCGTATTGGAAAATGTTATGCTAAATGCACAAACAAACACAACTTTGTCTTGTATTATTTTCTATTTAATATAATATAATTCATATTTTTGACGTTTAATTGTTAAATACATCGTAGCAAAGTAGAAATTGTTGTCTATAGTGTAATAATAGCTTATTAAAGTTTAATACTTATATGTGAAAATCCGTTTCGTTTAAATAAAACACTATAACGGTTTTATCAGCCGTGGTCACGGGGGGCTAAAGATGGAGGGTGTCTTATAGAAGGGTATATTATACTCGTCTCCCTGTGACCACGGCTGCTGCAAAGCATCCGAAACGTCGGGCCGAAGTTAAAAATCACTGCCAAATAAGTTTAACTAATATATCGCGTTTTAAACCGTTAAAGTGTTTTATTTAAATGTGTACTATTCGCGAGAACTATAGACAGTCCTGTAAGACAAAAGTGCGGTTCAAACATATTTATGCGTCCGTTTCACCGATTATTTATATTGTCAGACAAGTAAATATTTCTGCGCTCTGCATGCCTAAAAGCATTTGTGGATGTCCCGGGCTTAGAACCCACCGCTCCGGCAACGCAAAGCTAGGCAACTCGTTCGCCCATTGAACTACGAAGCAATATAACGGTCACGTTCCTAACACAATACGGCCTTATCCTTTCTCAAATCGAATTAGCCTTAAAAGGAGTTCTTTTTTTAAAACTGGCGTGTTCCAAAACCGAGTCCCGTTACGAAACTGACGCAACGCAGACAACAAAGGGATTTGCATACGTTTCCGCATTAGGGCTGCCGACTGCTTTTTACATTTTTTTTTTCATAAAAAATAAGATATTATATCAGCCCCGTGTTAGGATTTATTGAGAGTGTTGTTTAATTGCTATTGTTTTCCTTTTTATTACGTAAATTTAAAAGGAAATTGCTGCAGTCAAAGAAGTAGTCTTTTAGCATGAAATAATAGATGTAAGAAATTTAAATAAGAATATTTAAATTACTTTTTTACTCACGTACATACATTGAATCGAGCAGCATATCAGTTTAGATGCAAGTAGTGAAAACTTATAATATTTTCTCTTTGAAAAGTTTCTATGTCACCCTCTAAATGCAACAAGTATTGTCCATTAAAATTTATTGGCCTAACCCTATCCTGGACGCATCTGGGTTGCCCGCACGTGTTCTCTTTTCAAACGATTCTTTGCCGCGCTCTCAAATTAAAGAAAAACATGCCATATCACATGGGAACACAGATTATATTAATAAAATCGATCACTATAGTCCTTTGTTGAATGTAAACCCTTCATCGACATCTTTTAAACACGGGAAAATAAACCTTATACAACAAGAATAAAGGTTAGATTCGGGTGAGATATTCATAAGATTTATCGCAAGTTTTAAGAGAATATTAAAGGAAAAATAAACCGTAACGCTATAAATATAAGGTTCAGAATCGATGTTGTACTTGCTAAGAAGACCGTTTTAAAGAATGGACTGTTCGTAGTGAATGAAGTCTTTCATTTTACAAATGAGGTGTTATCTGTATAGAATAATAAGGAACGGAATATGTTATGAATTATGATGTACAAGTACAATGCTAGATTAGATATGTATGTATGACGTGAGGTAAAAGATACTCCTTTGTTCCGAACGAAGGCGAACTGGGGCAGTGTTATTCTTTTTTTTAGTCTAAAACTTTTAATAACGTATAGCTGATTAGTTAGACCAATTAAGTAATTTATTCCAATGCTATTATGAAGCTCTTTTGAATATGTTTCAGGCTACTTTAATAAATTGTCAAATAAAGGCTCGTTAATCTTTTGGTAGCAATATATGGTAACTAGAATTATAAACATGCTTTTAAATCCTAAGTTTTCCTAGTCATGTCTGTAGATTACGCAAGTAAACGCGAGTAAAAAGCGGGTATTTAAATGTGTACATTAAAAAAAAACACTCTACCGGTTTAAAACGCGATATATATTAGTTATATATTAGTTTCGGATGCTTTCGGAGGCTCGTCGGGCCGTAGTTGATATAATTTTCAATTAAGTTTAACTAAGATATACCGCGTTTTAACATGTATAAAAGACCTGGACAATAAATGGGCAGCAGGGATAACAAAATTCCGTCCGTCCACAGATGGAAAAGCTGTGACGTGTTAATCCGCGTTTCGGTTTCAATCTGTGGATTTAATGACTTAAGCCAACATAGGTTGACAGCTCATGGTTGGATGTTATATTAGATCAAGTGAGCTTGTCTCAACATATCTCTAAATAGATTCTAGATTTTCACATGCAAAAATATCATTTTAGCATTCGTTCTCATTTTGCATATCTAGTGAGTAGTGAAAAATCTCTATGAACAAGTGGTCTTAACGAACCTGAAAGCTTATAAGTGAAGGCATTTAAAATTCTCTGATTCACGGATTTAGCTAAGATGTAGGGTAGTACTTACTATAAAAAAATTGTATCTGTAATCCCGACTACAAGGATATTTCATAGGTTAAATGAAATATGTGTGTTTAGAGGAAGTAAGCTACTTTGACACTAAATTTTATCACTATCTGTCGAGCCGTCGTAAATAACATGCTTACAAACTTTCTCGTCTAATACATTCGTGGGCTTACGCAACACAGTGACCGTTCTCCGAATTAGAACGAACTTGACATTTTTAAACCGCGTTCTTTTTTCAAACAAAGAGAGAATAAATCACGCACACCAACGGATCATGACCTCCCGTGACCCCCGCGCAGGAAGCGTAATAGGCGAATTTAAGGCAGCACAAAGACAGTAAAGGCTCCCAAATAAATGGTTTTGGTCTACATCTGTTACGCTAGCGCATAGGGTTGCCAGGCGAATCATTTTATTACTTATACAACTAGGTCACTTGGTAAAATTATATGTCATATTTTAAAATATTATTTAATTTAACTTATTCTGAATTTATTGACATAGCTAAGAACTAACCAAATGGGTATTGTCTGTAGTTTACGCGAGAACACATTTAAATAACTCTTAACGGCTTAAAACGTGTTTTATATAGCTTAACTTATTTTTAAATACTTTGTACGGAAGGATGCGACAGCAATGCATCTGGAACGTCTGGCATAGTAAAAAAAATGTAAATTCGTTAATATTCCGAGTTTTACCTTCAAATCTGTTTTATTTATTTAATATATTCTAATTATTCCAATTGCAGGCTAGTGAAGTGAAGTTTTACCCTTCTCTAAGACAGTCTAACTTTAATATTGTACGATAAAAATCGAGTTCGTAATACCCGCAGACCGTATATTATTGTGCTAAAGATAGACAAACATAAATAAACCCGACTGCACCATATTGGGGTGACATAATGAGTTTTAATTAAAGATTTAACGTCCTTTGTTTTGATTATTCTTATCCCCGAAATGGTGAACACTATTTATGGCTACTTAAAAGGATTCCTTGTAATGTAAAATCGAGTAATAACAGAAACGAATATTGTAAGGGACTACTAGAGGTTTTTCATTTATTAATTGAATAGAGCTTATTAATAAGAATATACGAACTTGATTAAAAGTAGGAATAAACATAATAATATTTAACGGTTTAAAACGCGATATATGTTTGAATAGATAAAGTAATTTAAAACAATAAGAAATGACAAAAATTTATGACATTTCCGTTGGTTACCATTAGACCAAGACTAGACATTACAATTTAAGGCTAATAATCAAAGAGTTCCTGGGTTCGATCTCCAACTAGATCCAAAATGTGTCTATCAATTTAATTATTTTCTGAATCGTGGACTTCGTCTGGAAACCTGGATAATAAAGATGTGGTAGGATCATCGGAAATTTCATGCGGGTCACGAACCACCATATACAAAAAAAGCTGTAAAGTTTATTCGCGTTTCGGTTGCAGTCCGTGGATTTCCGCATGCCTCAAACCTGAATAGTGAAGAATAAAAAACATTGTGCAAAAATAAACCCCATGTTTGCCCGTCCTTAATATCTTATAAAAGATAATACCGCAAATATTATTTCTGTTGAGGTACGTATGAATGTTTATTATTAAAAACTTCATAATTATCGTATAGGTTCAGCTATTAACAGGGCACATCCAACCAATAAAAAACAATTAGAAAAACAGCCACACAATTGTGTGTCCCGTGATATCAAACACAATAATTTAAATTAGGTAGGTAGGTAGGTAGGTTAGGTATAAAGAGAAATTAAGTTTGACTAGAATGTAGGAATACCTTAAACTATAACCTCACTTATTTTAACGTTTGAAAATTTAATAATTTTTTACATTATTTTTTACATGCACATAATATAAAAAAGAAGGCACTATATAATTTAAAAATCGAAAATAAATTGAAAAAATTTCGACTCGGGAAGGACTTGAACTGACATCGTCAGCGTTCCGTGCTGTTGCTCTGTAGCTCAAATGTACTGTAGGCTGACGATGCCGGTTCAAGTTCTGCCCGAGTCGATAAATTTTTCAATTTATTTTCGATTCTCACTTATTTCGAAAGTTTTGCGGTCGTGGTCAGTTGTCTCTACCACTATGAATTAACGATAAGTTAACTAATATATTTCGCGTTTCAAACCGTTAAATGTTTTTAACGTTAAAATTAAATTATCTAATGTACACTATTTAATATTATAATGGCAATGGTAGAATTAGACAAAAACCTTTTTCTACCGTTGGTTTAGGGAAAAAATCCAGAAGTAAAATAGGCTTTTTTAAAAAGGCGAGGTTCAAATCGAGTTAACTGAATTGAACAAAAGAACGACGATGACGTCACGAGTTAAGTAAATTGGCGAATGAAGTAGTTGAACCGTGTCGTTTGGCGTTGTTCCGAAATGACAAATGAACGAAAAGTTAATTTGTTTTTACGAATTTAACATTTGCACTTTGGTGAAAGAGTTATATAAGGCTGCTAGAGGCAGGGTGGCCTAATAACAAAAAACATGATTTTCAATAAGGAGGACAATAAAATTGCACAATTAACTTAGGTGATAATGAATTTAACTATTATTTGCGTAAGGATTATGTTAACAATTTTCGGTCACGTTTATATTAATGTTTTTAGACTATAAAATATAAATAAGTCAGTCACAAAATTTGCAGTTAAACTACCCTCCCTCAAGCGGCCTCATACCCATTAAGTGCGATACGCACGTGATATAAGACATTTTTAACTGTTTTAAACCCGTAATATATAAGTAAGTTTATAATTTTAAATTTATCACCATATTGACCATTAAATGATTAGCGAATAGTAGGACAATTTTATCGATACGGTTTGAAGTTTCGGATGCCTTGCAACATCTGGTCACGGGGATAGAATATATTTCGCCTTTTAAACCGTCCAAGCGTTTTAAATGTGTTTGCTATACAAAAAAAAGGAAATTGAGATTTAACTCTTCAAATCGTTCTTTCGTAAACATTTCAGGCAAAGTAATTTATGGCAACCATAATTTTCTTGTCGCTCCCAGGTCAGTCGGAAATATTATAACATTATAAACGCCTGAGGTAACAGTTGCTTTAATTTTAATTTGTATGCAGGTATAACGTAGTACAACTCTAATCACAGTTCTCAATTTTAGTAAGAACGATCTATTAATCTGCGTCTTCCATTCGTGGAGTCGGTAGTTCGATCCCCGGTCGTGTACCAAATTTATCTCTGTGTAGCTTCTGCTATGTACTCTCCGGTGATGAAACATATCGTGAGAACATCGACGTCATCTCGAAAAAATAAAGACTAATAATTCTACTAACAAGTTTTCAAAGAGGTCATGGTGGTAGATTAAAAGTTTTTACCTGTTTTGAGCGATGCACGGCTAATAAATAATAATTATGGGGTTTGATTTCTAACGTGTTACTGAAACAATTTTTTTACATGTTAGGCTTAGTCTAAAAAAACGGTATGTAATCACTTTTTACGGGTGCTTAGTGACGAGAAATCCGTGAAATGTAAACCCTCGATTATTTTTTACCTAGTCTTAGGATTTATGAACGCACAAAATCTAAAATAGGCCGACAGCACATCTTTTTCAGATGTTTTACGCTTGCAGTATTTCTCCTTTTATCTGAACTCCATTTTTATCTGTCCGCCACTGTCATATACATATATATTCTAAGAAGACATATGTCCCAGCTGTGGGATATATTTAAGAGCTGACAGTGAGGAAACTTTTTTCAACATTACAGAATTATTTCTCGAACGTGACTACATAACGTAATGACGTAGAACAGTGGAAATGTATCCAATTGTACATACGTCATGACTCATCGACAAATATTATCGAACTAATAACACGCGTGTAGTACAAGCGATAAGAGTTTAGCGATTTTTAAACTAAGCTAATCTTATGACAGGTAATAAACTTTACTATATTAAAAAAAAATAAAAGACTAATTTTACGTTTACCACTGGTTCTTAAAGTGACCACCAAGACCAAATTCCCTAAGAAACTATTTTGTTTCGGTCGCAGAGGGCACACAAGTCTGATAAACTTAAACTTTGCCTGTAAAAAAATTATAAAAATAGGGTTTTATATTTTTAATGGTAATAATAGCTCCATATTCAAAGTTATAAAAAACGACAGAAAAATTTATTAAGTTTATGTGTATTTTAATTATGAAATTCCAGTTTAAAATAATATACAACACTTCCTTTAAATATCCATCGAAATTGCGTTTCGAATTGAAAATACAATTTGCGCGGAAAATATCCTTCAACAGTTAGCTTAATAAAACCATAAGCTTATAACTTGTACCATCCGAAAAGTGTTAGTTATTTTAATAGACGTTGATTGTTTTAGCCTAATGTAGCACGAGTTCGGCTCCCGGGTGAGAATAGAATTACTGTTCTTCTAATGTGCTGTGTGTTGAAACAATAACGGTTTTGTGTTCTTAAATAATTTATATTCGATATTTGAATGGGAGTATTGAAAGCTCCAATTTTTTCCGTAAATATTAAACAGTGTTAAAACAAACAGTAGGAGGTTTGTAGCTTGCGTTATTTATTTAGGCTAGTATTGTTTAGTTCGTGCGGTGGAATTATTAAAAAACGAAATTTGGATCTTTACGGTAATTAGTTTGTTTTTTTAGTTATTGAATGAAACACGAAATTTTTAATAGACTTGAACTGCGAAACCATAGAGATAAGGTAACGAATATATTTTTGTTTCAAACCGTTATAAGTGATATGTTGAATGTTATCTACTTGCTAAAATTGCATATACTGATATAAGCGTTTCGCATACGTACCAACTATACAATTTTTAATAAAGAACACCAAGCACCACGCAGTCCAACTAATCAAATATAACTGAAAATCAATTTGTTCTAAAGGGACGCTGTTCCCACTCGCCCATCCAATCTAAAGACGAGCAAACCATTAAACAGGCCTCGAGCCAATATCACCCAAATTACTCAACAGTTCTAGGTTTGATAAATCACTACTCCTATCAGACCAACCCTACCCGACCGCACCCAACCATAAACACAACCTTTTTCTTCGGCATTTGCTTAGAACGGGGTGCGGCCCCATATAGCTCTATTACCGCGACCCCATAATCGCGACCATCCAGCCCTAATAAAGAAGAACCATAGACAACGACCTTAAAGTAAAATAAACACATGATCCGATAAATGGGGGACGTCATACCTGCAATAAAGGCGTGTGTACAAGCCCTGACGCGCCCTTTTACTAATGAGGTGATTTTATGGGGTTAGCATTTAAGTTTATTGTCTCTGCGCGCGCACCCCATGGCCGGCTTTATAAGAATTGACATTCCTGTTTGATAGTCAGTAACACACGTGGTGTCTTGGACTCAGGTCAGCTGTTCGAGTGTTTCGTGAGTCACCCGCTCTCGCTTGCGTCTGTTAATTGGACGTAACTGTTTGTTCGGAAATGGAGTTCAAATAGCGTTTGGCTTGGTTGGAAATAACAGCTATTAGGAGCTATAGAATCTGAAAGCTGGTGAGTTTATTGATAAACTGGAAAATACTGAAGAAAACAATATTTGCTTCCGGAAGAGGCGCGTGAAAACTTTTGTAATGTTAACTTCTCTTTCTTCTTTTGCTAGTCTAGGAAAATTTACAGTTTGTTAATACTCACATTCGTAAAGCGTATTCGTTCTTCATTTGTTTATCTTACTAGAATCCTTATCCTTCTATAAACACTTGTATTTGTGGAACATATTCGTTCTTCTTTCGTTTATCTTGCTAGAAACCGCTTCCTTCTTTGAATTCTTCTTATCGTGCAACATGGTCGTTCTTCTTTTGTTTACCATCCGAGAAACCTTCTTCTCTACGAATTCTTATATCCATTAATCTTTTAAGTTCTTTTTTTGTTTATCTAACTAGAAAACCTGACCTTCTTTAAATACTTATAATCGTGAAACATATTTGTTCTTCTTTTGTTTATCTTGCTATATACATAATTCGTATCTAGCTGTAGATACTGATCTAGTTACGTAAGTTATAACGATTGTAACAATTAGGAATATTATACACGAGTTAAGCTTTCAAAGCTGCAGCGTTTAAAAGTTTTGTTTTCAAACTCCGCCATAATTAAGAACATTAATCACCAAGTTATTTAACGCGAAACTTTCGTAATATATCGCCTTCGATGGAAATAATTTTCGACTTAATATCGAAGTTTTATATTATACCTGATTGCTTTCGGTATTGCTTACTAGATAACAACCAACCGGCTCATTGGTTACACGTCTTAGGTTGAAATCCCGGGGAGACAATAAGTTTCACGGATGTTAAGGGTGCTTAAGTCAACAATCGACCAGTCAAACGGACATAGAATTGTGTTCGACCCGTTTTCACACCCTTTACAATATTGTTTCAATATTATTGAATGATTCATAATCTTTTGATACTTTGATGAATAACATAATGAATGGTATTTCCAATTTTTAAAACTTGATATAATATTATTTTCCTTCCTTGCTTATAATAATGTGTGTTCTTCTAGTGTTTAAACTATAGAATTTATGTTAAAGATCGAGGTGTAAATAAAATACTGCTGCTGGTAATAAATAGAGAATTAAGATTACATGACTTCTAGTAATTTCTAATCAAATGGATCGTTTTACATAAAGCTATAATATGTCAAAATAGTAAAAATTTCCACAGTTCACCCAAGCAGAACATATAAAAATAAATCACTATTAACTGTACAAAACGATAAACATGAATATATTATAATATACAGGAAAACGCATTTAAGACATCGGGTCCTGGTAAAAAATGAGTTAAGTTTATATGTATTGCTTTTTAAACGCCAAAGGAGCTTTATTTACAAAAATGTTTCATTTATTTCAGCCTATACTGTGGTATTACAGCAAATAAACTTTTTCAAAACGTCTGGTCATAGTAAATAAGTCAACACGTACCGCGTTTTAAAAGTGCTTTATTCATAAAATTGTTTTCAATATTTCAAAATTCTGTCATACGAAATCGCCGGGTCATAATTAAAATACATCGCGTTTTAAACCGTTAAAACTATTTGTTAAAAACGATTTAGATATTACAAAGCAGACTTCACGTACAGGTATTGTTTCCGTTCCCTAACCTAAAATCGACTTCAAAGGACCAGGTCGAACTCCTGGCTTTTAGAGGGTCCTTCAGTCGAAGTACTGTTAGTCAATAGGTACTCACGAGTCACGTGAGAGCGTGGCTTTGAACTATTTGTCAGTTTTCATTGTGGACGTCTCGTCTCTCTCGCCGCTGTGTCAGTGATAAATTAGACTGTGGGTTGTTATTTGAACCACTGCGTTAGAGAGGATCCGAACTCTGTAGATTTGTAATTTGTAATCAGACTTAAATCTAAATACTGTCTATAGTTTACGCGAGTAGTACACATTTAAATAAAACACTTTAACGGTTTAAAACGCGATATATTAGTTAAACAGACAGTCAGGAGACAGTCTCCCCGTGACCACGGCTGCTGCAAAGCATCCGAAACGTCGGGCCGAAGTTAAAAATCATTTTCAAATAAGTTTAACTAATATATCGCGTTTTAAAACGTTAAAGTGTTTTATTTAAAAGACTTAAATCTACTCTTTGTTGGTTTAGGATATGAGGTGAAATTCCCCCCAATATAAAATCTAAGGATGTGCTGTCAATCTATTTCGATTTCGGTAATACAGGCTGAAATGGAAACGCGATCGAGCTTCACGGATTTTTCATCTGTAGACGGTGGTTTGGGCCACGGATGAAGATGATGATGAAGAATTTTTAGACGCCAAAGATCCTTGGGAAAATTTGTTTAATTTCCTTTGATTAGAAACATTTTTGACCCGGTGGGGATCGAACCCGCCCATCGAACCCGTTGATTACTAGCAAGACTTTGCTATATATATGATCATTTATATTTTTTTAAATGTAACGAAACGCAAAGCATCCGAAACATCGAAAGTTAAAACAAGTTGCCTAATATATTTCGCGTTGTAAACAGTTAAAAAATGTTTTATTTTTAACAGGAGTTCGCGTAGTTATTTTGAACGATATTGTTGACTTTTCGGTTTGATGGTTACTTTTTTCAATAGAGTAAAAGAAAAAATTGGATATAATAGACATAGTGCATTCAGCAATGGTTTCCTTAAGCCAAAGCTATAATATGGAAAACCCGTGCTTCGAAAGACACTTTAAACATTAGAACTAGAAGTATGGTGGGTCTAAACTCCTAACCCCTTTGGAGATGTGCCCAGTGGTGGGACAACCTCAAATTAGATCACCGCATTGCTTCCATGAATTCTTACTCTAATTCTTTTAACATTATCAAATCTATAAAACATTTTATCACGATAAAAGCAAAGGAAGAGATTTAAAAGTTTAAAAGTTAATTTTCATTTCGAGATGAGGTAGTAAAAAGGAGAAGTGTTGTTAAGCCAAGAATTGAGCAAAATCATCTTGAATTCATCGTAACATTTAAATGTTGAAGGAAGCTGGCGAGTTTTAATGTCCCCCCCCCCCCAATGTTGGTACCTCACTATTGTGTAAGTGTTTCCTAGCATAATATAATGTTAAATTATAAATTGAAAGAAAATTGCGGGCAGAACTTGAACCGGCATCCACGACGTTCAGCTGTTGCTATAAATATATATTAGAATATTAAAGTTTCACATATAACACCTATTTTTGGCTTTGGATATTCGGAAAACTTAAATGGATAATTATATTTATTATCATGGAATTTGGCACTATCTAAAAACATGTTTTTCATTTATTCGGTATCTTTTATACTGGCAGGCAACAACTTATTATTAGGAAAAAAGTTTTAAAGGAAAATGTTTCGTTACAATGAAATCCGTTTTCTTCTCTGTGGAACTGTTTCTCTAATCGATTTTATTTCCAGCCAAGTTGATGAGACTTTTATACCCTGTCCTACATAAACTTTTTTAACCATTAGAGTACAGACCTCTAGTAACTGTTAAGTAGACTAGTGAAACGGACACAGAAATATGTCACATAAATATGTGTAGCGGGATTTCATACACCGAGGCTATTGTTTAGGACTCTTTTATAAAATTGCTTAGTGTTTTTTATAAGATACTATTTTTTTTAAGATAATTATATAATTAAATACTGTCTATAGTAGTACACATTTAAGTAAAACACTTTAACGGTTTAAAACGCGATATATTAGTTAAACTTATTGAAAATGATTTTTAACTTCGGCCCGACGTTTCGGATGCTTAGCAGCAGAAGTTTAACTAATATATCGCGTTTTAAACCGTTAAAGTGTTTTAATTAAATAATAATATAATAGCTACTTTCCCAGACTTTATGAATACTATTTGAAGTTGCCCCGAGTCTGCTTTTAATCACCTGGTATCAAAGAGTTAGGAGCATTGCCAAGGCTGTCAATTAATATTTTTTAAACTTGGCAACACGATGCGTACTTTTTTCAGATCACGAATTTAGCGCGAATTTCTTTCATAACAGCCGGCAGTTCACGGCTGAAGATAGCTAAAATTATATTTCAATAAAACACTTTTAACGGTATAAAACGCGAAACTGTTTAATGAGCGACGTTTCTAATCCTTTATAGCAAACCTTCATATACCTATGGGATATATTTCGCATATTAAACAACTTGTTTTATTTTAATGTTCACTACTCTTATTAATAGACAATACATAGTTTTTTTTTTATATTATACTTATATATATAGCTGAGACTGCGACCTCGTCCGCAATTTGAACTAGCAGTTACTGAGATAACTGCGTTCAAATAAACAAAATTTATACGGTAGTATAAGTATATAGTATCCAGAAAATCCGCCTGTACGGACTTCTAAAATTATAGAAAATCGAGTAACCGATTGATCGGAATAAAGAATATATACGTTTCAAATAGCAGATACTTCCAGAGATATACTTTGAGGTTCTGCCAAAAAATATTAATTTCGCTCCAGAAATAAATTTAATGGAAGATCGATTTTGCTTACATTGGTTGTTCGCGGTTTGTGCTAAGAGCGGATGGCGATGAAGACGTTTTTATATCGAACAAACCATAACGCAATTATTCTTTTGTAAAAACATACAATTATGTGATTATAATATATATTGTTTGATATGTTCACGTTAATTTAATGAGTGTCAACAATAAAAATAATTATAAAATACTTTTAACAACCCAAGACTTCGGATTCACAGCTGAGTGATACTGAGAACTAATATGTGTATTGTGTTTTAATCTAATAAAATGTTTTATTGAGTATAAACAATTTCTCTAAATATCGGACAGCAATTTTCTTGTCAGTTCAATGTTTGTGATAAAAATGTCACTTACTATGTATATCTCGTTCGTAGTATATTTTATGTTTCTTTGTAATATGTATATGAAACTGTTATTGAAAAGAAGCAAAACAATGTATACTCTGTAGTTTCCGCGAGTAGTATACATTTAAATAAAACACTAACGGTTTAAAACGCGATATATATTAGTTAAACTTGTTTAAAAAATATTTTAGTTTCAACGTTTCGGATATAAGACACAGACAGGATATAAACGTGCGGCAGGCAGTTACTTAATTCATAACAGTTTATGCTGTTTTTAGTTTATTGCTTGACGCTTGTAACTTGTCCAGTGCAGAAACATCACGCCTTGAATCTGGTACATGTCAAAATGCCTGTTTATCTAAACCAGTCAGAGATATTCGGATTTGAATAGTATGGGATTATTTTACATCGTATTAATTCCGTTAACATGTTCGATCTCAATGTAGATATTGTAATATACGAAGGAGTGGTAAGAATATAGTAATTCCGTACGTGTCACGACCCATCGTCTACAGATGTATAAGCCGTCAAGCTTAATCGCGTTTCGGTGTCAGTCTGTTGATTTCCGAATATCAAAAGCCAAAATAGATCGGACTTCGCATCTTGTTTAGTTGTTATATGGCTAGGGTAATTCACCTTCCATCCAATGAACCTCGTAAGCACGAGGTTCATTGGATGGAAGGTGATTGAATTTTTTATGACAGGCAAGCGCCTGTCATAAAAAATATCATTCTTTGACAAATAAATTTGTATGAATTTTTCATCGAATCATTATTATTTGTTAATTCATTGCTGGGCATAGATCTTCTCTCACATTAGAGAGATTTTAAGAGCCCACCACGCCTTTTCAGCGTGTTGGTGGGCGAACGAGTTATCATACTCCTAAAGTATTTACGAAAATTTCTTATCCTTCCCTGGAGTTTACAGCGCCCAGCTGTGGGATTAATAGATAGGAATAAAGCGAATAGGCGAATACTTGTACGCAAATTTGATACTACCATCTACTTCGTGTTAGCACAGGCGAGTCCAAGTAATTGGCTATTGACCTAAATCGTTGCTAAACGGTGACTCGCTAGTAGAAAATTGTGATCAGTTTGCTAGTAGACAACAGGGAAATAAATACTGTCTATAGTTTACGCGAGTAGTACGCATTTAAATAAAACACTTTAACGGTTTAAAACGCGATATATTAGTTAAACTTATTTGAAAATGATTTTTAACTTCGGCCCGACGTTGTCTCCCCGTGACCACGGCTGCTGCAAAGCATCCGAAACGTCGGGCCGAAGTTAAAAGTCAGTGCAACAGCACAGGGCACTGTAGATGCCGATGGAAGACCTGCCCGTGTCGTAAGATTTAAATCTAAAATCTACTTTTAATTTAAAGTAGCTCTTTTTTACTCATCCAATGGTTCAACCCTTTGACACGCCAGTTTGACTTGCAGGTTTTTTATTTATGATTTTTTCTACTCTCTATTTCAAATTCACTGTTGATCGTAGTTATATTCATGGGGAATAAATTTCCCATTCAACGAGGGACGCTAAACGCCAAATGATTGATACAAACGAAATTGATTAAAAGCTTTCAACAATAAAGCCTCGATAACGTTATTAAAAGATTGGGGCCACGAAAATGCAGTTTTTATAGCGTAGATAGCTTTAAGTGGATGGAATTGCGATGTAATTGAATTAGTTTGGACTCACGCGATGTTACCTTTAGTGCTGGTGGATTAACCACAGAGCGACGTATAAGCGTTAGTCACTATTATCTGTTGTAGTTCTATGTCTGTATATATCGTGTTTTCCCTATGTGGAGCATGGTAAATATATTCTTAAGAAATCTGTTTAGATTATTTAGAAAAAAATATATATACGTCACGGACAAGACTTGAACCGGCATCCACGGCGTTTTGTGCTGCTTTAGCCACTTGAACTACCACCTACTATACATCATTGAATTTCTTCAATATATTGACCAAATGCTCTTTTCGCGCAATTTAATTTCAACCTTAACACTTCCGCATTTAGGTTCAATGACTTATACTTCACAGCTTTGAAAAATTAAAAATTTTCACATTACTTGTAATATACAGTATAACAGCAATATAAAAAAAAAACACTAACAGTTTAAAACTTGCAATATATTTAGTTAAACTTGTTTATACATTATTTTTAAGTATGGCATGTCGTTTCGGATGCAGCAGTCGTGGTCAGGGGAAGGCTCCGTAGTTATTTTTTTAAACAAAATAATCTTATATATTTCGCGTTTGAAACCGTTTAAGTGTTTTATTTAAATGTGTACTCCTCGCGTAAACTACAACTATAAAGTTTAAAAATACATAAAGACAAATTACACACGTTAGTCAAGAGAAAAGTGTGATGTTAGTTTAATTTAAACAGCTTATAAATCTATGGCAAACGTGCGCTAACTTCGTAATTGAAAATTAATTTTGAAACTATTCGCAGCTCCGAAATGATTTGGATAAATGTCGAATGTTCGTTCTCAGAGCCCTGAACTTTTAGCCGTCACTAAATGTCTGAAATAATTACAATACTTGTCTTATCTTAATAGTTACTACTAAGTAAACTTGTAAATTAACCATTAACACTTACAGTAAACACACGACTATTAATAAACATTTTCTTTGAGATATTGTTCTTCAGTATTTGATAACGACCAATTACTATATTTAAGTATTTTTATAGTTCACACAAGTAATACACATTAAAAGTGTTTAACTTTTAATGGTTTAAAACGGGAAATATAATAGCTGTCTTTGAGGGAATTAGCTGATGGCGCTAGGCGTTGTAGTTTTTGCATTGACATTAAGAGACACACTCCATCCTTAATCTCCCCGTGACCTCTGCTGCTTCACAGCATCCGAAACGTTGGGGCGTACTTAAAAATAATTTGTTCAAAGTCAACTAATATAGTATTTCGTGTTTTAACCGTGAAAGTATTTTACATGAATGTGTACTACTCGCACAGACAGCATTTCATGTATTTTTTGTTTTAAACGGTTAAAAGTGTTTTATTTAAGCTGCCACATATGTACAATAAAGTTCTGTTATTGAACTTAGTAATAGCTAATAACATTAAGCTCCTGCATGCATTATACGTGAGTTCTAGGTTCAAATGCCGGGAAAACATAGAAAACATCTTGGCCGAGAGGTTCACAAAAGTCTTACCTATTTTTCGACTGTAAATAAGGGTCGATGTGTGAAACGGATGCTGAAATGTGTCCACCCCACGCCCCATGTTTAACGGGACCTAATAATTTTTAGAAGATACAAATTGTCGTTTCCACAGAAATATCTCATCTATTCAACATAGATTTTCTCTTAGTTCGCTGCCAAGAAGATTTGTTTTACATTTTTATATTCTGAGCAGTTTATTAATCTTTCTTAAGTTTAAAAGGGGCTTAAGTTGAAAATTAAATTCAGTTTCAATTCGCACGTAACTTATTTGTTGACGTTACATTCAGGAATTTTAATAAGGAAATAAGAAGCGGCGTGTATAGAATGTGATAAAAAGAAATTCGTTCTTGAGGGTTTACTCGCCAAAGCGAAAATTCTCGGATACGAACGCCGACGCGTCTAGCGACTCTCACAAATGTTATCAAACCACTCACATCGGCGACCGACAACGCGAACGGCGAATTGCA
The DNA here is from genome assembly GCA_963661955.1 of Leptosia nina. NCBI lineage: Eukaryota > Metazoa > Arthropoda > Insecta > Lepidoptera > Pieridae > Leptosia > Leptosia nina. The sequence goes on from CAVLEF010000008.1 coordinate 7,224,421, forward strand.
TTGAACCGAAGTCGCGCGAATGGTCGTTTTGCGATCTTATTGGCCAGGCGAGAAGTCATTTAAGTAAAACACTTCAACTTAAAATAATTTTCAAATAAGTTTAACAAATATATGTTTTATGCAAATGTATAATACTTGCGTAAATTACAGACAGTGCTTACAGTTACTTACATTTATTGTATACATATTTATTGTAAGTAGCTTTTCTAGTCTAATTGTTGTGATTAGACTGAAAGACATTACTTTCGTGTAAGTAATAATATTAGGGAACCCAAGAATTGTATGTCGATAATCGACGTGTTTGTTGTACATACTGAAGGAAAGATGAAGATGGATGTGCCAAAAACCTTCGAGAACACCAATAACATTAACCAAGTTAGTGGTGTAATCATTTCTTTTGTACAGTAATATTTTTTGTCACTGGCAACATTCCAGTATAGAAAGACATTAATTTATATAATCTATGTTTTACTTGTACCGATTACAGTCTATCATTTTATAACTTTTGAAAATTTCCGATAGCAAATATAAAAATCAGAGACGCATTTTATGGTAGCGAGGTCAATTTTTCGCTGTTAACGTACAGAATATCCAATTATCGCGCGATTGTTTTTTTGTCAACACAATAAAAGTTATGGCCCCTTGTTTAAAAGAAACAGAGTATCAAAACGTCATTTGTCACCGTTACCGCCGTTCTAATTGACAGCTGTCAAATTGCTTTCGCGCCATTTTGAACGTGTCTGTCGCCCATAATAATGTAGATTTTTGTTTTAGATTGCCCTCGTGTTTCGATTGGACAAACAGCTGTTTTATCGTTATAACGTAATGTCACTAGTTTTATTACTATTCGTAACATGATCGTTCGCAGACTTATTAATTTTACGAGTGTTCGTAGTAATGTTTTGTTTTACTATTTCTACTTGTTCTTTTGAGTGTGCGGTAGATACCGTCGTAAATGTTATTTTACTTCCCCATGCATAAAGGAAAAGCACTTTGTATAATTCGTTTTAAATATTTTAATGGCTTATTTTTACTGTGCAAAGGTTTTAAGAATTGTCATTATTATATTAAAATACAGGTATATAATTTAAAAAATGAGTAAAACATAAAGATACAATTCTTTGAGCAATCGAGGAGTTAACATCTCCTGATGATGCCGTCCGCACGTCATGGCGAAACTCTCTTCTCGCTCACATATGCTGAACGATGGCCGTGAAAGCCTTACACAATTTATAAAATATATTGCTTGTAATATACTATTTGAAATACGTAAGTCATTACTAATATTATAATATTTGTCTTCATTTTAGCTACGCTTTCTAAGCCTGGACGTCGAATAGAAGAATAAGAAGAAATAAGTTTGGTACACTGATGGGCCTGAATTCTTGCTCTTACCTGTATTTTCACTAGGTGAGCAAACTTTCAGGTGTGTTAGTGCCGACTGGTCGACGTGTCTACGGAAATTAGAAGGAAGGGGATCTCTCACAAAAGCAATGGCGATTCTTGTCTAAATCTATTATTTAACAGTTTAACGTATTAATAATACTCTAGATTTTAATTTAGTCCGCCCTATGTATTGAAATTAAGATAATTTTTAAGCTGAACATATATGGTCGTTCATTCATGATCTGTGCTTATTTATTTTCTCTTCTTCATTTATTTAAAGAAATAACAAAAGAAAACACTTGTAACCCCTGTATAGCATCCGAAACGTCGATGGTAGTTAAAAAATAACTATTAAATATCGCGTTTTAAACTGTTAACTGTTAGTACACATAAATTACAAACTAAAGAATTGCCTTATATGCTGTATACTATTCGTGATTATAGCCTCTTATAGTAGCTATTAAAAAAAGTAATACTATAAATAAGCTCCTTTAAAAAAGGCACTAAAGGATTCAATATTCGATCAAGTGATAAGATTTGGTGCACAATACATTTTAATGTCTCAAACGGGACCAAGAGCGTCGTAAAATGCGTAGAATGTCCTATAATATTATATTTTCATTCATAAAACGTACGGTCTCCTTATGGGTGGGGAATATTACGATGCACTATACTTTACGATCGCACTGATGTGTCATAGACTTGAATTTTATGCAGATGTGACGCAAAACTTTTTATGTGATCTAGTTGCGTAATATTTAATATTTAATCGCAAACACAACGTAAGACTACTAGAACCAGAGTGGCCTAATAAAAAAAATAACGAGTTTAATAAAAACGCGCAATTAATTTAGGCGACAATGTATTTGTGGACGAATGTTATCAATTTTCGATCACTGTGCTGTTCTAGATTAACATTTTTAGAGTAAAGAAATATGAATAAGTCAAATAATAAATTACAGTTAGGCTACTCTGACTCTAGCGGCCTCATATACACATCTATGGGACGATTCTCAGAAGAACATCTTTTGAAATGTCTTTACGTATGAACCTAGTAAATGGGTAGGACAGAAAAGGAAGTTGTTAAAGGATTATTATTATATTTTTTTTATTGGGGCATCGATCAAAATACATCACCACGGCCACATTTCATGCTGAGCATTACCCCCATTGCCCCCACCACTTTTGCTTGTAGAGGATGAAATTTAAAAATTAGTTATAAGTGCTGTATTCAATTACTGATCAGAATTTGTATTTCCAATGATCTCCGTTTATTATTATATTAAAAGGAAATGTACAACGAAATACTCTCCATTAATAGGAAATTAATAACATTTCCAAAGTGTTCCAAGTACAAAAAGGCGAGTTAAATCTATAATCCACCAAAATCCATCTGCGTTTATTTTGCGCTTTGGTGATTTCATCGCGAAGGACGATATTTTAACAAATTGTCACGGGTTATTACAGAATTCATAGAACATTATATTTTTATGATTTTTCCCATTCAACGTAAAATTCTGACTTTCACTGCTTATACGTATTTTTTTCAGCTTAGTAACTGAAGGACAGATTTAAATTTTCAATATTAATCTTTCATACTCAATCCTAGAAAAAACTAGATAATCAAAACATTTTCAGCCATTCGGTGTCCACTGCTGGACACAGGCCTCCCCCAACACGTCCAGCACGACTGATCGTTCGTAAGTTGAATCCAGCATTTTCCGCTACCTTAACCGAGTCGCCGGTCCACCTTGGTAGCAGGTTGTCCAGGTTTTCGTTTGGCACGTGGTCTCCACTCCAGAACCTTGCCCTAACGGCCGTCAGTTCTACCAGCGAGGTATCCAGCTCACTGCCACTTTAGCAGCAGTTCTCCTACGAGTCTCCTCGTTCTTGATTCGATCACGCAGGCTAACTCAGGCGCTCTACGCTCAGGCGTAGCCCTTTCTATAGCACACTGATTGACACGTATTCTGTGGCCTATGCTCCCGGAGCATGGTGCACCGACTAGGAGCATAAATAAATACAGCTGATAAAATGTTTACTGGTTTTGGTATAACGATTATAATCTGTGTGTTAACAATAGAGTGATAACTGGATACGTAAAACAAATGAATAATGGCGTCAGTGCAACTGGCTTCCTGTACATAATGTTAAATTAAAATTGCAAGCAGATAATCCTAGAGTAGCATGCTGTAGCTAGATAGATGCATTTGACATTTCTAAAAGAGTTGCGGGAGAGTGTTATTGACGTGCAATTTTTTAATACAAAGTCGAAACGTCAGGCCCTAGTTGAAAAGAAGTTAACAAATATACTTCGCATTTAGAACTGTTACCAGTCTTTCATTTAAATGATTTGGTTGTTCATACAAAGTGGAGACAACTTTTTGGTAGATTTAATACTCATGATAAACTATATTTTAACGATAATATGAAACATAGAAAATCCAGAAGCTTAGAGTTATTGAGCTATCTCTTCCAGACAACAGAATTGAGAAATTTGCCTCATTCATTCTCAGTCTTCCACGTAAATGTTGACTTCGGAATTAGATTAGATTAGGATTAAAAATCGGTAAATGTATAAAAAAACTTTCACACGTTTAGCTACAACATAGAGCAAGACCATAGATTCCAATCACGATTAGAGTTGATGATGTCATGCATTGTTACGGACGGACAAAACGACTCCATATAATGAAGTAGGTATAGACAATGTGTGGAACGAGGTTAATCGTTTTTCGTTTTGTTTGATTATCATAGATTGCGTGCGTATGTCTGAATTAAAGAACATGCGAAGTAATGTTTAAAAAATATATAAATTTATACTCATATATAAAGCTGAAGAGTTTGTTTGTTTGAACGCGCTAATGTCAGGAACTATTAAATCGAATTGAAAAATTATTTGTTATTGTACTTTACTGTGTTGGTTAGAGCATTAATCAAGGAAGGCTATGGGCTATATAACATTGCCTTGTGACTAATACAAGCGAAGATATATGGAGAAAGACGGGGTACAATATTCATCATTATGGGTTTCCGAGGCGTACGCTGCAGAAACGGTTCAAGATACCCATAAAATATATATGAAAGAATGATTCCTCTTTGAATGATCTAAAAAAGTCCGACGCTATATGTCTATCTTCTAAGATTCATTTGCAAGAACGACACGATGCGGACACTGTCGTGAAATAAAGATGGAGAGGAAGTTTGCAAAACGAAATCTTGATGCCCAAAATATCTACTCTGCGCGGACGAAGTCGCTGATATATCCAGTTTATTATAAAGTGCTGTATTGCTGATTCCTGCATTGCGCATTATTGCGAGGCTAGAGTGAACACAAGTCTGTTTATTAAGAGCATTTTTTTATGATAGTGGACGACAGTCATGCAGGTTCATTTGATGGTAGGCGTTTCCCAGCCAAATCTGTCGACCTTTTCTTCCTGTTCTTTGGATATTCGAAGAACCACAGACTAAAATCGAAACGCGATAAACTTGACGGAGTAGTAGAAAACGCGGAGCGGTGGTTCGTGACTCAGACGGATTTTCGATATACCTACCATTTAACATTCAGATATCAACATAACATAACATGTTTCAGAAAAATTATAACTTCTTTAGAAACATGTTGGGTCCTGGTGGGAATCGAATCCATGACCCGCTAGATCATTAGCTATTGCAGCTTTACACCAACAGACCCGTCAAAGAGCATAGAAGTTGATCGAATGTCTGTCCTATATTTATTTTCCCACAAACGTGACTGTTTTGACGTTTAAAGAAAAAGGTCAGGTTCTAGTTTAAATAATGGAAAAATACGTTACCTTTATTTTTGGGTTTTAAACAGTTAGAAGTGTTTTATTAAAAATTGTATTAATAAATATGTTGAAATAATACGAAGTTACGGTTTAAAACAATACTTTTATTTATTATTTATTTATTTACACTTTATTGCACAAAAAAAAAATTAACAAAAATATAAACTTATATACTAAACATATGGAGTGCAATGGGCGGCCTTATCGCTAACGAGCGATCTCTTCCAGGCAACCCAAGATGAAAGAGAAAAAAGTTTACGGGAAAACGAGATGTGCAAGGTGGGCGAAACAAAATGTACAATGTTAAATATAATCTTAAACTTATCAAAATAAAACTTACATACAATTTCAAAACTTATCTAGGGAAACTAAACTAAAATAAGGATTGCGTAAAAATATTAAAAGATAGTGACAATTTATTAAGATGGGTAATTAAGTGACATAAAGTGCTTGTAGAGGAGCTTTTTAAAGGATAGGAGGGAAGACGCCATACGTATGGAGACGGGTAAGGTATTCCATAACCTGACCGCAGTAATTTGAAAGGATTTGCCTAGATAGTTGGAGCTGTGGGAAGGAACTTCAAGTATAAGCCGGTCAGATGATCGCAAATCGTAGCTACCGTACGGACCCATGAATTTAAACTTAGATTTTAGATAGGAAGGAGATTTGGGGCAAAAAAGGATAGAATAAAGAAGATTAAGGATATGCGCATCTCGCCGAGAACGAATGGGCAACCATCCTAGCTTTTTACGGAACGCGGATACATGATCGAATTTTCTCAAACCAAATACGAATCTGATACAGAAGTTTTGTAAACGTTCCAGTTTATCCAACAGTTCCTCATTCAAATCCGGGGAGCATACGTCGGCATAGTCCAGCAGTGGTAAAAGAAGAGTTTGAGCTAGGATGGTCTTAGTGCGTATAGGAAGGAAATGACTAAGTCGTCTTAGCACACTAGAAGCGGCATAAATTTTACGGCCAATATGCTCAACATGATGCGCCCAGGAAAAGGTTTGGTCAAGGTATACACCAAGATTTTTTACAGAATTACTTATGTTAAGGACCACATTCTCTATATGAATGCAGGGAAGCTGTGCCCAATCTACTCTGGAGATAAAATAAGGACTTCCTATGACAATTGCTTGGCTTTTAGAAGGATTAATTTTAAGGCCAAAATCTTTACACCATTCTTCAATTTTACGTAGGTCATTATTTATCTTCTGCATAGCAAGTGGAAGGTCATCAAGAGAAGATTGGGCATAGATCTGAAGATCATCAGCATATAAATGATAGGAAGATGAGAGGTGACTGGTTAGAGAATTTATAAATACCGCAAACAGAAGAGGACAACTTTTCACTCGTGTCGTGATTATATTTTGCTTACGCAAGCCATAGACCATATTTCACACAGCTCCGCGTTCCATAAACATCTTGTTATAAACTTTTGGGTGGTCGCTTTGTTTAAAATTCTTTATGGCCCGATAAGGCTTGCTGTTCCAGCACAATCGGCCAGCTACTGACAATTGATTCCTAGTATTTCAATTCAGTTATAATAGACGCAAAATAGTAGTAAAGTAAAACTGCTTTAGACGATTTGTACTCGTAATTTTTATTTTTTGCATACTTATTAATATTTATTAACTGCAAATCGACACTTCGAGTACTTTTCAAAATCGTGGTTATGAGAGACTTATGTATGTAAAAATAATAGTCAATATCTTTATTTGACATTTACTTAATACAATCTTAAAAATAAATGTTATAACAATATATTAATGAATTTATTCTTTTAAATAAATATTAAAAAGATTAAATTTAATTTAAAGAAATGTGGTGCCAAAACGGTCTTGCGTTACCACACGTTGCAACACAGCTATGCTAGAACACTGAAAATCAATTTTGTTTATATTTTGCAATTTTAAACCGTAAAATCATAAGTGGAATCATAGATAGCAGTCTCAAAAAAGGAAAAAAAAATACATAGTTCAGAAATGTTTCGGACACCTTCATATACCCTATGGTTATTGTTGCAGTAGATAAGTAAGAAAGCAATTTTTCAAATACAACATGCGCAGGCGCAATTCGTTTGATTTGAAACTGCTATTGTATCAATTGAGAGCTAGGCCTTGGAACGTCGTAATTGAAATTAACACGTACCCGCCTGACTCATGCACTTACATAGTCCAGAAACGGCTATTTTTAAACGAGAAGAAGTTTCCTATTTTACACATGGTGATAGATAAACATAATCTTATATCTTGTAAGACTATGTTTCTCTATGAGACCTGGAACAGGTTATAGCCCAGAGGTTTGGTTGATATAGACCCCAAAGTTAAAAAAAATGGAAACACCCACTCTCCGTAGTGTCCCAGGCCACAGATAGACATAAAATATGCTCGTAATGTTAGGTATTTCAATAACATTGTCATTTTATTTCCACACTAATAATAGCTAATGTCTTTTAATCAAAACTTTTGTGCTCTGTGCTAAGTTTTATCTGCTTCTGTTAAGCGGTTTTCAGTATTATATATAGTCTACGCGAGTAATACTTATTTTAAATAAAACCGTGGCCACAACTGCAAAGCGTCGGGCCGTAGTTGAAATACTAGTAGTTAGTTAACTCAAATATTTCGCGTTTTAAACCGTCAAAAGTTCTACACCTAAAAGTGGTTTATACTTAACACGATCACGGCTGCTGCAAAGCACGTGAAATGTCAAGCCATAGTTAAAATAAATTAAAAGCAATTTAATGAATATATTATGTGTTTTTAACCGTTATTTTTTTATTTAAAAGCAAATTTCACTTAAAGATCTAGTAATTAGCAATTTTGTTGGTTAAATAGATTTAATCAAACATTAGTTTACGTGCGTCTAGTTTCCGCGAATTTTAGAAATAAACCTATACCGTACAAGGTCACTTCTATTCCGTTAGGAAAAACACAGCCTTGGAGGCAACACGAAGTCTTTAACTAGAGATAGTAATTAGTTCTATATCTTCAAATATATCCTATTAGGATAATGGGATATTACTGAAGAAAATCAAATCCCCACTTTACTGAAATGTCAACGAAGTAAAAATTGGTTGGTATAATATAATAATCAAATGGCCGTGGGTTCGAGTCCCACCGTGTCCAAAATTTTTCTAATCAATTTATAATTTGTCTGAAACATACTGTCTATAGTTTACGCAAGTATTACACAATTCAATAAAACACTCTAACGGTTTAAAACGCGATATATTAATAATAAAAAAAATATAAATGAATATATCGCGTTTTAAACCGTTAAAGTGTTTTATTTTTGTCTGAAACATGTTGGCCTTCGTCTGGAAATCTGGATATTAAATGGGTGGTTGGAATATCGAAATTCCGTCCGGGTCGCGAGCCACCGTTAACAGATTTTTCATCTCTGATTTGAATGTAAAAAAAGCCTAAAGTAATATCGTGCCGATTTCAGTCTGTATATTTCCGAATATCCAAACCCAAAAAAGGTCGACAGCGCATCCTGTTTGGATGCTATAGGCTGGGGTATTTCAGCTACCATCAAGGGAACCTCATGCTTGTCTGTTCTCCTCTATCATAAAAAAAACTTATTACGTGTTTTTTAGGATATATACAATATTTGACAATTTAAAAATATGTGAATGAAGAGTTTTTGATTCGTTTTGGACAATTGTAGGAGTAATCTTAGTTTTTAAAGGCTTTTAAACTAAAAATAATATCAAGGTGAATACTGTCTATAGTTTACGCGAGTAGTACACATTTAAATAAAACACTTTAACGGTTTAAAACGCGATTTATTAGTTAAACTTATTTCAAAATGATTTTTAACTGTGGCCCGACGTTTCGTCTCTCCGTGACCACGGCTGCTGCAAAGCATCCGAAACGTCGGGCCGAAGTTAAAAATCATTTTCAAATAAGTTTAACTAATATATCGCGTTTTAAACCGTTAAAGTGTTTTATTTAAATATCAAGGTGTTTTATTATTTATAGATAAATTTACTTTAAGTTAAAAAACAATATTATAAATGCGAAAAGTTTGTCCTTCCATTCCTTTGAGTTCATATAGGTTAAATGTTAGTTTTAGTCTTACGCGTGTCTCAAATCACGCTCGTCCCTGTGAGTCGAGCAGTTGATCAGACTTCTGTGCCCTGCCCGCCCGAAATAATTTATGCTTCCCTTTTATTGTATTGATCATTATTGCGGCTGTTTTTTGTAAAATATCAAGTTTTGAAACCGCGGTCAACAGAAAATAACAATTTGAATACGGATAGGACGAAATTCTAGTTAATTCCATCAAAATTGTATTAAAGCGGATTCACGATGATAGTTCTGATTGTAGAGCGAAGGCAGTTGATCGTCTGGTCCAATGAACTTTATTGTATTTGGGTCCACGGTTCAACTGTTTTATGCGCGTGTCCCTTGTTACACGGCACGGTTTTAATTCGCACTCGTTTTAATGCTCTTGGAATAGAACGATACAATTCAATATGTAACTTTTTTTACATACAGGGGCAGAAGCGAAAACTTACAGTTATTGTTTCTGATCGATTCTATCTATAGGCGAATGGACTTTTGTGCCCTGCTTGACTGATTCTATTTATCAGTTTTCCTCAGAATTCGACATAAAGCTTAAAGAGTACATCTAGCACTTAATTCAATATATTGTCAAAATATAAAAAGCGATATACTAAATATAAAGAATCGGTTAGGTTACCCACTCATAATGTAAGTATAATTTTAACTTTTGTTTGATTTGTAAATCAAGAGCGTTCTATTCGTAAATATGTTTTTTTTTTGTTTGTTTGCGCACAACTTCATCGCTAATGACCGGATGTCATTTTTTTTGTTGGAAAGAAAAAACCACCACCATAGGATATGGATGGATATAAGGTGTAGTGATCATAGACCAGATAAAGTGAGATAAACTTACGGCAAACAGATATTAATTTACTTGGCACCGACTTTAAAATTACAGTTTTAAAAAAATTATATTTATTTAAATCAAAATACGTATTACTTAGAAAGTTCGGTAACCAAAACTTTCTGTTTTGGTTACCGTTTTTAATTTCTTTAATTTCTAGGTAATTAAAAACTCGTTGACTAATCATGATACAATGGAAACAAGCTTCATCATGTCTCACGCCGCACATTACCTTGATACAGTACATCCGTGAATGTACCAAATGTAACGACATTGAAAATGTAACAGCTTTGTAACCCACTCTATAATAATATTGAGCTAGTATGTTTATAATACTTTAGGGTCAATTGGTTAGCACAATTTAAGTGGTCCAGGATTCGAAATGCACGCTTTTAGGGTTCTTTAAACGAAATATACAGTTGTATAGGGACGTAGAAGGTAAATTTATCATCACTAAAAAATTTAAAAATCGAATTCAGATTGAAAAAAAAATATTTACGGCACGGGCTACGAACCGGCATCCACACACGCTGCTGTGCTGTTGCCCCAACCACTTGAGCTACCGTGTCCTCATCATGATGTAAGCATCGAGTTAAAGGTTCAAGTCCTTCCCGTGTCGTTATTTTTTTTTCAATCTAAAACCGATTCTTTATTTATATAGTGCCATCATGTACAATAACTCTGTCCCGTAAAGTTTTGAGCCTTCGTCAAGTCAGAGTTGGCACAGACTGCAATACGCCTGCATATGATAAACTTTTATGTATGGACGAAACTAGTTCATTGAAGTGGTGGGTTGAATTATGTAAAGAGCAATTCTTGAAATTAGAAATAAGTTTATAATATTCGTTTCACATATTTATTTTTCTTCAACTATATGTTAGGGTATTTTCAAAAGTGTAATCATAGATCTGAATAACATATTTCGCGTTTCAAACAGTTTAAAGCGTTTTAGTTATTTATTTCTCGTATAACCAATGCCACTGCAGATAGTAAGTCTGCGAACAAAATAATGTGTAAAGTCGAAACAAAATATTCTTTGTCCATTTATAACGGTAATACAATTAGTTTTAAATTAAACACTTAAACGGTTTAAAACGCGATATGTCTCCCCGTGACCACGGCGGCTGCAAAGCATCCGATACGTCAGGCCGTAGTTAAAAAAAAAAATCAATCAAGTTTAACTAAAATATATCGCGTTTTAAACCGCTACAGTGTTTTATTTAAATGTGTACTACTCGGGTAAACTACAGACGGTGTTTAATACAATCAGTTAATATTTATAAATGAATAGACGCGCTTTTGAAAGAATTGAATATTCTTTATATTAAAGGTATACGAAGGGTTTTTTTCTGAATAGCAAAAGACAAAATAGATTAGCGGGTCTTGTTTAGATGTTTTTTGTCTGAGACAATTCACCTTCTATCAAATAGACCTTATGTTTGTCATGTTAAAATTAAGTTTGAAATATTTTCATATAAAATACCATCTATTTTAGAACTGATCTAAATCTGAAATATACTGAAAAATTTTCGACTACCGAATCCTTTGGTTAGAGCTACAGCGCGGAACGCTGATGGACGCCGGTTCAAGTCCTGCCCGTTCCATTTATAACCGATTTTAATCTACATAGTGGCATCGTGTGCAATAACATGTAAAAAATATTAGTCAAACTGTGCTATATTTTTATAGTAGCTTATTTTATACTAGCTGTGTTAGCGACTTCGTCCGCGAGAATCGTTATTTTGGGCATCCAAATTAGTTTTTGCAAACCCCTTCATCTTTATAAAGTGGGTAACAGACCCCACGACGTCGGTCGCATCCCTTCCCGTTAGCTCGTTAAAATATACAAACAAACAAACACTTCAGCTTTATATATTAGTATAGATTATCCTCCTAAGAAGTTTCGGCAACTCTATCCGAAACATTATTTCCTTACCTTATCTTAAAACTGTTACCGATAGTAAATTACGAATTATTAATTACCAACCGCCATTAAGGACACGAAAACCTGGAACATTGTCAATTAAAAACAATTCACGATCATATTATCTGTGATTTACGTGGTGTTATGTCGATAGGTAATGTCATACAATTTGAAATACGATAGCGGCTGTCATTGCGACGCACGCGCAGCGATTGTTATATATTTACCTTGATAATTATATTCTAAATTGTATGGCGTGGAAATCACTAATTAATCGAGTTAAGATACGATCGGGGTTTGTGTCTCTACATAACTAGCTCGGTGGTTACACGTTTGCCTTGAGGTTCTAGGTTTGAATCCCGGAGATCATCCCTAATCTCGTCTGCATCTGAAGTCGGCATTGGTGCAGCCTCCCAGCTTTGGAGTTGTACAAACGTGTTCCCAGGGCTCCCTCGAAGCACCGTAGGGGGCTGGTGGTATGTTTAGTGATTCAGGTTGGCTATACGATTTACCACACTCAGGCATCAGCAAAAAAAAGGTTTGAATCCCGGGACACTTGACAGAATAGGATGTACAACATTGATTAATAAATGAATCCGTTCTGAAAACAGTAATAACGGTAACAACATTTTTTGCACTCCTAAATCTATACTAATATATAAGGCTGAAGAGTTAGTTTGTTTGTTTGAATGCGCTAATTTCAGGAATTACTGGTTCGAATTGAGAGTGTTTTGTGTCGTGAGAGAGGCTATAAAACATCGCGCTGTGACTAATAGAAGCGAAGATACAGCCGGAAATGTAAACAAAATGGGGCAAATTTTTCATCTCTGTGGGTTTCAGATGCGTACGCTGCGAAAACGGTTGAAGATACCTAAAAATGTGTAGAAAAGAATGATTCTTCTTTAAATGATCTAAAAAAAATCTGCGACGCTATATATCTATCTTTTTAGATTAACTTGCAAGAACGACGGGAAGAGACGCGATCGACGTCGTGGCTAACAGCCTAAGTTTATAAAGATGACGGGGTTTGCATAAACTAGTGGATACCGAAAATAACGATTCTCGCGGGCGAAGTCGCTGGCACAGCTAGTGTTGTAAATTAAGCATGACAGACAAGCATGAAGGTTCACTTGACGAAAGTTACTACCCCAGCCGGATTTCGGCATTAAATATTTGGAAATCCACAGACTGAAATCGAAATACCTAACACACATTGAAAGAATTTCCAGATAAAGTCCAACACGTTTCACATCGATTAAAAAAATGTCGGACCTCGTAGGGATCAAACCTACGACATGTTGATTATTTAAATATAATTTTGAATAATCAACACGTTTACTGGATTCGATTAAAAAAAACAATCGTCGAACCGTAGTTAATTTAAGTAAAGGTTGATTTTATCTATTTGGCGTTTTGAACTGTTAAAAGTGTTTTATTTATATGTGTACTACTCGCGTTCTATTTATGAATCATATTTACAAATACGTGTATATAGTTTAGCTAAGATAAATCAGCTATGTCTTTTCTTTAAAAATGTGTTATAGGTCATGATGTTTTTTTACCAGTGAAATAAAATCTTCCACAATTTAATTTCATAAACGAATGTTTATTTTAGTAAAATATCTCTTATATACAAACTATTTTGACCTATTAAATTAACAATTCATACATTGACAAATGATACCAATAACACAATAAGGTCTTGCGCCGGATCTAGAAAATAAATAAATTACAATTAAACAACAGAATCCTGTAATATTTTGCAATCGTTGAAATTATTCAGGCTTGTCAATTTATTTTAATTCCGTGTTTACGCCAATTAAATCGCACTTATTCTGCAATAAATAGATAAACAAATTATCTTATTCAAATCTGCGCTTGAGCATTCTTGTCACTTGTTCCTAATATTGTAAATTGTGTCACTATAGATATTGTTTACTTTTGTTTATGTTCTAGTTAATATCGCTTAAAAGTTATTTTGCTAACTAAACAACTTAAGTCATGATTTAAAAGTATCTTTATGTTTACTTAGACTCTTTGGCTCAATAGTTCGTATAGCCGTAGTAACTAGCAGGTCATAGCTTCGTATCCAAGCGAAGCAGTCTGTAGATAATAATAATATATTTAAGGTAGATTAAAGGTTATAAAGGTAGATTAAGTAACTATGAGGTAATACATATTTTCCTAACAGTGCTAGACCTCATATTACTAACTTTTAACGGTTCAAATCGCAATATTTGTAAGTTAACTTTATTACAATTTATTTTAACTACGGTTCAACGTACTGTCTACAGTTTACGCGAGTAGTACACATTTAAATAAAGCACTTTAACGGTTTAAAACGCGATATATTAGTTCAACTTATTTGGGAATGATTTTTAACTTCGGCCCGACGTGTCGGATGCTTTGTCGTCGGGCCGAAGTTAAAAATCATTTCCAAATAAGTTTAACTAATATATCGCGTTTTAACCGTTAAAGTGTTTTATTTAAATACGGTTCAACGTTTCAGCTGTTACGACCTTAAATTATAAACTACTATATTGCGCGTTTAAAACTATTAACAGTTTATTTCAATTATGTACTTTTCTCGCAAACTACATGCCGCTTATATTTTTTAAAGTTAAAAGTCGACACAGATGGCGCTAGTGTAGCAAATTTGACATTAGGAACACCCCCATCTTCCTTCCGCCCGTGACCATGGCTGCTGAAAATATAAAATAACTTAACTAATAAATTTCGCGTTTTAAATTGTTAAAATAGTTTTATTTGAACATTTTACGATTTTTTTTTGTTTTTAGCCGTAGTAATCTGGTTGGTAATATGAATAACAAATTAAGAACCATATCTGAAATATATCACCCCACTAAGTAGGATTTCTATATTCACTAAACTCATTCATTCATTTTCAGCCTGCCCTTTAACAATCTGCTCACCTTTTATAGTTAATACGACGTAGTTATTTTTAACAGATACATTTTTATCACATTATTTTTCTAAATAATAGTAAACCTTTACTAACAACATGTTAGGGACTGAGAGGCAAGTCGTGAATAACAATGCGCATTTCGGCTTCAGTTTGCCAAATAGGCCGACAGCGCACAGATATGACATGTGATGGGGCCGGGGTGTGTATGTTGGTGGTTGGATGTGTCGAATTAAAAATCAATGAATGCGACTCGGACCTATTACCGTTTTTTTTTTCGAGCTACTTTGTGACTTGTTCCGTGCTGTTGCTCTACCAATTGTTAAATTCGACGATGTGGTGTAGGACTCGGTAGCTCAATTGGTAGAGCAACAGCACGGAACGCTGTCGATGCCGGTTCAAGTCCTGCCCGAGTCAACAATTTTTTCAATTTATTTTCGATTTTTAAATTATGTACTATCTTATTTATTCTATTTCCCTTCTAATAAATTTGAAAATGTATTCCTTTCGATACAACATACAAGCGCGTGAGTTTATTTTCACTACAGACTTCATTAATGGCTTACAAACACATTACCTTAACTAATTACAGATTAACGAGAGTCGTAAACCTGATTTATATGTATGATCGGCGATCGTTCACGGGCAGATTAAAAGTTTAGGTTATTGATGAAAAGCAGTAAATGTGAGCTGGTATTTTAGAAGTGGGGGTCTTTAGATGTTTGCCGCGAAACACGGTTTGGATAAGGGTTTTAATAAGCTATGTCGACCTATCTTGGCTTTATATATTTGGAAATCCACAGACTGAAAACGGAGAATAGTGGTTCGTGATTCGGAAATTTCGATATTACTACGACCCATTTATTATCCGGATTTCCAGACGAAGTTCAACATAAAAATGTGGTGTACCCGATGGGGATCGACCACGACCCGTTGATTATTAGCCATATATTGCTACCATTACACCAACGAGAGAAAGGAGTAACTACGACGGGCTAGTTACTCGTGAGATAATGTTTGAAAAACAAAGTGTTCCTTTTTGTAAATAATGTATTAAACAATTATTGTCTGTAGTGCATGCAAGTGGTACATCTATATCTATACTAATCTAAAGAGTTATAATAAATCTGAAGAGTTTGCTTGTTTGAACGCGCTAATCTCAGGAACGCCTGGTTCGAATTGAAAAATTATTTATTTTGTTGGTTCGAGCAATTATCGAGAAAGGATATGGGCTATAAAACAATAATAATATAGCTATAAAAGCGTCTAATAGGAGCGAAGAAGCAGCGAAAATGCGGTGAAAAAGGAGAACATCTTTGCAGCTTTCCGATGCGTACGCTGCGACAATGTTTCAAGATACACAAAAAATATGTATGAAAGAATGAACTGAAATAAAGGACCTGAAAAATGTCCGCGACAAGATCAGTGTCTCGTTGGAACCGACCGACGGGTCGTGAGCGACAGGACGCGTCCGATGACGTAGGTAACAGTTTGCAAAACAATTTTGGATGCCCAAAATATCTACTCTACGCGGGCGAAGTTGCTGACTCAGCTAGTATTAAAATAAAACAATTTTTATTCAAAAATACATGGGCTAACTCATACGTACATTTCGAATTTAAAACCGTCTTAAGTGTTTACACAGCCGTGTTAAGAATCACGCTTCAGCAATAACCTAGCTAAACAGATAGTGTGTATGTATTTTTCGCGTAGTGTCACTGAAAGTATATTACAGGAAACGCAATGAACAACAAAGTGTCAGTTTCAGTGGTAAAATAGTTATGTTCAGTGAGTGTAGTCGCCGGAACACAGTTTATAGTCGACTCTAATCGTGGAAAAGCAGGTAGGATCGGTACAAAAATAGACGCGTTTCCGTTGACGCGAGGTCCTAAGATAGAGAATTACGGCGGTATAAACTTAAATAATTTTTTTTGAGATGAGACTTTCAAAACATCTTTTACTTACAAAAAAAGAAATACAAAGTAAACAAAACATAAAAAACTGTTCAAGTTGTTTTAAGCAGAAAGTAAGTTAAAAATTGCATGTTTGGAGTTGTTAATTTAAATAACGTGCATAACTTGTGAAAAGATTTAAGTTTTGAAATTGAAAATTTATTTCCATTGCACTTTGATTTGGCACGTTTTCTAGCTTAAATTATATTGTACACATTTCTCTCGATCGATCTTGCCACTTAGCATTATAAGTATTACAAGTACAGTACATAATAAGTAGTACACTTTTAAATTAAACGGTTTGAAACGGAAAACATATTAAGTCAACATAGTATAATTTTTAATTAATCTACGGCCCAACTCCAGTTGCAGATTCTTTGAAGCAGTTATGGTCACGAGGGGACTGAAGATGGAGGATGTCACTAATGTCAATGTCAACACTACTACGCTAGCGCTATCTGTTTTGTGGCAGTTGAAGTAGGAGAAACTGCCTGGGTCCTTATAGACACAGTTTTTCAATTTAGCAATAATCTAAGCGTTCGTAAGCACGTTTATAGTAAGCTTAACTGAAAATCCGTAAAAAATTGAATATGTCGAAATTCAAATACTTTAATTTCTTTTTTTACTCTTGTCTGACCCATCCATTATTAATGTTGCACAATGTTGCAAAGCACATTATTAATGTTGGTAGTCCAAAATCCACGCTACGCAATTGTCGACACTGCTTTTCACTCCTCCATTTGTAACTTGGACCAGCGTTTAAAGACTACGCCCAGTATAAGGTGCGGCCTGCATACACTGTTACTAATGGATTGCTTTTCATGCCCTTTACTATCGTCACAGATTATAAATACCGCTCCATTACACCAGGGATGGACCAGCTTACATTGTTATTCATTGAGAATAGGTAAAACCTCAGAAGTTAGCTTCTGAAGCGCAAGAGATGGTGCGAGATCATCGTTTCGACCTAGAACGAAAACTATATAAAGAAAATATTCTAACGGTTTAAAACGCGATATATATATTAGTTTTGGAAGCTTTACAATGGTCGTGATCGGGTTAAAGTACACACTACTCGCGTAAACTACAGACAGTATTATAAACTAGTACTAGTTTAGTTAAAATCATACAAAAATCTGTTATGTCGTTTTTTTTGTAGTTCTATGTAGATTTATTATGATTCAGTGGTTTATGATAGTGATGCTCAAAAAAAACCAGTCATAACAGTTTTAAATCTATATCTATACTAATACATAAAGCTGGAGCTATTTGTTTGAACGCAATCCCAAGAACTTCTGATTCAAAGTGAACATTTATTTGTGTTGTTTAGACCATTTAGCGAAGAATACTTTAGGCTGAAACACAACGATGCGATCAATGGAAGCCAAGAAACAATGGGAAATGTGGAAAAACCGTGGTAATTTATTCATCTTTGAGAGTTTTCATTGCGTGCGCTGCGGGAACTGTTAAAGATACCCAAAAAATATGTGAAAATAATGATTCCTCTTTAATGTCTAAACATGTTCGGGACACATTATGCCTATGTTTTAAGATTAACTTGCAAGAAAGACGAGACGTGACCGACATCGTGGGTAATAGCTTTATTTCACAAAGTTAAAGGCGGTTGAAAAAACAAATTTTGAAGGCCAAAATAGCTATTCTACCCGGACTAAGTCGCTGACACAGCTAGTGTGATATACGAATAAGATTGGATGGGAATGACGTTCTACCGGTGACTGTGACGAATAAAAAAAAAATTTAACAAAAACATATTTAACATTTATTAATGTCGCTAAAAATCAAAAGTGAGTCACTGTGGTTCCGTATATAGGTCGCAAGTGTCTATTTTAAATTCATAGCATAAGTTTCCACTATAATGGTGCCAGTCAGTACCGCGTGAATTAATGATAAGCTTGTTATACATTAGCGATAAATCTTTTGAATTGTCTAAAGTAAAACTTCTACATAAATCTAGTATAAAGTAGAATTTTTTATATGCCGTTTTTTCCATGGGACAGATAAATTTCAGCCTATACAATCAGTTACTAAACGAAGAACGAACTAAGTCTTTTTTACAAGCACTTTGATTAAGACAGGTACAGATGCCTTGTTTGGCCGTAACAATTATATTTTTAGTGTTCGAACTCACAACCTCTTACGCCTAACGTGTTTCTAGGAAGCGGTCTAATGTATGTATTGTTTAAAAATAGGTAATCGCGTTAAATTTTCCAGATTATATTATGTGCACATGGCCTATCCACGTGGCACTTCACAAAGAAATCAAATGAAACCACGTTCCAAAATCAAAACGGTCGCCTAGTAACCAAATAACAAATTAGCAATATCTCGATTTTCCAAACTTGAACAAGCCACAGTGGTATCGTACAAGTGTCACTGGCTACACGTGAAAATTTTTTGTTTAATTAAAAACTAAAACCTCATTAGATAAAAAAAACTTTTATACGATCAGTATTGTAACTGGCCATATTTAAAAAAAGGTTTTATATAACTTTTAAATTGTTTAAAATCGTAAATCTGTTTGAGAATTGCATTATAAATATTAAATAATATTATATTTCTGTAAGTGAAAAGTAATCGATATGGGTGACCTTAACATTTGAAATGGTGCAATGTATTGATTGAAGCCGTTTCCTTAGAAGTAGGGCAGGTGAGTCTTTGTCTAGTTGTGTAAGAATACGATAAATACATCGTTCGTTTTCAATATTGACTTGATAATAACTATACAACGTTTGAAAACTTTAATATTCACAATACGATCGATTCATGTAAATTATTAGATAAAAGAAAATTAACGACACGGGCGGGACTTGAACCGGTACCCGAAGAATTCTGTGGTATCCTAACGTATTGAGCTACCGTGTCGTCAATTTTTATAAATAAATAAATCTCTTTATTTAGCGTTTTTTGCACATTCATTAGAAGTAGTCCCTAGTAGAAATAAATGTAATTATAATAAAAAAATACGACATGAATTAATTCAATTTGAATAAAAGTGATGAAAAAAGGGTCTTGCTTCAGGATGAGTTGCAGCACGATTATGCTACAACACTGATTTTCAGCAAAACCCTACTGTGATCGTCTTTTATCAATCTACATAGATAACACATAATAGTTTAACTACGAGAGCTCCTAGCTTAGAATTTCAGGGAAAAAAATGTCTTGTTTCGGTAAGGGAAGGGCAAAGATGCCTTATCAATGTTCCTGTCAATAAAATCAATCTTAGAAACGGACACAGAGGTGTGCTCACCCCATATCTTGTGTAATAGGGGGAAACGGCTTTTACTCTACGATTCTTATCCACATAAATTATTAAAAATCCTAAATCCTATGTAGGACAGAGAATTTACTTACAAACAAGCTTAAGTGTTTAAATATTCAAACTTGTGTGCTCTGACCGGGATATTATCGAATTCCCCGGGATTCGAACCCAATTCTCTAGATCTCTTCTATCTTTAAAAAATAGTACTTAGTTTGTTTATCTTGTTCTAGCTGTGCCAGCGACTTCGTCCGCGAGAATCGATGTTTTGGGCCTCCAAATTCGTTTTTGTAAACCCCTTCATCTTTATAGACTTAAGCTGTTACCCACGACGACGGTCGCGTCCCTTCCCGTCGTTCTTGCAAGTGAATCTTAAAAGATAGACAGACATAGAAGGTGAAATAAACCAGCCATATAACATCTAAGCAAGATGTGTTATCTATGGTGGCCAGTTCAAGACCCGCTCTTGCTTGTCTGCCTTGATTTTTAATATATAGAGTGCCATCATGTGCAATAACATGTGAAAAATATTAAAGTTTTCAAACTTAATACTAATTGCTAATGGACAATAGAGTATGATAATGATACACAAATGGATTTTATAGTTAAGTCTCCTAGCCTCATAGATCTGTGAATTATAGCATGAAATCAATTTCAGCCTCCAACATGGACGACCGTACAGTGGATTTAATATTTGCGGGTTCTCTGAAGTCCTTGCCGCCTGTAAGCTCTAAAATCGTGAGGATTTTCACCAGCTCCACATTCACAGGTAAAGCCGTTAGACCAATAGATATTTGACTATGGATTGACAATGTATATCTAAACGGATATGTTAGATTCCCACCGGGCCCAACATTTTTCTAAAAATATAACGCCTTAGAACGAATGAATGAAATCAATATATCATTCCTGTCATATCTACCATCTGTTTTATTTACAAGCTACATTACACGTCTGTGCCCTATTCAACTGAGAGTATTTGCTTTGAAATCTAATAGAATTCTCGGTAACTAACTAGTCAAACTTTTACTCTGTCATCTTTAATCTTTCTTGCCTGTTTAACTGAGCATTATCTGTAGTATACGGGTATACAATTAAAAAATTGAGATTTGAAATATCTACATTAGTTAAATTTAAATAAACTTTTAACGGTACAAGACGCGAAATGATATTTAGTGCGTTAAAAGTGTTACACATATTTAAGCTTAACTAATATATTTCGAGTACTAAATATATATCTACTAGCATTTGTGTACTAGTTGTGATAACTACAGACAATACTGTATCAGTTACGTTTTTATTCATGACCCGACGTTTCGGATGATTTCAGCAGCTCGAGAAAGGACTAAAAATGGTTGGCTTCCGTATTATCAAATAGTTTCTAGGATTGATGTAGAAAGCCATGGATTTAGCGTAGCACATTCGTTGTCATATATTTCGAATTTTTACCGTTAAAAGTTTTAAAACAAATAAATGGCGAAAAGCATTTGAAACGTCGGGTTGAAGTTAAAATATAATAAAAATAAAGTTAACTAATACATTTCGCGTTTTAAACGGTTGAAGGTGCCATTCACTTGTAATCATTGAAAGGCCACTCAAACTCCTCGGTCTGCATTTCCGCCAGGGCTTTATAAAAGTACGCTTAATTACTAATTTTGCATAAATGAATTTCGCGATAAAATTTCGCTATCAGATAATGTAAATAATGAAAGCGCTCGTGACGCACTCGATAAATGGCTTTTAGCTGCCATTTTAAATTAATTTTCATTTCCCCAAGAGGGGCGAACACGATTATTTCAAAGTTGAAATACTTTTAAATAAAACACTTTAACACGATGTATCTTAGTTAAACTTATTTGAAAATTATTTTAACTACAGCCCAATATTTCGGATAGTTTGCAGCAGCCGTGGTCACGGGGAGACTAAAGATGGAGGGTGTCTCTGACGTCAAAGTAAAAACTGTTACGCTAGCGCCACCCGTTCTGTCAAGTTCATGAGTTAATGGCGTAGCGAAGCAATGCATCCGAAACGTCCTGCCGTAGTTAAAATAATTTTCAAATAAGTTTACCTAATATATATCGCGTTTTAAACCGTTAAAGTGTTTTATTCAAACATTATACTTAGGTGAGAAGATACTATTCTGCTAGTTATTTTATAATAAATTATATGTTTTATGGTTAAATAAATTGCCCCAGAATTCAAACTTAAACTATAAGCTCAAATTCTGGTCACCACCAACGCTGGGTCCGCAGTAACCATAGCAACGGGTGTGCCAACAGAAAAATGAAAGACCTTAGTATGATACCATCGTTATATACGGCTAATAATCAACAGTCGTGGGTCAGATCCTCACCAACATTTTTTAAATCTATTTATATATTTTTTTAATCATGTTGGACTGGCGATCTGAATATTAAATAGGTGCTGTTTATCGAAATTCTATCCAGATCAAGAACCAGCAACACACCAGCCACAGAATAAAGCCGTGAAGCTTAATCGCGTTTCGGTTCCAGTCGGTGGCATATCCAAAGCCAAAATAGGTCAACAGCGCGTTTGCTTATATGTGACTAGCTGTGTCAGCGACTTCGTTCGCATACAACAGTTATTTTGAGCACCAAAGTTTGTTTTGACATACTTCCTTCATCTTTATAAATTTCAACCGTATCGACTACATCGGTTGCTTCCCGTCTTTCTTGGTTCTCGATCTCAAAAGATACACACATAGTGCCGCGGACATTTTTTTTAGATAATTTAATGAGAAATCATACATATTTTTTGAGTATCTTAAGCATTTTTTGCAACGTACGCATCGGAAAAACACAGAGATGAAATTTTCCCCCGTATCTTTATGAATTTCCCACTGGTTCTTATAAGTTACAGCGCAATGTTTTATCCTATAGCCTTCCTCGATAAATGCTCTAACCAACACAAAAATATTTTTTCAATTCGAACCCGTAGTTCCTTAAATTAGCGCGTTCAATCTCTTTAGCTTTATATATGAGTATAGATATTAGCTGGGCTGTTTCATCGACCATCGAGTGAACCCTGTGCTTGTCTATCCTCCTTTATCATAGAAACCACACATTCCTGACGTAGATTGTTAAAGAATGAGGACACAACTTGACATCGGTGGTCGCCTGCCAAGCTCAAAGTACAAATAGGTTAGGTTAAGATGTCTGCTCTTTACTTTGTTTGGGGTTACTTGCCAACGCAAATCGTTAACATATTTAAACACTACACATTTAATTAGAAAGAAAAGGTATTTGAAGTAATAAAAGACATAAGGAAATTAGATTTATTTTGCGCGAAAGGTGCATGTATCGATAGGTTGAAAAACAAAGATGGCGTTAGGGCACATTAGCTCAATGCGTTAGGATGCCGGTTCAAATTCGGCTAGCGTCGATAATTTTCTTCAGTCTAAGTAGATTTTTAATTTATATAAAAGAATTACAATAATAAACAAATTAAGATTGAAAATCTATTACACGGGCGGGACTCGAATCTACACAGTTTCGTGCGGTTACCAACTAATCGGAAAAATATAGAAGCTAGTGGAAAATAATAGTCAAACATCGAGAACCATTTATCAACACCGACAGATGAAAAGTTAACTAATTGCTTTCTAAAATGTCCGCGAAAGCCTTATACGATTGATGGATAGATGTTTGACTTCTTTTTCTTTAGAAAAAATCAATCCAATTTAATAACAATGGCTTATATACTGTTACGTAACTTAAATTAAAATTATACATTCCCATGGGGCATGGGGACCGCCTCTGTAGCTAAATGGTTAAACGTGTTACCTAGCATTGCGTTAAGCGCGAGAGATCCTGGGTAAACAGTAAATTGTTTGTGTCGGGCAGGGCACAGAAGTCTGATCAATTACTAGCCTGTAAATAAAACCTATCCATGAAACGGACACAGAAATGTGTTCGCCCTATTCACGATGGGAACCCGGATTTCACACTATGGGGCATGGGGCGAACATCGTGCTTCCGTGTTCTGCGATCTAAACAAATTTATGATTCTCCAGGATCGAACCAAAGATTGCTTTAATTCTAGTGACTAACACACACTAATATACGAAATTCAAAGTGTTAAACCCAACTAACACTTAATTAGAAAAAAATATCAATGGTTTGGAAAATCAATTATAATTATTATATTTCTTTACTGATAGAGGTGGACAGGTAAGCGTGGGGCTTACTTGATGGTAGGTAATATACCCCCTATAGCATCTAATCAAGATGCGATGTCGACACATTTCGGCTTTGGCTATTCGGAAATCCACAGACTGAAAGCGAAACGCGATTAAACTTCAATGTTATTCATCTGTGGCCGGTGGTCGTGGAAAATCTACATTCCTACCCCCCCCCCCTTAGATTGTCAACAGGTTTAAAAAAAAATATATAAATTGAATGAAATGACAAATTAAACATGTCGAGCCCGATGGGGATCCAACCCCACCACCACCGCTACCACGGACCCCTCTCATTCTTCAAGCTACGTATATATATTATTCTTATGTATTAATCTATATTGATTATTTTCTGTTTCAGATACAACGATGGAAAGAAATACGTTAATGGCGAAATGTTATCCTAGAATTAAGGATTACTGCAGGGAGAAACACGGCCTGGAGTTTCAGGTAAACTAAGTATATATTACGAAAAAATATCATTATTAGTACTTACAATAAACTTCAGACGATACTTGTCTGTAGTATACGCGAGTGCTACACATTTAAATACACTTTTAACGGTTTGAAACGTGACATTAGTAAACTTCAAAACAAATCCAACAACTCCACATTCAATGCAGTATGCAATACAGAAAAGTAACATAAAATTAGGTGTATGTAGAGGGACACCATTCAGATTTAAGTTGTATCTGAAAGAACGCCGATTTTCAGTGATGTCCTACATTACGAACACTTTAAACTACGACCCGACGTTTCAAATGCTTTGGGGCAGCCTTATAGGTTCTTTTCACTTCCCGTTTTATGTATATATAACAAGTTTACGAATTTTAAATAAATATCGTTTTCCACGAATTGAATGTGGTTTTAATAAACAGATATCATAAAAATTTATGTCTTCCCCGTCCGCGTCGTTTTAAATCCTACGAGGAGTTAAGGTGCAGGCCTATATAAATAAACCCGGACGGAATCTCGATATTCTATCAACTCAAATACTCCAAATGAAAACCAACTGTCTGTAGTTCACGGGAGTAGTACACATTAGAAAAACGCTTTAACGGTTTAAAACGCGATATATATTAGTAAAACTTGTTTGAAAATTATTTTTAACTACGGCCCGACGTCTCGACGATCGAGTTTTAAACCGTTAAAGGGTTTTATTTGAAGGTTTAGATACATGTAAGGCCTGAAATCAGAGAAGACCTGAGATCATTCACCAAGATATTTGTTATCATTGGCACAACGAGTGTAATTAAACAATTGTATTTACTTATAAAAAATAATATATATATATGTACATACATGGCTCGAGTTCACGTGCCATCAAATAAACGTCTTGTCTGTTCTTTTCTTTCATAAAATTATAACATACTTATCCCACAGGGGATTAGAAGGGGATAATAAATATATTTTATTACTAGTTGTTTACGCGAACACACATTTAAATAAAACACTTTAAACGTTTTTTTTAATGAAATCGTAGTATATTTCGTGTTAACTTATCTAAAATTGATTTTCGAATGCTTTGTTTACTTTAAAATTACTGTTTAAGAATATTCTTTACTTTAAAACAGTTTTTTATGATAGAAGTGGATAGAGAAGCAGGAAGTTTACTTGAGGGTTTGTGAAATTTCCCAGCCATATAACCAAGATGAACAGTCAAACTTTTTTGGCTTTGGATATTCGGAAATCCACAGACTGAAACAGAAACGCGATTAAACATGACGGCTTTTTCATCCCGGAATATACAGATTTCCAGACAAAGTCTAAAATGTGTTAGTAAAATTATAATTTCATTTAAAAAATCCCGACCGGGTGGGACCACGACCCGTTGATTAGTCAAAATACATATACAGTAAAAATCTGCTATTTTCAGTCAAACACAGTGACCCTACCCTTAACATCTGCAAGATTTATTCCCGTAATCTCTCAATAACCCAAGTAAGAACTGGTACGATCTTGAATACAGATAAAAAGGCTGGATCGAATCGTTCTTGCGCATTTAATTAATCCTTCAAAAGCGAGATTTTCTTAAGCCGATTCTGTGGGCATAGAAAGTGTATTGGTCGCCGATGTCTGTTTGTTCTTGTCTGCTTTATTGGTCTGTCTTGTGGTAAGCACACATAAGCATGAAGTTCCCTCGATGGAAGGATAAAATTCGTTAATTTTCAAGATACATTTTTCTAAGATTTAGTTCCTTTAATATAAATACTGTCCGCCTCTGTAACTTAGTGTATCATGTTGCCTATCATTGTGTTAAGGGCGAGAGGTCCTGGGTTCGTGAGAGAGACAATAGATTCTTTTGATCGGGCAGGGCACAGAATTCTGACCAACTATTTGTATGTAAATGAACCGATGAGTGTAATGGACACATAAATGTTTTCGCCCCATGCTCCACGAGGGGAAACGGGGGGAAAAAAAAAATTGACGCCCAAAATAATTATACTACGCGGACGAAGTCACTGACACAGCTAGTTTTGATATATAACACATATAAGAACGCAGTCTGTTACGATTTGGCCTTTGTTCTTTAAGCTTTCAAATTATTGTTTTAAGTGCACGATAGTTCCTAGCAATGCTCATTCCAGACTATATCCGAACGGGATACATTTTATAAACAAAACTGACGAATCGGGCTAGGTTTATTTCAGTCGTCGGAAGCGTAGCACGTGTGACTATATAACTATATTTACTAACACTGTACTGTAAATGGGAATTTACAGTTCAAACTAACAAATGACCTTTAAGCAAGAGAAGTTAGATATAGTTTAATATTATCGTGGAAGAGCGTATATTTAAGTTAAAATTCCTATTTTCCGCTGTGGGGCTAACACATTTTAGTGTCCGGACTTCTGTGCCCTGGCCGACCGAATCTTTAACAGGCAAATAGTTGATCGGACTTCTGTGCCCTGCCCGACCGAAACATTTTTTTGTTTCCCTGGGATTTGAAGCCAGGACCTCTCGCGCTTAACGCAATGCTGGAAATACGTTTAACCATTTGGCTACAGGGGCGATCGTCTTGATATGTAATGGGTTTAAAAGATTTTTTAATTTACCCCTCCATAAATTCATTTAGCTACATAACTCTATTTATATACTTAATGCTCAATAATACGGTAATTTCGTTGACACATATGTAATGAAACTAACCTCAAAACTATTTTTGACGATATTAAAATATATGAGCTTTTTAAGCTATGTTTTTCGTTCAGGGTCGCATTTAATACATCGAAGTAAATCAAACCCTTTGTTTTACTGGTCGCGAATATTACAGGTGGTGGATATGCGTTGGGGCGTCCGTGATGAAGCCACCGATGACCACATGACCACAGAGCTATGCATGAGAGAGATAAAGAACTGCCAGCGCTTGTCTATGGGACCTAACTTCGTTGTGTTTTTGGGGCAGAAGTATGGATATAGGTACGATGTGGATGCAATACTGATAATGACGCTTTAGAGCTGATAAAATCCTCTTATAACCGACTAGCTGTGTCAGCGACTGCGTCTGCGTATAATAGTTATTTTGGGCATCCTAATTTGTTTTTGCAAACCTCCCCCTCATCTTTATAAATTTATGCCGTTACCCACGACGTCGGTTGGTCGTATAGTATCTTATACCGCACAATCGTCAGTCGTGATCGTAGTGTAGTCTGAAATCCACAAAGTTGAATAATTTTCCCCTATTAGTCATAGCGCGACGTTTTATAGCCTATAATCTTCCTCAATAAATGATCTAACCAACACAAAAATAATTTTGAGACCGCCTTTGCCGGAGAACCGCTTTTGAGCGTTTCGCGTACCGCTTACTCGGGTGAGCATTTATCCAGCTCTTCTACGCTGCCAACCATATTGTGGTGGCCCAAGCCGAGGCCGATTTTCCCCTCGGGGAAATTCGCCCCACCCTTGCTTTAAGCGTGAGGTTAGTGTTGAAAGACATAATACGTCATAAACATTGAAAAAAATCTTATAGTCGTTTAAATAAAACACGTTAACGGTTTAAAACGCGATATATTAGTAGGCCTGACGTTTTAGATGCTTTCCAGTAGCCGTGGTGACGGGGAGACTATAGATGGAGAGTGCTCCCGACGTTTTGACGTCTAGAAAAAATAAATATAGCTAGCGCCATCTATTTCGTCGGGCCGTAGTTAAAATAATTCTTAAATAAATTTAATCGACTGATTTTAATTTTCTGATGTTTTAGACCAATCCCGACATATGTCCTCTCATCGGAGCTGCAAATGCTGCGAGATGAGCTTGCAGCTGGCGGTGTGGACGTAATTCTCCTGGACACCTGGTACAAGAAGGACTCGAATGCTGTGCCCCCCGTGTCCGTGTTACAGCCGATATCGTCAATCCTTATCAATTTTAACAACAAGGTAAGTAACTTAAATACAAGAAATCGAATTGAACGAAATATTACTTTAGAAAGTTATGTAAGTGGAAATAGAAAACAGAACTATATTAACAAATACTATTAGACGAAAAAAAAAATGAATATATGTGTAATTTAAGTAATTTTATTAAAATTACGTCTCTTAACTGAAGCCACAAAGTAAAGATAAGTAAGTGTAAGTATTTTGCTAAGCAGTTGTTTATTTTATACCTATACCTATAATAATAATAAATATATTTTTTGTTATTGTTGAGTATTTGTGGATAAATGTACTAAATTAACAATGTCTTGCTTATGTTAGCTCAGCCTCTGATGGGACCGCAGAATAATGTATTGGAACTTTAGACCCAAAGTAGCTGAGTGGACTTCTTTTCATTCATTTATGATTTAAATAAAACACTTTAACGGTTCAAAACGCGATATATTAGTTAAACTTATTTGAAAATGATATTTAAAATCGGCCCGACGTTTCGGATCTTTGCAGCAGCCGTGGTACTCCCCGTGACCACGGCTGATCAAATAAATGTGTACTACTCGCGTAAACTATAGACAGTTTTTCATTTATGATTGTTAAATGTTTTGTTTTGTTTCTCTATAAACGTATTTCTACTTCTATGTAAATCGTTTAAACCCACAATATATATCTAAACTTATTTTTAAACCGACGTTTTACCCCCGAGACCATGGATTTCGCAAAGCAACGTCGGTTCGTAGTTAAAAGTAAGGTAACAAATGTAATAAGCGTTTTAAACCCGTTAACAGTGTTTCATTAAATATATTCACGAATTTATTTCAAATAATTTTAAAAAATGCGTAAAATAAATCGAGACAATAGAGGCGGGACGCGAACCCATACAATAGTGATCTGGACTACTAGAATTTGAGCTAGCTCGTCTCATTTGTGAATCACCCACACATTCACCTTCCGCACAATGCAACTTCAATCTTATGACTTAGGCTTTGAGGTTCAAAGTCCTACGCTTTCCAGTGTATGATTATAGGGAATTTATAAATATTTAACAGACTTAATACACTACTATTTACGAAAATGCTTCATATACTTCCGTTTGTATATTTATATGCAAATTGTAATTAAATCCTGAATAGAAATTGGAAAATTTAATATTGTGTTAAGCTTGGCTTTGTAATAATTGCTTTTAGTTTCAGCTAAGTGTCTTAAAAGAGTACTTAGTATTTTAGGAATATAAGTATTATTATTTTAGATATCATATAATTAATTTTTTTCAAACCTGACGGGGTTAAGCTTTGTAAATTATAGCTTTTACCAACGACGTCGTCCGCGTCCCGTCGCGTCGTTTTCACAGGTTAATCTTAAAAGATAGACATATATTGTCGTGGACATTTTTTTAGATCATTCCTATCTTTAGATAAAACATTTTTTTACGCTTTTTTTAGTTATCTTAAACCGTTTTCGCGTCACGCGCAACAAAACCAAAGATAAAAAATCCCGTGTTTTACGTTTTCCATTGTTTATTCGCTTCTATTGGTCGCATAGTGATGTTTGAAATCCTAAAGCCGTTCTCGATAAATGGTCCAACCAACATAAAAATATTTTTTCAATTCAAACCAGAAGTCACTGCGAATACTGCGTTCAAACAAACAAATTATGATTGTGTAAACATGTTCTCGCATACTTCACATCACATAATTTGATATCAGCAATGTATTTAATATTCTCCAGCGGGTTCCAAAATTACAAGCAGAGGATCAGGCTATATGGTGGGACACATTGGGCAAGATGCAGAAACTCTTTCGCAAGGCATCTTTGCAACTCTACAATTCTGGAAAGATAGACAAGGACACGATGCACAATTACTTTATGTCAGGTAATGATATGTTTATAGAAATACAGAGATGTGTTAAATAAAACTGTTCTAACGGTTTAAAATACGAAATTGTTCGTTAACTTATTTTAACTACGAGGGCGCTGACGACGGAGAGTGTCCTTATTTTCAAAGGAAAATTGCTACGCTAGCGCCATCAGTAAATTAAATTAAAAATAAGTAAACAGGTAATCATAATAATATATCGCGTTTAATTAATATAATAAATACCTGTCATTGTGTTGCGTTAAGCTTGAGAGGTCTACGGTTCAAATCCAAGGTAAAAAACGTAAATATATTGTATAGTTTGGCTACAAATTGAAAAAAAAAATGTTTTTTATTAAATCTGACTCGTGCCCGACTTGAACCGTGCTCCACAGCGTTCCGTGCTGTTGCTGGATGGATGGATACATGGAGCCGTTTTAAGTCCTGCTCGAGTCGATTTTTTTAAATATATATAATTGAGTTTCAATTTATATAGTGCCATCATGTAAAAAATATTAGTTTCCAAATGCAAGTACCTTTTTTCAGTTACCGAACGAGAAGTAATAAACGGCGTTTTAAACGTGAAGAATACGAAAAATCATTGTTTGGCGTACGTTCGTTATATCAATAACATTAATTTACAAAATCTGAAGAAGGCCAGCAATTTCGTGGACATCCTCAACAGAAGCTTAGATGCTGAAGCTTCGAAGTTATTAGCTGATCTTCGAGATGTAAGATTACCAGAGAAAATTGAAACGACAAATATACAAAAGTGAGAAACATTTTAAAATAAAACTAATATAAAAAGCGATATAAAACACAAATCTATACGAATATTATAATGCTGAAGAGTTTGCTCGTTTGCACGCATTTATCTCGGGAACTACTGGATCGAATTCATTTAACGATTAGACCAATAGAAGCGAGTAAAAATGTGGATAAAATGGGCAGAACTTTTTAGATTTCCGTTGCGTAAGCTGCGAAAATTGTCCAAGGTACCCAAAAAATATCAAGAAAAAATGATTCCTTTTTAAACGATCTAAAAAAAATGTACGCGACAGTATATGTATATATATCTATCTTCTAATATTAACCTTCAACAACGACGGGACGCGAACGATATCGTGGGTTTTTTATATATTGATTGTAACGTATTGGGCCCGGGGCCTCGAATACTAACGGTGTAGAAAGCGGCCCGGGCCACCAGTGGGTTCGGATGCGAACAAGGCTTTTTTAAAGAAGCGTTCGGACGTTGTCATCGTAGGTTACAGTTATAATTTATGTAATGGCGGCTCCAGACTCTCGCGAGGCGCCTCCTAGAGGCTCTCGCCACGAGTCTTGACAAGCGGAGACTGCACGAGTGCTAGTCATCCACACTCTCCATTTTACTTAGTTAGTCGTTACGTCTAGTGCAAGATGGACGGCAGCAGTCAACAAATAAGTAAGCGAGCGGGAGAGTATGGTTGGCTCCCTCGCCTCACGCTCTCGCGTCCTTTGACTCGCGCTCGAAATACCGACAGAAAGCGGAGCGCTAGCGAGGCGAGGCGAGGGGACACGAGCGCGCACCGTCCACACTCTCGCATTCGCGTTCCCTCGCATCGCCTCGTAGAGAGTGTGGATCGGCCATAAGATAAGGAGGAGGTTTGCAAGAACAAATTTTGATGCCATGCGTTCTACCCGGACATATCGCGGCCTCGAATAGTTTATAAATTAATTAATACTATTACCCGAGTGTTTTTTCAGATACACAGTGGAATGGATCGGACGCGAAGGTCTGGACAACGAAACGCACGGAGAATACCTGAATCACTTTATTGCACATTTCTACAAAAACATAATTAAACTTGTGGATAGGTTTGTATTTTATATATTTATTTTAATTTACAGTTCCCATATAAAATGATGAATTCGGAATTTAACGTAATATATAAAGAAATACTGAAGTGTCATAGAAAATAACAAGAATAAAAACCAATACATATTTTGTAGTTTTTCGTGATAAGAAAATAAATATGTGTTACTTGATAGAAGTGTTTATTGTTGTTTTGTCTTTGTATGTTGTTGAGGTACTAGGTACCTCTGTTTTGAAATCTCTTCTAATCTTTCTCAAATCGAAAACCTTGACATTTAAACATAAAAACATACAACAAATTAATACACATATTTTTTTACTAGTAAGATATCATGACACTATAGTCCACATGAAATATGTGCCAATTGCTACTTTACTCATAAAGCTTCTTTGTTTGTTTGTTTGAACGCACTAATCTCATGAACTACTGCTTTGAATTGAAATATTCTTTTCGTCTTGGTTACACCATTTAGAGTTTTATGACCAGTTGAATTTAATTTATTTTGAACTAACATAATATTATTTCTTAGAGCAATGCGAAAGGAGGACAGCAGTGCCCAGGGTCAGATAGTCACGGAAATTCTTCAACATCTCCACGCTTGCAATAATTCTGTAAAGGTCTTCCATGGGCGACAAGATGATCTGCAATTCATTGAGAATTATATGAAAAATTCCTCTGATAAACCATTAGTATTATATGGAGAAGGTATTGTCTTCTTACTACTTTTAATAAACATAACGGTTTAAAGCGCAATGTCTGTAGTTTACGCGAATAGTACACATTTTAATAAAACACTTTAACGGTTTAAAACGCGAAATATATAAGTTACACTTATTTCAAAATTATTTTAACTACGGGTGGGCAAAACATCCGAACCGTCTGGCTTTAGTTTGTAAGTTGGTATTGGTAAGGTGTAGTTGGATATATAGTTTTTTAATAAAACACCTTAACGGTTTAAAACGCGATATATAATCGTTAACCTTATTTGAAAATTATTTTAACTACGGCTGCAAGTTTCGGGTACATTGCTTTGCTATGCCATCGACTCATGAACTCGACGGAACAGATGGCGCTAGAGTAGCAGTTTTTACTTTGACGTCAGAGACACCCTCCATCTTTATTTTCCCCGTGACCACAGCTGCTGCAAAATATGCAAAACGTCGGGCAGTAGTAAAAATAATCTTAAAATAAGTGTAACTATTATATATCGCGTTTTAAACCGTTAAAGTGATTTATTAAAATGTGCACTATTCGCGTAAACTACAGCCAGTATTTGAAATACAGAAACCAAATATTTGATAAAATGCCAATAAGTAATATCTGTCGAAATCCGTTCCAGGTGGATGCGGCAAAACAAGTCTCCTGGCAAAGAGTTCAGCCACGTCCCTGAACACGTGGTTCGCGGAATGTCGGCCGACGAACATCATACGGTTTCTAGGAACCACTCCTGACTCTAGTGCGCTTACGCCCACACTTATATCTATCTGTCAACAGGTTTGAAATCGACTTGAATTGATCTATAATCGACGAGTGATTTTTTAAATATACATATTGGTCACAATGGTCTTGGTATAGACTATAGAGCATTATGAATCATTGCACATATTAGAATAAAATAATTTTAACGGTTTATAACGTGAAATATATAGTTAAATTATTATTTATTTATTTTATGGATATTCGATGCTCTGCAGCAGTTGTCACGGGGTGACTGAAAATGGAGGAAATCCCTACTATCTAAGCTAAATCTTCTACCATCTGTTAAACTCGGGCTTAAATATGTTAATATTTATTTGAAACGATATTTTAGAAAAATTAACGTCACGAAGACGTCCAGGTCCAGGGTTCAAATCCCTGGGAAACAATAACTGTTCCGGGTGCGACACAAATGTCTGATCAACATGAGAACCAAATCCAAATAATATGGACAAACAGCATTAACATCCAGACAGCTTTCTTTTTGAAAGCTTTAATATTTTGGACATGATCACTTTATATAAAATAAACAATTAGATTGAAAAACTACACGGTCGGAGCTGGCATCCGCTACCGTGCTGTACGGTGCGTTTTTAAACTTTCATCTTTTTAATTCCAGATCTCATACAACTTCGCTCTTCCGTTCGAGAGCATTCCTGATGACCTCGTACCATTGACAGCCCACTTCAAACAGCTCCTAACGATGGCCACGCAGCAACAGCCTCTCCTGTTGTTCATGGATTCCGTCGATCAGCTCACAGGAATCGGGACTGAGAACAACAAGGTTTCGTGGTTGCCTACCAGGCTACCACCACATTGTAAGGTAGATCTGGTTTTATTTATACTGACAGTCTCGTTTCCCTGTTCATCCATAACAGAATTGTACATTGTATAAATACTAATGAATTAATAAATTTAGTGTCCTAACAAAAAAATCTTTGTAAATGGTACAAAAAAGAGAAGACGAACTCCTATTCAAAATTGACATACATAATATTTAAAGAATTAATACAATAGACTCGTTGGTAACAATGGTAACAATGTGTCTACGGGTCGTGGATTCGATCCCCACCGGGTCCAAGTTTCTAATTAAATTAACATTTTTTGAAACGTAAGTGTGTGTGTGTGTGTGTAGTGGGTGTAAGTGGTGGATTCGAAATTCCGTCTGGTTCACAAATCACTATCCACAAATGAAAAAGCCGTCAAGTTTAATAGCGTTTCGGCCGCCTCCCTGTTGATTATTATATACATATTTTTTTTGTATATCTTATTTTTCTCAGATCATTGTTACGTGTGCTTGTGAAGAAGCTAATCCAGAGGTATCTAAAGAGTATGACGTACTGCGTCGTATGATCGACTCCGAAGACAATTTCTTGGAAGTGAAGGCTTTAGGAGAAGATCTCGCCATGCAAGTATTGAAGTGAGTTGCTTTAAAGGTTAGATGTCTTATGCTTTGCAGGTTAAGAAAATCATTGAAGGTAAAATTACAAATTTATAAAGTATGCGAACTTTTTTACATGTATTTCGCATGAGAGGTATATAAATTTGAAAAAGATGTTTTTGACTCTAACATATAAAATAAAAGTTTCAATAGCTGTATTTGTAATGATTGTATTTTTTGGACAAATCAAAGAAACAAACAAAGTCAACAAAGGTAACGAACCTTGCAAACAAGAAATAATTTTAAATGTTATTCTCTATTCACTGATACAAATGTCAGTCTTTCTTTTTTTAAACGTACAAAGAATTTTATTAAACGTACAGAAAATAAGTCTTTAGTTATATAAATAATGATATTTTACGTATTCAGGTTATGGATGGCAGCTGCTGCACGAGATCTTAGCAATTACCAATGGAGGCTGGTATCCAACGCGATAGGACAATGTTCCTTACCTATCTTCGTCAAGCTGGTTTTTGCAGAGGTAAGTCCTTATTTATTTATCACAGAGACAAAGACCGACATCTAATTAAAATGCGACACCATTTTTGGCTCTGCGAATCCGGATATCAACAGAATGAAGCCGAAACGCGAATATATATATACACCCTATCCAATCTGGCGACTTCGTAACTTAGATGGAATTTCAATCTTCTTTTTAATAGTTCAACGTAATAAAAAATCACGTTGTTCCAGGCAAGAGCTGTACCCATGATTTTGTTTTTTATTAGTCGCACATCAAAAAGCTCCTGTTGGCATCTATAAAATTTTCCCACCACATTTCTATATGTGTATATTTAAATATATATAACTCCTAGTAAACGACAATATTTCCCACTTTTCAGGTTTGTCGATGGAGAAGTTACACAAAGCCTCAAGACACACATTTGGCATCTACTGTTATGGACTCTATCATGATGCTCTTCGAAAGGATCGAGAAACAGGTACCTGAACAAAGCATGCTATACTACTATCTGACAACGTAAGTCTTTACGGAGCAAAAGTGTACTAAATAACTAATAAATGGGGGAAAGTAACCAACTTAAGTAACTAAGGAAACTTCTAGCTAGACTAGTAAAATAGAAGTTTTTTTTTATGATAGAGGACAGACACGTGGGATTCACTTGATGGTAGATGAAATACCCCAGCCTATAGCATCTAAATAAGATGCGCTATCGACCTATTTTGGCTTTGGATATTCGGAAATCCAAAGACTGAAACCAAAACGTTTGTAACTCATTGAATATCCAGATTTCCTGACAAAGTCCAACTTGTTTCAGAAGAATTCGATCATGACCCGTACGTTGCTAGCATTACACCAACGTGGCCGTTATATTTTAACTAAGATTTTCTTAAATTTAACCATAAAGTTACGAAATGTTCACTTCTAGCATGGCCGTCTATTAGTCTTCCACGCTCTCGCCTATATAACAGCTGCACGGAGTGGTCTATCTGAAACGGAACTAGAGGATCTCATTTCACTTGACGACAGAGTGCTAGACGATGTATACCAATACCATCTGCCACCTGTGAGACGTATACCACCTTTGCTCTGGACGAGGTAGGTCGTAAAATATCGATCCTGATCCTTGCGAAGTTTAGTTTTTTTTATGACACAGGAAGGACAGCGTAGGGTTTAGTCAGTGATAGGTGACTTACCACAGCCATATTATAATATAAAAACAAGATGGCTGTAGTTTTGGACATTTTGAAACTTACTAAAACCAAATCGCAAGTATCTTTAAGAGCTTTTGCATCTGTGGATGAAGTCTAACAAATTAGAAACTTTTAACTGTTTTTAGAAACATGTTAAATCTAGTAGCAGCATTAGTCACACATTTAAATAAAACACTTTAACGGTTTAAAACGCGATATATTAGTTAAACTTATTTGTAAATGATTTTTAACTTCGGCCCGACGTTTCGAATGCTTTTCAGCAGTCGTGGTCACGGGGAGACATATATCGCGTTTTAAACCGTTAAAGTGTTTTATTTAATTGTGTACTACTCGCGTAAACTATAGACAGTATCTATTTCCCTGTTGTCTACTAGCAAACTGATCACAATTTTCTACTAGCGAGTCACCGTTTAGCAACGATTTAGGTCAATAGCCAATTAATCGGACTCGCCTGTGCTAACACGAAGTAATATATCGCGTTTTAAACCGTTAAAGTGTTTTATTTAAATGTGTACTACTCGCGTAAACTATAGACAGTATTTAGTCACACATTGCTACTGTTGGGCCAACAAATCGAACATCGTATTCAATCTGAATTAAGCTAGTATTTATCATTGTTTTCCTAATTTTAGGATCCGCAACGACCTTCCAAATTATTTATCTGAACGAGAGGCAGATGGTGTCTCTGTCATGAACTGGTACCACAGACAATTCCGCGATACAGCTAGAGAAAGATACTTCAAGAACATGAACATGGCTATGTACTTTCACTCTATGATTGCTGACTATTATTTGGGTTCGTATTAATAAGAAGATTACGTTTGTCATAAAAAAAGAGGTAAAAAGTTAATTAAAACACATGTAACATATGTAACACCTACACAAAGGTTTTACTGTAGCTAAGTGGTTTTAAAATTTGAGATTTAAGCTTTAACAAAACAAAGCGTTCAGTGTGGGTGCTCCACTAAAAGAACTACACGCTATAACAGTATCTATCTTCATCTTATGCATATCTGGCGCTATTTGATGTTTAAAATCTAGATATATCCTAGAAAACATTTAAAGATTAACGTATGACTTATGATGTTCTTGCTTTATCATATATTCTTCTATTTCCCCAGGTATTTGGGGAGGAGGTACTCCAAAACCTTTCAAGTACACTGAGATACAAAGACATAGATTCAATCTGGCTGATAAAGAAGGTGTTGCTGATCGAAAAGTACCCCTGCAGCCACTAGTGTTTACATCAGCTGATGGTTCCAGCAAGAGATACAATTTACGAAAAGTAAGCTTACCGCCGTACCAGAATTCTCATCAAGATTCTTTGGTCTTGTCTTGAAACGATTGTAAATACCATTTTCTCATTCAAAAAAGGCGTTTTTATGTATTTATAATTAATTACCACCTACCATTAATAACCAAAGCAAAAACTAAAATCTTAAATGACAACTAAATTTACATTCCTTTCTAATAAAATTAATTCACAAATTTGAAGTTTCTTTACATTATCAATTGGAATAAACTTATAAATTTTCGAAATTAAATATTTTACGTAATATCAAATAAGTTATTTACCAAAACAACTTAACACGTGTAAACATAGTTTACGGAGGCACATTAAGATAATTTTCATTGTTTTATTCTTTCCAGTTCGGTGAGCTGCCGTTCCATCTGGTTAGATCCAAGCGTTTTACTGATTTGTATGCTGAAGTACTGTTTAACTACGAATGGCTTCATGCAAAACTCAATTGCTGCCCACTTCAAGCCGTTCTTGCTGATTTCGAAGACTCCAAACTTCACGTTAACAAGGATGCTGTGAGGTAAGAGGTATTTTTTTCCTGATTCGTCTCACAAATAATTTCTTCAAGAGACCATTTCTTAAGTTGTTTTATGTATTGAAATAAGACCAAAGCTTGTTTCGTAGGGAACTCTCTATCTAACTTCTGATAATTAACTTAAAGCTATACTATGTATGTATGTATAAATGAAAATGTACTGCATGTTTGTAGTTTACACGAGTAGATTACATTTAAATAAAACACTTTAACGGTTTAAAACGCAATATATATTAGTAAACCTTATTTGAAAATTAGTTTAACTACGGCCCGACGTTTTGGATGCTTTGCAGCAGCCATGGTCGGCCTTCGTTGTCAGGCCGTAGTTGAAGTGAATATCAAATAAGTTAAACTAATATATTATATCGCGTTTTAAACCGTTAAAGTGTTTCATTTAAATGCGGTGCATCGTTCAAGTAGTTTTGTATAAGGTACTCGCCTGTAAATAAAATCGATTAGTCAAACGGACACATAAATGTGTTCGCTCCGTGCCCTACAGGGAGAAACGAGATTAGATACATATAGCTCAGTATTTATGACAGGCAAATGTGTGCATGCGTTATGTAGCATGAGTAAAAATGTAACCCGGATGTCTATTTTATATGACTGTGTTACCTTTCAGAGAACTGATGCTCGTTGCTGACGCGTTGCGTCTGGGAGGTGCTATATTAGGAACATACCCCGATATGCTAGCTCCTCAATTAGTTGGACGATTGTTACCCGAAGCTGGGCAGAATCCAGCCGTCTCTTCTCTGCTCAAACAGTGTCATGATAAGGGAAAAAATCATTGCGCATTGCTACCGTCTCACCATTGTCTTCATACACCTGGAGGCCCATTGAAAGTAAAGCATTTAATATGTTTCTGATTATTATTATCGTCATCATTATCACTATCTTCTTCTTTTTCAACAAATTAAGACTTGGTTGGGTCATGAACTTTCACGTGTCACGTTTTGGTATCAGTCTGTAGTCTGTGGGTCCGAATATCCGAAATCTAAAAATAGTTCGACAACACATCTTGTTGAGATGTTATATGTGGTATTTCACCTTCCATCAAGTAAAACCAATGCTTGTCTATACTCTTCTATCTTAAAAAAATATCTTCTTTGGGAGAAGAGACCCATAACCCTTAGTGGAATTTCAATACCTTGAGACTAAAATTTATTCATTATTTCAGTATTCCCTCGAAGGGCACCAATTTGCAGTGTTCGCGTTCCGTTTAAGCTCCGATAAACGTTACGTGGTGTCTATATCTAGTCGCGTCATCTCATGGGACTTGTCTACGTCGGACCTGGCCAGGGACCTTTGTCCACAGCTGGAAGGAATCATGCAGAACCTTGAATTGTCCCCTGACAATAAATGGGCTGCCGCTTCTACTAATAACTCAGTTGTAAGTTTATTTGATATTGTCTGTAGTTTATGGGATATCACATATATAAATAAAACAATTTTAACGGATTCAAACGCAAAATGAATCCCACGTGACTGCGACAGCTGCAAACTATCCGTGAAAATAGACTGTAAATAAGTTTTACTAAGCGTTTTAAGCCGTTAAAAGTGCCTTAAATAAGTTTATTTGATTCTAAATGGTTAAACAATTTCCGAGGCAACTACAAAACGGCCTTCAAGATATATTATGTTACAGCTTTTATAAGTACCTACTACCTACATCTTTATATTTTTACAAGACAATACAAGAGCTTATAAAAAGTTCACAACCGGAATTTGAAACCGTACCGTACCGTGCTGTTGCTTCACCAACAGAACAACTGTCCTCTGGGTGTGTGTGTATTGGTTAAATAGATTAGAGCAACAGCACAGTTCGCTGTTTGTCGGAGTTCAAGTCACACCTTTCATATTTTTTAAAATTTTTAAGAAAAAGTTATATATATTGAAAAAGAGAATATACATTTGACTATTATGCACTCATAATTATTACCTTTGTTTAGTCCATCTTGCTGAATATGCTGACAAGTGAATACATCACCATTGAAAATCCGTTAGATGAAGGTAAGCATTTAGTCTTGTTATTTCTTAAAAACTTAATATAATAAAATATTTTATCGGTTTAAAACGTAATATATGTTATAGAAATGCAACGGATATCCGGATGTTCGGCTGGTGATGAGGACGAATGTTTTATTTAATGTGCACCACTCACGAAAACAATCAGAATAAACTAGCTTGAAATTCTTTGGGGATAAATTTAAGCATTATCTAGTAATTCATTTCAGGCGAAACAGTCCGCGGTGTTTTCGTCTTAAACCACCACATGGTAATCTACGGTCCGCAATCGTGGGTTCAGTACAATACTCGTGGGGAGCACGAAGACACCATCCCAGCACCGACAACTGAACCATATGATGATTTCAAATGGGAAATTCTATGTAAGCTGTAATAATATAAAATTTTGCTTATCTACAGGGCCTATGAAATAATGTGGACATGGAGGACAGAAATTCCTCAGCCATATAACGTCTAAACAAGATACGCTATCGACCTATTTTGACTTTGGATATCCGGAAATCCACAGACTCAATCCGAAACGCGATTAAACTTCACGGCTTCTTCTTAACGATACATACCTATATATTAAAAGCATTTTATTTATAGCTATGGACTTCAGGGATCTTGAAAACATCGTCCTTATAATGTGGAGTGGAGACTTGGATGATGATAGGCTTTTGGTTCATTTCTGTAAAGCCGGTGCTTGGATGAAGCCGCTAAGGTGTAGAGGTGCTGTCAGTTTGGACAAGTACTGGAGTAGAATTTACAGTAGCGATCCCGAGAGAGGATATCAGGTATTTTTTATAACGGCATGGTGGGTTTGCCCATCAAGCGCCTCAGGTGATGTTAAGTAATGAATGAATGATATAAAAAAACCTTCCTCTCATTGTAATAATACTATATATGAAACTAAAATATACTTGATTCTCTTTAAAATTTCAACAATTATTTAGATGTTTGTATGTATGTCTGTCGTGATTCTTAAGAGTGTTCCATAGAGCAACATGACCGAGAAGAACACCCAAGAAACTCAGTCCGGCTTTTTAAAACATGTCTTATAAACTAATACATTTTTGTGAATTAATTAACGTAAGGAGCAATTCATATCACTGCCAGGCATTGCATAGATCGTTCCAACAATAATACGCCTTTTGAGACAAACGAAATTTTATGACTTTTTTTAAACTTATTGATAAATTTGCAACCTCAACAATTCCCCGCAAATGCATTCGTTATTTTATGAAGCCTTATAATTGGGGGTTTACGCTAATGACATTAAAATACCCTTTTAAACCGTTTAAAAGTCAAATAAAACACCCAACGCGTCATATAGTCATGGACACAAAATGAAAAAAAAAACACTTAAGTTTTACATCGTTAAAAGTGTAAACAGATAAATTGTAACCTTATTGTTCGTTATAACGATTCGAATCTGTTATTTATTTATATATTTGAAACATTTTTAACGGGTTAAAATTCGAAATATATTTGGAAACTTATCTTTATTTTATTTGGTTGCAACAACCGAGGTCACAAATAAAAAAGTTACTAATATATTTCGTATTTAAAACCATAAGTGTATTATTTAAATTTACTCACGTAAACTATAGACAATACTACGTATATAAATTAAAAACCGATGTTTGATTGAAAAAATTCTTACATCCTTATCGTTCTGTGCTGTTGCTGTAACCAAATGAGCTACCGTGTCCTAAACGTCGTCGTCGATTTTTTTTGGTACATGCAGCTCTCGCGCATCTACGTATATATTTTTACAGATAACTGCATATGAATTGGACGGAGAACAATCCACTTGGCAAAAAGTGGAAGAGCTCCAGCACCAAGAGACGGATACCGCGGAAGCTATGTTGCAGTTGAAAAGAGGGAAGAAGGACAGAATGCTACTTGGTAAGTAGTAATTATCTACTAGATTGTTAACCCTTTCTCATTTTTTGTTTATATATTGTTAAATTTTAGTTAAAATTAGTAAAAGTTGGTATCTATGTATTTTGAGTAACGGATAAAAAACCATCACGACGGTTTAAAAATTGTATGTCGGTTTTTGTGTACAAAATAAATAAATAAATAACCAGAGCTAAGCGCCGAGATACTACGTTGAAAACATAGATGATAATTTTTAATATATCCGAAATATTCTGCAGTAGTAAATAAATAAGGAA